>OX465391.1:10692525-11892525 GCA_950005105.1 Lycophotia porphyrea | reverse complement strand
TTTCCTAATGAATTATCTTCAAATATTTTCCTTAAGAATTTATTATCAAACGCGTAGGCCGAAGTATTTTTTGTCCTAATTACTTTGCCAAACTTCAGATTAGAAACTCGATATCTTAAGATAAAGTTTCTACTTATTTTCTGATAAAGTGGTCGGCATAACAAGAATCTATATCGTGTTAAAGATATTACTAAGGATTTCTGAGGACTGTTATTTAAAAAATTCAAAGCATATTTTCAGAATCTTTGTGAAAGGGCTTTTTCGACTAAATCGGTACTTAAGAGGGGAGATGGGCTGCGAATTCCCCATACAAATTTTGACGAAATCGACGTTGCGTATTCCTCTTTTTTTCTTTCTGAATAATGCCTAGACCAATGATTTAAAATAAAATCAACGACTAGTGTAAACACATCCCTGTCATTTTTTTTTCTCTGTTTTTCAGCAACTAATACGTAAAGAAAATAATGTGACCTTCCAAAATTGACAAAATGCACCATAAAAATTTTAAAAGTTTTTAACATAAAAGAAATTGATAGGAACCTAGACAAAGTCTTTCTTAAATTTTTAATGTCAAAATAGTTGAATCCGCTCAGGTTTCAAGGAGAAAGAAGGGGAATACAAAACGTCGATCTTGTTAAAATTTTTGTGATATCAGTCTGAGTTGAAGCTCGCACTCTAGTGCGAGCTTAAACTTCTTAAACACTTGTTTCGTCGCGCTGGGTCAAGCCTGCCTCAAATACTTATTTTTCAAATTCTTCGTAGGCCCTGTCTCCTCTTAAACAAGTGTTTAAGAGGAGACAGCTATATACCCTATTAAGTAAAAGGGTGTTTAGTTCCTCATTACTCCATAGAAAAGAGAGGATCCTCCAACCAGACGGGTGTTATATTTAGTGAGCTGGTGCCCAGTGGCAGATTGTTGTCGGGGTTCGCTATCTCTTAAGCCGCGGATAAATTTTATAGCGTTATTCCGAATTCGATGTCAGTTATTCCTTTGTGTCATAGATGGCGCAGTAGTACTTTTTATGCTATGTTGCTCTAGTACGGTCGAACTACACGCGGAAATATTCACAATCCAATACCGAAGCATATACTTTTCCAAATTTTATTTTATAGAGAATGACAAAAGTTTTATAAAATATAATTGCAAACAATATGGTCAGTGTACTAGGGTTGTGAATATTTCTGCATGTATACCAAATAGCTTGTTCGAACGTACTTTTGTATGTCCGCTATATGTTTGGGTAAACCGGTGCAGTCTCTGGGACACCGGGCTTTGACGTATAATGTAGTGAGGTATATGTGAATGTCTGTTGTCTACAGCTAGTCCACATTTTTTAGTGCAGGTTGAATCTTAGTCGTAGGAATCGATGTTCCCACAGGCCTCAACCATCAGAGCAAAGGGTTTTGGTCAAAATG
The DNA here is from genome assembly GCA_950005105.1 of Lycophotia porphyrea. NCBI lineage: Eukaryota > Metazoa > Arthropoda > Insecta > Lepidoptera > Noctuidae > Lycophotia > Lycophotia porphyrea. The sequence goes on along the minus strand of OX465391.1, from coordinate 11,891,109 downwards.
GGTAAGTCCAAATGAATTGAAATGTAATTTATCTCAAATAATTTCTCTAATTCATACTATAGCGACCAGAAATAAAGTCGCCGGAGACCAGAGCTAAGGCAAATTGAAATTGCTGCAATAACCTGTATTTTGTCGATGATTTGACTCCAGTCATTTGTTTTTAAAGTAGATCATATTGAAAACAAATTAACTGAACGCGATCAGCGCATTTCAACTGCGTTCAAGAGCTGTCAGTGTCCTCATTACTATGGAATATTGGCACTTACAGTAAATGTGTAAAAATCGAAGTAGCCCGAAATATTTTATGCTCCAAAAGCACTTACAATAAACCCATTAATTATTTTCATTTCCGGGTACTTTTTTCAATTAAGAAATAATTATTTTTATCAATCAACTTCAAGCTTTTATGTGTTTGGTTTTGGAACAAATCATTTTTCAAATTAAAAGCTCTTTGTCACTTTTTTGAGCTACAAAGGCATCTCTGTTAATTAAAATGTTGATAAAAATTGCTTGTCTTACAATGTAAAGTCAGCTGAAATTGGAGTATGCTGTATATTAAAAATAATGTCTACCTTGTTGGTCTAGTGGTCCAAACGGTGACTGCTGAGCATGAGGTCCTGGCTTCGATTCCCAGGTCGGCCAAAGTGTTATTGGGTTTTTCCATCAGTAATTTCTCAGTCGCAGCCACGGAGTCTGGATTTGCGCTCGGTTGATGGCAATAGGCTCGCTCCCTATTACATCGAATTTAAACATAACTGGCGACATGTAGGTGTACTATGTATTAGGTACACCTCTGCCTAACCCTTCGGGGACGACAGGTATGATGTTACGTATGCTTCACAGAACATATTTCTCAAAATAATAGGAAAATTATCTTATAGTTTTATTATTCGATGAGACTTGAAAACCATAGTAACCTTAGTACCACTAGCGACATCTATTAACTCGCAACATCAAACACGGTGAATCAAAAAATTAGCACAGAAAACACGTGCAAAATAGTACAAGTTCTAAAAATATTTTCGAATTATTAATAAAGAAGCACACAGCAGCTAAACAGAGCCGTGCTTTTTGCAGATTGAGGAGAAGGTGGCAGGAAGCCTTGGGTGGTTTCCTCGTGATTTGGTGAGAACAGCATCGAGAGAAATGGAAGGAATGGGGGAGGTCTGTGCGCAAGAATGGGAAAATAAAAGATTAAAAACATTAAAAAAAAGTGATTGTCTGTAAAGTTGGTTTATGGACGATAGTTTAACGTGACAACGTCATAAAATCGAGCGGAAGAGAGAAATCACTTATAAAACCTATCCTAGCTCCAGCAGTAGGTAAAAAATAATAACCTAGGCTTGTTAATATCTGACACTACGAAAGTGGCGCATGCATACAATGAGCGTAACGGGACCGGGACACTTTTTCGTGCATGCAGCCGGCTCATCGATTAATTAGACATTGGTGCCGTTTCCCTTGTTTACAAACTAAACCAAATTTAAGTTCAGTTCATCTTTTTCTTTCTATTTCATGAAAAAAAGAACAGAAGATAAATTTTAGTTTAGTCCTGTCAAATTAACTAGCGCCTGACACAAGTTTAGACGTGATTAAAAAGTTGACTACTAAAATTACATCAAATTACGTCAGGTGCTGACTAATTTGACAGGGCTAAACTAATATTTATTATCAACAGAACCAAAGGTGTGTATTTCAGCTCAATCGGTTGGGGGGAACTGGTTGAAAAGTTAGTGGCAAGATTTGACCAATAAATAATTACGAAAAAAAAACTTGTAAAAAATAAAGAAGCAAACATTTTCTAGTACACCGCATGGCCCTAAAATGGCGCTGCGCCGATCACCTACAGCAATATTATTCCTCATCATTCATTCGTATCACTACGTTTATGTAGTCTAAGTACTTCCAGTATTACTGAAAAATGTATTCACCTCGTGGGAAAACTCACAATACAACGGTAACAAAAAATCGAGTTGCTACATTCACAGAAAAAATGGCAGTCGTAACATTTTTACGCGCACTATTACGCCGTTTGTAATAGCGTTATAGACCTATTGTCCTACAGTACAGCGGTGACCACACAATGCTATGCAAATTTTATTTGAATGACACTGTCTGTGTGTGTGTACATTGTGGTTTGATAGTAACAAAATTGTTGGAAGTAAACTTGTGTGTAAAGCGGCACTTTGGCTGTTTCGTAATATTTTGTTACTTTTTTTTGTTTGACTGATATACTACCATATTTACATAACGGAATACGTTCGATCTTCAATGTTAAGCAGTGCGCGCCTGTAATCTCAGAAGGGTTAGGCAGAGGTGTATCTAATAGTGCATCCACTTTTTGCCAGTTATGTTTAAGTCCCATGTGATAGAGGGCGAGCCTATTGCCATCAACCGGGTACAGATCTAGACTCCGTGGCTGCCACTAAGAAATTTCTGATGGAAAAACCCAATAATACTTTGTGCGACCCGAGGATCGAATCCAGGACAGTACAGACAGGATGCCTATTAGAGGCACTTTGCCTTATCGCTCTTTAAATTGTCACTCTTATTTTTCTTTCGATATCAGAATATAAGTAGTTTTGTACGTACGTGCTTCTAGAATTGTAAGGCAAACAACCGACATCGTAGAAGAAAGTGATGCCAAAATGTACCTATGTATGTATGTGTCACCATTTCAGACGCGGATTGAATTTTAATCACGCTGTTAAATTGTATGATGTCATCAAAGCCATTCAATGTATGTATTTGCGAATAACGATCGTAATATACTTAATGATGCCCATATTGCCGTCAGATATTACTGCGTTTCGTTTTAATGAGTTTGAATTGAAATTTGAATCCTTATTTGGTATTGTATTGTTATGACCAATGAACGGAACAATATTTGTATTTAAATACGATGGTATGTGAGTTGCATACTAGTTATGAATTTTTAAGCCCACACATAGCAGGAACATTTATTCTTAAAACATATATTTAGGGATATTATTTATAAGGACTGCCTCGTTGGTCTAGAGGTCCCAAGCGCAATTGCTAAGCATGAGGTCCTGGGTTTGTTTCCCGGGTCGGGCAAAGTGTTATTGGGCTTTTCCATCAAAAAATTCAGTAGTAGCCACGGAGTCTGAATTTGTGTACATGGGACTTAAACATAACTGGCGAAATGTACAATTAAGAACACCCTTGGGGGATTACAGGCGCACTACTTAACCTTGAATATGGACCCGAGTGGCTGTTATTATTTAGCCACTAACAAACGATCAAACTATTGTTATAAAAATATTTTTATTAATAATATATAACATAACATAACATCACACCTGTAATTCCCGTAGGGTGTACAGTGGCAGAGGTTTACCTAATAGTACACCCACATTTCGCCAAATATGTTTAAGTCCCATGTAATAGGGGGCAAGCCTATTGCCATCGACCGAGCACAAATCCAGACTCCGTGGCTGCTAATGAAAAATTCCTGATGGAAAAACCCAATAGCGCTTGCCCGATCTAGGAATCGAACTCAGGACCTCGTGCTCAGCAGTCGCACTTGCGAGCACTCGACCAAAAAGCAGTCAATAGTATATAATAGTATAGTTATAACATGTAATAGTTTCATAAAATATTTTTTAAACCTTTTATTATTTCTGTCGTCAACAATGTTCTGAAATGCATAACAAAAGCGAACTAAATTCATGCACAAAACACACGAGTAATTCCGGCCATGTTAATAAATTGAAACGTGATTGACGGACGTTTGTATACGGTTAAATCAATTAGTACTCGACAACGCAATTGTTTTAGAAAAAAACGATCTCTTTTCAACACTTGTGTTTTTCACTTGTCTCTATTGATCTTCATTTGTGAAATAATAATGTGTAAAGGGTGTAAACAGACTCTTAACGAAGCTGAAAGGCACTTGTTCTCCCCGTCATTGCGATCATTTTTTTGTTCAAAACCATACCTGGGAAACTTCTAGTTACGGAGATATTGGGGGTCAAAGTTCCAACTTTTTCACAAGGTTTTTTCTAAATACATGTTTTTAATGTAAGTAAGATTTTTACTTTAAACACCTCCAGGACGTTACTACTCAATCCATCCATCAGCACAATGTTTTTGAGCTTTACATTGACTCCTACTGTAAAGCGTGATTTTTCAGCCCAAAAATAAAAGTCGTTTTCCTGCACTAATTTTTGCGTAAATTTACTTAGTTTGATGTACATAATGCTTGGTTGACGGCTTCGTGAGGAGTCTGTTTACACCATGTATGCTTGAAAGTCGACTATTTATGAACCACTTTTAGAGCTGTTTAGACTTGCTTTTCTTTTTTTGTGCGTATAAGCTACTATCGGCTCACGCGTTTACACACGCGCCGCATTTTACGCTTCGAAAAACTGGACGCGCGTACACGCACTTTTAAGCGCTTCAACGCTTGTACGAGTTGCGCTCATTCAAATCCAGCCTGTCCTTTGGCTGTCCTCCCTCAGCGACACCCTAAGCTGACGCTCGTACCACTCAGGGGGCGCCCCTAGCGTGTAAGCTTAGCTTGTAAGTTTGGTTTGGCCCTGACTGGAGGCCTTACACTTAAGGCACCTACAGGATAGTCTAGTAATCTGGTTAAGCAGACGACAATCTCCTAAGTTGTCCTGCGAGACGCCATTTACAAAAAAAAAAAGTGTGTGTGTACTTATTACGCACGTAAGAAGTTATACTTCTTTGGCGTATAACACTCAAATGTTGACTAGATTTCTTCAGGGTGTCGGTTTTTCGTTACGGTGTGCGCGTGCATCGTAAAAATTTACCCTCATCATTTTTCCCTTCAAAAGAAGTATAACTTCAAAAAAAACGAGTTGCACGTGTCACAAAAGGCGCACCTATACACGCTTCCAAAAACGATATTATACGCGCTAAATAGTATCTGAAACTTAGATGCTACATTTTAAGAATCCGTCGTTTATCGTATTCTGTTTTTAATTTTGACTCAGTATCTAAATAAGTGGTCGAAGAGATAGCGCTTTTTTCAGTGTTCGTCAGCTCCTTTTGGAACGTGACTTGGAGTTATTGAAATTAATCCTAGACTAAATATCGTCTATACTAAGTATCGTCGTGTATAATTCCTGCTTGCAAATACTTTAAGTCGCCTGTGCCAATACGCCAAAGTTTTCAGTTGATTTAACAACTTAACTGGCTAAAATATTAAAACAGTCTACGTCTCTACGAAACTCACGCCAAACGTACGTTACAATATTAATGGTCTAAGTTCACTTAATCGTCTTTGGTACTGCCACTTCGTTAAAATAAGTCTTAGAACCATGTGATAAGGTTTAAATTAGAGCGAAAAGATTCGAAAGAGCCGCATTCAGCAGCTGCAATGCTTCGTTTAAGCGCTTCAGCGTCAATGTGTTTCAGCGTTTTTTTTTTCACCGATAATTTTCAAACAAAGTTTCGACAGTAAACCTTAAGATGAAGTGATAAAGTTCAAACTGGGATGGAACGATGGACTAAACTCTGTTTTTTAAACCCTGAGACTAAATTGACACATGCTAATGTCAAATTTATAAATAATGATACCAGCTCTTTTTTGTAGTGATGTACCTACGATACCGGTTTGTTGAATCGTAACTTTTTATATTTATTAGACAATTAGAAAAAAATAATAGATGCCATCAGTGCTGTACTGCTGTCCCCAAGCGGATATATAAACCCTTTACTCTTACAAAACAGCAATTTAAAGGGGCTAGATGATTGCCACAAGGAGATGAATTCCGATCAATGCGAATTTTGTTTTATTTCGTTTAAAATAACTACCTACACCTTTTGTTCAGGAAAACTTATTTAAAAAAAAAACGATAATACTTGATTTTATTAACGGCAATATACGGTAGTGGTACATCACTATTTAAGAATTGCAAAAAGCTGGCAACCATCGTAATGTCAATTTAGTCTCTGAGATTAAAAAACACACTTTAGATCCACAGTCGGCAGCTATTACTTTCTTTCCTCTAAGATATGCACCGATGACTCTCAGAAAGAGTTTCTAAATACAACTTTAGATCTTTGTGACAACGTTCAGAATTGTACAGCAGGCCACAGATACGCATTACTCGCCTCAGCGATCCTAAGAGGCGCTAAGCTTACTTTCCCGTTTCATCTTCCTATGCAAGACAAAATAGATATATCCAACAATTTCCTCACTCAACCTCCAGTTGAAAAGCAATCTTATCCCGTAAAAATACTGTCGAAAATACATCGGAAAAACTTACCGAAGGCGCCGTCAGAAGTTGAAGTGCTTCACTCAAGTTCTTGAGTGTTAATGTGTTTCGTTCCCCATCTTCCTCTTCAGGGCCTGGGAGGTGGACTGAGGACTGTCGGGAGCGAAACTCCGGTTTCTTAGCACTGGATCCACTCCCATTGGCGAACTGATGTTGAGAGGATGCGCGGCGGAATGGACACGTCATGGTGGTTGAGAAAAGGTTCTAATTTCAAGTCATTTGTTTTTAAGGGGAGGTTCGAACACTGAGTTAGCACTGGCACGTAAGAGATGGTTTCTGTAAAGAAAAAAAATGTTTTGTTATTATAATGCTGCATAAGTACTTTGGTGGTCAAATTAAGTCGATAAGAAGGCTCAGAAAATAATGATACCAGCTCTTTTGTGTAGTGTTGTACCTACGATACCGATTTGTTGAATCGTAACTTTTTATATTTAATAGACGATTAAAAAAAAAATAATAGATGCCATCAGTGCTGTACTGCTGTCCCCAAGCGGATATATAAGCCCTTTACTCTGACAAAACAGCAATTTAAAGGGGCTAGATGATTGCTACAAGGAGATGAATTCCGATCAATGCGAATTTTGTTTTATTTCAATTTTAATATTATTTTTGTGTTATTTCGTTTAAAATAACAACCTACACCTTTTGTTCAAGAAAACTTATTTAAAAAAAAAAAAACGATAATACTTGATTTTTATTAACGGCAATATACGGTAGTGGTACATCACTATTTAAGAATTGCAAAAAGCTGGCAACCATCGTAATGTCAATTTAGTGTCAGGGATTAAAAAACGCAACGGACAGCACGAAAAGTTCTTTATTCCGTTGTACTTGGCTAACGAATTGTGATGATTGCTTTTAGTTGCTAAAGTCGATTACAGAGCCCATCCTGAGAGACTTCAAAAACACACTTACTGAGGTATGCATAATATTGTGGAAAAAAATATAATGGTTTGTTTGAGAAACAACCGTAAAGTTTTTCAATACACCATAACAACAAAATCCCTGGGGCTCACATTTGAAAGGACATCAGTCATTTCGTACCCAAAAAACTTAAATAACTGCGGAAGGGTTAACAGTAGACTCTCTTTGTAAAAGTAAAAAAAAAAAAAAATAGTGTGTGTGTACTTTACGTACGCACGTAAGAAGTAATACTTGTTTGGCGTATAAAACTAAAATGTTGACTAGCTAACTTCAGGGTGTATAATAGGTTTTTCGTGACGGTATGCGCGCGCATCCTAAAAATTTACTCTCATCATTTTTCTATAACGCGCCAAAAGAAGTATAATTGGTACAATTACTTTTTTTTTGTTTTTTTTTTCAGTTTTATTTATTTAGAGGGTATTTACCTTACAAAGGTACGTCAGCCTTATCATACCCTAATCTCAAAATAATAAAACAGGCACAACCTTTGAAGGTACAATTAGTTCGAAATAATGTCATATGACGCGTTAACAACGTTTATCATTTAAACGACACAGATACAATTTAGCTTGTAACTCTATATGTACTTATTAAACTACTAATCCTGAAATGTTTAGTCAAAATAAACAGAAACTTGTAAATTGTCAACAACCCAAAGCAAACGGTGGGTCCTTTACTTGAGCAAATAACATAATGGTCCAGGACTTACTCCAAATATTTGAGGTGAGCCAGTAAACAACAAATATTGAGTGAGTGTTAATTACTTTACACCAATCTCAAATAATTACTTCTTAGTTTATTTGTTTTCATTAAAAACTTTTGATGGGTAGTAAGTATTAAGTTCTATAGATCGCTTTTCTTTTATAAGTCATGAATTTTTAGAGGGTGCTTTATATAATACACTTACTAATAAAGTATTTTTTACAGTTTCTTTGTGGTATCTTGCTTACCGATATAAATGGAAAAGTTTTTCATTGACCACCTAAATAAACATGAAGATCTCTTAGACGCACTTGCACTACAAATTAATTAATCGTATTTAAAACATCGCTCTGTTTCTGTCAATCGTTTGCATATGACAATGACAGAATGATGTGTTTAAACAATGTAATTTGAGATGCAAGTCGGCCTTAAATTCAAATCGTTTATTGCTTTATCCATAATGTACACTTACAGGTGGTATATACAAAAAATTGAAACAAAAATGGACCCTAAGAGAGAGGAAGAGAGCGTTTTATTACTTTTCCTTGTTGCTAAGTTTGAATTATGTTATATCCTATTAAGTATGATTACTATTAACTATTACTTAATGAATAACAGAAACAGTTTTTGCTGCTCCTCGAAAAAATCATCCATTCTATTCCTTATCCATACAGATATTGTAATGAAGTATTATGTTTCTTTTTCACACCTAAACGACTTACGTAATTCGGCCCTCTTATCCAAAGTATTAGGATGTATCGGTAGAACGAACCTGTGTCATAATTTCCGACCTCCACGTTAGCGAAGCGGCGGTTAAAACTTAGTGTTACTAATGGTCTCGAGTCCCAAGACACGCCCCTCTAATTTTTCATATTTATGTGCGTATTGTTTGCACTTTTTGCTTTGGTGAAGGAAAACATCGTGAGGAAACCAGCTTGCTTGAGAGATTGACGGCATGTAAAGCCAAATCAGAGGCCCATGTGCGGGTTAAAAACTTTGATACCAGGTAAGGCACTACCCACGACTATACAAAACAAAATCAAACGTATGAAAATCAATCATAGAGAACCATTACGTCAAGAAATTGCCTATAAGTCACACGAAGCAATATTAATCTTAATCCTTATAAGAAATCCAATTTGTCAATAGTTACGCCGTGATGAATATTGAGCAAATAGTTTTATTAATCCTTATTATGTGCGAGGCCATCATTTATTGGCAATTTTCTTCGAGGACACCGCCTTATGTATATGTTACGAATAAAGGTGGGTGTGGGCATAAACTTAAGATTAGCCGGCTAAACTTAGGTCTATCTTCGAGAAGCAGCTAAAGTTTGATATCATGTTAATTTGTGTCGTGATATTCCATCTTTAGCCGGCTAATGTGCACATTAACCGAAACGAAACGGCTAAAAATGTATTCGATGGACGCACCGGGCCGGCGGAGGGCTTGAGGGGTGACAATGCACGCACACGGCAATGTTTTTGTTTAGTATTGCGTCATCTTTCCTTGCGCTTGATTGCATGTACTTGCAATGCCGGCGTCGCATAATCTCGAAACGCTTAAAACGAAGTTTGAGAGTAAGTTTCGTGAGTTACTAACATCAAAACGAACTGATAAAAGTTTTTATTTGAGAGACGAACAAGAAGTCAGGTCAGCAAAATTAAAGTTTTCGTGTCAAAATATTAATCATTATTTCCTTTTTCATTTCCTTCTACATTTTCAGCAAAGGGCCTGCAGTTACACTTAAGTTTAGCCGACTAATCTTAAGTTTATGTTCACATCCACCTTTAGCCGTAACATAAACATACATAAATAGTATTAATAGATAAATACAATTATTCACTACTAGGTTTTGCCCGCGGCTTTACTCGCGTTATTTTAAAATTTGACAATTAAACTCTTACCACACTGCTAAAGTTTCTATAATAACAAAGTGTCAATCATGATCCGAGAGACACGTGGCGCCATCTATTATCATAAAAACGTTACTGTTGTTTTCCTCGGGAACAGTACTTTCTTTCGAGATGAAAAGTGCCCTTTTTTTTCGGATGGGAAATCATCAAATGACCTCCCGCTCAGGGCAGAGCGGAAGGGAGTGTCAGACTTGTACTGACTAAAATCCATCCATGTTCCTTCCTTGCCCTTTGTGTTCCAGGGCCACGGTATCTCTTTCGAACAGTCCCGCAGCCCATGAAAGGTGACCTATGTCCGTTACTGTACACCTGACAACGTATATGAAAATTTAATGATGATCGGATCTGTAGTTTAGGTGTGAAAAGGTAACAAACAAACTTACTTTCGCATTATAATAATAAAATATATAAGTTAGATATATGTGTATACAAGTAAGGATGTCACTTTGCAATCTAAGTCAATTGATCAGCTGAGTTAGACTCAGTTGCCATGATAACGGTCCGTCAAATCGTATTCTTAGCCGCAATTGGGAGATCCTCTTTGACAGATGATTCCTTATAAAAACTTTCCAATCGTGGGCGTATATTTATTTTTATTAAAACTTTATGCACAAGTAAAAAAAACTGTACAAAGGCGGACTTAATGCCTTGGGCATTTTCTACCAGTCAACCTTGGGGTGATGCAGAGACAATATACAGTAGGTGCAATAACAGAAAAAAAGACAAGAAAATATTTATAACTAAAACATATATAAATAAATAAATACATATATACATACATATCAATTTATAAGCAAACTATAGCAATGTATCTAATGGGGATTTAGAGCGTGTCGAGCTTGACTTAGGCTAAGTCAGCCACTAAGAATACCAGTGTATGTGTATGTGTGTGTGGGTGTGATAGCTTCAAGCTCAGACTCAGCCTATCTGTAAATAATTTCATTACCTCTTCTCTCGAAACGGTAGAAGAAGCATCGTGAGGAAACCGGCATTTCCTTGAACCAAAAATTCAAAAACTCGCATTGGGAGCCCACATCCTCTTATCACCATAGAGGTGGCGTGTCTCCAATTCCGAAAATTACGTATGCAAAATCATACTTACTATATTAATTAGTAAGTATGAAAGATGAGTGAATACTATGATTCGTTAGAATAAGCTGTTAAATAAACTAAATTCGTCATTAGATGAATCTATTGATTAGAGCCTAATTTTTCAATTGGTAAATGTTGAATATCTCTATTGACACGAAATGTTTAACCTCTGATTTTTAAAAACGTAGTTCAGTCTCCGTATCCAATCTGGCATTTTTATGATTGGTTGACCAAGTAATAACATCTAACGAAATCACTTTATACTCACAATAGGTTAAATTGAATAGGTTTTCTTCACAACTCAAATACGCCCATAAAAATAAAAAAACCAATTTAAAGATAAACCAAATAAAATCTCTATCTGAAATCTAAATCTTCTTGAAGTTCAAGCGACCACAGAGGTCCTAGCACAAACGGGCGATGTATAAGTAACCTGAATTTAAACGATTTCTAAATTCAAAATACAACTTTACTACTGGTTTTTTTTGTTGTGACCTTACAACGATTAATTTCGCCTATACGACCGGCGGCCTTGGACCGATGACTTTGTGAAGACCGCAGGAATCTACTGAGTGCGGGAGCCACAAGATGGCTTGTGTGTGATGTGTGAGTTCGTATATTTGGAGGCATATTTACCTGGGCTGCGGGCTGTTCGAAAGAGATACCGCGACCCTGGAACACAAAGGGCAAGGAAGGAACATGGATGGGTTTTAGTCAGTACAAGTCTGACACTCCCTTCCGCTCTGCCCAGAGCGGAAGAAGTCATTTGATGATTTCCCATCCGTAAAAAAAAAGCCATATTTACCTAAAGTTTGAGTGACACTAGTATGTAACGCTAGACTACATACTATCGAACTACATTAGTATGTAGTTCGATAGCATGTAGTAGCGAAGATGACTTACAGGACCAGAGTTGCAGCTGACAGGGTGCAGTGGTAACAGTTGGAGGAGGCCTATGTCACAAGACACACCGAAATGAGGGACATCCTGTAACTAAAATAGTCCAAACAGAGTATTACCAGTTCGGAATCACAGGCTACGAGAAAAAAAAAAAAGAAAAAAAAGTATGTAGCGCGCGGCAGTGCGGGAATAGTCACGGTAATATAATTTTTTTTTTTATTTTTTTTTATTAAGCTATTGCATAGCATCGCGGGCCTTGAGCGTGGAGACCGAATCCAGAAATTCCGTAACGAAAATAACCGTAACGTAACTTTCGCAACTGTCTCCGAGTGCCACACGTCTTTTTTATTGTTAAAGGTAATTCAAATAATTTATGCATGTTATATTTACCATTTTGTCGTTTTTGATATTTCAGCAACAAAATTTGAATTCAAATAGTCGTAGTATTTTTTTAACTTGTTATTTTTAACAAATTTCTTGTCTGGTTTTAAATAGATTTTTTTTAAAATAGACTTGTAAGGCATAAAAGTAATAGCACAATGAATTTGTATACACAATGAAGAATTATGAAATCGGCGATCCCGGGATAAAAATTGGTATTTAAAGAAACCGCTTCTATACTTTTGTACTCTTTGCCGGGAGAAAACGTACTTTAGGTAAATATGTATCCGAATATCTGGTACCTAGTGATGTGGCAACCCTTTGTCTAGCCGTAGACGTGTTTTGACTGAAATGATACACATAATGTTCAGACGAGTTTAAACACCGTTTACTACGCGCATTCGGACTAGGCCTACAGTAACAAGAGTACAAATAAATTACTTGGGCACCGAAGTAGACGGCCTTGTTATAACTTTACCTATAATAATAATTGGCTTAGTTAGATTATAACTAAACAGGAATCTTACAATGGCGTCACTAAAGTTGTGTGCACAATTTCCCAGTTTCTGGGGAGTTTAAGTGTTGTGTTATTTTGAAGTTGCCAGACGCCTTGTTAATCCAGTTTGTGTACTGAAATGGTTTCGGAACTTTATAAAAAACTTGTTTTTTGTGACGTAATAGGGTTGTTTCCTGGGTAAAAACAATATAATTCTATTTATTCTGTCAGTTAGATTATCGAAAAATATTGGATATGTATTTTTTGTTTTATGAAATCAATAAAAAATAACGAAGAAAAAACGCATCAAAGTTCATGAGTGGGCTAGCTGGGTAGCTTGTGACGTCACTTTCCGCTAAAAAGTGTACTGGACTGTGACTTCACACGAGTTTTCGACGCACTGCATCGTCCTCATTTTTAGTTTACGAGAAAAAAGAAATACATGTCCAATATTTTTTGGAAATCTATCTGACGGACTAATTAGATTTTTTTGGTCAACTACCCTATTCTAAGCAATAATATTTGGTTCGGTCTACCATACGGGGTGGAAAAGACACCGCGAAAATAGTAACCATGTATTCAGTACATCATTCTGCGCCCCCCATCATAGAAAATTAAAAAAAAACAACTCTTCCATACATTTTCACCGTGTAGGTATTGCACTGTTGTAGGAAACAGGTTTTATTTTTTTAAATACGTGGTTAACGTTTTCGCGTCGGTGTCCTCTCCGCCCCGTAATATCAAAGAAAAGAAAAATAAAGAAAACACATTCATTTGTCGCAGAGATATGACGTGCATACAAAATTAGAATAAAAAAAAAAACAAAACATTTAGGGTACAACAGAACAGAACATAAAAAGAAAACCAAAATTAAAAAAAAATAGTAAAAAGTAAAAAAGTAATGTAAATTAGTTGTCAAATCCAAGATATAAGCAAACGGTGTTATAAAAAATTTCCCGTGAAGACCCATCTAAATTACCAGCACGTTTTGCATCAGGCAGCATCAAATCAGGTACCTACATTTACTTGAGTAACTTTTTAAATCATAACAATGGCCTAACGCTGTGAGAACTTATGTTTTTCGTTGTCAAGAAATAGTGAAAACAACATTTTCTTATGCTCGATATAAAGGGTGTAAACGGACTCTTAACGAAGCCGAAAGGCACTGGTTTTCTCCGTCATTGCGATCATTTTTTGAAGTTATACTTCTTTTGGCGCGTTTGGATGAGAGTGAATTCATGACCTGCGCGCGCACGATGTCCCAAAAAAACGACATGATGAAGTTGGCTGCAGAATAGAATTAATAATATATATTTCTTTAAATGAATAACTTAACATATAAGTAAGGAAACTGAATATACAGTACTCACTGTATACGTATACTGTTTTGATTGATTTTAACATTTTTCTTCGATATTTACTGCAGTTTTGTTTTTTAAAAATTTTCTTCACACGCCAAAGAAGTATAACTTCTAACGCGTGTACATAAGTACACACACACCTTTTTTTGTTCTAGACCATACCTGGGAACCTTCTAGTTACGGAAATATTGGGGGTCAAAGTTCCAACATTCTCACAAGTTTTTTTTTTTTAATACATGTTTTGAATGTAATATTTTTACTTTAAACACCTCCAGGACCCCCTTACTATTAAATCAACACATCAGCACAATGTTTTGAGTGCGTCACATTGAGTCCTACTATAAAACGTGATTTTTCACTCCAAAAAAAAAGTCGTTTCCCAGCAATAATTTTTGCGTAAAGTTACTTAGTTTGATGTACATAATGCTTGGTTGACGGCTTCGTGAAGAGTCTGTTTACACCCTGTATAGAGCGACTCAATTAGATTTTGTTTTCGTATTTGCTGAATAGTTAGACAGATATCTTGATTTGGTCTGTGAAATTACACTCCCTACCCCATCCTTATCCCGCACACACCTACCGCCTTCGTACGAGCGAGAAGGATATACTGCGCAAGTGTCATTTTTTTCGAGTCGCGTAATAAATTTTAATGGCCGACTACGCGTTGCTGCGTGAACCACGCCTCTCGAGCAAAAATCAAAATGTCGTGAAAATTGGTGGGTTTTCGTCGTGTGTGTGGTGCTCGATGCCCAGGAAGACAGTGACGAGGAGTTTAAGGTATTGTGCAATCCTTCCCTTACACGCACTGTATTTTTTTCTAAGTTTTTCTAAAAGCAGTGCGACTCCATCTTCTTGTAGCGACCCATTTTTCAAATCGATCGCATTATTTAGCTAAACCACGTAAACACATAGCTTTTTTTTTTTTAATTTTTAGATACTAAAAATATCACCAAGACAATTTTTACAATATTAAATATATATACCTACCTAGTACCTACAATTCGATAATCATCATCAGCCTAACTTTTTCCTAACTATGTTAGTATGAGAGTATTTTACATGGAGCGACTGCATACCATACCTGACCTCCACAACCCAGTTAGTACTGGGTAATACGCTATTCCTTAGTACAAATCTGCAGGTTGTAAACAGACTCTTCACGAAGCCAGGCTAACCAAGCATAATGTACATCAAACTAAGTAACTTTACGCAAAAATTATTGCCGGAAAACGATTTTTTTTTGGGGTGTAAAATCAAGTTTTACGGTAGGACTTAATGTAACGCACTAAAAGTGCCTTTCGACTTCGTTAAGAGTCTTTTTAACTAAACATATAACAACAACTCATTAAGCTTTGGCCTCTCAACCCCTGAATCAAATGCATCGCAAAAAGCGCCGAGCCAAAACAGTGTAAATTCATTCTGCTTTTGTTTGCATTCTGCTTAAATTGACTGTTTGTACACCAATGACCCAGATATAAAATGATGTTTTTATTCGTAAAATTTCATGAATAAAGCTTTATTAAGATAAAATGTCCTGAGAGTTAAAATACTGTTGAGGATTTTCTGAAAAAGCTGCCTCGTTGGTTGTAAGCGCGACTGTTGAGCATGAGGTACTGGGTTTAATTCCCGGGTCGGGCAAAATGTTAGCGGGTTTTCCATCAGGAATTTCTCAGTAAGAGCCTTAGAGTCTGGATAGGTGCCCGGAGCCTATTGCCATCAACCGGGCACCTACCCAGACTCATGTAATGGGTGACAATTGTCACCCATTACATGAGACTTAGAACATAACTAGCGCAATGTGGGTGAACTATTAGGTACACTGCCGAACCCTTAAGGGATTACAGGCGTGACTTTATGCTATATTTTTTGGATTTTATCGATTTAACAGCTAAAAATACAATCATACAAGAGGTTACCACGAAATTTGTAAAAAAACATTGTCAGAATTTGCTCTAAAATGTAATCAAAATCGGCGAGACGAGTTCACGAGCTTTCCCAAAAAAAAAATAGATTTGATTTTATTAACAGGAGAGCTTATAAAAACACAACCTATCTATTTTGTTTTTGATACTCCTATTTTGATTGCTGTGCTCCCAAAATAGACGTTACAAATAGAAAAACCGGCCAAGTGCGAGTCTAATTCGCGCACCGAGTGTTCCGTAAAAACTTGTAACTGTTTGTTTGCTAAATGCAATATGCGACATATACGGTCATATCTTTTGATCGCGTTGACTTTAAAGTTTTATTTTTTCACTGTTCTAAGGAGTAGCAGACTTGAGTATTTGATATTAATTTCAGTTTGATTTGGATGCTTGGAGGTATCCAAGCATCCCTGAGAAAAAGGGTCTTGACAGATTGGCAACAAAGTGGTCCCATATGGGTTACGTTTTTGCCGACCGAGGTACGAAACCCTAAAACTACAAGTAAACAATAATATAATAAATAAACACTGTTATTCGCAACCCTCAGCATTCCGTGTCACAGATAGACCATTAAATACACAAACATCACAAATAATATATGACATACAAACATCCAGAACACGAAACAAATTCCCACCCCTTACAAAAATATTTCGGGAATGTTCCATGTTATTTCGTATCATTATTGTGTACACTAAGTGCCTTTACACACGGCCGAACCCGGCTGCCGGATACCTGGTCAGCCCCAGGAATCCGACGGCAAATGTATGAATATGTAAGCCGTGTGAAAAGCTTTTTAAATATACTCACACGTTTTGCCATAGGGTACATGATGCCGACGTACCTAAAGGACCACTAATGTTCTTCTCTCACAAATGTGGTGTTCTTAATTTGATTGCTATCTTTTTTTTAGGGTACATACCCAAAGGGTAAAACGGGACCCTATTACTAAAACTCCGCTGTCCTTGCGTCTGTGTGTCACTAGGCTGTATCTCATGAACCATGATAGCTAGACAGTTGAAATTTTCACAGATGATGTATTTCTGTTGCCGCTATAACAACAAATGATAAAAATATAAATTATAGCACTTCGCCCGCGACTTCGTCTGCGTGGATTTCGAAAATACAGCACATAAGTATTACTCGATATTGTAGCATTCTATAGGTGAAAGAATTTTATAAAATTTAAGTTTGGTAGGCACCTAATGAAATTAAATAGGGATTTAAATCAAAACTGCTCTGTTTAAAATTTTTGAGGTTGTTTTATTTTCCAGTAACAAAATAATCTGATTTGCGGGTAATCCAATTCGTGATAAACCGCCCATATAACTGCCCATGGGTAAAATATTCTTTTCTTAGGTAAATGCCAACCAAAGAGAATGTTTGTCAGTGGGACTTGTTAAAAGTAAACAGGGCAAATGATGTTTTATGGGAAACTGGAGTTGCTTGAACTATATAGGTTTTCAATAGGAGTTCGTAAGGTGGCAGGCCAGATGGATTAAGGGAGTTCAAAAATTCTTGCGGATAGTGAACTGCATCCTCGATATCACACTGTATCAATGGAATGTACGTTTTGACTTAGCCGGGGACTTTTTGTAAAATTAGTTTATTGATTATTGACTACCTCGTTGGTCTAGTGGTCAAAAGCACAACTGCTGAGCATGAGGTCCTGGGTTCGATTCCCGGGTTGGGCAAAGTGTCATTGGGTTTTTCCATCAGAAATTTCTCAGTAGCAGCCACGGAATCTGGATTTCTGCCCGGTTGATGGCAATAGACTCGCCCCCTATAACATGGAACTTAGCATAACTGGCGAAATGTAGATGTACTATTAGGTACACCTCTGCCTAACCCTTCGGAGATTATAGGCGTGAAGTTATGTTATGTTATTTGTCTATTATTGATTTCATTGACTGTATCGTCGTTAGGTGAAACGATAGCCCTTGAACCAAGCCAATAAATATCTCTATCTAGTAAATATTCAAGGTCAGGATATACTGCATCTATTCTATACTATCTAGTTGCTGCAAGCTGTGAACTATCCTACCTAGACTTTCTTTTATAACAATTTCCGCAACGTTAGCGCCCAAGGTTGGATAAGAAAAAGACCTGCCTCCACAAAGTTGGAGGCTAGGCAGCTATTGTGGAAAATCGTTAACCATATCTCCGATAAGGTGGGCTCTCATGTTAGTACGTAAATTAAAGTTTGAGTTATACTCCATAGGGGCGGTGATTTTAGACATGCCTTAATGATGTCCGCATGTGTCCCTTTTGTGACGACGGAAAGTGTCTGCCAAAAGTCACCAGCAATCTTAAAAGTTACACCACCCACGACAGCAACTGAGTTTCTCAAGTCCTTAAGTGTTGGACCCACTGCTTCAACATAAGCTTGACTCATGGTACTTTCTTCCCATATTATCAATGACGTAATCTTGTAACAACTGACCAAGGGGTATGTTCTAATGCGGTTCGTGAATGTGGGATGGCATTTTGCGATTTATTAATTTTATATTATCTTCGGAACTATTAAACCGATCGACAAACTGCAAAGGGCAAATTTTATCTCGATGATATACTGGTGATCATAAAATATTTTTTTTGTATAAAGTTTAATATTTTGTTGTTAAAAAAATCGTCCAAATTTAAGTATGTCGAAAAATACTTTTTAATACATAAAAGCTACTATATCTGCTAAATTATAAAAGATAGAAATATGGTGTTGAAAACTTTTTTGTAGAACTATTTGAAACAAACCAGGTTGCCCTACATTGTTTTCAATTATATACAATTTTTTAGGCAGCGCATGCAAATAACTCTGTTTTGAGAGGTATTTTTTCCGCCTGGCCCGACAATAATTGTGATAGATCGGCTAATATGCATGCTATCAATATAATTTATAGCCTATAGCACTCACGAATAATGAAGCTTTCTACTAGTCAAAGAATTTTTTAAATTGGATCATTAGTTTTAATTTATTTTAAATACATTCTAGTGGTTGGATTTTTTTCGCGTTGGATGGATGTATCTAAGTTTATTTAAATGAATATCAAACACTATTTTAAGATAATTCTGTAATTATCAATTATTCTGAGCTCCCGATATTTCGATGCTGTTGTAAGCGCCATGATCGCGGGATGACTGCAGATCATCGGAAGATATCCTGTAAGCGACAGTGTAAGTTTTTTTTATAATGATATCAGTATATTACGGTCCCACTGCTGGGCAAAAGCCTGTTGTCTTACAAGGAAGGCATGAGCTATGGTCACCACGCTTGCTCAAAGCGGGTTGGCAATTCATACTATGTATATAAAAACAACTTAATAAAAGGAATATAACACTATTTTTTTTTTTCAAAATAAATCAATCTGTCTAACGAACCTAGATGTAGGTGTATATATATAAGTCAAAGGAAATCGCTGATTTCAATCTCAACAAAAAGGCAGAAAAATATAAATCACATTTCACAACAATATAACAGTTTGATTCAACTTATTTCCTTGCTTCAATATCTGGATCAGATAGCCAATTTCCTGTCATTTAGGGCCATTTTTGCCTGACATTATTACCAGTTTTTAGGAGCACGTTTCGTCTAAGGGACTTTGCCCAATTCTATCCACATGTGGCCTTGGGGATCGCCATTCAATCTTGGCCTTTCTTGTGTATTTCAGGTAGGTAGCCATTTTGAGTCAGGTTGAATTTATTAAGTAAGAAAAGGGATATTGGAAATTGGAATTATTTATCAGATGAGAGTTTTTTTTTTGTAATTATTCATTTATGTCTGTTTTTTAGAAGATACTGCGTAAAGTTTTGAATGCAAAAGGATTAACACTTACATAACTAAATCTAAACATAATCTAACATTACTTTGCCATCTACAAAAGTTAAAGCAACAAAAAAAAAATATATTATTTAAAAATGTTACTTAAGGACTACCTACATAATCAAGAATATATATTCCCTTCTATTCTAATGTAGAGGAGTAAACATCAAATTTTAGTAAATTAGCTAACGTAACACTTTTGAATATGCATTTACATTTTCTTAAACCCCAAAAAATAATCACTTTTTATTTTGTTTTAACTCACCTAGAATTACTTAACGCGTCTGAAGAGTTTTTAAGCTAATTTTATTTTACCCCGTGTACTTAAAATGGTCCAACATTTCAACGTTTTATCGCACAATACATTCCCATATCTTATCACTTTGAGCCTCATATAATAGAAACGAGGCAGTCTCCTGAAACGCGAAGCCTTTACTTACTAGTTTAGTTGTTACTGAGAACTTACTTATCATCCACCGATTCGAAGAACCAACTAGACTTGATTAAGTAAGGCTGAGTTACCGAAAATCAACATAACGAAACAGTGCTAAATCAAATCCTTGCTTCTTTACTTATTTTTTATTTATTTTATAATATTATAAATGCGAAAGTAAGTTTGTGTGTTACCTTTTCACGCCTAAACCACTGAACCGATCATCCTGAAATTTTGCATATACGTTGTCAGATTTACAGAAACGTACATAGGATACCTTTTATCCTGAAATAAAGTACTGTTCTTGAGGAAAACAACAATAACGTTATAATGCTCATCGATGGCGCCACGTGTCTATTGAATCAGGACGGAATTACAAGCAGAATACAACCCGAATAGATTGTCAAATCTAAATTAACGCGAGCGAAGCTGCGGGTAAAAGCTATTAAATTATAACTCAAAAACTGTTACTGTTAGCCCGTGTCACCCCACTGTTGGGCAAAGGCTTCTCCCCATGACTTCCAAATTGTTCGATCCAGGGCCAATGTGGACCACTGGTCGTTGGTTTTGTCCAGCTCGTCCCGTCATCTCCTGCGAAGTCTACTGCGTCACTCTCTGGCTGTGTCAGGGCTCCACATCGTGGTTATTTTGACCCACACTCAAAAACTTTTTGCAAATAATAAAACTTAAAATGCGGTTTAGGCAGCTTAGGTAAGAAACTCGGTGCGATGCGCGGTCGCAGAGTTGACCAAGCGCCACCATAAACTGAATTAAAAAAAAAAGAAAAAGATTTTTATTTTCCATTTTTTGTAGTTCCTATGCAAATTTTTCCATAAACATTTAAATTCACATACACAAACAGCCAGACCCGGAACAACTACCTGTAGGCCATACAAATATTTGTTCCGTGCGGGGATCGAACCCGCGACACGCAGCGCAGCAGTCAATCACTCAGCCACTGCGCCAACCGTGCCGCCAAATAATACTTTAAACAATATTAATTAACAATATTAATTTTTTAAACAATATTAATTTTATATTTTTAGCAATACATATTGTAATAAGTTTATCGCCAATAAAATGGAACTTAAGCATAACTGGCGAAATTTGGGGGTACTATACCCCTGCAAAGCATACAGGGGTAATGTTATGTTATGGAATTGTGTAAACAATACATATCTAAGCGATTACAGCAATTACGATAGACTTGATGTCTATTATCGAAGAATTCCATTGTACATCTCCGAAGATCAGCATCAAATCTTTACCAAATTTAAACGAGACCACCGCAAAATTGTAATAAAAAAATAATAATAATAATATGCTTCCAAACAAAAAAATAAGTATCCAAATCGGCTCACAATTGACTAACATATCGCTGAACTTATAACACAAAAAGAAACAGACGAATTGATAACTTCCTCCTTTTGGAAAGTTTTTCTACAGACTGAATATGGCTATCTGAAATACGTTATTTTAAAAATAGCGTATTCAGATAGCAATATTCAAAAAGCTTAAAACAATAAAATAGCTATGAAATATTGACACTGCAAGCTCAAATAAGTTTGAATGCGGAAGTGCAATATTGTAACTCAAAAAGGTTTTTATTCATTGTTCTGGATATTGGCCAAAAATACTATCATTGGCACTTTTTCAATTTAGTTGAAAATCTTGTAAACGGCAAATTAAGAGTAGGTACATTTTTACATTATCTCAGCCAAAAAACCCACTAATGAAAACAGGCCCTGATTTAAAAGAAACTTAGAAAGACCTTTAATGATGGGTGTAAATACCTTTAATGAAGCCGCAATGCCTTAGGTCTTGTTTTCCCCGTCAATGCGATATTTTTTTTTGTTCTAGACCGTACCTGGGATCCTTCTAGTCACGTAGATATGCGGACCAAAGTTTCAACTTTATCACAAGTTTTTTTAATACAAGTTTTAAATGTTATAAAAAGTTATTAAAATTATTACTTTAAATACCTCCACAGCCCCCGTACTATTAATGCATCCTTCAGCACGATATTTTGATTACAATATTACGTTACAGTTAGTAACGAGATATTTCATCTCAAAAAAAAAGTCGTTTCCCAGCAATATTTTTTACTTAGTTAGATGTACAGAATTCCGCTTCGTGAAGGAGATCTTTCACGAAGCGGTCAATCTAGTTTTGTTTTCACCTTGTAATAAACCCTTATAGTACTGAATCCTAAATCTCTTTGGTTTTGTCAGGGTAAAATGGTCGTTAAAAGACGAAAAATTATGTCAAAGAAACCAAAAATATGCCTAGTTAAAGGTTTCGAACCTCGCTGAGTTATCACTACATACAGGGTGTAAACAGACTCTTCACGAAGCCGTCAACCAAGCATTCTGTACATCAAACTAAGTAACTTTACGCAAAAATTAGTGCTGGGAAACAACTTTTTATTTGGGCTGAAAATTCACGTTTTACAGTAGCACTCAGTTTAACGCACTAAAAACATTGTGCTGCAGGATGGATTGAATAGTAAGGGGGTTCTGGAGGAGTTTTAAGTAAAAATCTTACATTAAAAACATGTATTTAAAAAAAACTTGCGAAAAAGTTGGAACTTTGACCCTCAATATCTCCGTAACTAGAAGGTTCCCACATATGATCTAGAACAAAAAATGATGGCATTGACGGGGAGAACAAGTGCCTTTCGGCTTCGTTAAGAGTCTGTTTACACCCTTTATTATAAAACAAAGTCCTCCGCCGCGTCTGTCTGTCTTTTCGCGATAAACTCAAAAACTACTGCACCGATTTTTATGCTGTTTTCACCAATGGATAGAGTGGTTCTCGAGAAAAGTTTTATTATATAATTTGTCAAGTTTTTATTGTGGGAACGGGATCAATATTTCATGATTACTTTTGGTCGCGTTAACCGACATCCACGCGGGCAAAGCCGCGGGCATCAGCTAGTATTGTATATTATATTGCACCGCATTGCTGTACAATGCAGACATTTGCCTTTTTCTTTACTTGTTAAACTGTGTTAAGGCTTCGTAGAAAATTGGACGCGGACCGTTATTTAAAGTTATGACTGTTTTCATGTCTTCGTAGCCTTTTGTGTGGGTGCACGAAATGTGTTTTCTTCTATTAGGTTCTTCTGTGAAAGTATTTTTGTTTTCTATTTAGAATATATGGGGGCTCTTGCTTTAGTTCAGGAGTAATTTACATAGTACATTTAATTTTACTTTTTCCATTCCATTTCAAATGCACTTTAGTTTAAGAAGCCGTGTCATGTTTTACCTAGCCTTCCCCCAACTATATTGCGGTCTTCCAGCCTTATCGAATACAGCTGGATAACAGTATTGCGCAACTGTCTACCTGGTCACCATATTGCACTTGCTGGGTACCACGATACTCCTTATCAAAAATGCTGACCCGTTACTACTGAAAGATCCACGAATACATAATTATGAAGATAGCCAACCAAACGATCTAATCTTCATATGCTTTGATCCTGGAATGTGACGAGTGGTCACCAATCCAATGACTGACCCCGACCGATCGACCATTGCGGGTGCTATTATTAAATCAAATCCACACATTAGTAATTTCCCCGAAACTTCTACTTACTACAAAATGATAAAACAAGTTTTCTTAGAACTAAGTCCAACGCTGACATCTCGTATACATATGTCAAGATGGAGTGCCATTCAACGCGACGCCACTGAACATTAATACAACACCGAACAAGTTCCTCAAAACAGCAAGTTTCTTGATATCTTACATCTTTGGGACCTTTGGAGTTTCAGTTGAATGACGTAATCCTTCCTAACTAATACTATAAATGCAAATGTAAGTTTGTTGGTTACCTTTTCGATCATCCTGAAGTTTTGCTTAAACATTATCAGG
Source organism: Lycophotia porphyrea (assembly GCA_950005105.1). Lineage (NCBI taxonomy): Eukaryota > Metazoa > Arthropoda > Insecta > Lepidoptera > Noctuidae > Lycophotia > Lycophotia porphyrea. Next base: position 11,867,023 of record OX465391.1, on the reverse strand, counting down.
TGTAGAGAAAATAGAATAACGTTTCATCCCGAAAAAAAGTACCTACTGTACCCGAGGAAAACAACAATAACGTTCGTATGATAACAGATGGCGCCACGTGTCTTTCGAATCATGATTGAATTATATTAACGCGAGCGAAGTCGCGGGCAAATTCTATAGTAGGTTAATAAATTGTAAATACAAAGACATGTGGTAGCGCGGTAAATTATAAGGCCATTCCCACACGGGAGTGGCCTTATAATCCCAGCAGTGGGAGCATTTTGCGGGTACAAAATTACCCAATTACCAAATTAAGTTTTTTTCTGCGGGTAATTTTGTTATGTAAGTGTAATAGATGTCCAGGTAAATAGTACGCACGTGACCAATCAAGTTATGCAAAACAAAATCAATGTGGTGACACTTGGGGGAGGCCTATGTCCAGTAGTGGACGTGTTTCGGCTAAATATTGATATTTATTATGATGAGAAAATACGACTTTCAAAAGTTTATATGTATAAGTACCTCATCTGGGGTTGAAACAAAACCCCAAATGCGCTAAGATTGTCTCCATTACGTCAATCTCAAGTTTTAATTTCGACACTGCAGTACGACTGTCACTAAATATTGTACGTTCATAAAAACATGATAGTTTACCTAAACTTCTGCGTTACAAAATCTTGCTTGGAGCCTCAAGGCCGGGCCGTGGTAAAGTTTACGATGTAAATGGAGTTTAAATACTTAAGTTATTTAGTGGAAATATTTATTAACCACAGCCAAGGAAAGCTTAGACGTTGAATTTTATACATAAGGAAAATAAATACCTCCCTCAGCTATTTTAAAATGTTATACTCTTGATAAAACGAGACTGCCTCGTTGGTCGAGTGGTCGCTTGCGAGACTGCTGAGCATAAGGTCATGGGTTCGATTCCCGAGTCGGGCAAAGTGTGGGTTTTTCTATCTGGATTATCTTAGTCTGGATTTGTGCCCGGTTGTTGGCAATAGGCTCGCCTCCTATTACATTGGACTTAAACTTAACTGGTGAAATGTGGGTGTACTATAATTGGGTACACCTCTGGCTATCCTTTCGGGGATTACATGCGTGATGTTATGTTATGTAATACAGTACTAAGAGGTCCTCCATCTGATGGATTGATTGAATTTTGATTATTCAGTTATGTCATCTTTAGGATAATTTTCTTATAACGCTCATATTTGTTGTTAGAAAATCCTGCTGTTTACATTTTCCTGGTTAAAATTGGTTTTTGTATTTTATTTTATCATTTAAGTCTAAGCTACAATACCCCACCCTCTGTTCACAACACAAAAATTACAATTCAGAGAAGCCGAGAACTTCAAATATTGTTTGTTATTCGAACGTCTAAATGAGCTCCTCGGATATCTAGCCAAACGACGCGTTCAAGCCTCGTCGTCAAATTCTTTATCCACCATTTTGTAACAAGACAGGCGAGTGAAAATTTACCCTGTTTCATCAAAATTCTAAGGCTTAGTATAGAATTTATTATGTTGAGCCCCGCGTTTGATAAAATTGACGTATTTTTATGGAAGATGCAAAGAGGTAGGTAATTTTATGACAAGATAATATAACCACTTCTGAGAAAGGCTTATTGTTGGTTGTGATGTATTTTTTAATATTATGATCAAATCAGAAATATGTTGCGAGGAAGACAGAATATGTAATTCGTTTATTTTTTGGGGTTCCGTAGCCAAAACGTTCATATTATTTCTCTTTAACCCCGCCCTTGTCGTATCGTCTGTGCATCCGTTTATCTTTATATCGTACTAGCTGATACCCGCGGCTTCGCCTGCGTGGATGTCGGTTACCGCAAGTAAGTAATCATGTAATTTTCATCCCGTTCCCGCAACCCCATATTTTAGCCAATGTATACAAAAACTTAACAAATTATATACTAAAACTTTCCTCAAGAACCACTCTATCCATTAGTGAAAACAGCATGAAAATCGGTGCAGCAGTTTTTGAGTTTATCGCGAACAGACAGACAAACGCGGCGGAGAGCTTTGTTTTATAGTAGGTAACCTATTATAGTGTTACTGGTACTGAACTTTTAGGCCGAGAACTATAAACGTTATTATCACATGCTTTAGCTTAGACGTGTTATTGTCTCTATTAGTTGACAGTACAATGGTGACAGGAACAGATTCTAGCCAAAATTGCATACTGAGTAAAGATCCAAGCCTAAGTGAGTGTTCAAATAAGTCAAGACCAATTTATTACATACAAATTTCATATTTATGCTATCTCCTATAAATTTTCGACTGCAATAACCTTGCTCTACAAAGCAATAAAATGCAAAACTGCATGCAGGAATAAACTTGGTTATCATGTCATGAATGCAGTAATAGCCCTCAGTTGGCATTTACAACGTGATAGACCGAATCCAATAAATTTTGATATATTATTCCCACTGAGTCGTTAAATGCATGCAACCCAGAACTACACCACTATTATTAAGTAACAAAATTTAATGTAGAAAGTAACAGTATTCACGCGTATCTACAGGGTGTAAACAGACTCTTCACGAAGCCATCAACCAAGCATTATGTATATCAAACTAAGTAACTTTACGCAAAAATTAGTGCTGGGAAACGACTTTTTTTTTGGGCTGAAAAATCACGTTTTACGGTAGGACTCAATGTAACGCACTCAAAACATTGTGTTGAAAGATGGATTAATAGTAAGGGGGTCCTGGAGGTGTATGAAGTAAAAAAAATACTTAAAAAAAATGTATTTTAAAAAAAATTGTGAAAATGTTTACAACATTTTGACCCCCAATATCTCCGTAACTAGAAGGTTCCCAGGTATGGTCTAGAACAAAAACATAATCGCAATGACGGGGAGAACAAGTACCTTTCGGCTTCGTTAAGAGTCTGTTTACACCCTTAATACTTGGGTACAGGAATTAATTCCAAACACATCACAGCATCTATGAACAAAATCAAAATATTTTATTTCACATAGGTTCAGATGGGCACTTATAAAACGTCGACAAAAAGGTGCACGGTTCGGGTTGGTCGTTTCCTATGGAGAAGAACCGGCAAGAAACTCCATGGTTAGTTTTCAAATTATTTGGTATATTATCATCGAACCGCAACAAAAGTGATGTGAAATAAAGAATACAAAAAAATAGAAGTGGCTTTCTGTAGATGTAACTGAAGGTTGAAACAAAATATTCTACGCATATAACTGTGTGGGGTGTCTATCGTCAAAAATAATATCGAGGTTCCTAAATACTTTTTTGTTGATGAGATTATTTGCTTCTTAAGCCGTAAAAACTCTGTGCCATTTTTTTAAGTAGAAAGAGGAAAAAAATTGAAAAATGTAGGTTGTAGAACCGGTAAAGGAAAACATCGTGAGGAAACCGGCATGTTCTAGAACCAAAAATTCGAAGACATGTGACATCTACCAATCCGCACTGGGCCCGCGTGGTGGATTATAGCACATTCCCTCTCATAGAGAGGAGGCCTGTGTCCCAGCTGTGGCCACATTATAGGCTGATGATGATGATGATGAGGTTGTAGAACATAAGAGGACTTTCAATGAAAGTTGGTATGGAAAAGATTGAGAACTCCCGCAGTAACTTTGGTTTTCATTAAATACCATGAAAAACAAATTAAGTTTTGCTGTGAGTGTAAATAGACCTGTATAAAAAATCGTTAAACTATTGTAATTTTATTGATTGGTGTTACAGAACCACAAATTTTATACCATGTATACCATATATATTACCTATGTTCAAACAAATAAAATACTTTGACTTTGACGGATGGGAAATCATCAATTGACTTCTCCCGCTCCGAGCAGAGCGGAAGGGAGTGTCAGACGTGTACTGACTAAAACCCATCCATGTTCCTTCCTTGCCCTTTGTGTTCCAGGGCCGCGGTATCTCTTTCGAACAGCCCGCAGCCCTGGCAGGCATCGGCCCTTGCGGGCCCCTCCCTGTTTACTGACATCTCTTTGAGGCGCGCGTGGAACACCAACGCGCCGTCTACACGGCCTGTCTCAAAAGACGGACGGACGGCGAGCTAGCCCATTACTCTCCGTCCACAGGTCCGCGTCTATGGTGGCCGGAAGCCACGTGACCCCCTACGTGACCCCCGATTGACTTTGAACCCTTTATGTACGAGTACAGTTTGCATTTGGCTAATTTTTTTATTGCGGTTTGCGGTTGCTGTCGCCTTCGGAATCAAGGCCACATTAATGCATAAAAGAAAATCCGTAAAATGGTTTTTTTCTCTTGAAACCTCTATCTAGTATTAAACTAACTAAATAAAAAACGGGAGGCCATCCCATAGGCCATTAAGCGTCGAGTTCTGGTCATTAACAGAACTTTCCTGAATTTGGAACTAACCGGTGACTTTTATGTTTCCAAAATTTTGGGTATCACACGTGCACGGATTAATAAAAATAATGAAAATCCTTAGTGCCTCGCAGTATTTTTTCTAATTTTTTTTTATTATATTTTGAGCAGTTACTGTACATTTACATGAGGTCGTTATATTTCCTAAGAGATTTCCTAAAATGTAAAAATAGGTTTTACAAAAGTTTTTCGTTAATATTTTAGTTTTTTTGTTGTAGAAGCGGAATTTATCAACCTCAATATTACCAATTAGAGAAGACTAGTATTAAATAAGATAAATATCGATTCGAAGTGCATATTTTTTTTCAACAAACTGAATTTTGTTCATCACTATGTATGTACATTATTTACAAACTACAAATAACTAAAATAGTAAATATATTTATGACCATTTTTATACGTTACAAAATTTGTCCACATCGCTGTCAATAGGAAAAGCATGTACTTGCATAATTACATTATCTAAGTGATATTAAAAATGCATCAAAATACGTTGCGGCCACAAATGAGTAGGTACTGTAAAATACCAACTACCTATAACTTATCAAATGAAACTTTACTTTTATCATCTCGAATTAAATCTCCTCATAATTCATAACATTTACCAGAATAATACGAAATATACGAATCATTAACCGCAACCGAACCACGTAAGTATGCAAAACCAAACCAAATGCGTTTTGTATGGGCAAAGTTGGCGCATTTGCTTTACGACTTTCACCAACATTGCCCGTTATTTACTACAGCATGATTATGATAAACATTCCTATATTCCTAAATGACCTTTAACTCAAACCCATAAAGCTCCAATTCGTATATACAGACGCTACTAAAGTACATAATTTATCATCAATAAATTGTTTTCCCAATACTCTCGATGAGTTTTTCCAAGTTTATGGTGTATTTTCCATTTGAATAAGGCAACTTCCTTGTAGTATTATGGGTATAAAAAGTGTCATATAAATTGCTAAAAAGACGCCATTTTGTATAAGATCTGCTACACACAATCTGCGGGAAATTCGAGTAAAATAATGTAGCTGTAGTTGACTGCCTAGTGGTCGCAATCGTGACTGCAGAGCATGAGGTTCTGGGTTCGATTCCCGGGTCGGGTAAATTGTTATTGGGTTTTTCCATCAGGAATTTCTCAGTAGTAGCCACGGGGTCTGGATTTGTGCCTGATTGCAATGGGCTCGTCTCGGGACTTAAACATAACTGGCGAAATGTGGGTATACTATTAGGGTATTATTAAATGTGGGTACACGTTTGCCTTATGTAATGTAGCAGTATTTTCTGTAAAAAACCCCTCGGCTTACTTCGAATTGTCTCCGCAATTAGGCCGTCTTCCCGAACATGACTTAGCGATGGTAGATCCCGACAGTTAGAGCAACAATAACTCTCTCAAAAGGAAAAAGGAACCGAACTGGATTTAAACATAACCAAAACGCCGCACTAAAGCAAACAGATACAAGGAATGCATCACAGCCTACCTACCAAACCTTCTAGAACCTCAAGAAAACATTTCAGTCCAAACCTAACACGACAATATACTAAGAGCCATCACACAAAGCCTACAAGACGCTCGAATATCTAATAATTACACAAGACATAATGAATATCTATTGACATAAATTCACAAACATGCAAAGATAATAATATTTATTGAATTATCGTTTTGTATCACATCAGCTACTTTCAAACATTTGAAAGAAGTTACAAAAAATAACCAATTAAAATAGTAAAGTTTTTCAATTACATGATTTTTAATGAACATAATTATGCTTATTTCGGGGATCAATTATATGAAATTTGGCATATATTAAATATGCAAAATTTTATCCAATTCAGCTAATAATTCAAAAATAAGTATGGATGTATTATTTGCCTCATGATAACGTGGCCTCAGTTTCATCATTTAATTTTAGATTTTAACTGTTCACTAGTTTTGAAAAAAAAAAACACTTCTTAGTTCTGATGCGAATTGAGTTTATAACTTTTGGAGTCAAAACTGATCACGAATATATGGCAGCTCTACTAGTAGTAAATGTTTGGTATAATTTACAATCACATACTTTTGAATGACTTCGACGCCACACAGTTCTGACGCGAACTCCGTTCATTAGTATTGAATTTCTGATTTTGATCATCTACTTTTGCTGTTGACTGTACATAGACAGCAAATATCTCAGCCACCTCAGATTTGCTGACGACTTAGTGCTTTTTTCGGAATCTAGTTCACAATTACAAATTATGATCCAATCACTAAACGTTGCCAGTAAGAAGGTACTAGAGATGAACCTCGCAAAGACAATGTTAATGACTATCAACACAGGAAAGGTAATATCGGTTGACACGGAAGAATTGAAATACACGAACAAATATGTGTACCTGGGAAAACAAATCAGCTTCGACAAGGATAGTAACTACTCAGAAATCGATAGGAGAATTCAGCTTACTTGGAACAAATATTGGAGCCTAAAATAATTTTTCAAAAGCAATATGCCAGTAGAACTAAAAACTAAAGCCATGTCGAGCTGTCTTTCACCATGCCTAACTTATGCCTGCCAGACTTGGAAATACACAGAAACAATAAGAATAAAAATTACAACTTGCCAACGGGGCTTAGAATGGAGCTTGCTCAAAATCAAAAGAATCAATAAAATAAGAAACACAAAGATAAGAAGCGTAACCAAAGCCACCGATGCTCTGAACTATGCAAAAAAGCTGAAATGGAAATGGGCGGGGCATATTGCAAGACTTTCAGATGAGCGATGGACCATAAGGGTGACTCGGTGGAGAGGCCCAAGTGGGAAACAACACAGAGGAAGGCCGCTTACAAGATGAGCGCACGATATTATAAAAACGGGTGGTTCTAGATGGATGCAAACAGCCCAAGCTAGAGACAACTGTGGTTCCTTGGAGGAGGCCTTCACCTGCGGAGGGGTTCTTGCAAATTCATGAAATATTTGTACAATTAGGATTAAGTTAATTTCATTCACTTTGTTTATTTTTTTGTTTGCAAGAAATAATATAGGCTTTTTGATTTTTATTTTATTTTATTATAGATCCCGACAGTAGTTTTCCGATCGGCACGTACCGAATATTTTAGTGATTGCTTCGCTTCGGCTTAGTTGTTTAAAAAAATCTTCCGAATCGGATGTCCCGAACAAGTGAGTAGAGCCCCTAAGAATCCTTCGTATTGAAAGAACGCTTATGTTCTTGCGTACTTAGAGGATTTTTTGCCATTCATTAGCTATTTTAATCTTTATTTTTGTGGATCGAGGATTCAATATGGCCAACAGAGATAAGTAAGTGTCCGATTTCGGGGTTTCTTTTGATCTGTAAAAGGTTTTTGCTATCTTTGAAAGTAGTGACATTTGAAGGCTCGCTTTTTTTTATAAAAGTTGAATCTTAGCGGGTTTTATTTTTAATAAAATGGTACAAACCATCAATCAAGTTTTTTTGAGAAAAAACCGGCAAAGTGCGCTGGACTCGCGCACCGAGAGTTCCGTATAAACTTGTAGGTATTTTGTTATTAAACTACATATTTGCGGTTTTCAGATTTGTTCCTTTACATGTTCTGTAAGACATTACTTCTTGCCTATAGACTTAGACTAGAGAAAATCGGTGGTGACACACGGACAGGCAGACAGACGGACAGGCAGACGGACAAGAAAGTGATCTTATAAGGGTTCCTTTTTTACCTTTTGAGATACGGAACCTTAAAAACATGCAAAATAATAGAACTACATTATTTTTCATGTTTTTTGAGACCCAGTTTTCTGGTGTTAACTTTGTGGACAAAGTAACCTCATCAAATAAACCCATTTAGGTTTACCACACAAGTAACGATTTTAATATAAGAAAGACGTATCACTCTCAACTAGACAGTGTTATGAATCGTGTGTACCAAAGACAGGTAAGTATCCTAACTTTAATTAAGTAATTTATTAATATATATTATATTATAAATGCAAATATAAGTTTGTTTGTTTTTTTGTTACCTTTCCATGCCTAAACCACTGAACCGATAATTCTGAAATTTTGCATATACATTGTCAGATGTACAGACACAGACATAGGGTACCTTTCATCCCTAAAAAGGTACTTTTTCCGAGGAAAACAACAATTATGTTCTCGTGATAATAGACGGCGCCACATGTCTTTCGAATCATGATAGAATTATATTATTACAAGCAGAGTACAGCCCGAATTGATTGTCAAATTAAAAATTAACACGAGAGAAACCGCGGTTAAAAGCTAGTAGAAACATAATTTATTAATATAACATTCAATAAGCATCAAAGCAAATTCATTACCCACATCTGACTCTTATAAATACTCATTAATTCGCGATGAATACAAAGGTATCAATAATACATTTTTCTTTTCTCATCCCCGTAGTGCCAATTGCCAAGATAAAATACGGCATATTGAATTCATACCTGGCTTCTTTATAGGCTAAATAAATTCGCAACGAAGCTGAATTGTCCAATAAATGTATAGATAATATTCGCATGGATAAATTCCATTATTACTAGATTCAAATCGGTAATTGTGACAGAAATGGAATGGTGGGATTTGAAAGCGAAAAATGTTATAAGTGCCCCATTTCTGGATAACGACCCTCATTTTAGGTGGAATGAGGGGAATTTTCTCTACTTTTACATTAGCAAATTTCGCTCTTTTGATAGAATATGATATTGGTAAGCATATGATATTGGTTGTCAGACTTTTTGGGCCACTGACTAGGTACCTAACGACATGATCGGCTTCAATCAAGAAATGAACCTCCGGTTGAAGGGATTGACAGGACAGTGACACTTTTCCTGGGTTATTACCCTCTTCTACGTTAGAGATGTTGTTAGGTAGTCAAAAGCCCAAAAAGTCTGACAACCAGTCTTACCCAGTTCCAACTGGGTTGTGAAGGTCAGATAGGCAGTTGTTCCATGTAAAATATTGGTATTCAGCTGCATCCAGTTAGACTGGAAGCCGACCCCAACATAGTTGGGAAAAGGCTGGGCAGATGATGATTTAGTTAGTCATTGAATACCCATCACAAAACAAACGCATTCCCACAGTATCCTCCAATGGCAATATTTATTAAAACAGAAACCAATTAGTATGTAGGTCAGGTTAATATGTTAATTTCTAATTACTGGCGGTCACGAAGAACAGTGTAATAAGTGTAATTATAATCCCTAAAGTTAATTAACCAGCGTCCTTGCATGACGTCATTAGTTAGTAAGAACTGCTTCGTAAGTGGTGAGGTGACGTCATCACTGGCCTTGATACAGTTCTGCAATTGTTTAGTAGGTTGCAACCGTTGACACGTTTACTTAAATGTCTTGTAACATTTTCAAATGTCAAAGTGAGTTTTCGCTATGTTTTTCACGGTTGTAAGTACAACAGAAGTCCTAGTACTAGCAACTGGTGTTACCATAACGTAAATACTTCGATTTTAAAAATAAAAATACTTAATATTTTCATAATTTCAAGCACTTATCTATGGACGATACTGATTGCGCTTGTTGTGAACAATTTTACTAAAATGATTGTAACATGATAAGATAATTGTAACATAAACGCCTTTAATCCCCATTGGGTTAGGCAAAGGTGTACCTAATAGTACACCCAAATTTCGCAAGTTATGTTTAAGTCCCATGTAATAGGGGGCGAGCCTATTGCCATCAACTAGGCACGAATCCAGACTCCGTGGCTCCTACTGAGAAATTCCTGATAGCAAAACCCAACAGCACTTTGCTTGACCTGGGAATCGAACCCAGGACCTCATGCTCAGCAGTCGCGCTTGCGACCACTGGACCAACAAGGCAGTCAGTCAAGTAAGATAATTGTATTTTCGTAAAGTTTACACCGTGCGCTCGTGCTAGGGCCTCTGATTTGGGTCAGTGAAATAACATTAAAAACTGCTTTTTGTTCTATATTTAAAATCGTACAGCAACCGAATGCTTTAGAGGGTCTTAAAGACATCCCTGTTTAAAATTACCTGAATAACTATAATTCCAAAAACTACTACGGTAAAGATTCAATGGGGTCGCCCCCTATTACATGGGACTTAAATATATTACTATTGGGCCTCAGCCTAACCTTTGAGGATTACAGTCGTGATGTTATGTAAAGAATGTTACTCGCGAATACCAAACATCATAAACTCACGTCTACCCATAGGGGAAGTAGGAACATCAGAATGCTTTTTAGTTAATTTTTACTAGCTTATGCCCGCGGCGTTGCCCACGTGGAGTTCGATAATTTTCCCACGGGAACATAAAATCGGGATAAAAAAGTGGCCTATGTGATAATCCAGGTTATAATACTACCTGTGTTCCAAATTTCATCCAAATCCGTTCTCCCGTGCCTCCTCAAACAAGCCCTCGCGGTACGCGTCCAGAGCGGCTCACCACCTCTATCAGGGCCGGCCTCGGCGGTGCCATCCATCTTCCAGTCGTGTGAAGAATTTTGCCCAGCGTTCATCGTGCAAGCGGCTGGACGCTACCTACTACAATTTTCAGGTCATCTAGGATCAATAAGAAATGCTACTTGCAAGATACAATAGTTGTACCATGGCATTGATCTCTCTAAAACAGATGATCAATAAAAACAGACTGCTGAACATGAATGGTTCTATATCCCCCTCTCCCCCTTCTTTCCTTATTATACCGTTATGCACCATTACCCCATAGAAGCAACACCATAACGGTCTACGCCTATTGTCTCTCCATTACGTGCTATATTTGCACCTATTTGTGAGGCAACTCATGAAAATTCTATCAACAGTATGTTTGGTTTGTTATTTATAACTAGCTTTTGCCCGCGGCTCCGCTCGCGTTAATTTTGAATTTTAAAAACAAATCGGGTTGTACTCTGCTTGTAATAATATAATTCAATCATGATCCGAAAGACACGTGGCGCCATCTACTATCAAAGTAACGTTATTTTTGTTTTCCTCGGGAACAGTACTTTTTTTTGGGAGGAAAGCTTCCCTGAGGATGATCAGTTTAGCGGTTTAAGCGCGAAATGGTAACAAATAAACGAACAAACGTTCTTTCGCATTTATAATATTAGTAAGGATGGTTCTACAGTAATCATGAGTGTTGGAATACAAGTATTAAATAAAAACATTCTGCCATAAAAAAATAGGAAATTGTGGATAACCAACGTGTTTAATGACCATCACAAAAATAAAATTCACAATAAAATAAAAATAAATTATTATTAATTTAAAAATTTTCAGTCTACATAAAAATAAAACCACCCAAAACAAAATTGTAGTCATGAATTTAAATAATTTTCTACTTCAATATATTTTTTTTTTTAATTTTATGTAGAATTGCCACTGTAAATATTGCTTTACACAGATGTTTGTGGCGGACAAACCGACATACCTAAACAATATTGTTATCTTCGTTAAACCCCAAAACCAGTTAATTGTTTCTATACTAATAGGATCATAACGCTGTCATTTTAAGTGGCCATTTTGGGTGACGGCCTATTCAATCGTACTAATATATTTTTACTGCCGATGTGGTAATATTTACTGTCACTATACGATTGGTATTTAATCAGTGGGGGTGTAAGGGGAACATTTAACACCCCCACTGATTAAATACTGAAACCGATTGGGGGTGTTTTTGTAGGCAATAAAAAGGGTAGTTTGCGTTTACGTTCGTGATTGATGTCAGATTCGTTCTTGTTTTAGTTTAGTTTTAGTGGTAAAGTTAGTAAGTTTTTGTAGAACTAATTCGATAAGAAGAATTTGGACGGTTCGAGTGGTTTTTGTTTCGGTGAAATAGGTAACGGTTTATGTGGTTACTTCAAGCACTCATAATTTCAGAAATTTCTATATCCAATACATTCTGGAGTATTTTACCTAATGGTGCGGTGAAACTTAACAAAAGTAGTGAAATTCAAATCTTGTTTTAAAATGAGCATTTTTTTAAAATTTGTATTAAATAGTAGACAGGGAAAAGGCTTATTTAATTAATTACAAAAAAAAACTACGGGTTTTTTTACCTTTTTAGAAATAGATCTTAGAAAAATCTAGGTCAATTTTTAGTTCTATTTTTAGAAAACATTTTTAGTAGTAGATTCAGTCCTATGTTTTTACCACTACATGGTAAAATATGAAAAAATCTCTGAATTTTCCTAAAAAATTTGACAATGGATTATGAACTTGACACGATATTCGTGATGGAATCAGCTCCCAAACAAATTTCGTGGTTCATTGATAATTTTTCTCATTTTCCACCACATAATTTTCTACCCTATCTCCTCCACATAAAGATGGTTCTGGTTTGCGTGCGAAATATTTTAGAGTAAACGGATTTTAGGGTAGGTGCGTATAAGGTAAATTGGTGTTGACAATGTAATTTGGTTCTCACTTGCTTCATACAACGCTAATTCGTGTTGTACAGGTATAATTTAATGAGATGTGTAAAGTAATTTGTTTCCAATTACATTGAACAGGATAAACTATACCGTTTAAATTACGGGGAACATTTGCGAAGGGTAAGTTAATTTTACAAATCGGTATTGTATTATATTACAAGTTGTGAGAGGCCTATTATTGTGAGCAACAGAATTCGATAGCCTTTTTTTTACGGATTGGAAATCATCAAATTACTTCTCCCGCTCTGGGCAGAGCGGAAGGGAGTATCAGACTTGTACTGACTAAAACCCATCCATGTTCCTTCCTTGCCCTTTGTCTTCCAGGGCCGCGGTATCTCTTTCGAACAGCCCGCAGCCCTGGCAGGCATCGGCCCTTGCGGGCCCCTCCCTGTTTACTGACATCTCTTTGAGGCGCGCGTGGAACACGAACGCGCCGTCTACACGGCCTGTCGTCAAAAGACGGACGGACGGCGAGCTAGCCCATTACTCACCGTCCACAGGTCCGCGTCTACTGTGGCCGGAAGCCACCACGTGACGCCCGACGCCCGAGGCGTCTCCCGCGGCGGCTGGGACGAGAGGTTCTCTCCCTCTCACGCTCCGCCACCTCCTTCGCTAGCATGACTGCTTCGCAGAAGGAGGTGACGGCGTCTCATTCTCTCTCGTTCCGGACCATGGCTTGGACCAGGGCTGGACGCGATAGGTCGCCGCGGCCGATCGCCAGAATTCGATAGCCTGAGTTTATCAATTGATAAATAATTGCATTAAAATATATTTTTAATTATTCGGAAACTGGTTATCGATGCAACGATTGATGATTGAACGATTGATGTTATATAGACCTCTTCTCTGGCAGTGTTAGAGGTTATTCGAGACAATTGAGAAGAAAATAGAGTCCCCTCCAAAGAATCTCCTCAAACCCACGCCCTGACTCTTACCGTCTCCCATTTTTTAAACGGTCAGATCTCCATCACCTTTCTGCCCTTGTCACATTCTATTTCCCAGTCTCCCCTATCAGACTTCACGGCATCATTTACTCCTTTCTGTTTCATATCATTCCTCACACAATTTAACCGGTCACCTCATAATAAACCTCTAATTATTCATTTTTCTTTATTTATCTGTTCACAAACTCATTACATTCTTAAATATTAATAATGAAAAATATTTAAAAATATTATCTCATATTATTTATTTCGTTTATTCATTTCAGTACATATATTCTATATATTTTCAATATTTCTTAAAATAAACAATATAAAAAACATTTTAAAATATAAAAAATAGCGGTCCGCCGGTGTCGGGAACAGGGTCCAAGCTACCGGTGGTTAGGCTCCAGAGACAAGAACCTTCTCACAATGCGAGCCGTATCGAGGAGTACTGCCTTATTTATTTAAATATTATTTTCATAATATTATTCCTCCACCGAGCGTCACTACCAGTCTCGTACTGTAATAATGTCCATCTTTAACTAGTCAGCCCATATTGAACCTAACAGCTAATAAACCACTCAACTCCAACCATCAAACCGGGTATCACTGACTTATAGGAACATTTTCAATTGCAAATTATGTATTGATTGATAAAAATAATTATTTCTTCTCCTATTATCCATCAATTACCATTTGTTTCTTGCAGCCTTGCTTAACAAGCTAATCCATGTATTAAATGTGATTTTTATAAACATGTGAAATAATTTTGTCTTCTTGCTTTCTTTCTGTATTAACCCTAATTACTCCACAAAACCTAGTAATACTGTGAGTGTGTTTTGCCGTGACTTAGTGTCGAGTTCCAGTAGTGCGTGTAGCAATAGACAAAAAAAGAGGGTACACCCGCATTCTCCAGTCAACCCGCGATCATGGCGCTTGCAACATAGTCGAAATATCGGGGAACTCAAAATTAATATCGATCACGGAAGACATTCCGTAAGTGACAACATGAGTATAACCCCTAACCTAACACCTAAGCAATTCTCTGAAACCACTCAATCCCACCAAAAACTGACCTCGTTACTCAGCTCCCATTTACTCAAACATAAAGCTGGAGCGACGCGTCCACGACGAAAGTATTACTCACTGACTTCATATTGTCTGGCCGAACGACCTATTTTCCAAAAATAGCTGGCTGCTGCTTAAGTAGATCCACAGGCCCAAAACTTAGACTGCAATGTAGGTCGCATTTGAGATGTGAGGGAGAATCGATGTTGGTGTTTTAGAGCTAAAGTTGGTGTCTAGACTAGAGAGACTGAAAGTGACGTACACCCGTATCTTAGTCAAGTTAAAGTAACTACTTGAGTTTAAGTAATTAGGTACTTATTCAGACATTTTTATGCATTAGACAAGAATTTAAACGAAGTAAGAACCGCCACAGCCTAAGAATTCTAACTACTGACAAATTTTAAACCAAAGCTTAACGTTTTATGTACGTATGTGCCTTCATAGTGTTGCAACCCTTAGCACTTCAAAAGAAGTCATGATTTGAATGTATGAGAATAAACTTCCAAATCCAACTTGATGTCTATTACTTCAAGGTACCCAATCCAACTGCATATCATCATAATACTCACAAGTATAAAAAAAAATAAAAAACCTCACTTCAAAGCTGAAACACAAAGTGAAAAAGTAATTCTTTACTACCAACAAATCCTTTGTTCTCGTAAACCAAATATTTCCGAGAAAACACGAAAATAACCGATGATTTACGATGCATTACAGTTGGAAAATTGATACCGAGTCAATTTTCCAACTCGCTTTTTGCGTGATGAAGTGGTGGTTGGGGTTTCAAGAGGTTATTGGTGGTGGTGGGTTGGTGGGTTTTTTAAGCTCTGTTACCATTGCTAGCTCGGATTCTCAGTAAGATTAGCAAGATAGTATTTAAACGAACGAATAGGTATATTCAATTGAAATAAATGATCATCATCTCATTCTTCTTAGCCTTGTTCCAACGGACCAACCTAGGCAAGCGCGGCTTAATCTAAAAATCGACCCGAGTGGCTGTTATTAATTATATTACTTCCGAGCTCCTAAAAACAAAATTCAAATTCATCAAAAATATATAGACAAAATGGAAATACGGTCTCAAGATCATCACCGAACGGAAACAACCAGAATACAGTTTATACGATGTAATCAATGTTTACTTTGCTTGATTTTCTTGATTGGTCTAATTAACACAATCAAGAGAAGAACATACAAATTGCCCTGCAACACAATGTTGTACGTACGTTGAAAGATCACGTTCGATTGACATCCGTATCACGTCAATGTTGAACTATTCAGAATCTATCCTCAAAACACACACACACACACTCACTGGAACAGGAACTCCTAGTATAAAAGCCAGGGCTACACTGATGTCTGAGCAATCACTTGTCAATATAGATTTTTATTTATTAAATAGTTTTGTTTCCAGGAATTATAACTAAAGAGGAAAATTCATTACCTAAAAAAAGCAATTCAATTATCATGATTTTTTTAAAAGATGATTCTTTTTAATTGCTGTTATATTATATAGCTAATTCTTCCATACTTCTCTATTTGTCGTCATCTCATCAGTCACCTCTTTTCTTGCCATATAATCCTTCACACAGTCCATCCATCGTATGTATGGTCTTCCTTATGAAATTATAGTGTGGACCAAAAGTTTTTTTTTAGCATTTTATTTTTGTTCTTTTTGTAGTCATGCACATAGTAGGTATTTATTAGTTTAAAGGAAATGCTTGTAATAATTGACGAATACACATAATACGTCTATAAAAAATATGATAAATATTTTTGAATTTCTTATTACGGAGGATTTAAAAGGCGGGTTGATGTCAAAAGGCTCGCAACCAACACATAATACTCAAACATAACTAGCGAAATGTGGCGGAACTTAAGGGTACAACAGCAGGTTTTGTGTTACAAAAATATATTATATTTCTGATAGAATTAACAGTAACACTCATTAGGACAATAAAATGTACAAAATATTATCTACCAAACACGCAACGATTAACAATGAACGTCCTTCGCATACAGAATAAGATCACGCTCTCATAGAATTCATGTCACGTCACCGTTAAACTACGGTGATGCAGCTTCCACGAGGCCAACGTCGGGCAAACGGGCCCAGTCCAAGGCCTCGGCGAAAAACTCAATAAAGACGGAATTTGTTCAATGACATGGCTAGATAAAATGTGGAGGACTGTAAATAGGGAAAATTGGACGGAGAAAGTAAACGTTTGTAGGTTTTGTAGTATTTTATGTCAAGGTTAGTTGAAAGTTTGGCTTGTAAGTATTCACGTTAGAGTTTATTTGGCAGTGGTTTACGTCAAATTAGCTTATGCCCGCGGCTTTGCCCGCATGTAGTTCGGGAATTACCCACGGGATCGTTTTTCCAGGTTAAAATGTTAATCCAGGTTATAAACTACCTGTGTGCAAAATTTCATCCAAATCCGTTCAGTAGTTTTTGCGTGAAGGAGTAACAAACATCCATCCACGTATATTTATCCGTACCGTAAAAAAAAAGTGTGTGTGTACTTATCCTACGCACGTAAGAAGTTATCTTCTTTGACGTATAAAACTAAAATGTTGACTTAACTTCAGGGTGTATGTTGACTAGCTAACTTCAGGGTGTCGGTTTTTTGTGACGGTATGCGCGCGCATCTTAAACTCTCTTTATTTTTCCTAACACGCCAAAGGAAGTATAACTTCAAAAAAGGTAGGGGAAAAATTTTATGACTATAGTCGGACCAATGAAAGACCGCGTAGTTAGACAATACATTTCTGTAACATTCATAATAAGGGAATTAAGGAAACTTCCTTCACTAATAAGTACTAAATATTAATGTGATTTACAATAATAATATTATTCGTGTCACGTCACTAAAGAACCAGAGGGAATGCAATCCCGCGAGGCCATTTCACTGTCGCGCCAGGCCCACATATTCTAGTCCAAGGCCTAGGGTGCGAAGTAAATAATAGCGTGAAATTGGGTTGACTCAAGTATGGAACGGATCAGATAAAACTTTATGGGAATTTTATCATGTGTATAGTTTTGATGCTTCTAATATACGAGTTTATTATTATGTAGAAAATTGCTTTTAGTACAGTGAGTAAATAATTAATTTACCACGCCTAAATATTTGCCAGAACCGGGAAGTGTGGTAAAAAAAAGCAGTGGATGATTCCGGGCTAATATGATGATGAAATATTTGCTGAAGGAGCAGGCAGAGGATAATAGGAGAAGATAATATCATTTAACATAACATAACATCACGCCTGTAATCCCCGAAGGGTTAGGCAGAGATGTACCTAATAGTACACCCACATTTCGCCAGTTATGTTTTAAGTCCCATGTAGTAGGGGGCGAGCCTATTGTCATCAACCGGGCGCAAATCCAGACTCCTTGGCTGCTACTGAGAAATTCCTGATGGAAAAATCCAATAACACTTTGCCCGACCTGGGAATCGAACCCAGGACCTCATGCTGAGCAGTCGCCCTTGCGACCACTAGACCAATAATATAATTTACTTTAACAAAAATTGCTAAACCACAAGGTTTTATGTCGTGCAAGCTACATTAAACCTTATGGTGAAGCAGTTATAAGGTCTATAACGCAAACAGAGAATCTAACATAAGTTGAGTTGAACTGCTATGATGGACTAGCCTAACTAAGCCCGCGGCCACGCCCGCGTCGAGTCTCATGGGATCGTACTACGGGACAAAAACTACCCTATCTAGGTGTCAATCCAGAACATATACTATCTGTATGCCAAATTTCATCCAAACCCGTTCCATAGTTTTTGTGTGAAAGAGTAATAAATATTCATCCATCCTCCCAAACTTTCGTATCTAAACAACTATACATCTATACATACAGATAAATAAAATTGGAGTGTCTGTTTGTAATATTAAAATAACCGCTTTTTACTAAGTATGTATACACGGTACATATACGAAAACAACATTTTTTTTTACAATATTTGTCTGTCTGTTTGTTCCGGCTAATCTCTGAAATGGCTGGACCGAATTTGACGAGACTTTCACTTGCAGATAGCTGATATAACAAGGAGTAACTAAAGCTACTTTTAGTTTAGACTAGCTGTTGTCCGCGACCTTCGTTCGCGTGAAATTATTATTAAAAAATCCTCTTTATTATAAGCACTTCCCTTTTTTAATCGAATTTTGTTACCAATTTCAAGGGTTTTCTTTTCTTTGCACGGAACCCTAATTATTTATCTAAAATAAAAGTAGCTTAAGTTACTCCTTGTTACTTCAGCTACCTGTCAGTGAAAATCAGACCCGTCAAAATCAGTCCAGCCATTTCAGAGATTAGCCGGAACAAACAGACAGACAGACAAAAATTATAAAAAATGTTGTGTTGGTATATGAACCGTGTATACATCCGTATGCAATTAGTAAAAAGCGGTTATATTAATATTACAAACAGACTCTCCAATTTTATTTATATGTACAGAGTACAGCTGATGTACAGATGGACAGAGTACAGATGTACAGATAAATAATTAGGGTTCCGTGCAAAAAAAAAAACCTTTGAATTTAGTAACATAATTCGATTCAAATAGGGAAGTGCTTATGATTATGGAGATTTTTTAATAATAATTTCACGCGAACGAAGGTCGCGGGCAACAGCTAGTTTATAATATGAACACAGATACTCCTCACCTAGATCTTCATATCACATTACACTTCTAATCCAACTTTCCTGTCGCAGTTCTGCTGGAAGAAATTTCTTATAAAATAAGCAGTACTTTTGTGCTCTTCCATCTTTATGTTATGTCAAGTATTATATATTCCTGCCCTGGTTTCATATTACTTGGGATCGGCGCAACAAGTTTTTGATGTGAAACATTTATAGCCGCGGGTAAATCCGATTGTTGGCGCTATGATATGCTATGATATTTACATATATACGCTGTACTGTTACTGTGTACTGTTCTTTTATACATATTACTTGTACAAAATCGATGTTTCACATATGTCAGGCGTCCCGTGACGGCTCATAATTTTTTTTTTTGCTAAATTACATTTGGCCAAGCCCCTGTGGAATAAACATGCACAGAAATTTCTATCTTTATCTACACATATTGTGCAAAATAATAAACTACTAACACTGTCTTTACTTTTAATAATAGCAAAATAACGGCTATTTTTAACACGCGATTTAGTCACGCTACATATTTTTCTAACTTACGTTATAGTGAAATGAAAATGAAGTATTTTTAATTAAAATTAAAAAATGTCACCTTGAGACTTCATATTAATTATTGTACTTTCATAATACTTGAGTGATGATCAGGCGAGGAACGGTTATTTCATTATGACTTTGGCCTCGAATTTGAGGGTAATAGGGCGATTCTAACCTTCACTAGGTTTAAATTGTAGGAATGGAGTATACGTTACAGAATATTTAATATTTTTTATATATGTATGATAGCTAAAATCGGCATGAATTTGCATTATTTAAGCATATTTCCTTTAATATTAACTGTATACAAGGTGTAAACAGACTCTTCACGAAGCCGTCAACCAAACATTCTACAAGGTGTAAACAGACTCTTCACGAAGCCATCAACCAAACATTCTATACATCAAACTAAGTAACTTTACGTAAAAATTATTGCTAGGAAACAGCTTTTTTTTTTAGTAAAAAATCAATTTTTGCGGTAGGACTCAATGTAACGCACTCAACACACTGTGCTGAAGGATGCATTGAATAGTACGGAGATCGTGAAGGTTTTTCAAGAAAAGTTATAAAATAAAAATATTTAAATAAAAATCTTGTGAAAATGTTGGAACTTTAAACAATATCATATAATAACTAGAAGGTTCCCAGGTATGGTCCAGAATAAAAAAAATCGAGTGGAAAAGAGATAGATGCGGCGCATGCGTACAATGAGCGTAACGGGACAATGAGCGTATAGGGACACTTTTTCGTGCATGCAGCCGGCGTTCATCGATTTATTAGACGTTGTCACGTCAAAAAACGATCGCAATGACGCCATGACGGGGAGAACAAGTACATTCGGCTTTGTTAAGGGTACTTTAATACCCATTGTAATAAAAAATAATGACGTCATACATGCAAATAATGACGTCATACCTGCAAATAATGACGTCATACCTGCAAATAATGACGTGATACCTGCAAATAAAGCACCTAAATTTAAATAGTGTCCAGGGACTTCAGAGGATAAAGAATGATCGTTTTCAAAATTTGAAAACGTTTTAATTAATAGAATGCCCAACCGTGCTACAATGAATTTGGAACAATATTACTCAAATATTGAAGTTTAAAAAAGCAAAAATGATGAACATCTCGTCGAAAATTTAGTAAATTAAAAAAAGAACATTAATTTGTAGTATCATAATAGGTATTTTTTTAAATTATTTGTTGCTTTTTAAATTATACTAGCTGTCCCTCGCAACTTCGTCTGCGTCAAACCTAGATAACGACAGCAGCGCCATCTGTCGGGCTGATTTGTGAATCTAAACCATCCAGGGTGCCACCCAAAGGCATACAAAAA
Source organism: Lycophotia porphyrea (assembly GCA_950005105.1). Classification (NCBI taxonomy): domain Eukaryota; kingdom Metazoa; phylum Arthropoda; class Insecta; order Lepidoptera; family Noctuidae; genus Lycophotia; species Lycophotia porphyrea. Next base: position 11,845,718 of record OX465391.1, on the reverse strand, counting down.
AAATCATTCAAATCGGTCCAGCCGTTTAGGAGGAGTTCAGTGACATACACAGCAACGCACAGTAGAATTATATATATAACTAGCTGACCCGCGCAACTTCGTTTGCGTCACATAATGCAATTAAATAATATATCGACTACTCTACCATACCTAACCTACCCTGCCCTACCTCGCTACCTACGCTACCCTACCTACCCTACCCTACCTACCCTACCTACCCTACCCTACCTACCCTACCCTACCTACCCTACCCTACCTACCCTACCCTACCTACCCTACCCTACCTACCCTACCCTACCTACCCTACCCTACCTACCCTACCCTACCTACCCTACCCTACCTACCCTACCCTACCTACCCTACCCTACCTACCCTACCCTACCTACCCTACCCTACCTACCCTACCCTACCTACCCTACCCTACCTACCCTACCCTACTTACCCTACCCTACCTACCCTATCTACCCTACCTACCCTACCCTACCTACCCTACCCTACCTATTCTACCTACCCTACATACCCTACATACCCATAAACCATCTACTAAATAGTCCGAACAAAGCCTAAACGTTTAGATAACGATTGCAGCGCCATCTGTCGGGCTGATTTGTGAATCTAAACCATCCAGGGTGCCACCCAAACGCATACAAAAAAATTCATTCAAATCGGTCCAGCCGTTTAGGAGGAGTTCAGTGACATACACACTCACAGAAGAATTATATATATAAAGATTTCATGTATCATATCACTAAGATGATCACCTCGCTTGCGAGCCTTCTCACAAGGATTTCAGTCTGTTTTATTGTTCTAAATAATTCCATTCAATTTAGGGCCTAGGTGAAACGAATAAATCATTTCAATTAAAATTGAGGAAGCGAAGCGCCAATTTATTTTAACTGAGTGGTATTAAAACAGGTACTAAATGAAAACGTACATTTGCTCGGTTCAACATTTGTATTATTTTAATTAACTGTAATGAATACATCGGCCTAGCCTTTTCTCAACTATGTTGGGGTCGGCTTCCAGCCTTACCGGATTCTGCTGATTAATGAAAACAATAAAGTGCATAATATTACATCATCATTTGTAAATATTTACTCTTTTAAACCACATAACCATACTTTTTTATACTTGAAACTTGCCAAGAAAATACTCACCATTCAAATAACGTAAACTATACAAAAGAAACCGCGGCGCTTTTTATCAAAGACGTTAAAGCGATTGCGTGCACGCTACTTACTACCTACTCACCTACTACAGCACTTTCAAGGCAAAACTTAGCTGAATAATATAACAATATAGGAGCTTAAACTTTATGTTTTGTGGCTTCTTTGGCACCACTACCTTTGTCTTGGCTGTCCAAAATCTAAATTATACAACGTCTTTTAAAACTAATTTACAAAGCTGCTTAATATTATATTTGTCAGTACCCAACCTATGTATATCTACATACATCCTAACTATCCCAACTTACTAGGGTTGTATTAAGTTTGTTTGTTTGTTACCTTTTTACGTCTAAACCACTGAACCGATCATCCTGAAATTATGCAAAATATACGTTGTTGGGTACGAAAGAAAGTACTATCCCGAGGAAACTGTAATAACGTTCTTATGCTAATAGATGTCACCACGTGCCTACCAAATCATGATTGAATTTTATTATTACAAGCAGAGTAAAACCCGAATTGATTGTCAAATTCTAAATTAACGCGAGCGAAGCCGCGGGTAAAAGCTATTTTTTAATATTATTTAAAGAAAAAATAAGGGCTGTGAAAACCTGCCAGGGCTGCGGGACTGGTTGAAAGAGATACCGCGGCTCTACAAAGAGCAAGGAAGGAACATGGATAGGTTTTATTCAGTATAAGTCTGACACTCCCTTCCGCTTTGCCCAGAGCGAGAGAAGTCATTTGATGATTTCCCATCCGAAAAAAAAGGGCTATGAAAACACCTGAAACGAAGCCGAGAAGCAATTTTTCCTTCCGTCAATATATTATTTTTTTTGGTTGTGGACCAGGGAACCTTCTAGTTACGGAAATACTCAAGGTCAAAGTTCCAACTATTTCACACTTTTTTTTTAAATACATGTTTTGATTATTATAACTTTAAATGCCTTCATGACCCCTGTACAATCAGCACAATTTTTTGAGTGTGCTACATTGAGCATTACCGAAAACCTTATTAATTTCACACCAGAAAAAAAGTCATTTCCCAGCAAAAATATTAGCGCAGTGTTTCATAGTTTGATATACAGAACGCTTGTTTGACAGCTTCGTGCGGTCTCCTTTTTCTTTTTATTTAATATGCTTTTGAAATTGACGCATTTTGTTATTAGGGTACTATCGAGTTCACTAACGGTCTGCCACTTGTCACTCTTATGCCTTAAGTAATAAGGTTGAAACGTGGTCGACTCGTCAGTCAGTGTATTCGGTAGTACCTAATCAGAGACAAGGGAGCCTTGACGGGGTACGAGATCCGTGCTTCACCTAGGTTCCCCACCTGACTTGTGACTGTCCCTAAAATACCCTAGGCTGATAAAGATTTAATTTTTCCTAAATCATATTAGTGTAAAGTCCGGTTTCCCCCGAAGGGGAAAGGGCTGCGCCGAGCGCGGGGACTTAGGGTCCCGTTGTCCAAGTGATGACATTATTGTACAATGATGCAGTAAATTGTTTTCGCTATATGATTCAAAAGATCTAAACAATTACTTAATAGGAGTGAATTTATTGTCTATTCCCAGTCATCACCACTGCCGACGAACGTAAAAAAAAACCGTCTGTTGCCATTGAGCGATATACATATGACAGAAATGCCCCCTTGATGAAGTGACATTATATCGACGATAGCTAAATAAAACGTTTGGTGAAGCGTCAATGCCTTTTCTCAATATAAAATACTTCCAAATAAATAAATAAAAATAAAATAGGAATTTTCCATACAATTCATAGTATATTTAGCTATCTATTATAAAAAAGTAACACAATTAAGTGTCCTTATGATGAATCCTTCCGCCAATTGCCTGGTACCGCAGAGCTCATGGGATGCGTATCGAGGATTCCTACGAGACTCTCTTGGCTGACCAATAGATGGCGTTCACGGCGGGGGCTCACTTCCGATTCGTACTGCGTCGAGTCCGCACCGCTCCGCTATTATAACATTCCCTTTTTGTGAATCCTGAAGATTCTCCTGCAATAAATGGACCTGCGTCTGTGAGACATTATAAACTTATCGTGCAGTGTTTATTTGTGGAGTTTAAACCAGTCCGCCGGTGGATTCATCAAGATTAGCTGGCCGGCTGGCAGCCCAGTACAAGCGACCTCGCGCTCACGAAGAAGAACTTCGCGAGATCCCATCTCCCTGGGTCTGAGTGGAGTCTCAGGATATATCAAGGTACTTGGGCTTATTGCTGCAAATCGATGTATTGGGTATTGGTGTCTCGGGATTCATCGACAGGGACTTGATTTTTCTTTTTTTTTTAAATCCGCCATTTGGTTTTCTTTTGGTTTTTCCTAAAAACACCACAACTCAGGTGAAGGCTATTTACACGCCTCACAAACGTTATTAGATAATTCTTCATCAGGGTCAATACGTGTATTGGAACAACAGATTTAGCTTAATCTTTCGTACGTACAATAATTCGTAACCCGAGCCAACTGTCTAGTATTTTAGGTCAGATATTTTCAATCTAGATTTCAATATCGCCGCAGACAAACGATAAGGCCTTTCACAAAGCCTTGATCAAACTGTCTGTAGCACTAAGACTACTCATCTCTCTGTGTCATCTAGGTATCTGAAACCAGGATGGACCGACGTGGCACTATTATGTAAAGGCCATTGTCCATCAATGGACGGATATAAACAGTAGATACCGATTGATTGATGGATCACTTATCTTACAACACAACGCTTTGTTTACTAAATATTTCATCACTCTAATATCTACTTATACCCGCAGATTACCCAAAGCTACGAGCAACTATAATATACAACGTTTTCTGAACATCTTCTTGAGAAGAATTATGGTTAGTGTTTTACGCCAGTAACGTGAACCTACGCGTTTACGTAAGAGCTATTCATAATATTACGGGAAACGATGTTTTGTAGGGATCGCGTTTTGAATATTTTATATGTTTCTGGGTATGAAAAAAATGATATAAAAGTTTCTTACCGATATCTTGGGTTTGGTAGGTGAAATGATTGTATTTGTGGCAGTTTTGTGACACACGACGTATAAAATAAACCTAGTAAGCATGTGGTTCAATTCCTATGTGCGGGAAAATATTATTGGGTATTTCCACCAGGAATTTTATAGAAGCATAATGACCACAGGCTCGCCATCTAATACGTGGGACTGAAACATTACTGGCGAAATGTGGTTGAAATATTATTTTATTATAGCTAGCCCATATTGTCCCACTGCTGGGCAAAGGCCTCACTCCATTCCTTCCAACGGTCGCGATTCTGTGGTACTTCTTTCCAATTCTCAAGGAAGACATCCAGTTCGTCCCGCCATCTCCTACGTGGTCTGCCGCGACCCCGTGTCACTGTTTCAGGGCACCAATCCTGAGCTTTACGGGCCCACAGTTCGTTCGGCATGCGACAGACATGACCCGCCCAGTCCCATTTAAGTTGGGCAGTTTTTTGAACCACATCAACGATTTGCGTTTTGGAGCGCAGTGTGGTGTTTTGAACGTGGTCTCTTAATTTTACACCTAAGATACTACGCTCCATAGCACGTTGGCAAACCTTGAGTTTGGACTTTTGTATGTTAGTCAAAGACCAAGTCTGTGCGCCATAGGTCAAGATGGGGAGAACACACATGTCCATTAGCTTTCGCTTTAGATACATGGGCAAATGGGTTGAAATATAAATAAACTTTTAGATTTGTGGTTTATTATCATACTAACACAAATGCTAATATTATTTATGTAATAATTTATTATTTACCTTAGTTGCCCGACAATAAAGGAATTTCACCAGTGCCCTTCGGGGATTACAGGCGTTATGTTTTTGTATTTTCACCACTGAGTGTGATTTGAATTTTGTATTCAAATGAAGTCGTGGATAATACTTTTGAGAGTAAACAAGTAATGTGTTTTGAACAATAATGGAGAACATTATGATTATTTTTTACTCGAACATAATGGTTGACCAGTATGCTAATTTTATTTTAGGACTTAATACCCACTGATCCCTCAGGCGGATTTGTGTTTGTTTTTCTATTTTATTTTGGTCCAAAGAGATTACATGAAAAGTTTAGATTATTATGTTGCTCTATGGATAATAAAAGTTTGCATTAGTAATACAGCAGAGAAAATCGCATATTTAGGTACTTGCTTACTCACGAACTAGCAACTTCAGACGTTTTATAATTATGATATAAGTTATTTTTGAGTATAAGTTGTTTTTGAGTTTATTTTGTAATTTTTGAGTTTTTTTGTAAAAAAAAAATTGTTTTTTTGTTACCTTGAACGAAACATAAGGATGCAAATCTTAGCAGATGGACGATTAGTAGTTTCTGCCAATCCACATGAGAAATAGGCATGATTTTACGAATGTATGTAAATTCTTTAATTTTTTTATGATTTTATAAAGAATAGAAGAGTAAAGAATTTTTCATACTTTTGTTTTTATAACACGTTGCATTCAAAAGTGGGCGGTGTCCTTTGTAATAAAAGGAGTCCGGCAATGTTTAAAAAAAAATATACTTGAAAAATAATCGTTTTCCTACCATAAAAGCGAGCAATTTCTCCACAGAGCAATAAAGCTAACTGTCGCACAGGCAATAAGTAATCAACCTGTCAATACCTGGATATCGCAATAACCCTCCCGATGCGTTACTGCTTGACCCGTTTCGATATTGCCGCTCCCTGATTTGAGTGGCTAATGGCTAGGAGTTCTAATAACGCTTGTAGAGGAATATACGAATGCGATTCTTGACCGTAATAAGGTAACCTTTGTTGAACATGTAGGTCTCATGAGGAATACTTAGGTATGTGGCTAGATATTTCATAACATTTTCATAAAGTCAATTTTGGTTTAGGACAGTGTGGCAGCAATATTAATAACAGCCAATTCTTCTTCGTCAACATTGGCAGCCTTGTTACTACAACTTTAAAGCAATTTTTAACAAAATTCAGCAGAGAAAAACCGCCAAAATTTACGAGTGGGATATAACTTATCCGTAATATGGTAACCTTCTTAATTGTGTAGGTCTCTTAAGTGGTGATTCATAAAGTACTACGTTTTTATAAAATGGAATTAAGTTTTAAACTGTCAAAACAATCAAAGAATCTGAGATAACCGTATTTGAGACAAAGCTAGTTTTTGAAAAGCGGAATCAGATTAGTAAATCTTTTGTGTAAGCCTTTGTGATTACTTGACGGTACAAAGCAGCCAATCAAATTGCATTCTCTATTTAAAGTTAAAATCTGTCGTTACAAGTAATCAGTGGCCCGAAGGTCTGACAACTAGTCTTACCAAGGGGTATCGTATTACCCAGTACCAACTGGGTTGTGGAGGTCAAAAAGGCAGTCGCTCCATGTAAAATACTGCATCCGGTTAGACTGCAAGCCGACAATAGTTGGAAAGGGTTAGGCTGATTATGATTTAAAGTTAAAATCTTACAGGACACTTTTTCTACAAATTTGAAATTAAAAATCTAAGCATGTGTCAAAATTTCCAATGGTGTACATAAAATATTATATCTCAAAAATATCCAGATATTTGCTAAGCTATATACACTCTTAGTTGTTATAATAACAAAAAATCGCTACAAGACATAACTGTTTGCAAGTACTTCTTTGATCACAAGTTAATAAATTCCAAGCTCTTTGAGTAAAATAAAAAGTACAGACTCAGAAACTTATTACTGACGACTTACCTAGAAGGTATTTTTCGCAAGAAAATGAACAATTTTCTCTTGATATTCCAGGAATTTTGACGAGACCCTGAATCATGTAGTTCAACCCAGAAAGAAATGTTTTATTTTCAGAGAAACTAATTGTCTGTTTTTAAGTAAAATACTCGTATCATAAGAAAAGAATGATACCAGTAATGATTAAAAAAAACCTTCTTCTTGTAATCATTTTTGTCAGTATTTTCTTCCCTTTCAATAATAAATTGGTTTCGAAGAGCGTACGGGTAGCTCGCGAAATCTGAATTTTCTTACGTTTTTTGCAATTTGCAGGTCAGCGTTAGGTTGTATGCTGATGAAAAACTGTCGCGCCAGTAACACGTGTGTAATTACAGAATTACAATCATGAAAATCATCAATACAACATCCTCTAAGTTTATTTAACCCCGCTGATTTACTTCTTCATAAAATTTTCGTGGTATTGTTGTACCTTCAAGCATGCATGTTACGTCCTAAAGCAAGGTGGGTTGGCGACATCGTCAAAGTCGCGGAAAACACCTTTGTTTCTTTCAAATGATTTGAACTATTAATGGAATTTATACCACGCTCCGCTTAGCCTTTCGTTACTAACCGGATGCAGCTGAATACCAACGCTCCATGTAAAAACATGGAGCGTTGGTATTGGCTATCTGACCTCCACATCCCAGTTAGTTTTGGTTAATACGAATCCCATTGGTAAGACTGGCTGTCAAACTTTCGGGTCACTAACTACCTATAACGACTGACAAAGATCTACAATTGACAGGTCGGACCAACGGTTCAACGCGCTTTCCGAAGCACGGAGGAAACTCGGTATGTAATGCGATGGTTACCCATCTACGGACCAATCCAGGCAAGCGCCGCTTAATTAGTCACGGGCTCAGTCTCTGGTAGTGTTTATTCAATTATTTTTCAGGGCTCGGTACCTCTCATAGAGAGGAGACCCTTTGTCCCAGGAACTCAGACCGGTATATCGAATCACCCTTCGCCGATGGTACGGTTCGCTGAAACACCTGATTTAGTTTTTTTGTTGTTAGCTTTAATTATCAAAATCCTGATCGATGGACATACAGAACAGAGAAGAGTGCCAGAAGAAAAGGGAGGCCTATAGCCAACACAGAGGGTGATTCCAGGCTGAGATGATGATGATCCCAATCCTGGCGGAAGACCATCCTGCATTCCTTCCAGTTCTCTTAATGCTGTGTTCCGTCTCGCAAATTCATGAGAATTATGCTTATGGAATAGAATTTGTTGGAATATGTAAAGGAACTCATTAGCAATTTCGTCTAAAACAAGCTTCGTAGGTAATAATTATGCTTTTCCTCCAACTTGCAGCAGTTACATTGCAGCTGCTTTTCCAAGAACTGCTTAATAGTTAAATATGCACTCATTACCAAACTTTCAACTAGTTCCTTCAGCTAAAATCTGAATATTATTATAATAGTGCAAAAGCTCTAAATACATTCTAACTAATATTTTAGCTGCGAAAGTAAGTTTGTTTGTTACCTTTTCACGCCTGAACCACTGAACCGATCATCCTGAAATTTTGCATGTACGTGGTCAGATGTCCGGAAACGGACATAGGGTGACTTTCTTCCCGAAAAAAGTACTGTTCCTGAGGAAAACAACAATACGATCTTATGATAAAAATAATCATGATTTAATTCAAGCAGAGTACAACCCGGATTGATTATCAAATTCTAAATGAACGCGAGCGAAGCCGCTGGAGAAAGCTAGTAAGTTAAATTTTTTGATAGTTTGCTATCTTTGGAACACAATCCAAATGTGCTCTCTAAATAAATTGATGCAAAGTGCAAACGGTGCACTTAGCTAAGAATAGATGGACTATAAAGCTCACTATTTTGTGCACCAGTTGTGTTTATTGCATCTGATTTGTATTTGCTTAAAAATGGTCACAAAATGTACGACAATTGACTGTAGCGACGTAGTTGGAGCGTGAGTATAGTGCTACACGTTTGTAATCAAAAACGGCTCTAACCCCTCCGCTGAAAGTTGCAATATGCATTGCAGTTTACGGGGTCAAAAAAACCGTCTAGAAGAAAAAGTACTTTTACTCGAGCAGAGCGCGGTCGCACAGGTACTTATACGTGATAAAAAAGCGTGTCAACCGTGAACACTCGATTACATCAGATTGTGATAACGCCTCGCGGTATTAAACACATACTTTTTCCAAATTGGAAAAAGTATGTGTTTAAGTGGTAAAACTATTCCTATTTATGAAATGAAAATGTATTCAAGGAAAACCTAGGAATTCTAGACTGCTAGTCGGAATTCCCTAATGGTCAAACACATCACTTTTATTAATAAAAAAAATATTTTAATACATTAATGACTTCTGAAGGTTAATCAGACGCTACTGAAATAATCTATTTAGAACTTTTATTGCAAAGCGTAAATAAAACCGGACACGGAAGTATAAATTACCTTAAAAAATTTTGGTGTTCGAAATACGAGACGTAATTTTTTACAGCATACTAAGATGGGTCACGTATTACGGTTTTTGCTGTGTTTCATTTTTCACATCCTGTATTGACTTCCGAAAGAAGAGCTCGTGGCTAAATAATAACAGCCGCTCGGGTTGACCTTTAGGTTAAGCCGTGCTTGCCTAGGTTGGTCTGTGGATGGGTGACCACCCATTACATACCGAGTATCCTCCGTGCCTCACAATCACGATAAGCCGTTGGTCCCGGCTGTCATTTGAAGATCTTTGATAGTCGTTAGTGTAGTCAGTGGCTCAAAAAAGTCTGACAACCAGTCTTACCAAGGGGTCTTGTATTACCCAGTACAAACTGGGTTGTGGAGGTCAGACAGGCAGTCGCTCCATATAAAATACTGGTATTTGAGCTGCATCCGGTTAGACTGGAAGCCGACCCCAACATAGTTGGGAAAAGGCTAGGCTGATGATGATTATTATTGACTTCCGAAATATTTTGCCGCAAGTATGTGAGATATGTCTTTTATTTTTTTTCACTATAGTTTGAATAGAACATTATTTTACGTGATTACGATCATCACACTTCAAAGGTTTTCATCAAATGAATGAATTAAGAAATTGCTAACCAGATCCCAGGAAAAGTAAGTGTGGTTTTTAGCGTTTTATATTTTAATTTTTGGTAATATTAGATTTCAGAAGTCTGCTAGTAGAATCCGTTTGCAAACCCTCTATTAATAAATGATAAATCTTTTGCAAATAGGTTTTTCCAAACACTTCAGTTTTTTTTTAAACTAGGTGGGGCCGGTGTTTCGTACGTGACAACTCTGAGAAGAAAAGTCAGAGGTCTCTTTTAAGGTCCAGACATGATCTTGGTCAACTCACATTCCTTAGTGTGTGAGACATTGCATTGGTATATCATTATACAAGTTTCCAAATAATAAATAACAGCAACCGAATATCGTTTGAAGTGTAGCCAAGACTTCTAGATACGGTTCCAAGACTTGCCTTGACCTTACCGACTGTACTTGGCATAGCACAGATATGATTTTAAGTGCCTACTATATACTATCTACCATATATGAAGTCATGTGCCTACTTAGTCTATACTGTAGTGGTTTTTGAAAAAATCACGGATATATAGGTAAACCGTTCTGATTTTGGTCAAATGAAGTAGTACCTAGTTTCGCCGGATCAAAAACAGAAGGTTTTTTTAAATCGGTTTAAAAAAAGTTGTGTTTTTTTGTTAAATGTGTTCTAATTTTTACCTAAAATAGGACTTGCCCTTCATATCTTTAAAACCGTAATTTAGATCTGAAATACATAAAAGTACATGATTAACTTCATATTTTCAGTTCAGTTAAAGAGACAACTCAAATGGATGAGGAAAGAAAAATTATGACGGATAATAAAGACTCTTTTATGATAAGATCAAAGTCCATACTTTTATCTAGAAGTGGATAAACATTTAAAGAAAGAAATATATCATTTAAAACATAGCAGCTGTCTTTAAATGTTCATTTTCGTTTTCTTCTTTCCCGACATCCTCTTCCAGTCTAGTTTCTACCGTAATAGTTTCTACTTTCATTTTTTTCAACTAAATCTCTCAAGAATCTTTGTCCACCAATTTAGCGCTGTCGGGAAATACTCGAGAAATTTATCGCTGTCGAGAAATTCTCGAGAATTTTCCCGCATTGTACATGTGATCAGTTCAATTTGATCTTTTTCTCGTAGTTATAAATTAAGCATAGCCATTTTGTGAAATGGAAGCCTTAATAATATAAAAATGGTTGTTATGTACTGCGTTTTGCATGATTTATGGATAAAATGTTTTACATGGAGACACGCATGAAAGAAAAAGAGCTCGTGGCTGAATAATAACAGCCACCCTTGCCTAGGTTGGCCCGTGGATGGGTGACTACCCATTACATACCGAGTTTTCTCCGTGTCTCGGAAAGCACGTTAAATAGTTGGTCTCGACTCTCATTTGTAGACCTTTGACGGTCGTTACAAGTAGTCAGTGGTCCAAATGACTGACATTACCGTATCCGTATCGTATTACAAATAGCCGTTGATCTCGGCTGCCATTTGAAGATCTTTGACAGTCGTTAGGTAGTCAGTGGCCCAAAAAAGTCTGACAACCAGTCTTACCAAGGGGTATCGTATTCCCCAGTACTATCTGGGTCGTGGAGGTCAGATAGGCAGTCTCTCCATGTAAAATACTGGTATTCAGCTATATCCGGTTAGACTGGAAGCCGACCCCAACATAGTTGGGAAAAGGCTGAGCTGATGATGACTTGTCAGTCATTATCATCTTTCTGTCCTTGTCCCATTCTATTTGCGGTCGGCGCAACACGTTTTCTTCTTTCGTTCTCTCCTGTCAGACGTCATGGGATCATTGACTCCTTTCTCTTCCATATCAGTTTTTACACAATCCATCCATCTTTTCTTTGGCCTTCCTCTCCCTCTCCATCCATCAACATTCATATCCATCACTCTCTTACTCACATGCGTTTCAAATAAATACAATACCTGTCAGTGTTATTTTATATTTGGTTGTTGATGTGTCAGCTGATAAATTATAATTTTATAACTAAGTATTATTTTTCTGTTTTTTTATACTCCGACGTGTTATGACCGACGTTTACGTCGGTATATGAAATTATTAAATAGTAATAAGTAGCCCTAAGCGACGAGAAAACTGCTAAACTGTAATAGAGGCTTGAATATGCAAGAACAATACAAATATGCCTACATTATACAGTACAACAACGTTCGAATTTATCATTTGTTTCTTTCTGTAAGCACTATAAAAGGTTGCAATATGCAATATTCTGTTTTCTTAATTGACATGCAAAAACTAAGTTTTATTTTCACTCCAACAATGTTTTACGAATGCAAAAGTACACTTGCATTAAAGAACGAGTTTCTAAAGAATTTATCCTGTATTTTTTAGAAGAAAGAGAAAATGCTTGTAACGATATAAGGTATAAATACTTATATGACTTTCTGTCCTAAAAATTATTATCAAAATCGGACTACTCTGTCAAAAGTTATGCGTACCTAAAAAAAATATATACCCCTCGACTTGAGAACCTCCTCCGTTTTTTCGTCGGTTAAAAATGGCTCACCAAATGAAAAGCCCTACTGAATTACAGAGCCCATACAATTTGTTTTCCTTTTTTTTTTCAAGTGATACCTACGTAGATTGTAATCTGGAATTGGATGCTCTGCAAAATTTTTCTCTTTGTAAATAGTATTCTAATGTCAAAAACTGTTTTCTTAACAATTCAAAAGCAGTATGGAGCTAATCTAAAAACTACAATGAAAAGAGCATTCTAAGATAGGACCGCCATATGATATGTCTCAGTACATCGGGACATGTCCCGAACTCCCGATGTGGAAGTTGTGTCCCGGTCAATAAGACAGTTGTCCCGACTCTGTTGGTCGGCCTATCCGAAGAAAAACGTGAAATTTCGCGTTGCTTCCGTAAGTGTCGAGAAAATTGAAAACGTGCCATTTCTGCTAGCTAACTAGCCCCAGGCTGGCACTGTCTATCCCTCCTTCTCCAAATATAAATCGTGGCTGCGTCCTCTGCTAAGTAAATATTAAATTAACTTGTGTTTGTGCCCAAAAATTTCCGATTAAAACCTCTTTTCAAAACCTGCCGACCGACCTCTACGAGAAAATTTATTTACAAACCCAAAAACCCTCTAAAAATGTATCTTGCCCACATCATCATCCATGATTCATCTTCTATTACAAACGTGTTCGTTTGTGTTTCAGCATTACAGAAACCCTATTCGAAGAAGATGTCCACATGATAAGACAACTGTAAGCATGATACCGCAAAAACACTCTAATTAAAAAACACCAACAATTGCCAATTTTATCAAACCAAACCTCAGTAAAATGGTTTCGTATATTAATTTATAGTGGTAATTAAAAACATTGTGGTGTTTCTAGTTCTGAAAAATCTGAGCTATTTTTGTCTCATTAACATTTTTTTTTTCAATAATTATTATATCTCGTAAAATAATTACTTCAGCCCTTAATAAACAAGTATTCAACACCCCAACACCAAAATTAAATAACCTTAACCAAAAAGTAACTTTCATACAACCTCGAAACGAAAGTAAATAATTAATCCAATTTAAAACTAGGTACGAACCTGATCAGCAACTTTGAGAAGCCACACAAATTGAAAAAGAAAAAAAAACAACAGTCACCTAAGACACAACACTAATAAGTCTGAATTTTTTTTTTTTTATAAATTAATAAACACACTATACAGTATACACGTTGATATTTACACGGATAATAAATATTATAATTTCAGTACGCGATCGGGCGGTTTCGCAGCCGATAAGACGTAGGATCTGTGGTGAGGTCTACGCGGCACTGCTGCTCCGGCGAACGATACCTACGGTGATGCGAAGTGCGCAAGCTTAGGCTCGCTACAGATGGTGCGATTGGGGACCCAACCACGCGTTTTCTGCTATGTCGAGAGTCTCGTTGAAAATGGGTAATCTTTTTTGGCGTTTCAATTTGTTGATATTGTAGCGACCCTAGCGATGTGATTGCTGGATTGCATTTTTGATAGCCGACTCGCCAGTCGCTTACATACCATTGCCCTGCCACGTTCTAATTTAAGGTATTAATTATAAACCAGTATTTGTGAACCTTATTAAATATTTATTAAAGTCAGTATAACTTAAATTGAATATTATTTATCTGGAGTAGGGGTCCAGATAAATAATATTCACTAAGACTTAACACGACGACTATATAATCTGGGTTGTAAGAAGAATTTGGTGCTTCTTGATGCTTAATGTTTTCTGAAAATGGTTATAAATTTTCATTAAATACTTTACACGTTACGGATAGATTAGGTTAGAAGGGTAGGCTTCGTGGTTATTTTTCTATAAACCATTCAGAACAAGGAGCCCCGCTATGCGGGGGGCTCCGTCGACCTGGTCTCCCTCGACTCGGAAGCAAGAGCATAACAGTACAAATTCTGGTGGTTTCGATTCTAATTTCACACTAAAATGGGGATCTAATTATGGTGATCATTTACTATTTTTGGCAATCAAAAGTGATTTTTTTACCGTTACATTTTACTAAATCTGGTGGTTGGTTAAACATAAGCCATAAAAAACCTACTCACCCACAATAAATCAATTCAATAGTACACCCACTTTTCGCTACTTACGCTTAAGTCCCATGTAATAGGGGGCGAGCCATTGCCATCAAAACGGCCTAGTGAAGACTCTGTGGCTACAACTGAGCAATTCCTGATGAAAAACCCAATAACACTTAGCCCGACCCGAGAATCGAACCCAAGACCTCATGCTCTGCGGTCGCGCTTGCGACCACTAGACCAACGACGCGACACAGCGATTTTATTTTACAGGCAATAAATACTTACACGCATTTAACTTTCGTTTCCTATTTCATAGTGGGTAGTTATATATAAAATATTCTATCCTGAAGGTTGACATACCAGAATTATATTTATTTATTTATTTTACTATTTATGTACACACAGTAGACAACACAGGAGAGTAACATTATAAAATATGAGTACAAAGGTACTGCTTATTTCTTAAGAAATTTCTGCCAGCAGACCTGCAAAAGGAGAAATGAAAAAGAAACGTAGACAAAGTGTGTGAGAAAAGGACAAGAATAATGCGTTTATGTGCCTTACCTAACTTAACCTATAATATTAAATATAATTACACATATAAGTAAATAATAATACATACTTATATAAATACATAATGCTAAGATATATAAACTAGTAAAAATATATATGTATATAATAAATTATAACAATTGAGAGGAAAGGTAATGATCTTTCACTCTGGCTTTGAACAGTGAAATGGTCTTCAAATCACGAATGCTAGGCGGAAGTGAGTTCCACAACCTTACAGCATGGACGGAGAAGGAGTATGAGTAATAGCTGGATTTATGAGGATGGGATTTAAGTAGAGATCTAAAGTGCGATCTACACGGTGCGTAAGTAGAGCTGGCATAAGAAAAACGGTCGCGCAGATAAGAAGGATAGGACGGGTTCTGCAGGATATTGAAGAGGAGACAGAGGATCCTAGTGTTCCTGCAAAGGCGGATTGGGAGCCACTTGAGTTCTTTGCGAAGGTGAGAAACGTAGTCATATTTACGGAGACCAAAAATAAAGCGAATACATAAATTTTGCAAGCGCTCATGTTTATTTATACCCGTATAATTATGCAAAAATACTCCCACGTGGCAAGACTTACGTTTCGACATGATATAATATAGTGAATGTGTGGGTATAAAGCATAAAACGTGGGATTATACTTACTCATTAAGAACACTCGTCTAAAAAGCGACAACGATGTATGAGTACTTTGCAACTAATACTTTATTTTTAATTCTGAAGGCCGATACAGTTTTGAATGGAACATCCTTCTTTTTGGACTGAATGAGATCGATGTAATAATACGCCTTCAGTACAGAATCATGTACAGATCTCTCAGGAAAAGTATGCGCTTCGGCCATCATCGTCGATCTTCGGAAAGACGAACGCGCGGTGATCAGGAAGAGATGTAACTAAAGATTTATTATAACCATAGAAGTATTTGCTTGTTTCGTATTACCTTTTTTACGGATGGGACATTATCAAATGATGACTTCTCCCGCTCTGGGCAGAGTGGAAAGGAGTGCCAGACTTGTACTGACTAATACCCATCCATGTTCCTTCCTTGCCCTTTGTGTTCCAGGGCCGCGGTATCTCTTTCAAACAGTCCCGCAGCCCTGGATGTTTGTTGCATCAATGGTTCTTAATTTATTTCATCATCAATAATTTCTGGTTTCACTGTATGTTAGTATATCTATGTGTGTGCGTAGGTACTCGTATTTCGTCATACTGTGAAAGTAATGTGGAAATATTTTTGCTTCATATTTCACTTCTTTGTGATTATAAAATCCCCCTACGCGAAATCCTCTTAAAGATGAACTTTGGATAGTTTGAATTGAAAACAAAATGTATAAATAAACACGACAGTAATTTCTATTCAAACAGAGCACTTAATTTTATAGAAGTATGGAAACAATTACTTGATAACAGTTTTATACGAATACAATGTGAAATCTTACCACTATTTATTAAAATGCGAAAGTAAGGATGTATGGAGATTTGTTCCTGTTTCACGCAAAACCGGTTGAACGGATTTGGGTGAAATTTAGCACATAGATACTTTATAACCTGGATCAATATAGAAGATATTTTTATCCTGGTAGTACGATCCCGTGGGATGATTACTCAAGTCGACGCGGGCGAAGCCGCGGGCATAAGCTAGTATATAATTATCATATAATATCTTCTACCGAAAGTGTCAAAAGCAATTGGTCTCATCTGCACCATAGAGAATGGTGCAAACGAAACCGCATTGATAGTATGGTCTCATCAGCACAATGCCACAAGGCATTCTCTGCCTAATGTTACTGAAAACATGTATTAAGGTTAATCAATAAATTCAAACCACAAAAACGCTTGTCTATATTTGTGGCGCATAAAATATTTATCATAATTGTTATTTACCGATAATTTACCGCCATTTTAATAATCACAGTTACGTTGAGAATTTCTATTGAAATATTTAATATTGAAGCCGGCTTAATCCTTCCATGAGGAAAATGGCTTCCTCAATATTGTCGGGAATATTTTTTTCCTTAGGTATCATTATTTGGTGATAAATTGTTATATTTTGAGCGAAAAAAATGCCAACTTTTTTCGCTTCGGTTTTTTTACGTTGTCTTTTTTTTCACTTAATTGGCTTGCGTTTGGCTACAACTCGCCTGATTTGAACCGATGATGCGGCCTAGCGTGGGGCACTTGCCTTGAAGAAACTCTCGATTTACTCTTACTTTTAAGAGATCTTGATTATAATAACTATCGGGAAACAGAGAAGCGTCTGTGTAGTTTAAATCGCTCTTTAATAAACTGATCCCACACAGGCGGGATCCGCGGGTCCAGTAGACCTAATGCATTCTTTAATTGGTCAACTGGACTCGTTGGAAAAAATTTGTAAACAGTTTTTGTAGGTTACTTAGTCTTAAGCGTGAAATGCACTATTTATTTATTTATTTAACACTTCGAGCACAAAATACAGAGGCGGAGTTAATGCCATAGGAATTTTCTACCAGTCAACCTTTGGTTGATAGAGAGACAAACAGTGGTAGGTGTATAAATCTGCAAATAAAATTTTAATTTAATACCAAGATAAACTACAAGGATATATAAAATACTATAAATATATATAAAAATACTATAAATATATATAAAAATACTATAAATACACTTTTTTTAGCTCAAACTAGCGCTAATAATGTCTCCGTAATCCTGAATTCCTGAAAAAGTTTTCCCTGGAAGCCAGGTTTTATAAGTAGTGTCACTTCGGTATTGAGTAGAAAAAAAAGTACCAGTTCTTCCCAGAACTTGATCCCTATCAGCGACACCATCGAATGTATAATAATACAGCGTGTGTGTTTTTCTTTTCGAAATCAACGTGTTCGATTCCTGGATAGGAATATTGATTTTCCAAAAATCTAATGATGCAGTCTTAGTTTCCATCAAAATCGAGCTCGAGACTCCTTTGACTTTTTTTCACTATTCCTCATAGTTACAGATTTGGCCATCCGCGCCCACTTGAAAAATTTATCCTGTACAAAAGAACCCGACAACAACTGTCGGGTAGTAGCCCACCAGACACAACAACCGTCTGGTCGAGGATCTTCCCTTTTCTATGGGGGTTTAAGAACTTAACACCCTGTTCTTCATACTCCCAAAGGCTCTACAAAATTAAATCCGCCCCTATGTATTTGTGTGCTTAGAGAACTAATTAAATAAAACATAGTAAATAAACGGCTCTAAAATTCATTAAGTGTTATATTGTTACGTGATAGGATGTACAGTATAAAACTATTGAACAACAATCTTGAAGTTGCAAACTAAAAACTGTCCTAGTAGTTGGAACGTCTTCTTAAGAGAATGTTTAAAACGAATATCCGGTGAGTTATTTTAAGCTTAAAAACTTTTTAGTAAAGAAATGTTTTTAGATGGAAAATGTGAAAAAACAAAGTTTTATCACTCGAAGCTGATTCGCGTTTATTATTTATACATAATTTACAAGCTATATGCAACTAGCTTTTGCCCGTGGGCAAAAGCTAGTTGCTTCGCTCGCGTTAATTTAGAATTTGACAGTCAATTCGAGTAGTACTCTGCTTGTAATAATTTAATCATGATTCGAAAGACACGTGACGCCATCTTTTACTATAAGAACGTTATTGTTGTTTTCCTCGGGAACAGTACTTTTTTTCGGGATTAATGAAGGTACCCTATGTCTGTTCCTGTTTCTGACCACGTGGATGCAAAATTTCGGGAACATCGGTTTAGTGGTTTAGACGTGAAAAGGTAACAAACAAACTTACTTTCGCACTTATAATATTATATATGTATAGTTAGGATAAGATTTAAACGTAATTTACAAACTATAGGCAAGAACCAAAAGATGAGAAGTATTACCGAGTGTCAAAAAAATGACCACGTCGCTGTCAATGGGGAAACTGTTACTAAACGACTTTAGTTACTAGGTCATGCCGGATTCTGTATCACGTTTCTATCACCATTTTGAGAGCAATGATGAAATAAATTAAAAACCATTGATGCAACAAATATCCAGGGCTGCGGGACTGTTTGAAAGAGATACCGCGGCCCTGGAACTCAAAGGACAAAGAAGGAACATGGATGTGTTTTAGTCAGTACAAGTCTGACACTCCCTTCCGCTCTGCCCGGAGCGGGGAAGTCATTTGTTGATTTCCCATCCGAAAAAATAAAAGAAAATGCAACAAACATTATTCAATTGATATCGATGTAGGAATCCCTAAAGTGTTTTATAAATAGATACAACGTGTTCTTGAGGTTAGCAGGTGAATATAATGACGAAACATCTGCTACAGGTATTTATACGAGTATGTATCAAATTCAATCAATCTAAATTCGTATTCGATCAAATAAGTTACTGAATCGGTGTACTATTTCTGGTCTCCACATCATATAATTATGCTTTTACGTGTGGCTTCGGTTCCGTGATTTATGCCACAGGGTTCATGTATTTTATCGGTATATGTATATGTAGAAGTAGCCTGTGTCGGTGGCAGTCTTCAATATACAAGGTGTAAACAGACTCTTCACGAAGCCGTCAACCAAGCATTATGTACAGACGCCAGCACATCAAGCTACTACAATCTGTAAGATTTCTTTACTCGATTTTCAACTTTATCTCTATGACATTAAGTTCAAGGTTGGTTGGGAAAATCTGACAGATTCGGGTAGGTTGACGTGCTGGCGTCTGTACATCAAACTAAGTAACTTTACGCAAAAATTAGTGCTGTGAAACGAACTTTTTTTTGGGCTGAAAACTCACGTTTTACTGTAGGACTCAATGTAACGCACTCAAAACATTGTGCTGATGGATGGATTGAATAGTAATAGGGTCCTGGAGGTGTTTAAAGTAAAAATCTTACATTAAAAACATGTATTTAAAAAAAACTTGTGAAAACGTTGGAACTTTGACCCCCAATATCTCCCAAGGTTCCTAGGTATGGTCTAGAACAAAAAAAAATATCGCAATGGCGGGCAGAACAAGTGCCTTTCGGCTTCGTTAAGAGTCTGTCTACACCCTTTATACATATTCTATTTCTACCTCTGAGACTGCTTTATTGGTCGAGTGCTGAGCATGAGGTCCTGTGTTCGATTCCCAGGTCGGGCAAAGTGTTATTGGGTTTTTCCATAAGGGATTTCTCAGTTGCAGCCACGGAGTCTAGATACGTGCCCGTTTGACGGCAATAGGCTCGCCTCCTATTACATGGGACTTAAACATAACTAGCGAAATGTGGGTGTACTATTAGGTACACCTCTGTCTCACCCTATGGGGATTACAGGCGTGATGTTATGTACTATCTTTATACCGTCACTGTCCTGAAATGGAGACAAATAATGTTGCTAGGGATGCCAGCACAAAAAAAAATACACAATAAGGAAAATCGTGTGAATATAAGTCAAAAACTAAGTGATTGTCTGAAGTTGTCAGACTTGGAATCGATCAAGCCCATAAATATCTACTTTGTTCAGTGTAACAAAGATACGAAACAAGATTTAATATTGAGTGATAAAGAATAAGTACCAGACATAACAAAAAATTAATTACCTGTGACTTACGAACAGTAAGTCGTGGGTTCGAACCCAGGCAGGCGCATTACTTTGTGTAATTTATTTCATCACCAGTGCTCTCAAAAACGGTGAGGGAAAACATCGTGAGGAAACCGGCATGTCCTAGAACCAAAAATTCGAAGACATGTGACATCTACCAATCCGCACTGGGCCCGCGTGGTGGATTATAGCCCATTCCCTCTCATAGAGAGGAGGCCTGTGTCCCAGCAGTGGGAACATTATAGGCTGATGATGATGATGATGATGATGACAGGTAATAGATGTAATTTTTTCATACTGTTTTGTATATGGAGATCTTTACAAACACGAATGTATAACTGTTGGCTATACTCGAGTTATTTTTGCGAATTAATAAGGCTTAGAGATAACAGTCCCTGATAGGACTGCCTCGTTGGTCTAGTGGTCGCAAGCGTGACTGCTAAGCATGAGGTCCTGGGTTCGATTCCCGGGTCGGGCAAAGTGCTATTGGGTTGTTCCATCTAGAATTTCTGAATACCAGCTACCGAGTCAGGATTTGTGCCCGGTTGACGGTAATAGGCTCGCCCTCTATTACATGGGACTTAAAAAACATAAATGCCGAAAAGTGAATGTGCTATTAGGTATGTACACCTATGCCTAACACTTCAGAGATTACAGCCTAATATTATGTTATGTTAGTACCTGACAGGTTTTTAGGTTTAAGCTTGAACTGCGTAGAGGACAAACCTGCACAGTTTTGCAACATACACGCTCCGGTTTACCTGTACAGTTCACCTGTATAGGCAGCTGCATTGCCCGATCTGGGAATCGAACCCAGGACCCCATACTCAGCAGTCGCGCTTACGACCACTCGACCAACGAGGCAGTCAAAAGTTAGAAGGAATTAAGTTTCAAAAAAACAGCCAGGAGCGAGTCAGACTTAATTTTTAAATTGTTATTTGTTGTATAGACGGACGGAAGGACGGACATACGGACGGACAGCGGATTCTTAGTAATAGGGTCCCGTTGGTTACCCTTCGGATACGAAACCCTAAAAATATAACCAAGTATCAATGTAAGTATAAAATAACTTTTTTTTTTATTTCTACCAACCCTCAACTAAGCGGAAACCTGTCACAAATATTGACCCGACAAAGAAACTTACAAAGCAGGGATTATAACGCCAGTCAAAAGAAAAACAAAATGGCCAATAAAATCCATAACGCTACTAACTGAAATGCTACGTGTTTATATGGAAGCAGCGCAGACTAATCCACTTAGGAACTGGTATTATTGGTAATTAGTTGTTATTGATACTACTTGCCCTGGAGCCTTGTTGGTGTAGTGGTTGCTAGCGCCACTGCTGGGCATGAGATCCTGGTTTGGGTTTTTCCATCAGGAACTTTCCTTATCTTTACTTGACTTAACTTTTTTGGCAGTAGCAGCAACGGTGTCTGGAGTTGTGCCCTGTTCATGGCATTAGGCAATTTTTTTTACCAGATGGGAATTCATCAAATGACTTCTCCCGCTCTGGGCAGAGCGGAAAGGAGGGTATGCCCTTTGTGTTCCAGGGCCGCGGTGTCTCTTTCGAACAGTCACGCAGCCCTGGCAGGCATCGGCCCTTGCGGGCCCCTCCCTATTTGCTGACATCTTTTTGAGGCGCGCGTGGAACACGAACGCGCCGTCAACACGGCCTGTCGTCAAAAGACGGACGGACGGCGAGGTAGCCCATTACTCACCGTCCACAGGTCCGCGTCTACGGTGGCCGGAAGCCACCTCATGGCTTTAGGCTCGGTCCTTATTTCATGGAACTTAAACGCAACTGCCGCAATATGAGTGGCGGTACTATTTTTGCCTAACCCATTGGTGATTACAGACATAATGTCATGATAAAAGCCAATCCCAACACAATTTTACACACCAAAACCTTGGCGAATAAAATTTCATTACTACTAATTAAAAACTTTTTAGTAATTATGTCGCGTGATAACTATAAGCACTCCAGTTATAGTTGAGTTCAACAATAAAGTATTACCGCAGTATATTATACTAATTCAATGTCAAATGACGCCACAAATGGCTCGCAATGCGAGTGTGCGACATAAGAATAATATTTGTTAGTCTCCGGCTAATTTAGTAATGGACACGTATGCTCGGGGAGAGAACTGTTTACAGACATTTAGTTTCAGTCATTATGGACATGGAAACCGACATGATTCGTTTTGTCTTCGTGTTTTCATGTTTTCGATCATGTTTTTAGTTTGTTTTAGCCCCATACTCAAAGGGCAGTGTAAGTACTTCAGGTAAAAATAGAGAAAAAGCATTTTCCCAAATATAAGGCCTAGCTAGATCTATAGATAGATTTTCGGTAGTCGGTGGCTTGTTTGTTTCATTGCTTTTTTTGCTACTTACTCGTACTTCCGAAACTAACAAAGTAACATATAACAGTGGAAAATTACTTTATTTTGTTATGTTTCTTTTATGTGTTTTTTTTTTCGCAAAAAGTTTATTTCTGCCTTTTTAATTGTAGCATTCCGCACAACCTCTTGTCATGTGTTTATTTTCTATTACATACATATTAAGAGATCTTCGAAGAAGAAAAAATACGTATAATAGAATACAGCTCATAATTCATGAACTACCAAGGCAAAGTTAATAAAAAGCTATAAGGGACAACAGGGCGTACTTCCACTACCAAATGGAAATAATAATCACGTAAATCGGATCATTAATCACGGAGAAATCGATACACATAAATTAACAAAAAAAAAATGCCAATCTAATACATAACCTCTTCCTATTTTAGAAATCTGTTAAAAATAAACTCTTACCAAGCCACATAATCAAGTCTAATAATAACATTTCAAAATAATTTTGTTAACGATGATCCTCATGTTAAACATTTTGTTAATCAAATTATGTGTCGCTTTGTATTATTTTCCATAACATTTACCTAGCTATATACCTACGTAAGTACATAATTATGACAACATCTATTTCAGTAACAGACATGATTAAAAAATGTAGGCCATGAAATTCAGCCATTTGACAACGCGCTGAATTTCATCATCTGCCTAGCCTTTTCATAAAATTAAGCGCGTTGTCAAATGGCTGACAACGCGCTGAATTTAATAGTTTAAATTGGAGCTTGAACATGGTCTAGTGGTCGCAAGCGCGTCTGATAAGCAAGAGGTCCTAGATTAGATTTCCAGGTCGGGCAAAATGTTTTCAATAGAAAATTATTGAGTTTTTCCATCGGGAAGCGGTCACAGAGTCTGGATATGTGCCCGATTAACGGCAATAGATTCGCCCCTTATAATCATTATCTGCCTAGCCTTTTCCCAACTAAGTTGAGATCGTCTTCCAGTCTAACCGGATGCAGATGAATACTAGTATTTTACATGGAGCGACTGCCTATCTTACCTCCACAACCCAGTTAGTACTGGATATTACGATACTTCTTGGTAAGACTGGCTGTAAGACTTTTCGCCGGGACCAACGGCTTAAGGTGCTTGCCGAGGCATGGAGAAAACTCGGTATGTAATCGGTGGTCACCCATCCACAGACCAATCTAGGCAAGCACAGCTTAACCTAAAGATTCAAGTGATTATAGTGTCTATTTTTATTAATTATTATAATTCTGTAACTACATACGTTTTACCTGCGTAACTAATTTTTCCTGCAAATTTAAAAAAACGCAAGAAAATTTGAATTTTGCGGATTACCCTCACGCTTCTACCAGCGTTATGACTTTGCGACGGAATTCGGTTGTTTTGCGCTCGCTAACCATGTCGAGACTGCAGGGCCTGATACCTAGGGCTGCGGGTTGTTCGAAAGAGATACCGCGGCCCTGGAACACAAAGGGCAAGGAAGGAACATGGATGGGTATTAGTCAGTACAAGTCTGACACTCCTTTCCGCTCTGCCCGGAGCGGGAGAAGTCATTTGATTGATTTCCAAAAAAATAAAATAATGGGCCTTTTTTTCGGATTTAAATATGTTACAACCTCTATCATAAATCCCCAAGCATTCGTAACCTCTGAAACTGTCAACTGTAGCGTGTTAAATTAAATAAATTATAATCTCCTGAGGCCTCAGGAGGTGAAATACCGCACAATAGGGTTGGGAAAATGTAGACTGAAATAATATTTAGGTATGTTTCTCTAGGGATCTTGCTAGACGGATTTTAGGATAATATACTTTTGAGTAGGTAGGTATTATAAAATACGTTTTAAAATGTATTATTACGGTTAATTACGATCGTAATGGACTCAAATTGCAAATAAACAGGGTAGGATCTTTTCTCGTGAAAATATTTTATATGAAAACCGCATTTGATTTTGCTCAGCAGGTGAACACTTGGAAATAAGAAGGAAAAGTGATTGTGCCATTCGTTGTAACGTAATTATGTGTTGAATAAGCACGGAACACGTTTTTGTTACCAGAAATACCACGCAAGAGTTAAAAGTTGTATCGTTTATGTTGTAGGCTCGAACACAGGTAGGCACTTAACGAAGTACTCTCAGAACGGCAAAGGAAAACATGTTGAGGAAACAGGCATAACTCAGAACTAGACATTCGAAGTTATGACATTCGCCACCACGCACTGGGACTTGTATTTTGCACCAAGCAAAGGCCAAAGCCCCGTAGCCGTGGCCCGTGGGAACTTTATAGGCTGAGCACAATTGTGCTATTACAAGAGTACGTCGCAAAGTTTTTATCCTTCATGGAAATCCACCAAGCATAGCCTACTCCTAAGTGCACTGAGCGACTTTGAATTTTTGAAAGCCACATCAAAGAAGGTAGTCAGTTGAAAATACTAAAGTGTTTAATTTGCACGAGGGATTCAATCAAACAACCCACATAATATGTCTGGCTAAGACATCAGCTATTCACCGACATCTTGAACAAGAATATGTAGCCAGTATCCCAAGGGATTGCTTAAGGTAGATGTTTCCGGTATGCAAAGTAGGCTCCGGGAATGAGTCTAGAAAGTTTTCGATAGAAAAGGAAAATAAAAATGATATATATCGATACTTTATGCAGAGATGCACTTACTAACGACTAATAATAAATTATGCTCAACGTCTGTTTTGAGAAATATCAAGTCGAGTTGAGTGAGGTTTGAGAAAAATGAAGTCTCAAGTTTAAGATTATTTATCCAAAATCATGTCAAGCCTGTATTGCCAAAGGCGAAGGCAAAATTAGACATGTATAATATGCTTAAGTTCCACGTTATAGGAGACAATTAGTCATTATTGGGTTTCAAGTATCGCGAAAAAAAATGTTTCCTCTAAAAATATGCATTTTTATCATACTATAACATAGAAATGGTAATAGTGATGTCTGTAACATAACAAAACGTTTTATAATTTTAGATATTTATAATACTAATATATGTATGTTTTTTTTTATATAGTTAAATTTTTGGTTACTTCTAATTGAAATTTTCCTGTTTTATCTTTTCTACACACTGTGTCTACATTTCTAATCCAACTTTCCTCTCGCAGGTCTGCTGGAAGAAATTTCTAATTAAATAAGCAGTACCTTTGTGCTCTTCTATGTTAATGTAATTGTCCTGTTAAGTATTTTGTGTGTACATAAATAAATAATTATATATGTTTTCTTTAGAGGTGCGTTTAATTTCTATTATGGAGCAAGGTCTCAGAGCCGCCAGACCTTACCTATTTTCTGAATAACAATATGTAGTGGTAACATTGAGAAGCGCTAGCCGTACACCATGTGCCGTGGCCCAATTTCCTGATATCAGAATATTGTTACTATTACTGAGTCCTGAATTTTATATAATTATTAACTGACCCTCGCAACTTCGTCTGTGTCACATAATGCAATTAAATATATTGCGACTATAAATTGAGATGTAAGCTATCCTATCTTTCAAGTTCAATCAAATTACATACGGTGTACAAATTTGATTAAAATCGGTTAAGTAGTTTATGAGTCCATCGCGGACAAACAACGTGACGCGTAATTTGTATATAAGAAGAAGATATACAGTGTGTATAGATTATAATTAAAATAATAATAATCAACACTGCCAGGCACTTTCCATCCGGATATTTCTACCAGATACTGTAAAAATTGGATATCTTGGACCATCAGATCACACAAGGAAATCAAGGACCAAAAAAAATCTTCGTTCTCTTACACACCTCTAGTATCACTAAAACATTTATTTCGAACTAAAACATCTAACACTCCAATATGATACTCAGAGGCTTTCACCCGAGCGAGCGCTCTTATCTGACATTTGATAAGTTTTATATTTCACCTTTGCAAACCATATTTCATCGTTTATAGTTATCACTCGTGAGTTATTGTGATAGATAAATACTTGAGTATCATGTTAAGGGTTGGAAAGTTATTTACAAACTAACCGTTGCCCGCGATCTTCGTCTGAGTAAAATTATTATTATTACTTTAATCAGATTTTGTTAAAAATTTCAAGGGTTTTTTGCACGGAACCCTTAATAAAAGTAGCTTTTAACATCTGCTATCTGCCAGTAAAAGTCCCGTTAAAATCGGTCCAGCCGTTTTGGAGATTAGCCGGAACAAACAGACAGACAGAGAAGCAGAAAAAAAATAAAACTTTCATATGCATTAAGTGAAAAACTGTTATTTTCAAATTACAAACAGATAGTTCAATTTTATTTATTTTTATAGATACAGCTTTGTGGTTTTAACTTAAGGAACCAGGCGTTACTTTGAAATGCTGCATGTGCATATTTTTGCGAGCCTTGATCTATTTGCGGACATAAAGCTAAATATTGCAATCATCATCATCATCATCAGCCTACAACGGTCCACTGCTGGACATAGGCCTCTTCAATTGCACGCCACTTAACTCGATTCTCGGCACTTCTCATCCAGTTGCTACCAGCCACCCTGCGGAGATCGTCGCTCCTCCGAGCTTGAGCCTGAACCTGAATATTGCAAACATCATCAAGTGGTTATTAAGTTCGTTGTTTTTTGTAACTTCGTTGGTCGACAGTAATACCGCAGGTCATAACGTTCTCGATGCGATTTCCAGGTCGGGTAAGGTGTTGTTTTTATTTAATACAATTTTATTAGAGAGAAGAAAGAAAAACATTTCATGTTTTATTTTTACCAAAAGTATTATAAAGTAACATGAACGCAATATCAATATAAATCAACCTTATTTCCCGACCGTAACAAATATTATTAGGTAATAACACGGATTGCTGTCTTATGGTTATAGGTCTAATCAAACATTTATCACATAATAGCTCACAAAAGAAACTATCGATTTATCAACGAAAACAAAAATAAACTTTTATCACTAGTTATAAAAACAATTCGTAGTAAAATTTTCTCTCGGTCAAAACAAAATGAATCAAATCAACCATGTTATTGTTCTTCCTAATTATATTAAAAGCGTGATCTTTGATCAGTTCATTTGACATGTTTTCGTATATATCCTGTAATTAGATCATCCATCTAGCTAGCCTTTTTCCAACTATGTTTTGGTCGGCTTCCAGTCTAGCCGGATGCAGCTGGATACCAGAATTTTACATAGGTCTTCTGCCTATCTGACCTCCGCATTCACAGCCTAGCTGGTACCGGATAATATATCGTATTATCCAGTATTAACCCATTGGTAAGACCGGTTTTCAGACTACCTGTAACGTCTGTCTGAGATCTACAATTGACAGCTTAGATTAGATGACCATAATACCGTTTAGGCACAGAATCTCCAATTCGCAAAATGTCCAGTTCACAAAATGTCCAGTTCGCAGAATGTCCAATTCGCAAAATGTATTATATCAATTCACCAAATTATCATTTTGACCATGAATGTGCC
This sequence comes from Lycophotia porphyrea, assembly GCA_950005105.1. Classification (NCBI taxonomy): domain Eukaryota; kingdom Metazoa; phylum Arthropoda; class Insecta; order Lepidoptera; family Noctuidae; genus Lycophotia; species Lycophotia porphyrea. The sequence continues at coordinate 11,817,302 of OX465391.1, read as the reverse complement.
GTACTATACACCGTGATTTTTTAGTCGTCTGACAAAGGTGGTCCACTTAATGTATCCGACATAAAATACCACTAGGCGTGTTTTTTTTTACCCTTAATTAAGATAATAGATACACAGAAAAATAAATAATACATTAGAATTATGAAACATCCTGTTAATAATGTTTACGTATCAAACAAGTAGAATATCAACCATCGCACGAGTCGAGTAGATAGATCTTCGCTCGCAACAGAATGTTTCAACTACGTTATGCATCATAATAATGAATAACATATTTTTTTTTTCTTTTTAATACCATTTTTTTTTGTTATGAATGTATAGTAGTCATTAGATACATGAAGTGGGCTGCCGTTGTCAGACGACTAAAAAGTCACGGTGTATAAAAGTTGGGGAAGACCATAAAAACGATAGGTGTTCTGTTTACAAGATTATGTGAGTAGAAAGAGGTATCACTGTTTAATTGACATCATATGCCTAGCCTTTTGCCGACTATGTTGGGGCCGGCTTCTAGTCTAACCGAATGCAGCTGAATACCAGTCTTTTACATGGAGCGACTGCCTATCTGACCTCCACAACCCAGTTAGTACTGGTAATACGAAACCCCTTGGTAAAACTGGTAGTCAGACTTTCAGGCCACTGACTACCTGAAATGACTGTCAAAGATCTACAACAATAAACCGGAACCAACGGCTTAACGTGGTTTCCGAGGCACGGAGACTCAGTATGTGCTGAATTAACGATTAAAACAATAGTATCGAAGATGTGCTTTGCAGACCAAAACCAATTGGGATAGGGGCAAACTACATAATATAATTAAGTTCACCTAAGATTTGAGTAAAATTTAGTGACAAACTAGGTACGCTATTAGTACTTTTTTTGTGGGGTGGGCCCAGCCTCTTTTGACCACGATATCACCTGATACTCCGTATTTCATCAATAATCTCAGAAAAAGTCGGTCGGTCCAGCCGTTTGGGACATTAGCTGGAACAAACGGACGGACAGACTAAGAGACAGCCAGACAAGAATAAAAAAATAGTTTTTTTTTTTATGTTTTATGTACCGTATATACTTTAATATGCATTAAGTAAAAAACTGTTATTTTCAAATTACAAACAGACACTTCAATTTTATTATTTTATTTGTATAGAAGAATAACATAAAATTGAAACAAAGAAAAGATGCTTCACTATAACGTGCCATAAATACATAAGTGACAATACATTTCCATTTTATTTATCCCAATAAAACCGACACAAAACACGCTCACTTTGTTACCCTACAAACGAGTGCACAAAGGGGCTTAAGATACATCAATTTAACTCGTCGTGTTGGATTAAAATCAATTGAAACTGCCCCTGTTAGATTTACAGATAAAGCGAATGTCCCTTTTATGGAGCACAGGAAAATTCTTTATTTTCTGCAAGTTTATTTTCAGGGGTGCGATGTTGCATTTTGTTTCTAATTTGTTTAAAGCTGAGAGTTCCTTCCTATTTCTTCTTTAGGGACAAACTAGCAGTGTGCGATCAGAATGTTCATGAAGCGCGACTGCTGAGCACGAGGTCCTTGATTCGATTCCCAGGTCTGGCAAAGTACTATTGGGTTTTTCAGTAGGAGCCACGGAGTCTGGATTTATTGATATGTAATCCAGATAATGGCAATAGGCTCGCCCCCTATTACATGGGGAAATGTGGGTGTGGAAGATATCTAAATAACACAAGGGTCAAAGTTTTTACAAGTTTTCTTTTAAATACATGTTTATAATGTAAGATTTTTTATAATGTTAGATCTTTTAACACCCCCACGACCCCCGTACTATTCAATCCATCCATCAGCACAATGTTTTGAGAGCGTTACATTGAGTCCTACCGTAAAACGTAATTATTAACCCCAAAAAAATAAAGCCGTTTCCCAGCAATGATTTTTGCGTAAAGTTACTTAGTTTGATGTACAGAATGCTTGGTTGACGGCTTCGTGAAGAGTCTTGTTACACCCTGTATGAACTCTAGCCCAAGAGACAAGAGGCCCCAGGCACGAGCGTGCGGCGTGATCATATCGTAAATACATCGATTTGATTGGCCTGTTGGTCTAGTGGTTAGTGACCCTGACTGCTAGGACGGAGGTCGTGGGTTCGATTCCCACACAGGACAAATCTTTGTGCGTACGTTATTTGTTCGAGTACGATTATTTGTTCTGTATCTGGGTGTATAATTTATCTATAATATGTATGTATTTAGAAATATATAAGTATGTTTATCAGTTGTCTGGTTGCCATAGTACAGGCTCTGCCTAGTTTGGGATCAGATGGCGGTGTGTTGGTTGTCCCAAGATATTATTATTATTATTATTTATCGATTTTCGAATCGAAAATTCAATCTAAAAATATCAACAAACACAATCAGTATCATCCCAGTATATCAACAAAATATTATATAGAAAGAAAGAAAGAAAGAATGAAAGAATGAAAGAAAGAATGAAAGAAAGAATGAAAGAAAGAATGAAAGAAAGAAAATACATTTAATTGGCACATGCTACAAGTGCACACAATAATAACAAAATTATATAACAAAAAGGAAAAAATAATAACTTAAAACTAAACAAGAAATGTAACACTGCGTGCCTCACGGCTGCCCAAAGAGGCCCAGTTCAGCAAAATGTATATGTTTAAGGTATATTTTTAATTTTAAAATCGACGTATTTTCCGTTCCGCGTAAACGCCTCAGGATATAAAAAAAAAACCTTCCAAAAACATAGTTCTATTATCATTGGGGCCAAATAAAGTTTACCAGTTTACCAGCCAAGTTCCAATCAATCATTGTGTACCAGTCGCTGAGTCAGCCAAACTGGAGCGTGTCGACGCCCTGTGATTTAGTTATACAGTTATTTTTTGAGCAAACATTGAATGCTTTTGTTTGTCATCGTTGGTGATCAGTGAAAGTTGTGTGAGTTTTATCCACCGTGACTTTTTAGTGCCTTCGTCCACTTTGGTCGTCGCACAACGGTAGCCCACTTCATGTATCTAATGACTACTATACATTTATAACAAACAAATAGGTATTAAAAATAAAAAATATTATTGATTAGCTGTGCCCGCGATTTCGCCCGCGTGAATGAGATTTGAATAATTTAAAAATAAAAATAATATTTATTATTATGACGCATGACGTAGTTGAAACACCCTGTTGCGAGTGATGATCTACTCGACTCGTGCGTTGTGTAGGTATGTTCTACTGTTTGGCACGTAAACATTATTAACAGGATGTTTCATAATTCTAATGTATTATTTATTTTACTTTGTACCTATTATCTTAATTAATGTTAAAAAAACTCACGCTTAGAGGTATTTTACTCGTATGTCGGATACATTGAGTGGACCACCTTTGTAAGACGACTAAAAAGTCACAGCGTAGAATCAAGGAATAATATGGATAATGAAGGGATGAATTTTTGGAACGGCGCGTCTATATTGTCATGTACAGACGCAAGCAGGTCAACCTACCCGAAACTGACAGATTTTCCCAACCAACCTTGAACCTAATACGCAGTGATAAAGTTAAAAATCTATTAAAGTTTGACAGATTGTAGTAGCTTGATGTGCTGGCGTCTCGTACTTTGTTGAAACTTGCAAACTGAATATTTTATTGATTTGCCGACGCGAATGGCAGAAACAAGACGATGCCGAAATAGCCAGAGGTTATTGGGTTATTTGGTAGTACACCCACATTTCGCCAGTTATGTTTAAGTCCCATAAAATAGGGGGCGAGCCTATTGCCATCTACCGGGTATAAATCCTAATTCCGTGGCTGCTACTGAGAAATGCCTAAAGAAAAAACCCAGTAACTCTTTGCCCGACCTGGGAATCGAACCCAGAACCTCATACTCAGCAGTCACACTTGTGATCACTAGACCAACGAGGCAGTGGACTTCCGCAATATAACGCAACAAACCGCACTTACTTTCAAAACAAACAATAAACAGAAATAAACTTTTGCATCCTGATTTCATCAAGCAGCATTTACAGTTCATTTAAAATAAGCCAACCAATAACATCGTTAAGCCCTCCCGAACTCCAGGGCTGCGGGACTGTTTGAAAGAGATACCCCGGCCCTGGAACACAAAGGGCAAGGAAGGAATATGGATGGGTTTTAGTCAGTACAAGTCTGACACTCCCTTCCGCTCTGCCCGGAGAAGTCATTTGATGATTTCCCATCCGTAAAAAAAAAGCCTTCCCGAACTAACAACTGCATTCAAAAGCATTTTCTCATATTTTTACATCTCAAGAGCTAATATAGATAAAAATTAAAACAATCTACTCTATACAGAAAATTAAACCTTACTTCCAAAAAAAATAAGTTCAAGTTACCGTAACATCGTTGTTCAGTTGCACCCTTTTGCATAACCAAAGTTCCGCTATTACAATTTGTATTGTCACATCGAACGAAAATCTTTTACGGTTGAGTAGCGAATTTGAACTTTGTCGCTAACGTAATTAAGTTGCTTGTCACGTGGCGGAGTGGTTCGCCAAACAGCTCTGACGGGCTTGATGTAGAAATTGCATACCTTGTCATGTTAAATTATGTTTCCAAGTACTTTTGGTTGGTTTTTTTAAGTTTATGTAGTTTTTGTTTCTGACTTCATGTGTATGCATTACAGGCAAAGTAAGTACCTAAAGGCAATATTGCGGGCACTTATGTCGACCTAAGATCAACTTATTTAACCGAGCAATGAAGTTAACGGAGGTACCCGAAGACACTTAGCACAAGCATAATTATAAGCCTATAATGCTCCCACTGCTGGGACACAGGCCTCCTCTCTATTAGAAGGAATGAGCTATAATCGGCCCAGTGCGAGTTGGTAGATGTCACATGTCTTCGATTTTTTGGTTCTAGGACATGCCGGTTTCCATACGATGTTTTCTTTCACCGACTTGAGAGTCAGTGGTGATGAAGAAAATAACACAAAGTACTGCGCCTGCCTGGGTTCGAACCCACGACTTGTTAGTCGTAAGTCTGGGCCACCAGCTAATACGATACCCCTTGGTAGGATTGGTTATCAAACTTTCGGGTCACTGACTGATAATTACTGTCAAAGAATTACAAATGACAGCCGGGACCAACGGCTTAAAGTGTTTTCCGGGGCACGGAGGAAACTCGGTATGTAATGGGTGGTCACCAATCCACGGACCAACCTACTCAAACGCGGCTTAACCTTAAGATCGGGGGTATTCCTCAAAGCGCAACTATTTTTGAGCGCAGCCAACTAAGCGCAACTAAATTAGCGTTGAGCTTCGAGGAATAATTTAGTTGCGCTTAGTTGGTTGCGCTTAGAGGGATACCCCGAAGATCGACCCGAGTTGCTGTTTTCATTTAGCCATGAGCTCGAATATATTTTAGTGAACAAAAGGCACACAAAACACAGTCATAATGTAATTGAACCCAGGGGCAAATGGTCCGCACTCCCCGCTATTAACACTAGCACTCATCTAATTTCACGCCTCGACTGTACCTGCTGTCAGGGCTGTCAATACAGAAATGATATTGCTTTGATTTTTATTCATACGAGTAGTTTCCTGCAAAGAATAAGTAGATGAATATATTGTGATATCGTAAACGGAATACGGAGCATTTTAGAGAAGCAACTGCTTATATAAGGATAATAAGATCAATATAGTTAACTCTACGACAATCTTACTATGTATGTTGCAGATTTCAAACGTTGAGTGAAAGAACACTATTTTTTCAATTTACCATAGTTGCGAAGGTATTTATTATTATTTAATATATTGTATCTTATATTTATGTTATATAGGTTGTCTTTGATCTTGTATGTAAATCATCACCTGCCTAACCTTTCCCAACTATATTGTTGGGGTCGGCTTCCAGTCTTACCGGATGCAGCTGAATACCAGTATTTTACATGGAGCGATTTGCCTATTTGACCTCCACAACCTAGTTAGTACTGGGTAATAACCATACCCCTTGGTAAGACTGGTTATCAGATTTTTTGGGCCACTGACTACCTAACTCAAAGATCTTGAAATGACAGCCGGGACCAACGGCATAGCGTGCTTTCCGAGGCACGCAGGAAACTCGGTATGTAATGGGTGATCACTCATCCACAGACCAACCAAATGTAAGTATATTCTTATAAATTCGATATTTTGCTTTATGTTTTTGTGTATTCTATTTTCTGTTCGTCTTTTACACAATTTGAATACATCTCTTTTTATCATCTACTCTCCTTTCACGGGTATACTGGAAGAGATTTCTTTAGAAATAAGCATTATCTTTGTACCTATTTTTCTGTTACTTTCTTTTCTGTATTTAGTGTGTACATACATAAGCTGTTAAATAAATAAATAAGTCTGACGATTTAAAATTTTAGACTCTGGAACTGTAAGACTTAACTGTGGCACATCACAACAACGTTAAATATTAAAACAAATGGCACTGTTTCGTTCACCCCTTTTATATACTGTAATTCAGTATTCACGTTCATATTTGTATTCTCGACTGTAAAGTGTTTGCTTCGAGACAATGAACTGACAGAGAAGTTGTGAAATTTTTGTATCCAAAATGTTACTGCAACAACATTTTTCTTTTGTATATAAAATATTCGGATATAAAATGCAAAGAATAAATTCTGAATCGCGCTGTTAAAAATTATACGCTATTTAAGACAACTTTGTCAAAATCGCAGGTAACACCTCGATAAGGGATGCATAGAACTGGAAAGTGAGGCATAAAAAAGGGGAGGCCTATACCCAGCAGTGAGTGATTCCGAGCTGATATGATGATTATGATGAAGACGACTATTTCTATAGGTGATGAAGAACTTTACACCCTGTTTTTATACCCCTATAATGGGAGGATCCTCCAACCAGACAAGTGTTGTGTCTAGTGGCCTACTGCCCGACAGATGTGGTCGGGTTTTCCTTTAAAGAGTGTAAAAAGACTCTTAACGAAGCCGAAAGGCACTTGTTCTCCACGTCATTGCGATATTTTTTTTGTTTTAGACCATACCTGGGAACCTTCTAGTTACAGAGATATTGGGGGATCAAAGTTCCAATTTTTTAACAAGTTTTTTTTAAATACATGTTTTAAATGTAACATTTTTACTTTAAGCACCACCACGACCCCCGTATTAATTAATCGATCCATCAGCACAATGTTTTGTGTGCGTTACATCGAGTTCTACGGTAAAACGTGACTTTTCACGCAAAAAAAAAAGTTTCCCAGCAATCATTTTTGCGTAAAGTTACTTAGTTTGATGTACAGAATGCTTGGTTGACGGCTTCTTTCTTTACACCCTGTATATAGTCTACAGTACGATCACTTAATAAACCAACACCTTCAATAAATAATAACAAATAAGTGGCGAATTGCCAATCTTAAGCCGTAGAGCTCAGACATAGGCAGACAGCTGATGGGGCTGAAAGGCTCTGGAGTGGAGACCATGGACACACAGAAAGCATTCCCACAGAAAGACTAATGACTTGTCGTGTCACAGGCCGCGGGAAACCGCTGAATGTGAGAAGGATCGATCGACGTGGTCGTGGACGCTGTCAAGGTCTATGTTCAGATGTAGGCACATTTCTGCTGAAATGATGATGATTCAATAGTTATATAATTATAGACTCTAAACGTTTTTGTTCAAATACACCACCATTTTGCAAATGCAATGCTTGGTAGTTTAGTCAGCCTACCTATAAAGGACCGTGTCTCACATTTGGCACCAATCCTCAACAAAGATAATACCCATCTCATATGAAAGCTTTATATACATTTTTAGGGTCCAAAAGAGCCAATAAGCATGGTTCTTTTATTTAAAAAATTGTGGCACCCCTAAAAGGTATCAATAATGAGACCGTCCAGATTAAAACAAATAGGTTTCCAATGTAATTAGTGGCAACGGTTTTCAACGGTAATACCAAATTAACGATACTAGCTTGTATCATTGATATTTTAATTGATTCTAATAATATGAAAATGAGCTTCTATCTTTGTTGTTTTATTGACGTCTTGAATAATCAGGTCAAGTAATTGTAATATACCAGCTACTGCCCGCTTTTTTTTATGAAGGGCATTTCGCAGTTCAACTTAGGGAGGTTGTCGACTGTTTAACCGGGCTTTTCTGTGGATGATCTTCATGAACTGCTGGATAGTGGGCAATCTAAGATCAATGTGCAGACGATCATAGCTTCTGCCCGCGGCTTCGCTCGCGTTAATAGAATTTGGCAATGAATTCAGTTTGTACTCTGCTTGTAATAATATAATTCAACCATAATCGAAAACCGAAAGACGCGTGGCGCTATCGTTTTTCTCGGGAACAGTACTTGTTTCTGAAATGAAAGGTGCCTATGTCCGTTTCTGTACATCTGACCACTGAACTGATCATTTTCATATAACGCATATGCAAAATTAAAATTAACGTTACGTAAGTAGTGGTAGTAGTAGTTCAGGCGTGAAAAGGTAACAAACAAACTTACTTTCGCATTTATAATATACACGATTATGTTACATTTTCTAAAATGATTACTCTTTACAAGACCCTATCATCTGACCAGCCATTTCCCTACTTTGTCGTGTCGGTTTCCAGTTTAACCGGGTGCAGCTGAATACCAGTATGTTACATGGAGTAACTGCCTATCTGACCTGAACTCCACAACCCAGTTAGAACTGGGCATTAAGATATCCCTTGGTAAGATTGGTTTGTCAGACTTTCAGGCCACTGAGTACCTGTAACAACTGTCAATACAAACACAAATGTCACACACTGTCTACAAATGACAGCCGGGACCAACGGCTTAACGTACTTTCCGAGGCACGGAGGAAACTCGGTATGTTATGCGTGGTCAGCCATCCATGAACCAACCTAGTCAAATGTGGCTTAACCTAAAGATCGACCCGAGCGCCATGAGCTCCTCAATAAAATATTCAAACCGAAAAATCAACACACAATTTAATCTAACACATTCTGTGTTAGAGATGATACAAAACACAAAGTATGAGAGAAGCAATATTCTATAACAGCGTTCAGTCTCAATCACAATGTAAGTCGAACTCGATATCTCGGCGAAGTTAGCTCATCGTGATTGCAAGTTCGATAGTTACAGAGATACGAGTATACTCTCACAGACAGTTAGACGGGTAAACTTCGTAATATGTATTTGTTTTACCCGCATGAGATTGGAGTTATCTTCACCTGAGGATATTATGAGGTAATATGCCTCCTACATATCTATGTATACCCCTCCTATCTAAAGGGATTATTATTTTGGTGTTTTATGCTCTATTCTTAAATCTTAATCTACTTTAAATCTGATATACAGACGCCAACAGGTCAAGCTACCCGAAACTATCAGATTTTCCCAACCAACCTTGAATCTAATTAATGTTTTATAAATAAAGTTGAAAATCTATTAAATAAATTTGACAGATTGGAGTAACTTGATGTGCTGGCGTCTGTATCTTAATTTTGTGTTTTTAGTTCAGTGCACCAGTCGATACTTCCCAGAATCGTTTATTTGTTTTAATTTTGAGAAATATAAGTAAACTTACACTGTCACTTACGGGATATCTTCCGTGATTGTCAATTATTGTCAGCTCCCGATATTTCGACGCAGTTGCAAGCGCCATTGTCGCTGGAGAATGCGAGTGGATGGTAAAAAACTGGCCACGTGCGAGTCAGACTCGCGATCGAAGGGTTCCGTACCCATAAACCGAAAAAAACACGTTTCTTGTATGGGAGCCCCCTTAAATAATTTATTTGTTGTTATAGCGGCAACAGAAATACATCATCTGTGAAAATTTCAACTGTCTAACTATCACCGTTCATGAGATACAGCTTAGTGACAGACAGACGGACGGACAGACGGACGGATAGACAGCGAAGTTTTAGTAATAGGGTCCCGTTTTTACCCTTTGGGTACGGAACCCTCAAAAATATTAGGTGCAGACAAATCTGTCTAGTGTGTACCCTCTTTCTTTTGCAACGCGCACTACTGGAACTCGATATAAAGTCACAGTAAAACACACTCACAATTTCACCAAGTTTTTTGGAGTACTTATTACGACGCCGGCTGTTTCCTTTGAGCCCACTTAAATATAAGTAGTTGAGTGACCTTCTTTGCATTGTCAAAGGAATTCCATTGGCATATGAAAAGAAAGGGAACTTCAAATACACAAACACATAAAAAACATAGGATTTCTTTTCCAGGAAATTTAATGTTTCTCAGAAGTACTTTTTAAAGAGACTGTTTTATTTTTTGTGGAATTGGTTTAATTAAATCTTTACATTACTCGTATTTACAAACTAAAATTTATTTATATTATTTAAAAAATACGTACAAGTTAAAAACAAAAAAAAAAGGTTAGACGGCGTCAAAAAATTCGTCCACATCGCCGTCAACAGGAAAAGTACCCAGAAGGCTGGCAGCATTACCACGTTGAATGGCAATGCTGATTCTTTGGCCAAAAAATAGGCCCGCCCTCTGGTCACGTGAAGAGTCGACCAACCACTTTAATGTTTGATTAGAAACTGTGCCAAAAATAAATATTTGGGCGTGCTAGGTACACTTTGTCCCTAGAAAGGTAACTTGATTTCTCCACATCAAAAACCCTTTTACCACATCAAATCCTGGACCGATATCTCAACATGTAATCGGATACCTTGATTAAATATGCACGTGTTGTTAACATAAGGGCAGCATTACACGGTTCAACCATAATATTTTTTTTAAATTTATTCTAAGTATCTATTTATGTTAAGATTTGAAAAGATACGAAACAATATAATATTATTAGTGTTACTATAATATTACTTAGACATTTTATTATGTTAACCATTTTAAGAAATTTGTGTTAAATATTTAAATGTTACGTTTAATATGTTCTTATATTACATTAACATGTAAGATTATAACCCTATTTATAAGACCTTAAAGTACCATGTTTTAACACAAATAAAAAAAAAATATCCTATAAAATTTGGTTGAAAATTGCAGAAGGGCCAATAACCAATATTGAAAAAAGTAGGCGACCATACCTTTTTCCAATTTCTCTTGGAGTTGTTCCCTCAAAATAGCTTCTGCTTCTATTCTTACCTATTAGTTGCCACGTTAAATTCACATTCTTTCCATATGATTATCTGTTCACACAGTCCACATTCAATGACTCATTTTTATGTAGGAAATTAATTGCAGTCAATTAGTTATCATAATCAACCTTCCCACGACTAAAACACAGACCTCTCTGTAAGACGGAATCCACCGTGTCAGCCCATTGCCTGTTGGTTTAACTGGTTGATTCGTTCTAATCGAACCGTGGGACGCCAGCATTATCATCGGTTCAGTAATATGCTTAGGTGTCAAATGTCAATCGTCCCCTATTGTTTTAGAGACCCAATATAAACACTGATTGACCGGTCCCTAATCAATGCTACCTGAAGGCTGACCTGATTGATATCGCTTGTATTATGCAGATTAATTTCGGGTGGTGTGTATTAAGGTTTTCACCTTTGGGTCAGATTACCTGTGTAGTTTGAACACTTTTGAGTTTGGAAAGCATTGATATTGTGATGAGTGTATATTGTATAAAGGCCAATATAATAATGTAGATAGGCCAATAAATGTTGATATTGTAGATAGGCCAATAAATAAATAAATAAAAAGTAAAGGTTTCAACATTGATTTAATTCACATTTTATTTAAGAAAATTGAGTTTTGACAGAGAAATAGAGAGAAGCCAGTTTCATTCGTTTGAGCAAGGTTAAGCCTCCCAGTTTTCTATTTAAAGATCATTAAGGTAGGATTCTAAGGCCGGGACTCCACCGAAGCGGAAACTATACGGGTGGAGCGCAGATGTGTTATAGACCACCAATAGAACTTCGTTATTTACATTTATCGTCTGCTTAGCTTTAGTGGAAACGGTTAAGCAGAGAGAAGAGGAGATGTCTCATATTTATTTAGGTCAGTCTTTACACTCAGCAGCAGCGCACAACGGAAACGAGAAGAGACGTGAGCGGCGTCTGGTGAGCGGTGTGCAGGGATAGGTGAGCGGTGTGCAAGGATAAGGTTAGCAGTGTGCAGCGGTGAGCGGTGTGCGGCAGTCGCTAAACTGGGCCTGAGTAGCCTGTAAACACATCTTTGTTCGCGTCTAGCCAGAACGCAGCTCCGTACAGTATCGATTGATATACCTTAGCACCTAAGCATTCTCTCTCCTCTCCGCTTCACACATCTCCACACGTCTCCACTTTGAGGGAGTCCGGGCCTAAGGCTACCTCTATGATACTCCATGCAAACGCTTCGGTGGATCATAACATTGTCCCTTGTTGGTTATAAAGGATTGGGTTGTTTTTTTCGTGGCGGCTTGCGGTTATACTTGCCTTGGAACTGTACCTTGAGACTACACAACTATGTTTCTTAAGTCTAGCGAGGTAACCAGCAATTACCATGGTTTATCTTCCCATAGATAAGAGTAACCACACTTAGGTTCAACTTTCATAAGAGCCTTGGCCTATTTGCCTGTATAAATCCACAACAATAAACTCTTTTTGAAGACAATAATATTTTCTATGTCGACTTCAAAAATATCGCAAGCTGTTTTATACATTTTGTGGCTTTGCCAAACTATATATAAACGGCATTTTCCAATGTATTCATACAACTAATACTTTCTCACACTCCAACGGTAAGTCCCTGATATTTTTGGCATGCATTTGTTTTGGCAAGGGGATACAACGCGGTTGCTTTCGTTGCCAGTTGCTATGCAATTCATTGCAGGCCTGCAGTGTTTCTGTTTATTGGTATTGCAGGCTGTGTCATAAAAGAAGAAATGTTAGAAGGATACATTTTTATTAGAAATAAAGTGAGAAGATAGTAAATTATTTTATTTTATTCTGGAAACTTGCAGCTAAAATTACTAAACAATGTTCTCAAACAATGTGAATTTGAAGGCCATTTACAAGTTTCCACAGATAAACACTTGAATCATTCGAAACAAAAAAGACAACAAAACCAAGGGTTGGTACCAAATACTGTAACAAAGACTAGAGAGAAATAAAAAAATAAAGTAATTATCTTTTATTGTTAACTGTGTCATGTCTACCAATTCCGAACAAATAAAAAGTAGGAAGTAGACTGTACAATTAAATTTAATTAGAAAAGAGGGAAGATACAAAATACACTTAAGATAAAAAACACACATACCTACTCGCACTTAAGACTCGGGTAGGAGGAGAAAGTCTGGTAGGAGGAGAAAGTTTTGGTTACTTGCTGTTTTTCGAAGGGTGTAGGCTCTTGGAGCACCTGGTCCTGCGGGCTTCACCGTACGGGCGACAGGTCAGTCCTGGCCGTACTGGCGTCAGGCAGACTCCGCAGCTTGGAGAGGAGTTCCCGGTCGAGTCCGTTTAGCGGAGCCCCGGGAGGTAGTTACGACTCCTGGGAGGTGGAGGGCCGCGTCAGAGCGTCGGCGCCCTACCACTTGTCACTGGCACTTGTCCACTTTTAGTGGAGTGGACTTCACCGTACTAGTTACTGCTTCTACTGGAACCCCGTCGTAAACTGATTGAACTACGTCAAAGCCTCCTTTTATAGGGAATCTGAGTGTTCCAATAGTTGCAATATTAATCCGCATGGTTTTACGAATTAAGTTGTTGTAGCCATATAATCATCTGACCTGCCAGGTACAGTCCGCCAGGACATATAAAACCTCATAACCCGAGAGTGCGTTAAGAAATTCATAATTATCATTTAGTATTCCATTAATCGGTAGACTAACGTAATTCAATATAAAAACTAGATTTAGACTAGCCAAAACGATATAAATGATTTTTTAGTAATACATCCTAATGCAACCTTCATTGAATAGGCTGGTATAGAAAATCTAAGAGAAAGAATAAATAAGCTTGAAAGCTTGACGTTAATTGTCATTTCCGAAAAATATTATATAACATTTCGTAATATTATTAAAACCGACGAAATTACAATGTTAAATGAAGATAAGGCTAATAGAAATGTATATACCGTGATTTATATCCAAAATCTGTTACCACACATACTATATTTATGATGATAATTACATGAAAGGATTTATGAAAATGAAAACGTAAGTAAAAATATTATTTATACCAATATTCGCCAGATACTATAACTGTGCGAGATATACCCAATATAAGTTGTACCTAAATTGTATTTATTTTCATTGTTTATACAGCCTCCCATTTTACCACTGGCTCACCTGATGGTAAACCATGATGTGGTCTACGATGAGGCGCACTTGCTTAATTTATCCAAATCCATTCTTTCGTTTACGAGTTACGAAGGCACAAAGAAACGGACATAACCCCGCTTTTAGGCTTCGCCGTTGTCAAACGACCTGTATGTGTATGTCCGTTTCTTTCCCGCTTCGCCGTTGTCGGGTGAAAAGTATAATGACCACAACTCACATGACGATTGAAAGCAGTAAAATATATAGAGTGCAATTTGGCCGAATTTTGAAATACTGCCACATCAAAAATACTAGATGTTCCAAATTCTAAACCATCTGGCAACACCATCTGTTGTTGTTATTTTGCTCTTGTCGCTTAATGGCCTGTTGGCAGGCCAGGCCGCAACTGACGGCGTCTAGTCGATTTTGAGGCCTTTTTGTACTTCGCTGGCACAATTTGTAGACGGGCGTGGAAAAATTGACTTGCATTTTGTACCCTTTTTTTTTACAGGAGTCGAAAAATGTTTGGTGCATAAAATGTTGAAGAAAATTCGATTATAAGGCTGGATTGCTAGTTAGTTGTGAAGTTAAAACTTAAAAATATAGTTTGAAATGTTGTTAGTTCGTAACAAAATCTGTTGAAATTTATCTGCGTGTTTAGGAACTCGATACTGCGTTCCAACACTCAAATTGCCGATGTTAATCTCACGGCTGCCTAGGCCACATATAACTGGGCCACGTCTGTCGCATGCCGGAGGAGCTATGGGCTAAAACAACCACACTTAGGTCTCAAACGGCAACGCGGCAGGCCCAGAAGGAGATAGTGGGACGAACTCGACACTTTTCACAGGGATTGACGAATAATAGCTATGGCTATCCATAGCTATTATTCGTCAATCCCTGTGAAAAGTGTCGTCGTTGGATAAGTTAAAGGAGGGAGCCACAAATGGCTGATAATAATCCTTACTAATATTACAAACGCGAGTTTGTATGTATGGATGTATGGATGTTTGTTACTCTTTCACACAAAAACTGCTGAACGGATTTGGACGAAATTGGGAACACAGACAGTTTATAACCTGGATTAACACAAAGTATACTTTTTATATCGATAATATGTTCCCATGGGACAATTATCGCACTCCACGCGGGCGACGACGCCGCTGGCATTTAGTTTGTAATAGATAGTCTGAGTGTTCAAACGAAAATTATTTACTGTCATTTATAATTTCCTAGGTAGCTAGTGTTGAAACATTTGAATCTTGACTCATACAAAATGAAATGGTTAAGCAAGGCTCTGTTTAAATAGGCCTATTCAAGTAACGACTAAAGTTGAAACCAGTACGACAAATAATTACTTCAAAACACGTTTACAATCATCCCGACTGCAAACAATTTGACATTAACAGCGCCATTATATCGTAGCAATAATGACGATTTTCGTAGCAGAATTGTTTCCTGACTGGCCACACGTACGTTCATGTCTTGGTCACAAATCAACACACAAATTAGTTACCTTGTAGAACTACATAGGTAAACACACATGGTCTTAAAGAAACTTCACCTTAATTAAAAGTACACATAATATGGCAGGTCTGTACAAAGAAAAGATGGGGGCTGAAGCAATTAAATCATTTTTATTACACCTCAGGTTTATGTGTAGGCTTTTTATGGCAAACTAATTAAGAAGCCGAAGGTAATATTGCAGAAAATTAGCAGAAGTATTCTGCTAATATCAGCTCTATGTTTTCTGAATCCGATTGCTTCTAGAATATGACTATACAACCTAAAGTGGAACGTATAGTGATTTTTAGTTTAGAGGATATTAATTTTTCTATTCATAAACGTTAGTCATCATTATCATATTAGCCGAAAGACTTCTAGACATATGCCTTTCCCAAGTGTCGTCACATCGACCGGCTTTATAACATACTAACTTTTGCCCTTGGCTGCGCCCGCGTGGAGACCGAAACTTATCCTACGTCTCCGTAGGATAAGTTTCGGTCTCCACGCGGGCAGCTACCAAAATAAAAACTGAACTAAGGTCCGACAATATGAGTTTAATACGAAGGTTCAAGGTCACTAAAAGAGTGAAGGAGAGGACTATGCTCGGAGTCTCTCTAATAGATCTAATTAGAGATGAAGAGATCCACAAAATAAAAGAATCAGAGTAACGGACTTAGCCTTAAGAATTTATAAAGTTAATTGGCATTGGGCAGGTCACATTGCAAACAGTTCTAGAGTGGCGATCTCGTATCGAAGACGCCGTATTGACAGACCACCCACAAGGTGGATCAACGACCTGGTGAAAATTATGAGAATTCGCTGGATGAGAGCATCACAGAATCAGTCGTTGTGCGAATTTTGGGGGAGATCTATGTCAGGCAGTAACTTCGTCAGGCTGAAATGATGACGATGTTAATGCTGATGATGATGTTAGGTCCATAAAGTGCCGTTAGTGTGTGAGGGCCGAATTACTGTCACATTTATAGTATGTACTATCTTATGCCCGCGGCTTCGCCCACGTGGAGTTCGATAATTGTCCCATGAGATCATACTATCAGGTTAAAAATACACAGGGTTCGATATACGGGGCACAATGAATCGGGTGCAGTTCCAGGACGTCTCAACTCCGCTGCGATCAGACACTGTAGAAGGACACTGTGGTGTTGGTAGACTTGTAAGTAGGTTGCGTGACGTCACCACTGGCGCGCTTGCGATTCATTCCATGTCCGTTCTAATGACCTGATCCGACATATTTATATCATTGCTTTTCTACAAGTACCTATACCTACTACAGTATACCTTCTGATAACTAAGTTAATTCTATGCCATCAACATTTTACCAAACTACTTCCTTGTGTCCTCACTCTTAGTAGTTGTCATTATTACACGACTGTTTGCGCGCCTTTGACTCGGCAAAGTTCTTTGTTCCTTTGAAAGAAAAACAATGTGATAGGTCCGTTAAAGTATGAATGTGATATAGAGCGCTTGTGAATATGTATTGGTGGACAATCTCTGCAAATGGGGGTTCTTGGACGGCTCAGACCTCAAGTGCATATGCGGCGTCTCCCCACAAACAATGACGCACCTTCCATCCTGCAATGCATGCCCTATGACCTGCGCTCTTGATGATTTATTTACTGCATCAGTGAGCGGGGTTCGCGTGGCTGAGTTTTGGACTAAACATACTATTAAGAGTTTTTGCCATCGATACGCTAAGAAGAAGAAGTGGACGACTTAAGGAATCAATGAGTCATGCTTATCGTAGTATCACGTCCAATGTTTCAATTAGACGTTTTCATAAACTAGACTCTCTCACTGAATAAAATGCAGTTGAAGACTCTTTGAAGTTTCACATCAATTAATAAGGGGTTGTAACCAAGCATGGTGACCTGTCAATAACCACTGTTTAAGGACCTTTTCTTCGTCAATTTTGATTGGTTTTGCGACCTATTTTGCCTATTCATTATCATAATAACAATGTTTTTGTATCTCAAAACAGTGATTGTAATTCTTGTACCGGTTTTAGATGCTCATTTCGACATAATAATGTATTTTGGGAAAAGTGTTTTTCGGTGAAAACAGTGTATTTTTTTTGTGTTTTGTTATTGTGATGTTTAAACTATGAGTGTTCGACAGTAACAGTGGACTGGATGAATAGCTTTTCACGTTCATACTCTGATGTATTTTCAAAGTCCTCTATGAAAAAACGACATTTGGGCCAATGGTGCAATTATTTTTCTTCTTTAATGCGAATAGAGCCAAGAGGCTTACTCAGCGTTTCTTAGAATGTAAGTCTCTAGAAATATTTGTTATTACTCCAAACACGAATATTATCTCAAAATACAAAGGTGCCTCACAATCTATTACAATATTCAGTTTGTTTTACAATGCTTTGTATTTACGATTAAGAAGTTCTCGATTAATAAGAGGAAATCTAGAAGTGGCACCGGTGAATAAAAAGTGTGTGGTAATCGGTTGACTTGGAGTTTAATGCGGAGGAATGGGGAAAATGTCGTGAGGAAAGTTTGGAGTATAAACGTTAATGGCTATAAGAGTAGAGGAAGACCAAAGAAACCACGGATGGACTGTGTGACGGGTGATAGCTGGAAAGGGGGTGTCTGATGAGATGACGAGTAATAGAGATTTATGGAAAAAGAAGACATGCTCCGCCGACCTTAAATAAATTGGGATAAGGACAGGATAATGATAAAGTTCAGTTAGTGTGATGTCGTCATAATTATGTTACGTCATCGACTTGATGAGTTTTTATTGAAATGGCGTAAAGAACTAATTATGACATCACACGTTTATTACACATCAATTTTTACATGTTATATAACTTCTTTTTGCAAGTAATGATATTTCTTATTGTTAAATGTGGGCAACTTAAAATTTTACCACGCGTGGAGCATTGTAATAATTATAATTAAATTCTTTTGTATTTTCCAGTGTCTGAAGAAAAAACTCGAAAATGTATTCGTTTAAAAAAATTGGTTTGCAAAATACATATCTGAATTTTCCAGCATGTATTTCGGCCACAATAAAAGAGTTCCAACAGTGCAGCAGTGCCAATAATTCGGAATTGTGCGTTCATTATAAATGTAAAACGGGAGATTTTACACGGATGACTATTTTTGGCGTTATTTTTAACCATAAATAATATTTTTAAAGAAACCGCGTTCCGGTATGTTATTCTGCTCTTCTTTTGAATGCCTTAATATCAGGTATAATTAAAGGAGCTTCATTAAATGGAACTTAAATATAACTGGTAAAAAGTGGGTACAGGTAGGTAGCAAAAAAGACTACCATTTTTTTTGCATTAGCATTCATTAAAGTTAAAGTAACTAGGTCAGATATTTTGATTAATGACTAATTAGTACGTATATCTCGAATTATACTGGAAGAAGAGAAAATGATTTACGTTAAAAATGGCAATGCTTACGGGAGGTAGAGGTTTCACATCAGTAAGAAATTCATTACAGTCAATCTTAAATTGGTTCTGATGCATTTAGGGCTATTTAGATATTAAATAAAATTTTATGTGTGACGAAAATTGACTACAACATAACAAAACTGTAGTTTTTTTCGCCAATTTGTTTTCTTCTCGTGAGTACCATCGCTGCGTTTTTATCACGGTGACTTTAAGTGAGTTGACTCACAATTTAACATACTTTAAAGTAGTCTGGCAGGGTTTTGCGCCATACAAAGTGTCTGGCAGTGGAGAAGGTGAATCATAAGCCCTTATGTAATAACAAAAAATCAGGCCTTATAATGAATGGGCTTATTGAGGAGCTGAGGAGGGCAGGTATCGGTTGCCACATAGGAGGCGTGTGCTTCAATAATATAAGCTACGCCGATGACATGGTCCTCTTGAGCCCCTCAATAAATGCCCTTAGGCAGCTTGTAGCGATCTGTGAGCGTTATGCCAGTACTCATGGTATGGTATATAATGTCGGTAAGACGGAAATGTTAGTTTTTAGAGCTGGAAAGGGACCGGAGAAAGTCTCCGACGTTTATATCTATCTTCACCAGGTTGTACGAACGTTTCGATATCTGGGCCACATCCTCACTGACGATCTCACAGATGACGCCGACATAGAACGGGAAAGACGGCCACTCTCGATTCGCTGCAATATGCTTACACGCAGATTTTTACTTTGTAGCACGTGCGTTAAAAAGACATTGTTCCATGCCTACTGTCTCTGTTTCTACACATGCCAGCTATGGACGAAATTTAAAAGATCTTCATTCAGTACTATGCGTGTACAGTACCACGATGCTTATCGCATTTTAATGAAATTTCCGCGATACTGTAGTGCGTCGAGCATGTTCGCTGAAGCGAGAGTCCCAGACTTCTATGCCGTTATTCGATCGCGCGTTGCTTCGTTCTGCAGCATTCTTTGGAAGTCGACCAATCAACTGCTGAAAGTCGTTAGTGAGGATTGGAATAGTCCGATCCGTAGGTATTGGTTCGAAGTCCACCGGAGTGTCAACCGAAGGTAAAGTTTATATTTTATTGTTTTGTGGTTTTTATTTTATTTTATTTTTATATTGGTTTATTTTATGACTTGGTTCTTATGTAATTTTGTAATGTTTTAATTTTAAAGTAATTATTTAAACTGAGATTTAATGCCTTTATGAAAAAATAAATAAAGGGTGTAAACAGACTCTTAACGAAGCCGACAGACACTTGTTCTCCCCGTCATTGCGATATTTTTTTTGTTCTAGACCATTACCTGCGATCCTTCTAGTTATGGAGATATTGGGGGTCAAAGTTCCAATTTTTTCACAAGTTTTTTTTTTTAAATAAATGTTTTTAATGCAATATTTTTCTTTAAACACCTTTTATAGCATATTAAAATTATATCATGTGAACGTTATTTCAAGTGATAATATATTATTATCTGTTATTATGGCATATATTACACACCCTGTAAACAGAGTGAATAGTCCTGGATTCAATCAATCCATTAGCACAATGTATTGAGTGCGTTTCATTGAGTCCTACTGTAAAACGTGTTTTTTTTTTGCCCAAAAAAAAGTTGTTTCCCAGCACAATTTTTTGCGTAAAGTTACTTAGTTTGATGTACATAATATAATGCTTGGTTGACGGGTTCGTGAAGAGTCTGTTTACAGGGTGTGTAATATATGCCATAATAACAGATAATATATTATCACTTGAAATAACGTTCACATGATATAATTTTAATATGCTATAAAAACAAATAACCTAATTCCATGTGATCTAATATTACATTTCATATAAACTTCTTTTGCTCTAATACCATTTAGTATAACGATCTTCTCATATAATTTTCAATTAGTATATTGCTCTTTTAATACAACGTTCAGTTGACCTAATTTTCATTTGACCTAATTTTCATATTTACTCATTTTCTGCCCAAATTCTGTAGTATATAAGTAAATATCAGAAAACATCATACTGTTATAACCTCATCTAACCCAAATGATTCACCAACAATAGAAGGGATCTGGCACTCGGCGGCTGCTGCCGCGGCACGCTCGCTACGCTCGCTCGCCTTCGTGCGGTAATGGTCATGGTTCTAACCTAACCTAACCCAGATGGTTCACCCACAATAGGGGGGATCTGGCACTCGGCGGCCGCTGCCGCGGTACGCTCGCTGCGCTCGTGCGCTAATGGTCATAGTTCTAACCTAACCTAACCCAGATGGTTCACCAACAATAGGGTATATATGAGGTGAATATGAAAGAACACAAAAACATATTAATTCGTAGTTATTTATTCATACAACAATGTTATAAGTAGTAGTAGTGTAGTGTAGTAGTAGTGTCAAAATTATATTAAACGTTTCTATAGAATTTGAATATTATACTAACTAAATATTATACTAACTGAATATTAGTTCAAATGTGCATTATGGAAAATGTTTATTAAACCATATAAAATTAGGTAAACTGAAATTATATCAATAATTCATTATAACATTTCATCGTTATACTAAAAAAAAAATTATATTAAATGAAATTAGGTCATGTGATCGTTAAAACTTTTGTTATTATGTAAAACTAGCTGACCCGGCGAACTTCGTACCGCCTTAGCGTAGCAATGATGCACTTCTTTATTTTGTATAGCTGACCTATCTTAGGTATGAGTACCTATTCAATTTGAACTGGAATCTATAATATCCTCCATATAAAAATGAATCCATAATTCCCTGGTCTCGCTATACCTGAAAAGGACCTTACTAATTAAATTAAATAAAAAAATATATATATTTTCATAATAGTGTTTATTCCATAGGATTCAATAATTCCACTAACGTTTTTACAAATCGCTATTGAACAACTTGGCATTTTTAAGTAAACACTGAGCTCAATACCACACGCGCTCTAGAAAGCAACTAATAGTCTCTGTACCCTTCACTGCTTCTCTCTACTCTAATGCTTTTTGATAAACTATATTTTTAGTTTTATGTTCTGGCGCGTAAATAAATAATGTTGATGGTTTTCCGACACGGGAACAGGCGACATATAATTGGCCATGTGAAAAACATGGATTTTCTAGGTTGATGCCACATACACTTAGCGACTGCCCTTGCGATTTATTTATTGACATTGCAAATGCAAGCCGCA
Organism: Lycophotia porphyrea; assembly: GCA_950005105.1. Classification (NCBI taxonomy): domain Eukaryota; kingdom Metazoa; phylum Arthropoda; class Insecta; order Lepidoptera; family Noctuidae; genus Lycophotia; species Lycophotia porphyrea. The sequence goes on along the minus strand of OX465391.1, from coordinate 11,794,977 downwards.
CTGGAAACTGTAAACGCTTAAAGCTGAATGGTATGTCATTCGGTATCATAGGGATGCGTGGGATTAAAACATCTTCGCCTTTGTACTTCCCTTTCAAAATTGTGGCTTCGATGACATTGTTCAATAATTTCTTCACCGCAAGCCATTACACAGACGTGGCTGGTTTATGTTACGTAAACAGAAAATGTATGAGAGCTTTTTATTTTCAGTTGGATTTTCGTTTTTAACAATGCCACCAACCAGACGTACAAGCTTAGGCCGCAGAACTCGAAATACGGCAAGTCAAAGAAATATAAGAGCCGCAAAAAATGTTGATGTGAACGAAATGAATTTTCAGATTCAAGAGAAAATAGCTGGCGAATTGAAGAATTACAAATCAGTTGATTCCGTTACTAATGAAGATGAAGTTGTCAATTATCCAACAGAATTTTTAAATTCACTGGAATTGCCGGGCTTACCACCTCATAATCTGCAAGTAAAAATCGGATCAGTAATTATTATGTTTCCGTAAGAACCTTCTCCTAATAATAACAAATACAACAAAAAAAGAATTAGCGAAATCGGTCCAGCCATTCACGCGTGATGCCGTGACCAAGGAAAAGGGGTTTCATTTTTATACGAGTATATATAGATGGAACGCACCCCTGTTTACACCCTGTATTATGACGTACCTTTGTTACCTGATTTCAGACAAAGCCACCACGACTGACTTGTCATAATCACTATCACTACATATTTTAAAACAAAGTCCTCCGCCGCGTCTGTCTGGCTGTTCGCGATAACCTCGAAAAATACTGCATTTTCATGCCGTTTTCACCAATGGATAGAGTGGTTCTCGAGGAAGGTTTTAGTATAAAGGGTGTAAACAGTCTCTTAACGAAGCCGAAAGGCACTTGTGCTCCCCGTCATTCCGATATTTTTTTGTTCTAGACCATACCTGGGAACCATATAGTTACGGAGATATTGGGGGTCAAAGTTCCAACTTTTTCACAAGTTTTTTTTTAAATACATGATTTTAATGTAAGATTTTTACTTTAAACACCTCCAGGACCCTGTTACTATTCAATCCTTCTATCAGCACAATGTTTTGAGTGCGTTACATTGAGTCCTACTGTAAAACATGATTTTTCAGCCCAAAAAAAATAGTCGTTTCCCAGCACTAATTTTTGCGTAGAGTTACTTAGTTTGATGTACATAATTCTTGGTTGACGGCTTCGTGAAGAGTCTGTTTACACCCTGTATGCTTTGTCAAGTTTTTGTATACATTAGCGAAAATATAATGATATTTCCTATGGGTTGCGGGAACGGAATCAAAATTTCATGATTACTTTTGATCGCGATAACCGACATCCACGCGCGTGATGCCGCGGACATTAGCTAGTATCCATGATAATATCTTACTTATAGTAAGGTACTTACTAAAGAAAAAGTTTCAGCTTTTATAAAATGACGTAGGTGTGACGGTCACAGGATCTCCGTCTATCAGTGGCGAAGGTTTCATTCAACTCGATTCCTACCGGCTTCCCTTTGAAAAATGGCACAGTCAGTATTATATAGACAAATAATATAATCACATTAAAGATAAAGAGAGCAGCGGTGGCCCAGTGGTAGCGACCCCGAATTATGAACAGTAAGTCGTGGGTTCGAACCCAGGCAGGCGCATTACTTTGTGTAATTTATTTCACCACCATTGCTCTCAAAAACGGTGAAGGAAAACATCGTGAGGAAACCTGCATATCCTAGAACCAAAAATTCGAAGACATGTGACATCTACCAATCCGCACTGGGCCCGCGTGGTGGATTATAGCCCAATCCCTCTCATAGAAACGAGGCCTGTGTCCCAGCAGTGGGAACATTATAGGCTGATGATGATGATGAAAGACAATGTACTCCTGCTTACCTCTTACAAAAATTGACCCTTCCCTACTCCATCTCTGTATATCGTTTGAACGTGCAAACGGTCACCTCTAAAAAATCAATTTACGCTGCACGAGGGTGCCAAAAAAATCTGCATGTTCCGTTATGTAATCGCAATACATAGTTGTTACACGGACGGGGTTGGAACCGCGCCAGTAGCCCTAGGGTTGTCACGTGGAGAAATGTGTTAGGGCTTGAACTGAATTTGGCGGTCATAAACAAATGCCGGCCAGAATTTTGTGCGAAGTGCTAAGCAAAGTAACTTGAATACTAAAGGTCTATCTCTACTCCCTGAACTGTCTCGTTGGTCTAGTCATCGCAAGCGCGGCTGCTGAGCATGAGGTCCTGGGTTCGATTCCCGGGTCGAGCAAAGTGTTATTGGGTTTTGCCATCAGGGAAGATTAGAGTTCTGAAAAAGCTATAGTCAGTTGTCATATGTCGGGCTCGGCATTTCCGTATCCGGGAAAACGGACACCTTATCGTTTTACTAAATCCGTCCGACTTTATGGCTGTTTATACATATATGTGTGTGTATGTAAATTTCAATGAAATAGTAGTCACTGACTTCTGCAATGCATATTATAATATTGCTGGAGACAAACCTATAAAGGGTGTAACGAGACTCTCAACGAAGCCGAAAGCCACTTATTGTCCCCGTCACGTCATTGCGATTTTTTTTTTGTTCTAGACTATACCTGGGAACCTTCTAGTTACGGAGATATTGGCGATCTAAGTTCCAACTTTTTCACAAGTTTTTTTTTAAACACATGTTTTTAATGAATGATTTTTACTTTTAACACCTCCACGACCCCCATACTATTCAATCCATCCATCAGCACAATGTTTTGAGTGCGTTACATTGAGTCCTACCGTAAAACGTGATTTTTCACCCCAAAACAAAAAGTCGTTTCCCAGTAAAATTTTTTGCGTTACTTAGTTTCATGTACACAATGCTTGGTTGACGGCTTCTTGAAAGGTCTTGTTACACCCTGTATAGTTGAGAACATGAATTTTAGATTAAAACTTTAACTTTGAAATCCGAATAATTTGGTTGGTTTTGAATGGTTTTTTCTTTTTCTCCTATTATTTATTTTCTTTTCTATTATTACAACAATAGTTGTTGACATACGACAGCCATTTCAGAAATCGTGATCAAAGATCAATTGTGACGTCGTTCATCAAAGAAGGTTTACCTTTTAATCTATTTTTATAATAAAAGAATTGTGTGACCACAATCTTACAATACACTCAAAGCCATTGTGTGACTCACTAAACGTGTAGCTATTCCAGTCATGATACGGAAATTCTTTCTTTCCGTATGAAATAGAATATTATTTTTCCTGGAAAGCTGCTTAGTCACTTTGTGCGGAAATCGGTAGCTTGATGTCATAATACATAGTTATTTTCTTACATGAATAATACAATATTTGTGTTTTAGAGAGCAATGTTTTCTGAATGTATTTAGGGAACTTTGACCCCTATTTTCAGTCATTTTTACAAAATATCAACAACAATAACAGCCTGTAATCCGCGAAGGGTTAGGCAGAGGTGTACCTAATAGTAAACCCACATTTTGCTAGTAATGATTGAGTCCCATATATAATAGGGGCGAGCCTATTGCCCGGTCATAAATCCATACTCCATAGCTGCTACCGAGAAATTCCTGATGGATAAACCTAAGAACATTTTGCCCGACCCGGGAATCGAACACAGGACCTCATGTTCAGCAGTCACGCTTGCGACCATCAGCCCTTCGAGACAGTAACGAGATTTTTATAAAATGTATTGCTATTATAGTTCAGTTAAAAATCAAATGTAATTACATAACTGTAGCTTACCATATCCGTAAGATATGTTAAACTTATAGAAACTAACTTTTCCTAAACTATAAACGCGATTACTTACGAGTTTTAGAAATAAACTCGAGTTCTGAAATATACCATACACGTTGAAATGTGTAGAGTTATTGAAACCTAGAAAAGAATACACACTCTTCAATTTCTACACATCTCTAAAAAAAGGTACCCACAACGAAGTCGTTATAAAGATTGTCCATACCAATGCCTCCGCTGTGAAATTGCTATGGTTATCGCCTGTAGTTCCGATCGTGTGGCACAACCTTTATTGAACCCCATTCGAGTGTGCCAGGGGTGCTATTGTGAGCAATACAATTCTAGAAATTGATACTTTGTAGGCTGTCGTGGTCAGAACATCAAAATAGATTGCCAATGTGTTGTGGAATGTGAGTTCTCTGCACTTGTTTTTTTGAAACGATTTTGTTACTGGCTGTAGAGAAAATGTGTTCGTTCAGTTTTCATGGAAAGTAACCTCCCTGACATAAGAGGAAGTTTTAATTAAAAGTGCCGCCTGTTATAAGAAAATTCGTATAAAAGTTTAAAAGAAATCGTCTGATATGAGCAGGAATGAAACACAAGTGGCTAGCAGAGTAATGTATTCAAATTTTGATGGAGGGAGAGATGGATGGATTGTGAGGGAATGATCAAAAAGAAAAACATGTACTGCGCCGATCCCACGTGACGTAGATAGGTAGGAAAAATAACAAATTACATTTATGTTTAACTTAAAAACTGTTCAATAATTTACCAGAAGATCTAAAGAAGTGTGATAATATTAACATATTTAAGAGTAAACTAAAAAAACATGTATGTACCCTCCTATAACGACACTACCGCCCCAGAGGCAAATATTATGTTATTATTTAGAAGTAACTCTGTATCTCATATAAGTGAACTGTTATTTATAAGTTGTTATGAGAAATAAATGTCTTTAAACCTAAAAATATGAAATAGGGATATTTCATATTTTTAGGTTAGATAGGATTTCCTGAGTAAAAAAATATAATTCTATTTAGTCCGTCAGTTAGATTATCGAAAAATAACGAAGATAAAACGCATCAAAGTTCATGACTGGGGGCTTGTGACGTTACTTCCCGCCAAAAAGCGTACCGAAATGTGACGTCACATGAGTTTTTGACGCACTGCATCGTCCTCATTTTTAGTTTACGAGTAAATAAAAAAAAATTTTTGGAAATCTTTCTGACGGACCAATTAGATTTTTTTTTTGGTCAGCTATACCCTATTGATATCAATCACTTGAATTTAGATATATTATAAACTTCAAATAAAACCTTCACAGAATAGCACTACAGGACTGATTGTATGCCAGTGGTTCATGCTATTCAAGATGGAGACGATCTCCATCTCATAATGCTATTGTTGTGAAGCATCAAAGAGATGTAGAGAGAAATATAAGAGGGATATCGTCAAAGCCAACAACGATATTTACCATATTATCCGGTGATACCGTAGAAATTGTTGGGCAGAAACAGAAAATGTTCAAATGTTTTGCACTAGGTAACATGTGAGCCTTGAATCTAATGGTATGTTTATTTTTTATTTTTTTCGGATGCGAAATCATCAAATGACTCCTGATGCCCTGATAACTCCAGTAGGTCGAAACAATTCTAACCTGTCCAAGGTACATAGATAATTATGTCAAAATTTTCAGACTACTTTCTCTTTAATTTGTCTAAAAGTCGACCAAGTAACTCTTCTATGAAGGACCGAAACAATTCTAACATGTCCAAGGCAACGTGTCATAAAACTTCCTCTTGAATGCTGATTTTGTCTGTAATTCGCTCAAGTAACTCCTGTATGAACCAAAGGTCGAAACAATTCTAACCTGTCCAAGGTATGGTGTTCAAATTGTCGAGCTCGCTTCGCTTGCTCTTGAAGCCTTGGTGCATTTCGTTCTTAAAATTGTCACCCTAAGTCAATTAAGTAACATGTATTTCTGAATAAAAGTACTAAAGAAAAGCTAACTTGTCTGGAGAGGAGAGCTTAAATTTTCTTATAGTCCCTAAATTTTTTAAGTAATATCTCTCCAAACATCTAAATTGACCCCGACACGAGCTGTTCACTATTATGTAAGCAAATTATAACTAAATTTGCAATGCTAGAATGCGACATTACAAAAATGTTAACCGCAATTTTATAAAACTATGAGGATGAAGTAGTTTTGCATCTTTAAAATATTTAAGAAGTTTAGTTTAAATAGGGCCCCAATTTCATTTTTGCCCCGGGACCCTTGGTTACCTAGCTACGCCACTGACCTACTGTTATTTCGATAAAACTAATACTAGATTCTCTTTGGATAATTGGACTTGAGATTTTCCTTCGTGATTATTATTATTTTCTTTACGGATAGCGGATTCTTGTTAACCTACTTAGCAAAGGAGAAGGGAATTACTCCATACATTCCTGGGCCCAGGTGTTAACTGAATCAAACTAGCCTTATTTGTACGAGGGTATAATAAAGAAAGGAATCAAGTTATATGAAGTTTAGTAAAAGTGAGGTTATATTATAACATTGTAGTTTATTTTGTTTTTTTTTTACGAAATACTGTTGAATAGCTTTGGTTGTGTTATGGTTTTATGCATGGAGTGTGTGTCACGTGTCGAAGATCTGACACGTTTGGCTCTCCCGCGCCCTGGACAGTCGTTACAGTCGAAGACATGTTTCTACATCCAGTACCCTGCACTTATAAACAGTACATAGGCACCAACTTTTTAAAAACTATAAAAGGGACAAGAGGATGTAGAATAAAACACCAGTATATTTATAAAATATGTATTATTCATCTTCAATAAGGTACGATATTATGGTCATAATTTTCGTGCACTTGTCCAACAGAAACACCAACTGACAATTGGGCTGGTGATGGCTTACTCTGTGAGGAAGTTGAGGGACCAGTTCTCATATGAACAGTTGCTCTGTTCGCTAATATCCAACAAGAGTGGCATATACGATCCGCCTTAACCACCTATAAAAAAAAAGTAAAATTATATTCATAATTATATTATAATACAGTAATATTGTATGTAAGTACCTACTAATCAGATCAGATAAGTACATTTATTTATTCATATTCTACAATGATACACTAATAATAACAATGTTGACATTGGGATTTCATGCAAAGGCGAGCTTTTTTTTTGTATCTCTTTCGAACAGCCCGCAGCCGAGCTTAACTCAGAACTGAGTTCTCTAACAGGAAACCTTAGAGGGATAGAGAGATCTGATTTCATACATTAATATGATAATATACTGAAAATCATTATATTTATGGTAATAATATGTAAAATAAAAAAAAATGTATTTGCAAAAATAAAAATAATAGTAAAATTATCTTAGTTTTGCAAATAAAGTTCTTATTATTCTAATACAGCTTGAGTAAATTAAGATTACTATATCTTAATTTACTCAAGCTCTGAAGTAACTTACTGTTTGTGGCAGTATCCACTCTCTGATCGCATTATATATCGCAGATTCACAAGCAGAATAATTGCGAAAAAGGTGGCTGTACCACTGTGCTAACAGTGAACGACCGTAGCGGTCACAGACAATGGTACATATGGCCAACTTGGGTTGGTGCTTCAATCGCACGTCTCCCAAGAACCACATTTTGGGCCAAGTCCCAACATGCTTGGCATACATATTTCTTACTGGTTCCCTGAAATAAGTTAACTATTTAAATCCTGTTCAACCATAAACAAGCTTCATAACATGTCACTAATGCATGTTCAACCAAACCTTAATGACCCAGCTGAGACCGAAATGGTTGCATGGGGACTCAATGGTTACCTGGTGTAGGTAACCATTTTTATGAGTGAAACAGCCAAACGGCCACATTCCATAGATTCGTATGTACACGTTGTATATTATGTCTATTTGATTAACTAATTAGCAAATGCTATCCAAAAAAAGACAGCGGACAGACATGACACCGACATGGCTTGATAAGCTAAAAGCACGATTAGGATAGGTAAAAAATATATATAAAAATAGATAAAAACTTACAGGCTGAGATGCACGCCACTGACGAATACCTGATAAAATCGCCTAATCTTCCAAGACTCTTGTGCCAATAGAGTTACTGACTAATGTCAGGCAGAAGTGTTGCCGGAAGAAAAATTAAAGGAATTCGATTCGCTATGAATCGATTCCACGAAAAAACACTTTCATACATATTCTGAGATTGTACCGATTAATTCATAATCGATTACTAGCAATTCAGACATTATTTAATCGATTATTTAGTTTCATAACTTAATTTAAGTTTTCTCGCTTCCTAGATATAAACATGGTACCATATTTTGTGAATTCCTTTAAAAAATATAACGGTTTTTTTTAATAAATATTTCAACTAGTTAACTGCTGCCCTTCTCCTTTGGATTTTGACGATTTTAAGAAAAAATTACTATAAAACTGAAAACTAATCTTTTCATTGCAGTCGGGGGACGGCTCCATGGTTCAGGTTCCCCGACTGCAATGAAAAGATTGGTTTTCAGTTTTTTTCAACACTAAAATCATGTAGCTTGTTATTATTTTTTTAGTTTACTTTTTATTTCACTTTTTGATATGGCAGGCGTGTTTTTTTTTTTTTTTATTATTCTATTTTTGTCTAAAAATCTTAATGCGTTTCACAGAATACATCTACTTACCACGTTTCAACAGTAAAGTTCTTATAGTTTCGGAAAAAAGTGGCTTTGACATACGGACGGACAGACAGTCAGACAGACAGACATGACGAAGGGTCCATAAGGGTTCCGTTTTTTGCCATTTGGCTACGGAACCCTAAAAATGGTCAATAAATAGATACAGAATAATGGTACACAAATATATATATATATTTATTTACAACACAGATGACCAACACAACAATGCCAAAATAAATTACCAATGCAGATCCGTCTGGTCGCGAGTGGTTTGCCCGGCTTTGGTTTACATATATGCATACAGTATGCCCAATTTGCATACACCGTGACTCGTAAATTTTCAGTGAGAGAAACCGCTGTTTGGGGTATTTTCTAACCCCCGACGCAAAAAGATTCTATGTACTTTAGATTTGGAAAAAAAAAGTTAAGTGAGTTTTTCGTGTATTACTTTCCATTCTCTGGGTGACTTTAAATACTAATAAGTTCGATTGGCATCTATCTGCTATCCAAAATGGTGAACTTCAACATCGAGATGTATTCTTTCTTTTATTAAACGCTGTTTTTTTTTAACATAATAGTTATGTGGCCAATTCACATACACCGTGGCTCGTGGACTGTCGTGTCCGGTTGATGGCAATAATGGGCCTATTGCCCCCTATTTATTACATAACTGGTGAAATGCTGGTGTATTATTAGGTATACCTCTGCCTACACCCAAGAGAGTAACAGTCGTGATGTTATGTTATAAATCACATTTTATATAACAAATAACACTATTCTACACAAAAAATACAGCAAAATGAAAGCCTTACAATCAAGCGAGTTCTTGCGGTTAGCATTGCGTCGGCAACTTACAGCTTACCGCTTGGCCACAAGCTACAGTATAATGCGATACGTGTGTTGCAACAACGACTGCGACTGCACATAAAATAAATGAAAAAAATTGCTTAGAACATGTTATGAGTCGCCGCAACGCGATTTGCGACTCGGCGGTACTCACGGGACAGAACGCAAGTTGCATGGCCCGAGGTAGTGAACGTGGTTTCAAAATGAAAGCTTTACGTCTTCGGTCGTGTTCCGTAGTAACACGACCGAAGTAACTCACGGCTTAGCGAGATATATGGGATCATGCCGCTCCCACACAAATTATTATGGTACATAACTATATACAGGTACAAGACGATTTATTTATTCATTTGATGCTGCTGATTTAAGGGTGCTTAGCTTGCGTAGGGATTTGTTTAATGTTTTTTTAAAGACCAAAAGACAGCAATTTTAAATGATGCCACCAGCTGCTTTGACTTTTTTGGGCTTTTTTTATTGGGTTTTAAAAAACCTTCACTAGATAAGCCTACCATCTTACTCTATGCAGTGGCGCGCCACAGTTAAACCTTGTTTGAACTGTCAAGTGTCACTGTGATGTCATTGTCAATGATGTCAAATTAAGGACCTGGGGCCTCGAGTACCCAATGGCGGTTAAGAGTTTTTTATTGCTGGGTCCCGCAGTACTCGTTGGCGTTTTAGTGGGTATGTTTGTCACGCACGCTTTTCACGAAAACGATGTCACTTAGAGTTCTGTCATGATAATTATTTAGGAAATAAATAAATATGAGAATAGAGAGCATTCATTGTGCGGACCGCCAGTCTGTAGAATTCACTGCCGCGCGGCATCTCTGTTCCCTGATCTTATAATCTAGATCTATTCAAGGTTCGATTGAATCGGTTATTCTAGGTAAGCATGTTCCGCCCAGGGATCTTATGGAGTTCCGTTACCGTAACCGAAACTATTGGATATCCGAAATAAAAATATATCCGTAACTGTATCCGTTTCACAAGTTTCGGATAGTTTCGTATAAGGGCGGAGTCTACATAAAACGACATGTTTCGATAGGTTTTGGTTTCACCGCTCGCGCGCCACGTGAATCTTGCAGTTTATTTGTTATTTCTAGTCATAACATAACCTCTTCCATAACTAGTTAGTTGTTTATTATATCCGTAACCGAAACTATCTGAAACTAACCGTATCTGAAACCGATATAATTTTATTCCTATATCCATTTCCGTATCCAGATCCGAAATATTATATCCATACCATCTCTGGTTCCACCCTAGGCCGCACCATCGTTTCATATCAGGCAAGTTGCAACCAATTAAAACATTCAAAAAAAATAAATAAACAAACACCCGAATTGGTTATTAAAACATTACAATGCCATCACCCTCATTTTTCCGTTTTACAAAAACAATACGCCAGCCAAAATAAATGAAATTTAATGGGCCAATAAAATTTCGCGGCCTAAATAGCTTATTTTACCCTACATAGATTTGAATTAATTGTTTTCCCTATTGCCAGAAAGGAGCTGGATTTCGTTTATTGCCTTCTGTTTTGCGAATTTTCATGTCATTGTGTTTTTTAAGGGTTCCATGTTCTGTTTTTTTTCTTTAATCATTAATAATATGAGACAGAAAATTGACCTCAGAATAGTTCTTAGCATTGGCATGATCAGCCTATAAAGATTACACTCATATCAAATCATATTTATTTCTGTACATTGGTTTTATAAAACACTTTTACAAGTCACTTCATGTTATGTTTAAAAGCTAGATGGGGCCGGTGTTTCGTACCTGACTATTCTGAGAAGAAACTGCCGAAACAAACTTAGAGGTCACTGTCTCTTTTAAAGTTTAGACATTGGTCAAATAATATGAGGACCATGCAGATTAATGTCTTTTGAAAAAATAACCACACAGATTTGAGTGAACCTGTCCAGTCAGTGCAAGCATTTGTCAGATGTCACTGATGGAACATGGACTTCCTCTCTTCGAGAATTAGTGGGTATCCCACCACGCAGAATCCGCCACTGTGACGTCGTATGGTCAGTGGGTCGTCTTAGGGGCGAATTTCCTTCCTTTAGTGGGCACTGTAGGTGGCGCACGCAGTCCCAGGCGCAAGGTAGTGGCACAGGCAGTGGATGGTAGCGTAGGATAGAGTCGCAGTTGTTCTGGCAACACACGCAGAGTGGTGTGGATAGGCAGACCAGCCCTAGATGTAAGCGTGGTGTAGATGCAGTTAGTGCATTTAACGTATCTCTTGTAGAAATGTCAGACGAAACTACGGTCCAGATATTCACACTACTCAGCTAGTAATCATGAAATAATTTATACAAAGAACCTGTCTAGTTTTGAACCTACAACCTATTTGTAAGTAGGAGACGTTACCACTGGGCCACTTTCGTTAACTTCACCGTAATGACATTATGTAAGCAAACACCGACCAAGCCTCCTTGATCCTCAAAATTTCCATGCCACAGTTCTAAAACCATCAAAATGTAGATGAAACAAAAGGTACACGCTGCAACGTCGTTGAATAATTACCGAAATAACTCAGGGAAGGCTTTTTGAATTCAACCTCCTGAAATTAGCATAGGAATCTAAATACCGCGGTTAGTGACGAAGAACGGGGGGGTGAAGTGAAGTGACGGGTTTTTTTTTTACATTTTGGTATAATATTTTCGTTGATTATGCTATACTCCCTACCTATACTTATATTTGAAGAGTTTTCAGTTAAAAGAACCAGGATCAAAAAATGTTTTAAGGACTTAGGCCTCATTTCACTTTAAAAAAAATTGGAACTCCTCATTATCTACCTAGTTTTTTTTCAACTAAGTTGGGTGTCGGTTTCCAGTTCAACCGGATGCAACTGTATACCAGTATTCTACATGAAACGACTAGGTAGTCGCTTTTCGCGAAGATAGAATATCTGACCTCCACAAAATAATTTGTGGGTAATACAATATACCTTGGCAAAACTTGGTAAGACTTTCGGGCATATTTTGAACTTCTTATTACTTTAATAATAAGTGCAGAATATTAAGCGTAGGTACTTACAAAACACATTGATTACAAAAAAAGACACCTTTTTACACGACTGCCCAAAAAAAGGAGTGTTATGTTTTCAGGGTTCATGTATGTATGTATGTTTGTGAGTTTCTTTATTCCACCATAATTTCTAAACGGCTTAACCGACCTCAATGTATATGGTATCGTTAGAAGCGTTTAGTTATTCCTGGTAACATAGGCTAGCGTGCATTTAAAAAAATATAAAGGGGCAGCCATGGTTCATGAAAAAAAACGGAAATGTTGTTTTTTTTCATGAAAATTTGACTACGGATATTATCATCGTCTAGAGCTTGCTTAAGATATAACAAAAATATGTAACAGTAGTATACAATATGCATTCGTTCACTAATAAAATAACTAAACAAAACAAAATTAAATAAATATTACGGTAGTATTCAATAATCCATGGAAATAACCAAAAAAATGTCTTATCCGTTTCCATGCTTGCTTTTTGCAGACAAATAAGTAATACAAATAAACAAAGCACAGGCCTGCAGCCGCGGGCTAGCCGTTAGATAGCCGCGGGAGTCGTGGGGCGGCGGGGCCGCAACGCAACAGAAGATTTTCTGCTGTAAATGATTCTACACCTACTGCAGTGGCGTATCTACTGGAGGGCTAGACGGGGCAGTGCTCCGGGGCCCCAGAGCTCAGGGAGCCCCTCGGACTCTGACTTACAAACTATAAATTGAACTAGTGAAAATTTCGGAATATAAATAAACCAGATTCAGTAAGGATAAGGTAGTACTTTCTATTTCCATGCATTTAATTTCTGTCTGTCTGTTTAGAGTCTACCTCTGAATTGGCACTCACATAGATAATTATGATAAAATTTTCAGACTACTTTCTCTTGAATTTGTCTAAAAGTCGACCAAGTAACTCCTATATGAACGACCGAAACAATTCTAACCTGTCCAAGGTAACGTGTCATAAAAATTTCGAGCTCGCTTCGCTCGCTCTTGCAGTCTACTTCCTCTTGAGAGCAAAAATTGAAAACAAGCTACTTGATTTTAGTGTTGAAAAAAACTGAAAACCAATCTTTTATTGCAGTCGGGGGACGGCTCCTTGGAATAGTTTTTTACAGGTCCCCCGACTGCAATGAAAAGATTGGTTTTCAGTTTTTTTTTAACACTAAAATCAAGTAGCTTGTTTTCAATTTTTTAGTTCACTTTTAATTCACTTTTTGACATGGCAGGCGTGTTTTTTTTAATTTTTTTAATTATTTGTTTTATTTTTTTTAATTATTATTTTATTATTTCGTATAAATAAATTTTAGAACTGAATGAATTTTGATAAAGAACTCTTACGGCTTATTTCAGTACCACTTCGGCTTAAGTTATGCTTTAAGTGACTTAAAATAATTTCTCCAAAATTGGTCTAAAGTGATTTTTGTAAATGCCGACTATGCATTTAACTAACTAACTGAAACACAATATAAGTACCTCTGCATTGCCACAGAAGACTCCGCGAAAGCAGTAAAGTTTTGGGCTAACAAAATATAAATAAAATACTGTCATACTAGCAGGGTAAAGAAGAAGAAAAATCACATTTTTCATTTATTAATAATTAAAAATTTTATTCTTTTCAGATTTTTCCAGCCCCATGGTGCACCAGATTTCATCAATTCTTTCCAATTAATATGAAACCTACTCAGTCCCGAAATCGAATATAAACAAAGGATCCCTTGCAAAACATCCAGTGTCGTCTTAAATTTGACCGTTCCGAAAGTGACGTCACTGCCTTCGCCTTAGAAGACGTCATTAGGCGTTTACAAATTTACCAATTACATCTTTACAGGCCTTATGTTTTTACACTAAGGTTGAAACTAGCGTGATTGGTGGAAATACTAAGTTGGGACAGAAGGTGTCATTGACGAATCTGCCTCATTTCTCATCAAGTGTCATTACGAAATGTCACCATCGGGTGTCACGAGCTGTCATTTGCGTTCTAATACTCAAAATTACTGCCTTTATAGTACGCAGGTAGGGTAATTTAGCAGTTTACGTGATCGGAATGGAAGGGGACTGTCTTTATTTCACTCGGTTATGATATAAAGTGGGATTGGTTCACATAGAACAAACAAAGAAGAACAATTTGTGCGCAGTGTCTGTCTATCGATACTGGTGATGTTTTTCAGAAAAGTCAGCTGTGTTGTAATCGCAATCGGCGTGCGTATATGACCGAGCGCATATGGTAACGATCTTAGGCGGTGAAGCGGTGAGAATCTCGTGGCTAAACAATAACAGCCGCACGGGACGATCATCAAGGTTAAGCCGCGTTTGCCAAGGTCGGCCTCTGGAGGGGTGACTATCATTACATACCGAGTTTCCTCCATGCCTTGGAAAGCACGTTAAACCGTTGGTCCCAACTGTCAGCAAATTTACCAATTTGCTAGACAATGAATTTCCTTGCACCAGCGTACACTTTCTTCACTGTACTTACTGCATCGCAAGTAGGTACTATAGCGCCCTCTTTCGCATAACAAGAAACTAAGTTCCACTTTTGAGTGAGACCTTTACAAATAAATAATTAAACCGTAAACCGTTTACCGTAAACTGAACTGTCAATTTACGGTACTTAAAACAAAAGAAAAAACATTTTATTTTTATTTTTGTTTTTCTGTTTGTTCCGGTTAATCTCTGAAACAGCTAGACCGATTTTGACGGGACTTTTACTGACAGATGATGTTATAAGGAGTAACTGAGGCTACTTTAGAAAAAGAATTAGGGTTTTGTGCAACGAAAAAAAAACTCTTGAAATTGTTTACAAAATCTGATTAAAATAGGGGAAGTAATATAACTATCGCAGGCAACAACTAGCGTACAATTTATTATATCAGCCAGTAATTGTGCACCTCTGCAAGGAAACTTCAAGGAGCTTTAGTACAACTTAGGGGAGCAGGACTTATGTGTTACATTTCCTTACAGTGTCTTTTACTAATGAGTTTCATTAACAACTGCCGTAGTGGCGTTTGTGTTCGTCCATCTCTGGGTACTGGGAAAGTTTGCTCGGTTATTTCTTGGTTTGTCTTTCTTTCACACAGATATATTATTATTATTTATATACCTAACACTGTTTGTCTCTCCATCACCCAAAGGTTGACTGGTAGAAAATGCCTATGGCATTAAGTCCGCCTCTGTACTTTGTGCTTGAAGTGTTAATTAAATAAATAAATATACATTACACACCATATCCATTTGCGCGCGTTCCGTGAATGTTTACAGTTTAGCTGGGTTAAATTATTAGCGATTACCCTACACTTTTAGAATATTTTTGTACAGGTTGTATTTTTTTTTGCCAAAACTGTACACGTACAGTTTTGAATGAGAAATCTTAAACAAAAAAGCATTTGATTTCGTGAAATCAAATGCTTTTTTGTTTAATATTTCTCATGTTAGTGAAATTTCCTATGGGAAATAAAGACATCTCAAACTCGATATAGAACAGTTACGTTTTATTTATAACCTAAGAATTTTCACTACACAACATCACGCCTGTAATTCACGAAGGGCTAGGCAGAGGTGTACCTAATTATAGTACCTAAACCCATATTTCCTCAGTTATGTTTAAGTCTCATGTAATAGGGAACGACCTTATTACCATCAACCGGGCACAAATCCGGCTCCGTGAAAGTTCCTGATGCAAAACCCCAATTACACTATGCCCGACTCGGGAATGAAACCCAGGACCTCATGCTCAGCAGTCGCGCTTGCGACTACTCGATCAAAGAGGCAATGTGACGGATTTTATGTATCGAGAACTCGCTCGAAAACTGACAAATGCCCGGCTTCATTAACTTTAGGAGATACCTAAGTGAATGGCACGGTGTTGGATTTTCATCTTTCAGCGCTAAGCCGAGCGTTGAAGCTTCAACAGCGCGTTTGATTTAGCCATTATTTTTGATAGTAGACTAGTTTGTATGCCGGGAATATTCTACCCTTCACGAAATCTACTATTGAATCTTTTTCTTTATTGCGTGGTTAGTGCCTAACCTGGTGTCCGAGTTTTTATGCCGCCCATGGGCCTCAGACTTAGCTTTTATCTCTCAGGCATGCTGGTTTCCTCACGATATTTTCCTTCACTGAAGCAAGTGATCATTATACAATGCGCATATTAATCTGAAAAATCAGAGGTGTGAAACCTATGAGTTGGCAGTCTCATGGTGGGTATACCTCTTGGCTATCACAACCATCTACTATTGAACAAACAAAAACTCATCATCATCATCATCATTTCAGCCGAAAGACGTCCACTGCTGGACATAGGACTCTTAGAACTTTTCGGCCCCATCGGCCATCCGTTCTGCGAGCAGTGTGCCCTGCCCACTGCCACTTACGTTTGGCCATTCTTCGGGGTACGCTTGGTTCTCTTGCTTGGATGTCTTTTGATTCGATCACGCAAGGAAACTCCGAGCAAGAAAAACTACACAAAACATATTTAACTATCGACCGATAAAAATCATTAAACCCACCCGTTACGGTAATAATTTCCATATTATAATTAACTTGCGCTGATGAAGTTAGTTTTATCCGACTGACAATTACCACGTTTTCATTATACGAGTAATTTGTGGTGAAAATGGTTCCATTGCATTTGTGAATTGTTATTGTTCTGAACCGCTTGTGATTGCATATTTTGGGTAATTTCGGGAATAATTTAGGAAATTACGAATATTGGAATTGCGTAAAAGCAAAAATGAAGTTGTTTGTGTATTTCATTTGTTTTAGTTTCGTTTAGTAATTTAAATGATCACCATCCGCGCAAACGGGCCACCGGCCACATTGTACTCTCCATACTTCCATATATACTAATTATAAATGCGAAAATAACTCATTCGCCAAGTAGATTTTATCCTGGGGAAAGACATAGGCTACTTTTTATCCTAGACAAACACATCAAGATTTCCACGTGAACAAATTCGCGGGCAGCATCTGCTAGTACTATTATTTGGCAAGATTTGGTGTATGTATGAATATTTGTTACTCAATCACGCCAGAACAGCTAAACGGATCTGGATTTAATTGGCATAAAGGATTAAGGAGATTTTAGTCCGCAATAATTACTTTTTTGCCCTTACGCGAACGATCTCAAGGCTAGCAAGTAACAAATAAATAATAATGACAGTGTAACATGACAAATAATAGAGAGCTTTTGTTAAAATTCAGTTTAAATAGACCATTTTCATTCAGAATTCCATATTTACATCCTGTAAGAATATTAAGCAATGACAAAACACCATAATCACTATCACTACATCATTACATATTATAAAACAAAGTCTTCCGCCGCGTCTGTCTGTCTGTTTGCGATAAGCTCAAAAACTACTGCACCGATTTGCATGTTGTTTTCACCAATGGATAAAGTGGTTCTTTAAGAATGTTTTAGTATATAATTTGTCAAGTTTTTGTATACATTGGCTAAAATCTAATGATATTTGTTGGTAGTGTCGGAAAAAAATAAGCCGTCTGGGATCTTTCAACGAAAACGCTGCCTAAACCCTTTGAGATGTAACAAATTGATGTATGGTGGAAATGTGTATCTTATATAGGTCTACAGAAAAGTCTGCGATAACCGACAACCACGTGGGAGCAGCCGTGGACTGCAGCTAATTTAAAGAAAACTTCTGAAAAAATGGCCAAGGTCTTTTCCCATAAACAAACACTAATCAGCAATGCAAACAAATAAATACTAGAAACAGTACCTAAACCTAATTATCATAAATAAAGATCTAGACTAAACCAACCCTCCAATAACTAGGTTCAATATTTACTCCTAACAACAATGCCGGTCGGACTCATAAAATTTCTGACTACCCTCATAAAGTCCCAATGACAATAACTTTACAATGTGTGGTTGTAATATGGCCAGTTTGTCTTGTATGATGTAATAATATAAATAACAGGATGGAAGGGTTACACTGCATGGTAGAGTCTCTTTTATCGTAAAGAGAAGGAACCAAAGAACAAAACTAAAAGTAAAAGAAAACAAGCGCATATTTATCTAGGCTCTAAAATTAAACTATATAACATAACATAACATCGCGCCTGTAATCCCCGAAGAGCTAGGCAGAGGTGTTCCTGACAGTACACTCCCATTTTGCCAGTTCTGTTTAAGTCCCATGTAATATCGATCGCGGAAATCTAGCCTCTTTTTCTGGTACTGAGAAATTCCTGATGGCAAAACCCAATAACACTTTGTGCGACAGCAAAAAAAAACAAAAAAGAAAACAAAGCTGAACAACAAAAGATAATAAATAAAAAGGGCAGGTTTTTCTCAAAATGTTTTTCACCGTTTTTGTTCTTTTCCGTCACTGTGAATGTCAAAGATAACCTTAAAAATTTGCTTCACGAAACAAAACATATTACAGTGGTACTGGTCAAATTTTTTTACCCCATGAAACTGGCTATAATGACACCTTACATAATCCTCCTATCCCTTTCTGACTTCCGTCTAACCGGATGCAGCTAAATACTCGTAGATACTAATATGTATAATTAGTTGACTGCGACGTTGCTCTAGTGTCACTAGTGGACCGCTGAGCATGAGGTCCTGGGTTAGATTCCCGGGTCGGGCAAAAGGAACTTCTCAGTAACAGCCACGGAGTCTGGATTTGTGCCCGGTTGATGGCAAAAGGCTCGCCCCCTATTACACTGGTGAAATATGGGAGTACTATTAGGTACACCTCTTCCTAACCCTTCGGGGATTACAGGCGTGATGATATGTCATTTTAGGTTATTATTCCCCTGCTCTTAGCTTAAGGAATCTTTGTAACATTTTGGTGACACGAAGCAGAGAAGTAGCCACAATAGCCATTCGTCATTGGTAGAAGATGACATTTTTTTGACACTAACCCTTAAAAATACGACGTTCGCCTTCTACAGTCCTCGAAGTTTTATGAAGTTCAACATACGCTGGTGCCTCAATAAAAATACATTCTAAGTAAGGTTAGGTAAACATTTTTTGGTCTCACCTCCTTGAAAGTAATAGGGGTAACTTTGGCAGTAAAATGATTTAATGGTTATTCCCTTTGCCTCGTCTTTATGGTCCACTTAAGTTTTTAATTTATGGTCGTAATGCACCTCAGTTGGCAGGTCCGGTAAGTTATCATTGAAAAAATAATTAAAAATACCGGGAAGTACCGTGTGGAACTGACATGTTCGATTACATGGGGGTATTCAGTATTTCAATAGTGGAAACGTGGATAAACTTTCACAAATGTATAAACTGTGTTCATTCAACAGATTAAAGACATTCAAACATCCTAAAGATTTTCTGGTCATCATCTGCCTAACCTTTTCCCAACTATGTTAGGGTCGGCTTCCAGCCTAACCGGATGCAGCTGAACACCAGTATTTTAGATGGAGTGACTACTGGATTTTTTGGTAAATTTCGATGTAATTGATAAAACCTCGGTCGTATGTTGAATCTGTAAATGACCTTGTGAATAATGAAAAATTATGATCTTGTAAATTGTTTAACTAAAGCAGACGTTTTACGTACCTTTTTATCTATCTAGGTAATCAAGTGTATTAAAAATAAGTAATCATCATTCCATATTAATTTTACCTAACAACTAAGCAAAGACCTCTTGTCTGCCAAACGAAAATAACACAATAACGTTGATGAAAAAAAAATGTAATTAAAAGCCTCACCCGAAGCTAATAAAGCAATAATTACTCACCGTATATTCACAAAACCACAAAAAAAAACTACAAACATAAAACACGCTAAAATTACGCAAATGGATACAAATTAACGAGCTTCGGAACAAGACAAACATATCAAAACAAACATAGCGGAGATCCCACAACATGTTTTCTGAAAAGAAACATAAAATCGGATAAACACATACTAACAGAACAAGGATAAACATTAGGCTTGTACAGTCGTGTTCAGTTATTTTACCTTTGAAAACTGCAATCAAACATCAACCTTATAGTAAAATAAATAAGGATAACTGTTATTTTTACAGGCTTGTCAAGTAATACAGAGAGAGAGAACCTCCATATGTACTGGTTGACCAGCTTGTCATGGACTCCTTTGATCTTAAGTGTGTATACAGCGTGCCTCCAGAGACCATGACCCACCTTGTATCCTGCACTGCATGCATGGACATCAGCGCACTTGGTGATCTTATGACTGCATCAGTGAGCGGAGTTTGCATAGCTGAATTTTTGGGCCATCAACATCGTGCCTAGCCTTTTCAGCATACACTCTAACCGGATGCAGTTGAATACCAGTATTTTGCACGGAGCAACCGCCTGTCTGACCGACAACCCAGTTTTATCTGGGTAATATCTTGGTTAGACTTGTTGTCAGACTTTCGGGCCACTGACTACCTGTAACGGCTGTCAAAGATCTACAATTAACGGCCGGGACCAACGGCTTAACATGATTTCCTAGGTACTGAGGAAACTCGGTATGAAATGGGTGGTCACCCATTCACGGACCAGGCAACAGCTTGACCTGAAGATCGACGCGAACGGCTGTTATTGAATTTTGGACATATTTATTTATTTTTTTGCTATCGACACACCAATAAAAAGAAGGCTATCAGTGACAGCAGCCTTATTGCAACGAAAACACGTATCAGTGTGACTTTGACAGCTGTGATGCCAAGTCATAGTAACCGTGAATAGACTGTACCTAGTAATTATATGTTTGGGAATGTAAGTGGTACTGACCGCTGTACATTTTGATTAACATTTCTGTGAACTGAATTTATTAGGGAGCGATTAAGTTTAATGCAGAAGTTTAAGTATAATTGGAAAATTTACACAGGGTGGAATGGCTATCGATGCAAAAACGAATACCACGTACTCAGTACATCAAAGACCCCTCAAAAACTCCTCAAATGTATATTACAGCAATTTCTTTCCGCCAAATTTCTCAAATCTTCAAGCAACTTTTCCCTCTCACACCACAGAGAACAAATTCACTGAATAATAAGTGATACTAAAATTTGAAATCCAATATCTATACTGACAATTCAAATATTTTAAGCTCTGACCACTTTCCATATACATTCCGAATATTCGGGAACTTCGTCATGGCAGCGTTGCCAAATTGGATAACAATGCTAATCACCGACTAACCTACTAAATCGCGTTTTGATGAAGTGAAAAATCGATGCTTTAGTGTATTGATACGTGCTTTACTTAAAATATGCATATTGGGTTTTACTTGTGCCCTTTTTAGAGTTCCGTATCTTTTTTGAAAAAAACGGAACCCTTAATCTCGGTTGTCTGTTTGTCTGTCCGCCTGTCACAGCCGATTTTTTCAGAATCTTCTCGACCGATTTAGTTAAAATTTGGTATACATATGTAAGTTGGTGACCTAATACGGACGTGTATCGTAAATTAATGAATTTTAAACATGGGGCAAAATGAAAAAAAAAAGTTTTGAAAACTATATCGTGTTACATATTAAATGAAAGGGTTTAGTGAGAGCATCTCAAATATATATTTTTAATAGTTTTAAGATAAAAAGTTTTTAAGTTATTCAATAGGCGAAAATTGACCATGACCATTTTGAATAAAATACAAAAAATTGTTCTTTACCAATATATTACAGGAAAACCTATAAGAAATCTATGGTATTAAAACTTACATAGGAAATTCAATATATATATTTGCATTACCTTATACGGGGTGTAAACAGACTCTTCACGAAGCCGTTAACCAAGCATTATGTACATCATACTAAGTAACTTTACGCAAAAAAAAAAATCCGGGGAACGGCTTTTTTTTAGGATGATAAATCACGTTTTACGGTAGCACTAAATGTAACGTATTCAAAACATTGTGCTGATAGATGGATTGGATACTACAGGGGCGTCAAGGTGTCTTAAGTAAAAAAAATACATTAAAAACAATTTTTTTTTTTTTTTTTTTTTTAAGTTGGAACTTTGACCCCCAATATCTCCGTAACTAGAAGGTTCCCAGGTATGGCGTAGAACAAAAAAAAATGATCGCAATGACGGGGAGAACAAGTGCTTTTCGGCTTCGTTAAGAGTCTTTTTACACCCTTTAGATGATTAATGAACGGCCCACGCGAGTTTTTTTTCGGGTGTAAAATCACCAAATGACTCCTTTTTGTTTTTTACTGTTGGGAAATCGTCAAATTACTTCTCCCGCTCTGGGCAGAGCGAAAGGGAGTGTCAAACTTGTACTGACTAAAACCCATCCATGTTCCTTCCTTGCCCTTTGTGTTCCAGGGCCGCGGTATCTCTTTCGAACAGCCCGACGCCCTGGCAAGCATCGGCCCTTGCGGGCCCCTCCCTGTTTGCTGACATCTCTTTGAGGCGCGCGTGGAACACGAACGCGCCGTCTACGCGGCCTGTCGTCAAAAGACGGACGGACGGCGAGCTAGCCCATTACACACCGTCCACAGGTCCGCGTCTACGGTGGCCGGAAGCCACCACGTGACCCCCGACGCCCGAGGCGTCTCCCGCGGCGGCTGGGACGAGAGATTCTCTCCCTCTCAACTTCCGCCACCTCCTTCGCTAGCATGACTGCTTCGCAGAAGGAGGTGACGGCGTCCCATTCCCTCTCGCTCCGGACTTGGATGGATTGGACCTGGGCCGGACGCGATAGGTCGCCGCCACCGATCGCCGCTACGAGGATACCGATCGATCGATCGATGACTCGCTCGAAAACGTTAACTCGATAGTACTTGAAATCGATAAATTATAGTAGTGTAGTCTAGAACAAAAAATAATCGCAATGACGAGGAGAGCAAGTTCCTTCCGGCTTTGTTAAGGGTCGTGTTACACCCCTTATTTATACGATCCAACTATATATCCCCAAATATATAAAAGATTACAAGTACACCCATTAGATGACATTTAATAGTACTGTTTATGTCAACAAGAAAATATTATTTTACTGTGTTTATCGCGAAAACCTGTTGTTTTATTAGCTTTTGTTGGGCATTTCTTTTTTACTGTCGTTAATAATCATGTATTACTGATTTAAAAGACCTCTATCAACTTGTTCGCTTTCATAAGACCGGAGTTGTTCTTATTTGTGTAACAATGACGATAAAAAACAAAACCGACTTTAAAAACACAAAAAACTGAAAAATAACTTTAGCTTCAGAAGTCGGTGACTCTTGTTTATTTTATTTAGTTTTTTTGTCACCGACTTCTGTTGTGTTTTTGAAGTCGGTTTTATTTTTTTCATATTTTTTTTTTCATCCAAGAACCCCGTCCTTTTTTGAAGTCGGTTAAAATAACTAGTTACTGTGTTATGAGTTGGTTTTCAATGTTAAATTTGATTTTAGATAAAATACAGAGGAGGCATGGGACTTAAACATGACTGGCGAAATGTGGGTGTACTGCTAGGGACACCTCTTACTGACCTTTAGGGGATTGATGTTATGATACAAAGGAGGCCTTGTATAGCACAATCAACCTAATAAAATGGTCCCACCGCTGGTACCCAGACCTTTATTCTCTGAGAGGGACTGGGCTATATTCCAGGTCGCGGGCAGGGGTGGTTGATGTCGCTTTAATTTATTTATTTATTCAAATCTCCCTTACAACTATCATTACAGGTGTATCCTTATGTGGCAGCGCGATCTTAAAATTAACTTATTTACAATATAAAACTATAAAACCGTAAAAAATAGTAATACTTATAAATAACATCTAATAATCATAGCTAAGTTCCGTAACTAGAAAAACACAATATTTCAATATAAAGCAACAACATTTAGCCTACTAATCTGCACTACAACATAAAATAAACAACAGTAATTTTGCGAATTCACCAAAAATGACATGTAAATACATCGATTTTGACGTGAAGATCATTGATAACCCGAATTGGGTCAATGTTGATGATCACAGACCTTCAGCGTCACTGGTACCTTTTTCATCTTATTACGTAAGTGTTGTAAATCCGACTTTCGCCAGTAGCCAACACAAATCATCATACCATTGATTTGTACTGAATATGGGTTTTCTTTCTTTATAGGCATGTCAGTCTTTCTAAAATAATGAATTACGAAACATTATTGAGCGAAAATGTTTCGTAATGGCGAAATGGCGAATAAAAAATGGTTCTACGATATAAGACCACAATATAATAAACACGTTATACTTAATTCCTCTTTTCAGGCAAACCATTCAAGGCATACATCGTAAGCACGACACGCTAAGCACCCGCCATCTTGACGTACATCGATACAGAAACAAAAGCCAACTCACATATCTACTGCCTCCATAAGCCAGGAAGCGGTAACTCAAAAAATCTATGTTTTGAGAAAACAGGGAGTATATTGTGGATAAGTACTACTGCTACTTGATTAACTACGGGACCGAAACGTGGTCGCTCACAATGGGCCTAATCATAAGGCTTAAAGTCACCCAAAGGGCGATGGAGAGGGCTGTGCTCGGAGTTTCCTTGCGTGATCGAATCAGAAATGAGGACATCCGCAATAAAACCAAGGTTACCGACGTAGCCCGAAGAATTGCCAAACTTAAATGGCAGTGGGCAGGGCACATTGCTCGCAGAACGGATGGCCGATGGGGCCGTTAAGTTCTATTGTGGCGACCGCAAACCGGAAGACGTTGCGTTGGAAGGCATCCCACTAGGTGGACCGATGACCTGGTGAGGGTTGCGGGGGTCCGCTGGATGCGAGTCCCACGGTACCGGTTAATGTGGCGACACTTGGGGGAGGCCTATGTCCAGCATAGACTTCTTTCGGCTGAGATGATGACTACTGCTACTCAGTACCAAAATGTTAGGTACGTTCGCGGTCCTGTAGCAATCTCACAAAACTATAGCATCGATACTAGTCGCACATACCTACGACTCTCTTTGATAATTATATTTCACACTGATACATACGTTTATCGCACTCTTTCATCATGAGCCAATTATAAAGTACATAACTAATTCAATGGCACTTTTAAATTTTTTTTTTTTTAAGAAAATAGTAATCCTTATTATTAAAATCAGCCATTAAACTTATTCACCTGTCAAAAAATAAAATAAAAACTAGTAGGTTTCTTATACATACAGGCATGCCGTAATTGCCATAAACCATTCATAAATCCAAATACCGGGCTACTCCTGAGAAAACCCAGTAACACTTTACCGACTTCAGCATCGAACTCTGCACCTCATGCTTAGCAGTAGCACTTGTGACCATTACACGAGGTAATTTCTTAACTATAAAATACTAAAAATAAACAGAATTTTAATATTTTCGAGGTACCGCTGTTTGGCTTTCGACGGCACGACACAAGATTTATTGCCACAAAAAGTGGCCTTTAGAAATTGTCAGCTTATTTCGCAGTACGAATAAATAATATATGAAGTTGAAGTATGGGTAATGAGTCGGAGAATGTCGACAAAAGTTGGTAAGGCATGTTTAGTTAGTTCGCACTTAAGTGCTAAACAATAGATTAATAGATTCATTCATTAAGACTTATTCTTTTCATTCATTTCTTATTCATTGACTGCCTCGTTGGTCTAGTGGTCGCAAACGCAACTGCTGAGCATGAGGTCTTGCGTTCGATTCCCGGGTCGGGAAAAGCCACGGAGTCTGGATTCGTGCCCGGTTGATGGCAATAGGTTCGCCTCCTATTGTATTGTATTGTATAACGGGCTGGTGTCCGCAACTCCACGTCCAATCGCGTATTTTGCGTGCGGGTGGGAAAATTCATTCGATCCATCCCAACTCTCGTAGAAAGACCAGCAACGCCTTGTTGCTGACAATCTCGCGGAAGATACCATTTTTTTATTTTTTTACGGATGGGAAATCATCAAATGACTTCTCCCGCTCTGGGCAGAGCGGAAGGGAGGGTCAGACTTGTACTGACTAAAACCCATCCATGTTCCTGCCTTGCCCTTTGTGTTCCAGGGCCGCGGTATCTCATTCAAACAGCCCGCAGCCGCACGGAGGGTACCTGGGGTACCTGGGTTACGTGGGCTGCTGTTTCGTTTTCCTCCATGCAGGCTCGGCACAGCAGGTTGTCTGTGACTCCTATGACAAAGAGGTGTTTATTCAAAGAGCCGTGACCGGTAATGGCGACTGTAACTGTGCGAAGCTGTAGTTTAGTCAGCCGAAGCACACGTTTGGTAAAGCGGCCGTTGATGGTAGGAAGTGCTTCCTTGGCCTGCCTGCACTCGCCATGGTCTAGCCACAGCTTGTGGTGTTATTCACTAGTTCGTTTCCTTACCATTGTGCGTAGGTACCTGAAAGGGAAGGGCAGGATAGGTTCGGGTCCCACTGCTGCCATGCTCGATCCCCTTCTAGCGAGTTCATCCGCTGCGTCATTGCCACGGGAGTCGCTGTGGCCTTTGATCCATTGAATGGTTATATTATTAAGGTTACCAACCTGGTTCAGACGTTGATGACACTCGTATATTACGCTGAGAGTCTGGAGATGCTGGGCCATGCATATTTCAGTTAAGTTGAAGCACCACAATCTAGAGTTGCTTATAATTCACTTTATTTCTTGTCTCTGTACACTGTGATCAGTTTCGTTTTTTTTTTTATAGCCACGGATAGATATCGTGATCAGTGGGTAAAAACATTAATTTATTTTTTGAGAAAATCTGATCACGGTATCAGTGTATAAAACTCGCCATGATCCGTGGCTACTCAGTCTGATAACGTGATCGGTGGAGACATACCCTTTAATCATCAACAGCCTATAATGTTCCCACTGCTGGGACACAGGCCTCCTCTCTATGAGAGGGAATGGGCTATAATCCACCACGCGGGCCCAGTGCGGATTGGTAGATGTCACATATCTTCGAATTTTTGGTTCTAGGACATGCCGGTTTCCTCACGATGTTTTCCTTCACCGTTTTTGAGAGCAGTGGTGATGCAATAAATTACCCAAAGTAATGCGCCTGCCTGGGTTCGAACCCACGACTTACTGTTCGTAAGTCTGGGTCGCTACCACTGGGCCACCGCTGCTCCCTTAAAAATTAACATTAATTTAAAAATTATAAATTAATTTAAATAATGTCACAAAATAAATAAAAAGATAAAATAGAGAATAAAAGTCGAATAAAATAGTAAAAGTTGTAAACATAAATCAGTTTTACGTAGTAAAAGAAACAATAACTTCACATTCTGTGTAGTCATAACCTTGAATATTAAGTTAACCAGAAAGAAGCCGACGTGAAGTGCCATAGTATTATGGCACTTCACGTCGGCTTCTTTCCTTCTTAAATATAATACTAGTATATTATACAGGGTAGAAGGGATACCGATGCACTAACGGTTACTACTTATTCAGTACATCATTCTGAAACCATCATATAAAATGGTTGTTGAGTTTATTTTATTTTATTTATTTATTTTATTTTATTATATTTGGGTGGCTTAGCTAGTAATACAAAAATAGATATTGGTGCTAATTCCCTTGTTCACAAACTAAACTAAATTTAAGTTGAGTGCATCTTTTTCTTTCTATTCCATTAAGAAAAGGACAGATGATAAATTTTAGTTTAGTCCTGTCAAATTAACCTGCGCCGCAAGTTTAGACGTGATTAAAAAGTTGACAACTAAAATTACATCAAATTACGTCAGGTGCTGACTAATTTGACAGGACTAAACTAATATTTATCTTCTGTCCTTTTCATAATGAAACGGAAAGAAAAAGATACACTCAACTTAAATTTAGTTTAGTTTGTGAACAAGGGAATCGGCACCATTGACGCGAACAACGAAAAGCCAAGCCAAGTTGGAATCCTTGTAAGTGTGAACTAGTTGAATAAGTACGTATGCATGTGTGTGTGCCAATATGTTACTAAGAAATTGTCATTGAAACCAGTCGTGAGTAAATCAGCTCAAAGCAAACACGTATTTCTCTTCCTCAAAAATCCCACAGTCGAAAGTGAACCTTATTCCCATAAAAATGGTAATTTAAAAAAAAAACTGCTGTTTTCTGCAAAATAGAGGATGGAATCCTTGGAATACCAGACTGTCCAAGGCATGTGACATCTACCAATCCGCACTGGACCAGCGTGAAATATTATGCCCCACTACCTTACAAAGAGAGTAAGGTCTTTCTTCCAGAACTAGGGACTTATACAAGGTGTAAACGGAATCTTCACTAAGCCGTCAACCAAGCGTTCTGAACATCAAACTAAGTACGTAAAAATGATTGCTGGGAAACGAAATTTTTTTGGAGGGTGAAAAATGTCGTTTTGCAGTAGGACTCAATGTGGCGCTCTCAAAACATTGTGCCGATAGATACATTGAAGAGTACGGATGACATGGAGGTATTAAAAGTAAATTTATAAGTGTTATAACATTAAAAACTTGAATTAAAAAAAAAACTTGTGAAAAAGTTGTAACTTTGACCCCCAATATCTACGTAACTAGAAGGTTCCTTATGTATGGTCTATAACAAAAAATAAATCATGTGCCTTTGGGCTTTGTTACGGGTACTTTAACATCCATTGTATGTATAGAACCTTTCTCAAAGTTTTGAGACAAAGAAGTACTTACGTACATTTCAGTAACGTTCCATATTCAACTACATTAACCTAACCATGACCTAATCTTTGTCATATGTGTCGTAACCAGTTGGGACATAAATCTTCTACAAAATATCCTAGAAATAGGTTGAATACCTACAATGTATAGTAGGTACCCTGTGTTTTAGAATATTACCTAAGGAGGCTGGTGTATTATAGTGTGTTAACAAAAAGGATAATATTCAACGTTAAAAATATTCTAGGGTTACGTTTATGCTTTAACCTGGTAACAAAAGGAATCGAGCTGCTTGGCGTTGTATGAATTTGTTTTCATTATAAAGTACTAGCATATGCGCGAGGCTTCGCCCGCGTGGAGTTCCATAATTGTCTCGCGGGATCGTACTACCGGGATAAAAAGTATCCTAAGTGTTCATCCAGGTAATAAACTATTTGTGTGCCAAATTTCACACAAATCCAATAAGTGGTTTTTGCGTGAAAGAGTAACAAACATTCATCAATCCATCCTCACAAACTTTCGCATTTATAATATTATTATAAAAAAAGTAAGATTAGCATTGGGCCCGCATGGTGGATTATAGCCCTTTCCCTCATAAAGAGAGGAAGCCTGTGTCCCAGCAGTGGGAGCATTATAGGCTGATGATGATGATGATGAAAGAAAGATTAGTAAGGAATACGATACGAGAATAATTTTTAGTCAAGTAGCATTGTTGGTTCCAGTTTAAAGATTCCTGAGGCCCTAGCACGAGCGCACGGTGTTATCGTATACGTCGATTTTAAAATGTAATATACTATGTTTACAACATTACATATTTATAATATGTTCATACTTTTAAGAATTTATTCAGAAGGTATTTATTAAAGAGCTCGTGGCTAAATAATACCAGCCACTGGGGTCGCTCTTCCACGGACCAAACCGGGCAAGCGTGGCTTAACCTGAAGATCGACCCGAACGGCTGTTATTACTTAGCTCCTTCAATTAGTTTCAAGCTACTAAATAACAAAAAAAACGAAAAATAAATGAAACACAGAAGTAGAATAAAACCATAAATCAAGAAAAAAACTAAGAACTTGTCTAAACGGACACTGAAAAAGTATTTCAGTAAAGAAATACTTAGAAATATTACGTACAGCAATATCCACTTCAATATATTTCAAATTCAACTATGACTGGGTGGCGGTATCTATGATTTATTATAACCGCATTTCATAAATCGTAATATAAAAAAACACATATTTACTGCGTGGCACAGTGGAACGAATGTATGGGAGCGGTTGGACGTAGATATGTCCGAAAAAAAAGAGTAAAATTATGCCAAACTAATGATGCCATCTTATTCGATTACTTAATGCCTTCATAACTTGTGGTGATGAATTTCTTCATAACTCCCATATTTCGGGAGTAATTTGAGAAAATGTGAAATTTTACTATGAAAATGAGTGTATCGAGCTCTCTCCCTCCTGATTCCGGGCTTGTTTCAAGTAGCGGTCTCTAATATCATAATGCTAATACTAAGAGCTATATTTAATACTAAGACACATAGTGCGCCAAATGTGCACTTTCTGGGATAAAGAGTGATGTTTATTTTATAACACAATTTTTTTATTTTTTGTTTATTTTGTTGATTAAAACCGTTTTTCTAAAGGTTTACCTTATTACAATAACATTTCTGAGCAGCCAATTAGAGAAGATATAAGCTAATTAGGATATATAATTAGGGACTTAAGGTTTACATATAAAACTGATGCACTAATGATTACTGATAAGAACATTGCTATTATTTAATTACTAAATGGCTCTTAATACACTAATTTAGCATGCATCATTTACTAATTATCACAATAACTAATTACCTTGCAATATTTAACAAAGGATACCTGGGATACCTGGATTTTATATAAATAGGTCACTATTAGTAACTTTAAAATCAGTGTTGATTTACACCTCGTTGTATCCAAGCTAATCTCGCAATGTATTTTCCAAATTTTAATACAAATCTTGATATTCACGTTGCTTTATGCGCACGCGCACATAAAGATTTACGCGACTTTAACTATTTGTTCAGTGTTTTAAAAGATAACAGTTGTGTTCAGTTATGTGAAAGTGCTGAAACAAGTTTAAAAGACTGGTGTCGTCGATTTTGCTACCGCATTTATGCAAAATGGACACAGTCTGGAAGAAGCACAGATAAGTTTCGGAAGAAACATGAGATTTGGCTACAGGCTGCAATTCAATGGCCGGAATTACAGAATGAAAATATGGAACCTTCTACAGAAAATATAAGTGACGTCATCGAGCCCATAATTTCTCCTGCTAAATCTGATGCTTCAACTTGTACACATCCTAGTCCTCGTAAATCTTTTGAGGACCTTAGTAACCGGCAAAAAAGAAGACGCACTGAAGATAGTCTTTCATGCAGCAGTAGCAGCGCTGAAATTATGTTTTCGGCCGAAAGGGCGCTTCAAAAGGCAGGACAAAGCGATACAGCTTATGTTATGAAATACTTGACGGAGAATCCAGAAGAGGCCTCAAAAATCAAAGCCTTCATTGAAGGTAAATCAATTCAGGTACGGAAAATATCCCCTTTGAAGGCATTGGCTCTTTATGTATCGATGAACTTATCGAAATGGCGCTATAACACTCTTCGGGATTTCAACACTCAAGAAGGAGCTCTTCAATACCCGAGTTACTACATGTTGGTTAAAGAAAAAATTAAGTGCTATCCGGCCAAAGAAGATCTCACAGTTACAGAGAGCTCTGCAAAAATCAAATTACAAGCCTTGATGGATTTAACCTCAAGAACACTTATTAGGTCGTTAGAAACCCCTGTTGATCCCAATCAACAGCTCGTATTGACCAGCAAATGGGGTTTTGACGGATCATCTAGCCAAAGCATTTATCATCAAAGGACGAGTGAAGATGAGCAAATCGATCTTGCTAGTAATTTTATGATTAGTCTTGTACCACTGCGGCTCGTCTCAAAAGGTGTAACAATTTGGGAAAACGAGCGACCATCTTCCACTTCATTTTGCCGGCCAATATTGTTTAAGTTTATAAAGGAAACCAAAGAAAATGTGCAGAGAGAGATGGCTGAAATCGAAGCAGAGATTGAAGCCTTAACTCCATCCACCATCACTGATGGAATTAGTGTCAAACACCAACTGCTGTTGACAATGATTGATGGTAAAATTCATTCCATTATATCCGATACAGCAGCTTCAGTGTGTGACATATGCAAGGCTTGTCCTAAAGAAATGAATAATTTAGAGTTAATCAAAGATAAACACGCAAACGAGGACATGTATAAATATAGCTTAAGCACCCTTCACGCTTGGATTCGCTCAATGGAATGCTTATTACACATTTCCTACAAATTAGACGTAAAATCATGGCAAGTAAGGGGTGATATAGCAAAAAGGCAAGTTGATGACAGGAAGAAAAGAGTTCAAGAGGCTGTAAGAAGAGAAACGGGCTTACTTCTCGATGTTGTGAAACAAGGCAGTGGATCCACCAACAATGGCAACTCGGCAAGGAGATTTTTTGAAAACTACACTAAATCTGCTGAACTGACCGGAATAGATGCTATGCTTTTAAGAAAAATCTGTGTGATCTTGCAGTGTATTTCATCAGGAGAGAAGATCAACGTAACTAAATTCCGAGAGTTCTGCTTTGATACTGCTAAGCTTTACGTGGAGTTATACCCATGGTATTATATGCCTTCTTCACTTCATAAAATTTTAATGCATGGGCCAGACATAGTTCAGAACATGTCAATTGTGCCCATTGGTTTTCTATCCGAAGAGGCATCTGAGGCTAGAAATAAAGATTTTAGAAAATATAGAGAGGGGCATTCTCGAAAGCATAGCAGTATCTCATGCAATGAAGATATTATGCACAATCTTTTACTGTCTTCTGATCCACTTGTTACAAGTATCCGTCCAAAAGGAAATAAGTTTGTAAAAAAATCTTCTTTTAAGGAATTTTATGAGCTTACGGATTCTGAGAAAAGTGATATCGAATTTGTTAACATAAATGATTTAGCGGACATCGATTCTGAATTTGAATTAATTGATGATGATGATGATGACGAAGATAATTAAATGATGTTATTGTTTTAAAATGTGTAACTTAGTAAATTAGAGCTTACATCTTAATTATTTATTGTACTTTTAATGAAATTAGGTAATTTATTATCAACTTACTTAAAAGTCATACTCTCATCAGTTCTTGTGAATATTTTTGTTAATATATATTTCTGTATATATATAATATATTTATAGACCTCTTAATAAGTCTGTCTGCGGTTTAAAGTAAATACAAATGGGGAAAAAACGTTTTTTTTTTTAAATTTTCATTTCCTTTTATCCCAGAAAGTGCACATTTGGCGCACTATGTGTCTTAGTATTAAATATAGCTCTTAGTAATAGCATTACGATATTAGAGACCGGTACTTGAAACAAGCCCGGAATCAGGAGGGAGAGAGCTCGATACACTCATTTTCATAGTAAAATTTCACATTTTCTCAAATTACTCCCGAAATATGGGAGTTATGAAGAAATTCATCACCACAATTTATGAAGGCATTAAGTAATCGAATAAGATGGCATCATTAGTTTGTCATAATTTTACTCTTATTTTTCGGACATGTCTACGTCCAACCGCTCCCATACATTCGTTCCACTGTGCGTGGGAAGAGGCACAAGATGCCATAGGAATCTTCTTTGACCTCTCGAAAGCATTTGATTGCGTAAACCACGAAACCCTACTCTTTAAACTCGAACATTACGGTTTAGGGAAACTTGCACTTAGGTTAGTGAAATCGTATTTAAACGATAGACATCAGAAAGTACACATAAATGGTGTCAATTCAATGGGTTTAAAACTAAATATGGGTGTACTGCAAGGTTCAATATTAGGTCCTTTCCTCTTTTTAGTTTATATAAATGATCTACCCCATTTATTTAAAAACCATCCACAAATGGTGTTGTTTGCTGACGATACCTCTTTAATATTTAAGATAAACAGACGTGCCACAAATCTTGACGACGTAAATAACGCCCTACTGCAGGTCCATGATTGGTTCACCGCGAATAACTTTGTATTAAATGGGAAAAAAATGAAATGCATAAGATTTGCTCTACGGAATATCAAAAGTATTGTTAGTGACATATTATTGAATGAAGAGAAACTAGAATTTGTCGAAGATACTGTTTTTCTGGGGATCACGCTCGACTCAAGGCTACAATGGGGTTCGCATATAACATCTCTTGCAGGACGGCTGACATCAGCAGCATGTGCTGTTAGAAAAATCCGTCGATTTACTGATGTAGATACCGCGAGGCTAGTCTATTTTAGTTATTTTCATAGTATTATGTCATACGGCATTTTACTATGGGGACGGGCTGCAGACATCGCGTCTATATTTATTCTGCAGAAAAGAGTTATCAGAGCCTTATATCATCTACGTAGGCGTGATTCTCTAAGAGAACTGTTCAAGGAAATTAACATCGCGACAGTACCATGTCAATACATCTATGAAAACATCATGTACGTTAGGAAAAATATGCATTTATTTAGTAAAAGAGGTGACAGGAACCACTATAATTCTAGAAATAGGAAACAACTTGTACAACCAGGTTTTAGGCTAGCTAAAGAAGACGCATCTTTCATGGGGTACTGTTTAAAATGTTACAATACAATACCTCCCCACATTCTAAAACTAAATGAGACGAAATTTAAATCTTGTATAAAACGCACACTATGTAGGCAAGCATATTATAAGTTGGGAGATTACATTGATGATAAAAATGCTTGGCTCACTGCTGGTCCTGCTCCACAAGCATAGGGGCAAACTAATTGATTACCATGTGAAGTTATTGTGGAAGCTGCAGAAGATTGTAATAATATCTTTGCATTGTATAGACTCAATATCTTAGTATTATATAATTGCATAGCACACGTGTGAGTACTATGTACTGTAAAGCTACCATTTACATTTGGTTATCTTTCATTGACTTGAATTTGCCCTGGTGGGTGAGAGAATGTCAGGCTCTCTAAAATGTCTCGCTGATGGTGGCGGGTGTGTCGGGTCATTTAGCTTCCTTCAATATGGTTGAGCTGAATGGAGCTGATCCATGCGTCATGCTCGTGAACGAGCGTTTTCAGTTGGGACTGGTCATCTCTAAGCTGCCACGGTTTATTTTAACTACTTACTTTGTTTTTATATTGTTGATATAATATTTTACTCTGGACGCTTTTAACGTGCACGTATTTCTACATCGTTCTCACATATATGTATAATCTCAATATGAATGATGTATCCAAGATTTTGTAACAATATTTTTATTGAAAAGAGTGTCCATGGAGTTTCTTGCCCATTCTTCTCCATAGAGATCTACGCTTTGGAATGGGCAACTACAGTACTTTCACAAGTTATTATACCTCGTGTCTGTGACTGTAGCTTAGCCTAATGTGTTTTTCTGACATTCAAAAGTGCCTGTAATGGTCTAATTGAAAGAAATACTTTTGAGTTTTTGAGTACTTGGAGTACGATGATGAGTTTTTTTTATTCAGAATTGCTCTTGTGGTATACTATTATAAACGCGACAGTTTGTATGTATGGATGTTTGTTACACTTTCACGTAAAAACTACTGAACGGATTTGGATGAAATTGGGAACACAGATAGTTTATAACCTGGATTCACACATAGGACATTTTTATCCCGATAGTATGTTCCCGTGGGACAATTATCGAATTCAACGCGGCGACGCCGCGGGTATAAGCTAGTTTAATATAAATTTGAAATGCTAAGTATCTACATTGGATCTAAAAGAACTTTGTTGTTTTCATAGGACAAAAAATCAATTGCTGTGGTACCTAACTACTATGTTTTAAAAGGGTTTCTATTTGAATTTATCCATTCAACATCTGCTAGCCTTTTCCCAACTATGTTGGGGTCGGCTTCCAATCTAACTGGATTCAGCTGAATACCAGTATTTTACACGGAGCGACTGTTTATCTGACCTCCACAACCCCTTCAGTACTAGGTAATACGATACCCCTTGGTAAGACTGGTTGTCAGACTTTTGGCTCACTGTCTACCTGTAACTACTGTCAAAGATCTACAAAGGACAATAGGGTCCAACGGCATAGCGTGCTTTCCGAGACACGGAACACACTCGGTATGTAATGAATGGTCACACATACACGGACTAACGCCACACGAACCTGAATATCGACCCGAGTTGCTGTTATTATTTAGCAACGACCTCTTCCGAGCTTGTTTTGCATTGATCCACTGATTCTTATAATTTTTACCAAAAATAATAAATTGGTAGTCTTGGCAGGTACACCATGGATTTCAAAATAGCTTTCATCTCGATAGCTCCCTTTAGCACAGACTACTTAATTCAGAATTGATGACACGACTAATAAAACCAAAATTAAACATAACTGCTAATTTCCTCAGAAAATTAAGTAAGAACATATCGTAGCTTTACACAAAAACCTCATACAATACCGCCCACAGTCCACCCTCCCCTGAAAGCCATCGCATTTCTTTCATCCACTTCGGCTTAGAAAACTGTTGAAACGAGAGTCCCCTTTATAAGGCACGTTATTCACTTAGTATACTTTTAAAATGCTTGTAATATTTCTCTGGAAGCTTTTAGATGCACCTTTGGAAAATGTTCTTATGTTTACAGGTCGAGATCTACAAAGTAAGGGATTTAGGGGGGGAGAGGTATTCCTGAGACTGTCAAACTCTTAGTGCAAGATAGATCAGGTCATAGTTACACCTTTTTGAGAAATAAGTAAGCTAAGTCTAACTTAGTCTTAGTGAGTTTAAATTTTGCATGGGGAATTTTAAAAAAAAATCTTTTACTCCGAGACTGTTGGGATTTGGAGAGTAGGTGTTTTGTATGAACTGCTTGAAATTACAAATAAAAGTAGTAGTGGCTCTCTATACATGTAACTGAAAGTTGAAATAATTGTTAAACAACTAATTTCTTCGTAAATAACTGTGTCGGGTGTCTATCCACATCTCTTAATAAAACCGCGAGTAGGACTCTCACTCAAAGGGTTCCGGAGCACGAAACAATAATATTCCTGTATGTACAAATTGAGAAACTCCTCATTTTTCTTCGTCGGTTAAAAATATCATCACGCTTCGTTCTTTTATAATGGGAATCAATTTTAAAAACAGGTCAATTCAATAAAACAAAATCAAAATACATTCAGTTTCATCTACTACGATTATTAAACACAGAAACATGAAAATGTGTAGCACGTACAGACGTAGATTTAAGTTTCACGCTCACGTATAACCGGCTGCTGTGCACCGGATCAGAAATCTTTAACTCTTTTCAATCACCATACCTTCAATGAAACTCCATACTGCAATGCACACTTATCGTAACGGCATCGAATTGGATTGGATCTTCCTAGCCTTTTTCCAATTATGTTGGGGTCGGTTTCCAGTCTAACCGGATGCAGCTGAACCAGTTCTTTACCCAGTAGTACTGGGTAATACGATACAGGCCACTAACTTCCTGTAACGACTGT
The DNA here is from genome assembly GCA_950005105.1 of Lycophotia porphyrea. NCBI lineage: Eukaryota > Metazoa > Arthropoda > Insecta > Lepidoptera > Noctuidae > Lycophotia > Lycophotia porphyrea. The sequence goes on along the minus strand of OX465391.1, from coordinate 11,757,614 downwards.
CAAAGATCTACAAATGACAGCTAAGGACCTACAGCTTACCGAGCAATTCGAAGGAGGGAGGAATCTCAGGTTTTTCTCGATGGTCACCCGTCTAGGGGATGGCTTTGTCAAACAGGGCTTAACTTGAAAATAGACCCGTGCGGCTGTTATTATTTAGCCACGAGCTCCGCTCAACTCGACTCGGATCGGAATCTGGTAGTAAAAATGAGGTGAGATTAAACCGATCCAGTGCAGTGCTTATATACGAAATAAATAAGCACAACACACGTTTGTATTTTGAGCTAAATAATGCAGAAAATGGGTTGGGGAGGCCCATGTTCAGCAGTGGATAGCAACGGGCTGATATGATGATGCTGATGATGATTGCAGAAATTATAATGATCGCTCCAAAATTTGAGTAAATCAGTTTGTTCTAGGCAAGTGTGCTTCACCCTAGGCCGCATTATCGCATCACATCAGGTGATACCAAACCAAACGCAAGTCAACTTAGTAATACAACCAATTGTGGCCAAACGCAAGCCGCGTTTGGCCACAATTCATAAAAAAAAAATTGGTTGTCTGTAAAGGTGGTTTACGGACGATAGTTTAACGTGACAACGTCATAAAATCGAGTGGAACAGCGAAATTACCTATACAACCTAACCTCCTAGCTCCAGCAGTTAAAAATAATAACCTAGGCTTGTCAATATCTGACACTACGAAAGTGGCGCATGCGCACAATGAGCGTAACGGGACGGGACACTTTTTCGTGCATGCAGCCGGCGTTCATCGATTTATTAGACGTTCTCACGTCAAAAAAACAAAACAAAAAAGTTGTACAATACTTATCTTGTATCTACTACTCTAAATTCCAAGACAACTTATTCACTGCAAACTTACAAGGCAATCAAATCGCAAAAGAGAAAAATATTACTAAAGCAATATATTTTCCTTTGTCAACAGCAACTGTACAAACACTTAGCAGGAAAGTGATACTCTACATCTTATTTACACTTCGCAGGGCACTTGAAATGTTTCCTGAAAAAATACGAATAAGCGAACTCACAAGATATACTAAAGTAAGTTTTTAAATATTGAATGGGTACATAAAGGGTGTAAACAGACTCTTAACGAAGCCGAAAGGCACTTGTTCTCCTCGTCATTGCGATAATTTTTTTGTTCTAGACCATACCTGGGAACCCTATAGTTACGTAGATATTGGGGGTCAAAGTTCCAACTTTTTCAGAAGTTTTTTTTTAAATACATGTTTTTAATGTACGATTTTTACTTTAAATACCTCCAGGACCCCCTTACTATTCAATCCATCCACCAACACAATGTTTTGAGTGCGTTTCATTGAGTCGTACTGTATAACGTGATTTTTCAGCCGAAAAAAAAAAGTCGTTTCCCAGCACTAATTTTTGCGTAAAGTTACTTAGTTTGATGTACATAATGCTTGGTTGACGGCTTCGTGAAGAGTCTGTTTACACCCTGTATACAAGGGATAAACGGACCTTTCACAAAGCCGTCAACTGTAACATCAAACTAAGTAACTCTTGTAACTCAGAAATTATTGTAGGGAAAAAACAGTTTTTCTTGGGAGAAAAATTGCGTTTACGGTAGAACTCAATGTAACGCACTCAGAACATTGTGCTGATGGATGCATTGTCCAGTACGGTATCAAAGTTAAGGTAAAGTAAAGCTACATTATTAAAATCCTGTAATAAAAAAAAAACTTGGGAAAAAGTTGGAACTTTGATCCTATGACAATATCTCCGTAACTAGAAGGGTCCCAGGTATGGTCTAGAACAAAAACAAAGTGATTGCAATGACGGAGAGAACAAGTGCCTTTCAGCTTTTGCTCCCATTATATTGTATAGATATTTACGTCAGAAATTGAGGAGCTCGTGGCTAAAACAATAACAGCCGCTCGGGTCGATCTTTAGGTTAAGCCGTGCTTGCCTAGGTTGGTCTGTGGATGGGTGACCACCCATTACATACCGAGTTTCCTCCGTGCCTCGGAAAGCACGTTAAGCCGTTGGTCCCGGCTGTCATTTGAAGATCTTTGACAGTCGTTAAAGTAGTCAGTGGACTAAAAAGTCTGACAACCAGTCTTACCAAGGGGTATCGTATTTCCCAGTAGTAACTGGGTTGTGGAGGTGAGATAGGCAGTCGCTCCATGTAAAATACTGGTATTCAGCTGCATCCGGTTAGACTGGAAGCCGACCCCAACATAGTTGGGAAAAGGCTAGGCAGATGATGATATTTACGTCAGAAATTATTAAGCTCACTGGAATGGTAAGTCGTTGACCTCTCTATTAGTTTTGTATAGTTAGTAGTAGTACAGCAAGAGCCACTCTCACAGACGAACTACGTGAACTAGTTTCTAGATCCCTCACTTTCCAGTTCCTTAGTTTGATCTATAAGTATGTTTGTTACCTCATAACTCTGTCATTTATGAACCGATTTGAAAAATTCTTTTTTTATGTGAATGAATTTAGTCTCTGATTGGTCCTATAGATATTTCATCAAAATCGGTTCAAAAGTTTGTTTTTTTTCTTTATAGCGTAATTTTTCTTCTTGGGCTATGTTGATAACAATGATGATCCTTTAATAACCTCCAGTTAAGTCTAAAAAAACTTTATTTTCGGAATTCGGTGACTTTGTTTGTTTGGTGGACTTTTTAGTCACAAATTTCCGAAATTATAGGTAGTTATAAGTTATTTTAGACTTTTTTAGTGTTTTTTTGGGTGTCGGTTTTTTTTTACTACGTTATGTATAAGGTACATGCAAACTGTATTACATGGTTTACAAACCATTTTCTAATTAAGAATTACGGCCCACATATTTACGTTACCAGTGTACAGGCACATACAATAAGATGGTGGGAGGCTATCTTAATGGCATGCTACGTCGTAGCGCCTACACCTGCTACGTCATAGCGTCTACGCCGGCTACGTCGTAGCAATTACGTAGCAAAGTGAGTTTCCTGTAATTAAGTTTAACTCAGTGTCCGGTGTTTACAGTCAGTCCGTAATCTGTCCGAACTGTTTCCACCGAACTTTTAGTTGTATATTGAATGAAGTTTAATTTTATTGTATTTGTAATTATAGCACGCCGTAGTGGGGTAAGTAGGACGTCACAACAGGCGTACTGCGATTCATAGTAAATCTATACCAATGAACGGCTCCGACATGTTTATAAGTATCAGATTGGATGATGTGTTACGGAAGAGCTTCGCAAGGATTTTTTTTTCTGCTCTGGTCAATTCTGAATAATAAACGTTTATTACAATTATTTTTCATTACATCTTTTTTTTGCCGATCAAAGTTACATAATATTCATAAAACATTACTTTTTTTTCTGAAAGTAGCGCCAGTGACAGAAAAGTTGTGTGAAAATCAGCTATCATGGGCATGTGATGTAAATGAATACAGAAAATTTGGACCTCGCTGTGTTTCCTCTCACATTTAACCCGTCTGCCTTCAAAGCAAGAGTGAACAGGCATCTTCTGGGCATGCTCGTTCCACCATAGACTTCATCCATTGCAGGCCCATCTTGTAATAAAAAAATAGCAAAAATTGTCATGAGGAACGTTTTGAATGGGACTGTGGAATATAAGAATAGGTGGAGATTATTGAAACTATGGACTGACTGAAAGGTGAATGATTATGACTAGAAAGTACATAACTTATGAGATAGTGACTAATATAAATCATCATCATCTGCCTAGCCTTTTCCCAACTATGTTGGGGTCGGCTTCCAGTCTAACCGGATGCAGCTGAATACCAGTACTTTACATGGAGCGACTGCCTATCTGACCTCTACAACCCAGTTACTACTGGGAAATACGATACCCCTTGGTAAGACTGGTTGTCAGACTTTTTGGCCCACTGACTACTTTAACGACTGTCAAAGATCTTCAAATGACAGCCGGGACCAACGGCTTAACGTGCTTTCCGAGGCACGGAGGAAACTCGGTATGTAATGGGTGGTCACCCATCCACAGACCAACCTAGGCAAGCACGGCTTAACCTAAAGATCGACCCGAGCGGCTGTTGCGCGGAGAGTGACTAATATAAATATATGGAATAAAAAGACACCTCATCATCATCATCATCATATCAGCCCGTTGCTGTCCACTGCTGAACATAGGCCTCCCTAATAGATTTCCAACGTGTCCGGTCCAACGCCACCTGCATCCAGCGACTCCCTGCAGTTTTTACAATGTCGTCGGTCCATCTGGCAGGTGGCCGTCCCACGCTGCGCTTTCCAATGCGTGGTCTCCACTCCAGTATCTGTTTGCCCCATCGGCCGTCCGATCTTCGCGCTATGTGGCCTGCCCATTGCCACTTCAGCTTGCTTATCCGCTGGGCTATGTCGATGACCTTGGTTCGTCTACGGATTTCCTCGTTTCTGATTCTATCACGTAGAGAATCGCTGAGCATAGCCCTCTCCATAGCCCGCTGAGCGACTTTGAGCTTCTGTATAAGACCTATTGCGAGAGACTACGTTTCCGATCCGTAAGTCATCACTGGTTATAAACCCTACTTTTGAGGCACTGAGGTATTTTGGACGAGAAGACATCTAAAGGATTTTATTTATGTAATTAAATCTTCAAGCTCACTAATGTACCAGTACCAATGTACCAGTCAACGTTTAGGTATGACGTAGCTTTTTACAACAATTCAATAAGTTGTATCCAACTCATCATCATCTGCTTAGCCTGGTACGACTGGTTGTCAGACTTTCGGGCCACTGACTACCTGTAACGACTGTCAAAGATCTACAAATGACAGCTGGAACCAGCGGCTTAACTTGCTTTCCAAGGCACGGAGGAAACTCGGTAAGTAATGGGTGGTCACCCATCTACAGAACCCGGCACGGCTTAATCTAAAGATCGACCTGAGCGGCTGTTATTATTTAGCAACGAGCTCTTCAACAGTCCTCCTAAGTTTTATCAAAACATTTTACTAAAAACATCACAATTTCCGAACAGTTATAAATGAATCCATCACTTCATTAACATTAACATAACATCACGCCTGTAGTACCCGACGGGTAAGGTAGAAGTGTACTTTATACTACACCCACATTTCGCAACTTATGTTTTTAATTCCCATGTAATAGGGGGGAGCTTACTGCCATAAACCGGGCACAAATCCAGACTCCGTAGCTGCTATTGAGAAATTCCTGATGGAAAAACCCAGTAGCACTTTGACCCGATAATCGAACCCAGGACCTCATGCTCAGCAGTCGCACTTGTGACCACTAGACCAACGAGGCAGTCCATCACTTCAATACCAAAATAACCCAAACTAAAGTACCACCTGTCTCCGAAAAAAAAACCCTAACACATAAGCCAAAACGGCTCCTATTAGAGGTCCCCAACAAGGGCAATATCGACACGAATTGCTCAAGTGAGAGATGTCCCGGGCAATTTCATTAGGGAGCTATTTTATAGCTGGTTTTACTGAGATACACCGGATCTTTCCAATCACGGCTAGCTCGGGGGAAACATGTTTGGTATAATATAGGAAGGGTGATTGAGAAGTCAATCTGCGTTGGATTAGATCCTAGTTTTGGCGTACTGTAATAGAATTAGTTTACCTGCTAAGATCGTAACTAAATGAAAAAGACTCTTTAAAAAGAAGCCGAAATTTACTTGTTCTCCCCGTCATTGCGATCATATTTCGTTCTAGACCATACCTGTGGACCTTCTAGTTACAGAGATATGGGAGGTCAAAGTTCCAACTTTGTACAACCTTTTTTTTAAAAACATCTCTTCAAATGTAAGATTTTTATCAGCACAATGTTTCGTGTGCGCTACAATGAGTCCTACCGTAAAACGTGATTTTTCACCCCAAAAAAAAAGTTGTTTCCCAGCAACAATTTTTTTATTTTTTATTTTTGCGTTTGTTAGTTTGATGTTCAGAATGCTTAGTTGACGGTTTCGTTAAGAGTCTTTTTACACCCTGTATACTAATCTTTCCTGACTTACCTACTTTTACAAATGCCATGTTGGTCGATGGACCGCAAGCTGTGGTTCTGCTGCTAGGTTTGATACTCGGGCCCGGCCAAGTGTTATTGGGTGCGGTCTATAACATAAATACAAGTTAGTTTACCTATACAAGGTGTAAACGGGCCCTTCACGAACCAAGCATTATATACGTTACGGCTAATAGCCGAAGTGCGGCTACACCTAGTTTTAGCCGGCTACAACTAGGTGTAACCGGCTACATGCGGTTAAACTTAGATGTATCCTACTAATTTTCGGTTAGAACTAGGTATAGCCTTCATCATAGCGGCTAGAACTAGGTGCAGCCGCACACCGGTGGTTAAAATTAGGTGTATCATATTTATCATCGTCTAGAATTATGTTTTTTGGTTTTGTTTTGAGATTCTTATCTTGCGTTTCCCAATTGATTCGATTTCTTATTATACCCCCGTAGACTAGACATCTTACCCCAGACAAGCCATGTCAGTCTGAAATAAGATTAATAATTGTGTTGAATTATATTATGCACTGAAATGAAATTGTGTATTTAATTTCGCTAGGAGGTTTTTACGCGCGCTTGTCTCCGTCTCCGTTCTTTTACTTCTGAAGAGATGATTTACGATATTTTGTATTTTATTAATTATAAATGTCACTGCATCATCCCTGTCTTTTATTTTTTCAACATAATTGAATCAATCGGGAAAAGCAAGATAAGAACCTCAAAACAAACCAAAATGCTTAACTGAACTGAAAACCTAATTCTAGCCGATGACAAATAGGATACACCCAAGTTTAACCATCGGTGTGCGGCTGTACCTAGTTCTATCAGCTATGAAGAAAGCTAAACCTAGTTCTAACCGAAGTTAAGTAGGATTCATCTAAGTTTAACCGCATGTGGCCGGCTGCACCTAGTTGTAGCCGGCTAAAACTAGGTGTAGTCGCACTCCAGCTATTAGCCGTAACATATACATCAAACTAAGTAACACTCCGCAAAAAAATTGTCGGGACGTTTTAAAAAAGGACTTAATGCAACGCACTTAAAACACTGTGCTGATGGATGCATAGAACAGTAAAGGAATCCTGGAGATATTTAAAGTAAAGTTATCACATCAAAAACTTGTATTTTAAAAAAAAACCCAGCCACTCCGGGAGTGCCAACAGAAGTGAAAACCAAACAAACAACCTCAACGCGAGCGAATCCGCAGGCAAAACCTAGTATTAACCTAGATTTTTCTTTCTTTTGAGTTTCCTACACGTGCTTGTACAAAGACTAATGTTAGTTAACAAACAAACATTATGCAGTTCTTTTTCTTGACCTCCCAACATTTCATTATTAAATCAGCCCGCGTGTTTTTCACAACACATCTTAATTTAACACACAAAAAAAAAGATTCATCCATATTATGTTCATCAGTATTCCACGAAGACATTATAACCCGGCCTAATAAAACGTTATCTTGCCCGACAGGACACTCTTAGTTTCATGGACTTGTAAATTTAGTCGGGTTATCTACAAATTGTCGGGAGAACGGTGCAGTTATAGTTGGAGAGCTAGTGAAGGGATACATTACATACATTACATGAACAGAAAAGACGAAAATATTTTGATGGATATTTTCGCGCTAACCTGATTGTTGAAAACTTTTTAGAACCTGGTTTTGAATATGTGAAAATATAGGCCCATGAATTAAGGCATGGCAGACTTGTGATGGTCATACATTTCATTGAGTAAATAGGTAAATAAAACACCTTATTAATGAGCTCCACTTATTGGGTATGACAATGATAACCAAAGCATTCCCGTTTCTTATGCAAATAATCATAAATTATTGTCTGAGGGAAATTTCTTGAACTTTTAAGTACCGTTGCGCAACACAGTGTAGTCAGTCTCTATCTGTAAAAAATAAGTATCTGTAACTTACCTTCAGTTTTGGCTAGTTTTTGACGTGATCATTGGAATGAAATTGCGACTAGATTTTGTACAAATTGGGACTAGTATATTTTTTCTCACTTTGCGATCTTATTTATTTATTAAATTTACTATTTATGTCCACCCAGTAGACACAGGAAAATTCATATAATATTGGAGTACTTCTTTCTCTTTTTTTGTAAATTTAACAAAACACACCTTGAAACAAATGAATGATATTTCACGCGCACTAGCTCCCAGTCTACAAGGATTATCTAGTGTTGTGATAGCAGTTTATGTTGGATGTAGCCTGCAACGGATTATGATGGAAATGATACACGGAGTCCGGAGATACGGGCTTTATGTCTCACTTTGTGACTTTGTGATTATGGAACAACATTGCTGTTAAGCTGTAGGTGAGTTTTGCGTCAGATTAGCTTATATTATTAGCGCAGTAGATTGTTTAGGACTCGTGGCTTATAACTACCGCACGGGTCAATCATTCAGGTAAGCAAGAGCGGCTTACGCTCTTGCTTAGGTAACTCCGTGGATGGGTGACCCTAGCAACAGGGCTCCTAGGGTCTCTGAGCTTTATCTAGGCAATGGGTATTGACATATTCCATTAAATCAGCTCATCACACGCTACCGAATACAATTCTATATTAGCTTAGTATTCAACTTCAAAACACAATTTTCATCAACAAACAAAACCATTCCGAATTTATTGTTGAATAAACAAAATGGTTGACGCCAAACTTCTATATTCAAAAGTTACTCATATTAACTCATACGAACTTTATTTGCAAAATTTTTCACCCGATTGTTCGTTGGAAAATGCTGTGTTAGAAAACTATGTTTCAGCATGACTGGTGTTCTGTATTTTAATATTTATTAGAAGTTTAAATTACTTCTCACACTTGCTTTATATAGTCCAACCGTGTGTGAAAAGAATTACATAATAGGTTGCAAAAGATCCTCCCCTGGACAAACTGCGCTAAATAAAACGCACCAAATGCACCTGTAAAATCCCATTTGTGACGTGCGACAATACACTAACTAAAGAAATAAACATCTATATATTCTTAAATTGCTATATTTTTTTGCGCATTAATGTTGATAATAATAATAAGTTGGTTCACTTACTATATTAAACTTCGTGTAAAATTGAAATTATAAACTAAGAACTAAACTAACTACTGCTACTACTACCAAACTAAACAAACTAACTACTACCAACTAACTACTTTCTAACTAAATCTGGAATACAAGGCATACTACTCAGTAAAGGAGTTTTTAGATGACAAATTAATTGCAAAATAAAATTATTCACTCTCGTTATATACCAAACATTACGAAATATGTATAAAATAATATGAAATGAAGAAAACCAAATATAAATATGAAAATATTAATACATAAATAATAAGATAATTTAACTATTAATAATAATGAAAATACTCCTAATAATTCTAGAATAATTACCAATATAATTCGTATACAATACATAAATAAAAATAACTAATATAACATATTACACATATATACACAAATTCAATAATTAATATGTACATATTCATAATTGTGCACCCTAATAATTTATAATAATATTTAAATTTCTACTTAGCCCTCTTCCTCTCTCCTAATTTTGCTGTGCCTGACAGGGTCCATATTGTTCTTTAACCTTATTACACCATCTATATAATACACTAGCTGTCCCTCACAACTTCGTCTGCGTCAAACCTAGATAACGACAGCAGCGCCATCTGTCGGGCTGATTTGTGAATCTAAACCATCCAGGGTGCCACCCAAAGGCATACAAAAAAAAACATTCAAATCGGTCCAGCCGTTTAGGAGGAGTTCAGTGACATACACACGCACAGTAGAATTATATATATAAAGATATGGAATGCAATAAAGATTTGAGTATTGAGTATAAACTTGGGAAAGAAATTGGTATACCAAGCTGTATAATTTATTATAGCCAACTTGCACCTCTAATCACTGAATACGTAATGCGTCAAACATAATGTGAAAATTCGGTCTCGGTCATCTTCTATACACACATTACATAATTCTAAGGACTATTTTACATAGAGTAAAATACTGACTGCATCAATAAGTATTTGTATTTATTCATTTTGATTTGATGATTATAAAGCTTCTATCTAGTCCAGCGATTATTTTGATTAAGTTAAATTTTATGGGCTACTGGCTTTTGCGGCTTCGCTTGCGTTAATTTAGAATTTGACAATCATTCGGGTTGTACTCTGCTTGTAATAGTATAATTCAATCATGATTCGAAAGACACGTGGCGCCATCTTTTATCATAAGAACGTTATTGTTGTTTTCCTCGAAAACTGTACTTTTTATCGAGATGAAAGGTATACGTAGGATGATTGTTTCAGTGGTTTAGGCGTGAAAAGGTAACAAACAAACAAACTTATTTTCGCATTTATAATATTAAGTTAGAATTAGTTAGGATCAGGATAGTGATACTTTACTTTGAACGTGAGATTACACAGTTTAGAATTCAAACCTGTTTTAATGCATAATGAATGACATTGTTTCCGTATTTGTTGCTAATGTTTTGAAATGCTCATATCAACAATGTACTGGACTGTATATGTTTGTTACTACACAATAAATCACAAATCTTTGTTATCATATTGTAGTCCCAATTTATGGAAGCGCGCGCGGTGGTGGCCATAATAGCTATAAAATGTCACAGGGTAAATATATAATACAGTTTGCAGTACCTACCTATCCTCTGTATACTCAATCAGGGCTAGTTTCCAGAGATTAATGAGACTGGATGGATACTTTCGATATCAGCGTCTTTCTGCCCTTTTTCCATCATTCCATCTATTTGGGATCAGTGTAACACGTTTTCTTCTTCTATTCTTCCTTGTTGTTGACACGTTCGATATGTGAAACCAAAACACACATTTTTTATACAAGATATTATTCCCGCCACTATAAATTATAACGTTTGGGTGATTACAACAACACAATTTAGTTGAAAAAAAAACAGAAACCACACCAACATAAATTTGGCAACACTCACAAGCGAAAGTCTGACATCCAGTCTTACTAAGGGGTATCGTATTACTCGGTTACTGGGTTGTGGAGGTCAGATAAGCAGTCACTTCATGTAAAATACTGGTACTCAACTGCATCCGGTTAGACTGGAAGTCGATCCCAACATAGGTTTGGGAAAGGGCTAGGCAGATGATGATGATGACTCACACACAACCACAAATCAAGTTCAACATTTCACGAAATTGTATCAAATTAATTTTTTTTTTCACTTTTTTTTTAATTTAAATGCAACATGGGTGCAATCTTAAATCGTAATTTTAAAATTTGGCTAGTTTTTGAAAACCAACCTTGTAGACATAGTAGGTAAGATCGTATTACCAAATCGTCGTAACAAACAATCCATACTAATATGCAAATATTAATGCAAGTTACAACCTTAACAGCTGAACGGATTTGGAAGAAATTATGCAGACGGACAGACCTATGTATGACCTATGACCTACATGAGCGGGACTAGGTCATGGAATATTTTATATCAGTAGCACGTTCCCTTGAGATAGTTTCAGACGTCCGACGTTAATGTTAGCAGCAACAAACAACAGAATCTGGAACCTAATCAACTTTAATACTATAGAAGCTGTTACATTTTCCATGCTAGAATTTAAATGGCTTATGTTTAACCAACCATCAGATTTAGAAAGCTGTAACGGAAAAAAAATCACTTTTGATTGCCAAAATTAGTAAATGATCACCAAAATGAGATACCCATTTTAGCGTAATGCGTAACACTTCTAACTAAATCTATCCGTGTCGGGGTGCCCCAAGTCGGCCTAGGCTAAACTAGTTTGTCATCAACCACCTTATTAAAATTTGGAGCTCATTTACTATTTTTTTTTTTTGTTTAAAAAAGAACGTTGCCTCACACTAGGAATTTCTCCTGTATCGTGGGTGCGTTTACAAACATTGAAACTCACATACACAAACAGCCAGACCCGGAACAACTGTCTGTAGGCCATACAAATATTTGTTCCGTGCGGGGATCGAACCCGCGACACGCAGCGCAGCAGTCAATCGCTCAGCCACTGCGCCAACCGTGCCGTCAATATGGGTCAATACCGTCAATATGGTGATCAATTGACATTTTAGGTGATAGATGTTAGTGTTCACAAAGTTATTATTTTTGGTGGTCATTCTACTCCATACCTTGCAAGATAACACCGCTAGTATACCCATATTACCGGCACAGAGAGGAAAAATCGCATTATACTGGAAATTTAATATGCACCCGCATCTAATAAATCTGGTAAACAACGCAGGGGCCTCCGGTGATCGATAAAGGGATGTTAACAAATTTAGCTTCACCGCAGTCCTACCAAGAAATGGATGGGTACAGAAGGTCCGTTTCAAACGACAAGCGAAAACGCATATACATACACACATACATAAACTCACGCCCTTTTCCCATACGGGTACGCAGAAACCACAGAACGCCACCTGCTACGATCCTTACATACTCCTTTTGCCTCGTCCACGTTCATACATCTGGTCAAACACGCACGCCGGTTGCAAGTACTATGCACCTGACTTTTCTGAAGAACCTCACCAATAGGGTCAGCGTATCTCCTTCTAGGGCGTCCCCTCCCTGCGTTGCCACTCACATCTGCCTTGTAAATACCTTTTGTTAGTCGCCTTTCACTCATACTGTCCACATAACTAAACCATCTAAGCATGCTCTTAAAACGAAAACGCATATGTACGGAGATTCCAACATTTTTATGGTTTAAAATCATTTGGTTTACAGTTTGTGGTAACTTGATGTATGTACTGGCAACTGTTTAATATGATTCCTCTCATTCGTTACAAACATATTCAGTTCTGTATGGTGTCGGACGTGAAGAATAGCACCATTCCATATCTTCCCGTGGGTGTCATAGGTGGCGACTAAGGGACTTAGCAGAGAATGGGCAGCAGCGTTCTCTGTGCTTTTGTAACAATCGTACTGCGATCGCCAACCCGCCTGCCAAGCGTGGCGATTATGGCAAAACGGGGAGTTGTTTCAGGGGGGCCTAGGTCCAGCAGTGGACGTCTTTCGGCTGTAGTGACGATGATGAAACATACAAAAATACAAATCTTTCTTCTTTTTAATGTTAGTGTAGATAATGACAGTGAAGGACCAGTACATTGACTGAACTATCAAATGAAATGGCTCGCAGTTCGCTCTTATCTGAAGCTCATATTTATCTCAAAAAAAAAATTTTTTAACACGTTACTCCAAACTAGGAATTTCTCCTGTTTCGCGAATGCGTTTACAAACATTTTAACTCGCATACACAAACAGCCAGACCCGGAACAACTACATGTAGGTTATAGAAATATTTGTTTTGTGCAGGAATCGAATCAGCGACACGCAGCGCAGCAGCCAATCGCTCAGCCACTGCACCAACTGTGCCGTCAAAAGTAGTTCAAATGTAAGTTGGTGTGTATTTGGGTGCGAGAGTTTTCGTTCATTCTTCAAAGCTGACTCTTCTGTATACTTCTATATTGTGGATCGGCTTTTATGTACATTTAATAGGAAGCTATCGATTCCTGATTGAAGCAAAGTGGTTCAGAACGTTCATGAAACATAAAATATTAAGGGCTATATTAATAAGCCACTCCATTTTGAGGTTTCTGTCGTAATGATAACGCCTTTAATATTCAAATAAGATTAAGAGACTATTATTAGTATAGAATTTTACCCAGATTTTGATATAATAAGATTCTAAAATGTGGTTTTGTTACAAAAACACGTGTAACGTTGATGGAATCTTGTTTATTAAGGCTTTAATCTTGACACGGTGTCTACTAGACCTTAAACTCATTAACGTTGTGTTGTAAATTGTTTTAAATGTAAAAAAATCACGCCTGTAATCCCCAAAGGGTTAGGCAGAGGTGTACCTAATAGCACACCCACATTTTGCCAGTTAAGTTTTAAGTACTAAGTAATAGAAGGTGAACCTATTGCCACCAACCGGGCTCAAAACCAGATTCCGTGGCTGCTACTGAGATAGTCCTGATGGAAAAACCAATAGCACTTTGTCTGACCTGAGAATCGGACCCTGGACCTCAGGCTCAGCAGTCGCGCTTGCAAACACTCGACCAACGAGGCAGTCTTATTGTGTTGTATTGTTGTTGTTATTGTTGTTACGTTGTTGTTGTTATTGTTGTTGTCTTGTTGTTGAATAGTTTTTATCATGTTGTTGTTGATGTCTTGTGGTTGTTTGTTTGTTGTTCTCTTATTTATATTTATTTTCTTGCAAATAAACATTTTTAATTTGATTTGATTTAAAAGTCCAGATTTGGTTTGGTTTAAAAGTTTTTGGTTTGGTTTAAAAATACTCGTATATAAGGAGATATTTGAAAGTGGCCCCTGTTACAGAAAAGTTCTCTCGTCTGTCTTGGTATGAACACATGATGAGGAGGGATGAAACGCGTATGACTAAAATAGATTGAAAAAGGTTAATGTTGATGGATGGAGTTGGAGAGGAAGATCAAAGATTTTCGGATTGTGTGAGGAGTGATCTGAAGGAGAAAGGAGTAAAATGACAGAATGTGTGATGGTTAACAGAGAGGGACAAGTAACATAGGTCAATGACAGGAATATGATGAAGTTAAATCATCTTTTTCATCAATTTTACTACAAAAAAGTAAAAAATAGAAAACAACATCCTCAAAATGAAATAAAATGTGGGGACACGTTTTTAAATCCCGGAGTAATCCCGGAATTGGAATAACAGTAAGCCAGTTTGCTGACTAAGCCAGTTTGCTGCGCCACCAGGAATGGGTGAGTGACGCGAACTTATAAGGTAGCCGTATTAAAATCTTGCAGAGGATATGTCAGAATAATTTCCTCCATTTCGTGCTTCCTTACTTACTAATATTATAAATGTAAAAGTAAGTTTGTTTTTACGCAGATAGTTTCCAACCTGGATACTTTTTATCCCGGTAGTACGATCCCGTGGGACAATTACCGAACTCCACGCAGACGAAGCCGCGGGTATAAGTTAGTATTTAATAAAGTATCGGTTGCAGTGTTTGTAAATTTGTACAAGAGCAAAAATATATTTCTTTTGAATCTAATTTTGATTGACATGAATTCAAGAGTCAAGTTAATAAAACAGTAAATTATATTCTTTGAGCAACGATAAAGTGTTTTGGGCCAGATTACTAGAATAATCTTATTTATATATTTCAAGTGGAAACACCCGAGACACCAATTATGTCTAGAATAGGTTTTTAATTCCACTAAAAAGCCTCCAGGCAGACCTGGCTAGCCTCACGCCGTATATACGTTGGAAATTAGGTTATTAGGTCACGTCTGAGTCTACCTAAAAATGGATCATTTTTCACTTTCAGTATTTTAGACTTGACCTATTTTAGCACACTCTTATCCAGTTCTTTGCAAAAAATAATCTATGTTTTGTCTATCAGTGAGTATTGTAAAAAATCTTGGCTTAAACTCTCTTATTTATCTGTGACTGTGGCAATTTCTTCGTTGGCCGCGTTGATAAGGTTATATTATAAAATTAAACGTTGTAACTAGGCATTTCAGATTACGTACTTTAATACAAAGTACGTTGAGAGTCAATGGCATGAACGCCTATCTACATTTAGCCATTAAAGCTAATGTTTTTTACGCTCCCAGGATTAAAATAATTAAGAAGGTATTATCCAATATGATATTTACTCAATCGACAATACGATATCCAAATGTCCCAATAATAGCACTATATCACTCGATTTAAGCTGTTGATCCCCTGTGATATATTCCCGGGATCAATCCCAGTCTGCGGGCCACCTTAATTACCAAAGCGAGAATAAAATAAATTCGATTATTGGTTTCCCGGCCTGGCACATCACAAAATTTAATAAAATTAATAAACATATTCTTCTTGATTGAAATATTAAATCTCATATTAATTGACAAAGTAAGTTTTAATTGACGAAATTAACCATTTGGCAGCCATTATGAAGGTGACGACGCTAATTTAGGCATAAAATGTGTCCTGACATTGATTTATGCTTAGAAATAAGGAGAACAAAATTACGTGAAAATTATTATTTCGGATTTTTTTTCAGTTCACTTTCGGGCTGACTATCTGTAACGACCGTTAAAGATCTACAAATAACACCCGGGATCCCGGCTGTCATTTGAACGATCGGCGTAACGTACTTTCCAAAGCACGGAGGAAACTCGGTATGTAATGATTGGACACCCATCCACAAACCGACCTTGGCAAGCGTAGCTTAACGTAGAAGTTGGACCCATGCGGCTGTTATTATTTAGCCACGAGCTCCTCGAGACCAGTAGCTGAAAAAAAAGTGGCTGCCTAGGATGGATGGGAGAAGTAAGACGAGACGCGACCACTAAGCCACCACTGCCAACTCTAATCCAATCACTTCCAATAAGTCCGTCCCTCACTAAAGAGTAAAGAAGCAATTACTCTTTGATACCTCGTCCCTCAAACTTGTGAAGTCAACAAACAAAATGGCGGCCTGTGACGTAAAACTAAGCTCACGACTAATTTTATGACACGAACTCTGATCAAGGCTTGAGAAGTTTAGGGAAGTTTTGTGACATTAAAGGAGTCTTCCTACCTACAGCCTGCGTTCTAAACAAGGTATGTATATAAAATTTATTATACGTGTTGTGTAACTGTCTTTATTTACTGTTTACACGTTAAAACTTATTGTTGTCAAGATTACTTCTATATAAAATACTTTAAGAAAACTTGTAAAAAATTCAGTCTCCGTAAAGTTTCAATTTACGGGAAATTATTACCAAAAGTAGTAAAGTAACAACTAAGCCGACATTCTTTGAAAAAAAAAACGACATTACTTTAATTAAGAAAAGTTAAAAAAAAACACAATATTTTAAAATCGACATCGAAATTCTAGGTTCGAACGCCACGTTCTATTTCAACAGACATTTAAAATTCTATCGATAAAGCTTTCCGATTTAAATCGATAACCATTCCAGTATCGATACCTATCTATCTAATCGGAATAGTTGCATCTGCAGTTTATGAATACCGAAATTCAATCATTTCGATAGTCGTCGTCACTCGGCCTGATTTGAATCGACCTAGTTGTAAATGTACCAATTCATCCGATAGTTTAAGTTCCGATTACGTGTCCAGTTTCATTGTTAGAGTACTGTCATATTAGGACAAAACCTTTATATGGTATGGTAAATCATTAAAGTGTCAGACTTGTACTGACTAAAACCCATCCTTGTTCCTTCCTTGCCCTTTGTGTTCCAGGGCCGCGGTATCTATTTCGAACAGTCCTGCAGCCCTGGCAGGTATCGACCCTTGCGGGCCCCTCCCTGTTTGCTAACATCTCTTTGAGGCGCGCGTATAATATGAACGCGCCATTTAAGTTCCATGTAATAGAGGGTGAGCGTTTTGCCACCAGGCTTAAATCCAGACTCCGTCTAGCTGCAACTGGGAAATCCTTGATGAAAAAACCCAACAACACTTTGAACGACCCGGGAATCAAAACCAGGACCTCGTGCTCAGCAGTCGCGCACGACCACTAGACCAACGAAGCAGTCAAAAGCTAATCATCTATAATATTTCAAATAAACTGCTGGACATAAGCCTCCGCCATGCATCAGCATATCGCCCAATGAGAGTAACGAAAGAGAGAGTACACTTGTGTTGGCACACAGGCACATGCACACACACATACTACATAAGACCAACAGCAGGGCTTTAGTTGTAAACAATGACATATTAACATGACAATGGTATATTAATGTTCTGTTAATGTGTCTATTGAGTACCGGAAGTACAGCCATTATGCCTAGTTAGAATGCTTTTCTCGGTGTCCGTGGGTTAAGCAGAACTATTTGACCGATTATTGTGGGTCAAATAGGGTCTTAAGGAATTTTGTCAAGCTATAATAGTTTAATTTGTCATAAAATGTTCCGAACGCGTCTTCAAATATGAGGTCGCAACCGATAGCCTTCATAGTGCCGTATCATGCAGGTCATAAGGTCCTATTAAAATAGATGGCCCAACTTTTAGCAATCATTCAGACCACCAAAATAAGGACAATGGTAAAAAATAAATTAAAAAAACGCATTAGAAACTTACAAGAAAAATAAACAGCTAACGAAAATATACTAAAAATGCCGGCAATTTATTATTTAAGGTCAAAATAAAATCACTATAATCAGTTTTTTTTTGCTTGGATATCTTTGGTTAGGCGTTCTGAACGCTGTGTTAAAATTTGTCCATCTATTTTAATGGGACCTTATTATGTTCTTTTAATCAGAAACTATAGGAGCCCACCTGCTAGCTTATTTTCCTTCCTTCCTTCCTTTATCTTGGGTATAGTTACAGCCTTTTTAGCTTTATCAATTAAAAAAAAAATCGCTTGAATCATGCGGGTGGCCGCGCCCGGCTAGAGAGCGCTTCTGGTGTGTGTGCAAGCAAAAATGAGCTTAGTGGTAATCAGGCGGAAGTGTCCTTGATTGTACATACATACAGCGTGGAAGGGACACTGACGCTAAAAGGGTTTCCACGTAGGCAGTACATCATTATGAACCCCCCACATAGAAATTTTTCATCGGTAATTTAAGTGCAGTTGCTTGAGTCGCGCTTCATTTGTGGTATATTATCTGCATTTCTCGTCTTCGTAGAGTACTTTTGGCCGCGGGGAGTGGTGTTCCGTCGCTTCCATGGGCAAGTGCCACATGAACAGTGACATAGTGCCAAGTGCAGTGTTACCGTCAGAGTTTTAAGGTTCTATTTACTGACACAAATTGTATTCTATCATATTATGTTAGTCTGTAAAGTATACATATAACTATGGGCATATAACAAAGTTGCTTGAGAATAAATGAATTTTATGTTATGTTATTAATATTAATGGGTCCTAAGTTAAAGTTGACTTTATTGGACAACAATTTTACACCACTGCCTACCCCTTCGAACAATACAAGCCTGATGTTACCCCAGCAAGGAAATGCTGCTAAGCGTCGGAAATAGCAGTGTTGACAGCATATTTCCGAAGCTCTCCGAAGTTAGTTCAACAGAATACCATGAGAGCTAGTAAAGAATAAGGGGCTTGCATTCAAATCCCTCTGCTAGACAAATAGGAAATGGAAAATCTGCTAATGCTGCATCCTGTCTACTGCCGCAACACCGATATTTTCACCTTTCAGTGCTAAACCAGCCGAAGTAGCATGTGCACTACAAAAATTGCCTTTACTACAACCAGAATGCGACGCTGTCTATGACAAATTGTTACCACTGTATGCAATTGACTATACAGTATAACGAGTTATTTTGATGTACTGTCAAAGATCTTATTTTCAGCAATTCATTAAGTATTTATATTTTTAATACATTCCTAATATTATATTTTTTCATTGTGTTTGTAACTTTGGAAAATTGTTTTTACTTCCCAGGTAAACATTGTTTAACAGTAGCAAGTTGCCTGGAGGCCAAAAAGCCAGTTCGACTTTACATACTCTCGCAATATCAACTTGCCGTAAGTACAGTGTAAACTGCAAACAATACTACTACGTACATACATGAAGTTTCCGAGAAAATCTCTAGACTTTGAACTGCACTTTGCAGTATAAAATATTTTATTTGCTCGGCTCAACCATAGACAAAATAGTACAGAAGGTCCTCTCAATAGAATGAGCGAAAAACAGACGCACATTCACGATATACCCAGTTTCCTCTCTGCTTTGGGTAGCACGTTAAACCATTGGTCGCGGCTGTCATTTGTAGATCTTTGACAGTCGATACCAGTAGTCCTTGGGAAGCGTTTCAAACTAACGTATCCATATTGCGAGAACTCAAAATAACCACGCGGCTGTCATCTGAGTGTCTACGCAGAATCCTAGAATACTTCGGTCACATTGCAAGGAAAGAAGGTGACAACCTCGAGAAACTCATCGTGACCGGCTAAGTAGATGGAAAAAGACCTCGTGGTCGCAGCCCGATACGTTGGTCTGACCAGATCCGCACTGCCTAGACTCTTCAGTTCACAACGCCCTCCACATCGCTAGGGACAGAAACAAATGGAGAAACATCGTACGTGTTAAGTGATGCAGCAGGGAGGTCATGACCCTCAGTACTGAGGAAAACGACGCAAGGAGGAGGAGGACCGGTAGTCAGTGGCCCGAAAGACTCATATCCAGTCTTACCAAGGGGTATCGTATCATCCAGTATTAACTGGGTAGTGAACGTGGAGGTCAGATAGGCAGTCACTCATTTAAAATACTGATATTCATCTCCATCCAGTTAGACTAGAAGCCGACCCTAACATTTATTTTTTATTTATTTAGGTACACAAAAGTGACATATTTTTTTACGATGTCATTTTGTGAAAGTGACTTTCAGCGTCAAGACCCTTTAAACCACTTCTTTTATTTGTTTTCGTCGCAAAACGGGTGATGTTTGGTAGACTTCAACAAAGTGGAGTGGAGAGGAGACCTGCGCGAATCATCCAATCACATTCGTTGAAACCCACATCGCGTCTCTCGTCTCTCCTATAATTGGTTGAATCTTGCACGAGGCCGCACCGCTCCGCTTGTCTTTGTTTTGGTGACACCGGCGGCTGGGGATCTGAATCAAACATCAATCGCAATCATGCTTGCTCCCACTCTCTCTGTACGTGAAGCGTCTCTAACGCCCACTTGTCTCGATTACACTCGCTCTCTGGCTCCTTAACGCCGCATATGTGGCACACTGACCTTCTGTACCTTCCTATTGATTTACCACAACTTTGTGTGGATTTCGTGGAACTAGCGCTTGTCATACAGGTGGAGTAAATAATGCATGTCTTGCTCATCACCAGTTCTTTGTTGCAGTACTTTTAGTTTTTATGTGGTGCAAGCAATTTTGTAGTATTCTTGTGTGGTCGATAAATTAGAAAAGTTAAGTGGAACTGTTTTATATCGAGAGGTTTTTATATTCTACTAGATAATACCCGAAGTTTCGCCCGCATGGAGTTCGGTTGTTGTTCCACTGGATCGTACCACCGAGATAAAAGTATCCTATGTTAATTCAGGTTTTAAAGTATCTGTGTGCCAAAAAAAGAGTACCTAACAAATATTTATAAAGTTTCAGAGGATGGGCTGAAACTTTCGCATTTATAAAGGTAGTAGGAAGATGAAGAAATATTTTTTAATCCCGGTAGGTCACGCTTACCTTCTCAGCCGTTTGGTTTGGTTCCCCGAAGGGACAAATTTTTAAAATAGGTATTATGTATGAATGCCATGAAAAGCATTCCAGGTGTCACCGCGATTGCCAACGATTTGTAACGCGACAATTCTACGATACCACACAAACGCTAGTGACGCATATCGCATCACCTGATATCACGAATGGGGGTGAAGGGGGGGGGGGGGTAGGGTAAGTACTAATAAGCACTTAAGCTCTTTAAGCTCCAAGGCACAGTTGACGTTCATCAATTATTAACAAGATAACATGAGTATATACAGTAATCTAGATTATTATTTCGGCTTGTCAGGGCGGCGTGCCTGACAGGCAGATTACTGTATGCAGTACGATGTTATTAATTCATGGGCAGTACTGATGAGCCATTGTGTAACCGCTTTGTGTATTCTCTGTGTCTTGTCTTGGTGTACGGAGATGTAATTAGCTGGTGGTTTATACCACTGCGTGTCTGAAAATTTCGCAATAAAAAAATCATTTTTTTTGTTTGAGTTAAGACAATGGAGCGACTGCCTTTTTTTTCAAACGCCCCTTCCCCCCCTCTCCGCTAGCGGAGCGGCGCAGCGGGAGGGTCCTCCCGCGCGCGCTCCGCTGACCAGGCCTCCTCTCCACACTCCCCAGCGTGGCCTCGACCACGCCGGGAAGCGGGAGGCCCAGTCCCCTGCGGCACTCCCCTGCTGTGCCCTCCGCTATGCCCGCTGCTCAGAGGGCACGCAGGGGAACGCACACCGCACATCGCATAAGTCATCACACGACGTGCGGTGCGCCCCTCCCCAGAAAGCGCCTGGTGGTTTTTTGTTGCGTCTATTTCTTATGGAATTAGACCAAGAACAGGGCGGCAACCACGTGAAGGTAACACACCAGACTTGCCTTGAGGATCTACACGACCGTAGCGCTCCCCCTCAAGACCCCGCCACCCTACCGCCTCTGAGGGAGGCAGTAAGGTAGACCTGCATCTATGCTACCAAGCAAAGCATGTGCAAAGCTTGTCGTTGTGCAACCGCGAAAGCATAAATACAGATCCGCCCCATGGAGCGACTGCCTATCTGACGTCCACAACCCAGTTAGTAGTGGGTAATACGATACTCCTTGTTAAGGTTGGTTGTTAGACTTTCGGGCCACTGACTACCTGTATCAGTAGACGATATTAACAACAGGCTGGTAGAAACTGTCCACACGGTTGGGTCTAAGTTCTATAAAACCCACCGTCAACATAGGCCTCAGAAACTATCCGACCGTACCCGCAACCTAATGGCCGAGCGACGTTCTATGCCGCTCCAAACCCCCGAACAGGCCAAGTCATATAGGCAGCTCAATAGACAGATCTCAAAGTCCTTAAGAAGCGACATACGCTCCTTCTATACGGAACGTATTAAGGAAACTGTAGAGCGAAACAAGGGCTCAAAAGTTTTCGCTAAAGACGCATATTGTGCAAAGCCAGCTGATGAGGCTGAAGACGGAGGATGAAAGAGTAACGTCGAATAGGCCAGAGGTATTACGAGAGATAGAGAGGTTCTATGGTCAGTATACCTCAGTCGCAGAACCTGTTACTAGCTTGGTTAAAGACCCAAGAGCCAAGTCAACTCGGCACTATACCGAAGATATCCCGGACATCAGCCTGTACTTGATTAGGATGGCTCTGAAGCAACTGAAAAAAAACAAGGCGCCGGGCGATGACGGAATTACCGCAGAGCTTCTGAAAGCGGGTGGAACACCGATATTCAAAGTCCTTCAGAAGTTGTTTAATTCCGTCTTGCTTGGAGGTAAAACGCCTGAGGCATGGAACAGGGATGTGGTGATCCTGTTCTTCAAGGGTGACCACACTTTATTGAAGAATTATAGGCCCATCACACTGCTGAGCCATGTCTATAAGTTGTTCTCAAGAGTCATCACGAATCGTCTCGAACGCAGGTTTGATGACTTCCAGCCTCCCGAACAAGCCGGTTTCCGAAGAGGCTTTAGTACCATAGACCACATACATACGCTGCGGCAGATTACAGAAGACCGAAAAGTATAATCGGCCTTTATGGTTGGCGTTTGTGGACTATGAGAAAGTCTTTGATTCGATCGAAACTTGGGCGGTTCTTAGGTCTCTCCAGAGGTGCCATATTGACTATCGGTACGTGGAAGTGTTAAAGTGTTTGTATAACAACGCCACTATGTCAGTTCGAGTACAGGATTAGTGCACCAAGGCAATCTCGATACAGAGAGGAGTAAGACAGGGAGACCTCATATCTCCGAAACTGTTTTCGGCTACTCTAGAGGACGCCTTCAAACTCCTGGAATGGAAAGGACTTGGCATCAATATCAACGGCAAATACATCACTCACCTTCGATTTGCCGACGATATTGTAGTCATGGCTGAGTCACTGGAAGACCTAGGGCAAATGCTCGGTGACCTCAATAGTAGGGTTTATAACCAATGTGTGTTACCAGTGATGACTTAGAAATCTGAAACGTGGTCTCTCACAAAAGGTCTGATACAGAAGCTCAAAGTCGCTCAGCGGGTCATGGAAAGGGCTATGCTCGGCGTTTCTCTACGTGATAGAATCAGAAATGAGGAAATCCGTAGACGAGCCAAGGTCGTCGACATAGCCCAGCGGGTTAGCAAGCTGAAGTGGCAATGGGCAGACCACATAGCACGAAGATCGGACGGCCGATGGAGCAAAAAGATACTGGAGTGGAGACCACGCATTGGAAAGCACAGCGTGGGACGGCCACCTGCCAGATGGACCGACGACCTTGTCAAAATTGCAGGCATTCGCTGGATGTAGGTGACATTGAACCGGACACGCTGGAAATCGATTTGGGAGGCCTATGTTCCGCAGTGGACAGCAACGGTATGATATGATGACTACCTGTAACGACTGTCGAAGACCAACAATTAACAATAAAAATAAAATTTTTGTTAAATTTTGGTACTTACAAGTTTTCGCGAATATCTAAATTTGCCCATATCTTTTTGACTTTGATTTTCATACACCTAGTAGGGACTATAGACCTCAGTATCTGGTATAAATTTCAACTTGCTAGGTCCACCTGTTTCTGAGAAAATCGGTGGTGACACACGGATAGACAGACGGACAGACAGACATACGGACAAGAGAGTGATATTATAAGGGTTTCTTTTTTACCTTTCGAGGTACGGAACCCTAAAAATACCATAGCTTTCATTTTCCAACTAACCAGCCTAAGCTACTTGCTCCAGAACCAAAATACAATAACTTACATCTAACCTCCTTAATATAATTCTTAGATTGATCAGACAATAATACCTAACTAACCTAGAAATATACGATACTTAAACATAATTTACAGCAATATTATTGCAACATATGGTAATTAAATACTCATTCCCACCACCCTACTAACTTATGGGCGGGTAATTACAAACAAGAAAACATAAAATAATGTATATTGTAGGTACCTTACCGTAAGAACACAGAATAGATAGGACCCAGAAGCTCAGTTTCGTACAACGAGCAAACACGTCTTAGTCTCTACATTTTTTTTTTACTAAATTAACTACCGCAGACATGGTGATCCACGCTCTTTTTTATCTTTACAACATTTGTTTGCTTTTTTTTTAATACTTAATATTACAATCGTGCTCCTACATTAGACATATTATACTAACACTTAATATAATAAGATAAAATCTACGTGAGTCCATAATATTTTTTTATTTTTTTGTTGCAAACTTGTTCATGCACATTATTATTTTATATAATTATATATTTTTTTTATTTTTTATTATTACCAGGCTTACATTAACTTAACGACAGATTAATTTAAATTGCTTATAACTAAGATTTGTGTACTACTAAGGTTACGCTTACCAATTTTTACAGGGACTGTTAACTGCATGGCAATGTGAGCCGACCGGCACCGACCGACGGCATCCGTTCACGGACATGACCTGCACATCCGCGCCGCTCATCTCAACCATTTTTTAGGGAATTTAGCGACTGGGTGGGCAGCGCCACCATCGGCAGTGCTTTTACGTGAGTATGACAGACTCACTCTGCCATCCAGTTTTACAGAATCTTCGTGGAGTTGTTCGGGTATGGGTTTCTTTTTGACGTTGGGTTTTGGGGTTTGGATGGGGACTATGTGGGTCGTCTGAACAGGGACTTCGCTAGCCTAAGCAAAGCTTCCACACGACTACGTCTCGATGCTGCATGGCCGTCTTCAAGTTGTACTCGACGACTGTTTTAGTAGGCGCATCCATCGCTCTCTTTGCAAAGCGACCCGTGACGTCATCGGCGTCGTCGGTGTAGTAGACGCAACTGACTGTATGTCTCGAGACCGCCACTACCGCGTGAGAGATACTGTCGTGGATCTGGAGTCTCCTGGACTTGGTATTGATGATAATTACGCTGTCGAAGGCCAGACCCTGAGCCTCGTGGATGGTTAAGGTACGCGACCCTACGCTGGACCCATATCCCTGGCTGATGAGAGAAGCTTTCTCCTCCTGCGTATGAACCAGGAATAGGGTGTTTTGGGCAGCAGTTTCTACATTAGTATCATTGAATTTCGGAAGGTTGTAGAGTTAGCGGTCTGGTTATTGATCTAAATCCTGATAACTGAACTCTCTCTTGTGTACTAATTTGTCTCTCTGGAACTCTGGATTTGAGCCTGGTTGATGGCAATAGGCTCGCCCCCTATTACATGGGACTTAAACATAACTGGCGAATTGTGGGTGTACTATTAGGTACACCTCTGCCTAACCCTACGGGGATTACAGGCGTGATGTTATGTTATGTTATGTCTACTTAACCTATGGACAACATAACAGGGTTAAAGCAATAACAGGGTTCTAGCCACCAGTCCCACCCATCACACGACCCCGGGTAATCTGACGTGCGTCACGTGCGTTTGTTTCCTTCACATCAAATTGATGCTCTACGTGGCAAAAAAGTCAATGTAACAAACAAAGTGACCGACTTCCGAAAGTTTGGATCTAAGATACTTAAATTGTTTCTCTGGGATTTCGTTTAGCTTCTTTGTCTCGCCGCTTTTATAGCGGTCTTATTTAAACTCACATACACCATCAACCAGACCCGGAACAACTATTTGTAGGCTATACAAATATTTGTTGCGTGCGGGGATCGACACTCAGCGCAGCAGTCAATCGCTCAGCCACTGCGCCAACCGATTTTGATTTTGATTCTGGCTTTCAGGAGTTACTTACGTAGGTTTGGGAATAGTGTGGCAGGCTTCCAAAAGTAAAGTTATTTTTCCGTTTTTTTTTTGTGTTTCATTTTTTATTACTTTTTGCAAAAAAGTTTTTTCCTAGATTAGCATAGCAAGCATGATCAGCCTATAACATTCCTACTGCTGCGACGCCTACTTTTCGTCAAAGGGAAGATCGGAGGGAGTGGACCGTAATACACCACGTGGGCCCAGTGCGGGTTGGCAGATGTCACGTTTCTTCTAAGTTTCGGTTCTAGGACATGCCAATTTCCTAATTACGTAAGAAGTTATACTTCTTTGGCGTATAAAACTAAAATATTGACTAGCTAACTTCAGGATGTATGTTGACTAGCTAACTTCACGGTATCGGTTTTTCGTGAAGGTGTGCGCGCGCATCGTAAAAATTTACTCTCATAATTTTTCCCTAATGCGCCAAAAGAAGTATAACTTCAATAAAATAACTTATAAATTAAATAAACGTTTTTCCCAGTTAATCAAATACAGATAATATAGAATTTTCCCCTATACTAAATCTCCCTAAGCGATTTATTACCTCCTGAAGTACGTATATAATGGTGCCTCTGCGTTTTGAATCCCCGAGGTATCTACAGAGAATGTTCGTGAATTAATGCTGATTTATGTTACTCAGCATGTTAAAGTACCCACAATTGGTTTAATTTTATCTGGAACATACCCATGTTTGTGTAGGTAAGAATATTGCATGTTAAAGACTGACAAAAATCTTTTTTAATGTGTTTTAAAAGAAAAGTAGCAGATTTTCTGTAAAGATTATAGCTAAGTAAACAATATAATCAGTATTATTGTAGTAACTCCAAAGGCTAGCTGGCAGCCGTGTTGACGGTGCGTTCGTGTTCCACGCGCGCCTCCAAGAGATGTCAGCAAACAGGGAGGGGCCCGCAAGGGCCGATGCCTGCCTGGGCTGCGGGACTGTTCGAAAGAGATACCGCGGCCCTGGAGCACAAAGGGCAAGGAAGGAACATGGATGGCTTTTAGTCAGTACAAGTCTGACACTCCCTACCGCTCTGCCCAGAGCGGGAGAAGCCATTTGATGATTTCACATTCGAAAAAAAAACCAAAAAAAGGCTCAGCTGGCACGTACACAGTCTTTTGTCGTTTTCCTTACCATTTTGCATAAATGTGACTGACTTTCGTTAATGCAGTATTGAATCTGCCCTTTAAACGCACGGATGATTATAAGCTTGTTGGCATAGACAGATCACGTGAAGCCACTATAAAAGTAGTCAACTATAAAATAATATGTTTTCCCAAAACATTTCACATTTGACACGCATTATTTTTGTAAAACATACTTTATCACATTCATAATTCAGTTGAGATTAATATACCGACCATATTTCACCCTTTGGAACTTCATAATTTTAATTAAACGTTATATCACGCTCGTGTTTTGTAAATTTTAATACAAACAGTATTTTAAAGGAGACAACTTACCTACTTTGTTTGAAAACATTAATTTTGCCCTCTAATTATTAAATGTTTCACTACAAAAGATAATTATGGCATTTTCAACTCTTTGATCTTGAGTAAGCTAATGCCATAACACAGATCAAGCTACAAAATGTTCAGGTCCACCACCCAAATCTGTATAGCCCATCGCAGCCCACCACTGGATATGGGCCTCTTCCAGGCAGTGCCTTCTCTTTCCAAATCCAGTTTGATCCAGCCACTTTTTACGGTTCCGTACCTCAAAAGGTAAAAAAAGGAACCCTTATAAGATCACTCTCTTGTCCGACTGTCCGTCTGTCTGTCTGTCCGTGTGTCACCACCAATTTTCTTAGGAACGGATGGACCTAGCAAGTTGAAATTTATGCCAGAATACAGTCTATAGTTCATAATAGGTGTATAAAAATCAAGGTCCTGAGTCAACACGATAAAAAGATATGGGTAAATTTAGATTTTCGCGAAAACTTGTAAGCACCAAAATTTACCTTAATTTTCAACTTTTTTATTTTTCGGAATTTTCTCTGAACCTAAAGTATCTACCTTAAGTCTTAACTTGTTAAGGTACATCTTGAAAAACAGGATCAAAAACGCATGGCAATTCAAAAAGTCATACAACTTAATTGAATGCTAATTGCCCTCTCCCTTCATTAAGACAAGAACGAACAAAGAAAGAATTAAGTAAAGCGTTCATAAATCCCGCGTTTTAGTACAACTTTAAAACATTCAAGCTCCAACAGCCTTCGTCTTAAAAGGTACTCCTTACTTAGCAGAACAAGCACCAAGTAGAGGGAACAAAATAAGAGCGCTCTAAGTTTAATCTTGAGAAGCCACTCTCACATTTGACACTTGTGAAGACTTTTAAAACTATAGCCTGGATTTATAGACTTACGGGAATTATATTTTCATAAAGTTTTTACAATATGTAGGGTTGGTTTTCAGTTCCTTTTTTAAAGAGCGATTGTTTCAGTAATCGGTCACTTAAATTGTTTTTCATTTTAAAAGAAAACATTGAAATAGAAAACAACGTACAAAACATAATAGCGCACCTGTAATCCCGTAGGGTTAAGCAGAGGTGTACCTAATAGAACACCCACATTTCGCCAGTTATGTCAAAATTCAATGTAATAAGGGGCGAACCTATTGCCATCAACCGAGCACAAAACTAAACTCCGTGGCTGATACAGAGAAACTCCTGATGGTATAACCCAATAACACTTTTACCGACCTGGGAATCGATCCCGGACCTCATGCTCAGCAGTTGCGTTTGCGACCACTAAACCAAAGATGCAGTTGGAATAAAATGCACTTTATGAAGCAACAAAATGCCAAAAACCTGTAACCTTTATGTCAACACCCTATAAGGTTAAAAATTAATTGAAAAATTTAAGAATCTCGAACCCTGAGAAGTTCATTTAAATATAGCAACGCGTATCTAAATTTTGAGTTTCACCTCAATGCAATTCAACGACAAAAATTTCCATAAAAAATCCAACTAAGTACTAAATATTATTATGAAGACAGCAATCTAAGTTACAAGACAACAACATTAAATTGTGCTCAAACTTGGGTCGTGTTCTACTTCCTTTGCTGTGTCAGGATCAGCTGAAGTTTTTTATTTTATGGCATTTAATGTTCGTGAATAGAAGATGAAGTTACAATGTGGTGAGATTCTATCTTTAAAGTAGTTTTTCTTTTTGTTTTTAGCAGCCACTCGAGTCGATCTTCAGGTTAAGGCATACTTGCCTGGGTTGGTTTGTGGATAGGTGACCGTTACAAACCGAGTTTTCTCCGTGCCTCGGAAAGCACGTTAAGCCGTTGGTCCCGGCTGTCATTTGTACATCTTTGGCTGTCGTAACAGATAGTCAGTGGCCCTAAAATCTGACAACCAGTCTTACCAAGGGTATCCTAATGCCCAGAACTAACTAGATTGTGGAGGTCAGATAGACAATCGCTCCATGTAAAGTACTGGTATTCAGTTACATTCGATTAGACTAGAAGCCGACCCCAACTTAGTTGGATTCCCAATAAAGTGTAAAGTAGTGTGTGGTGTGTGTGTGTGTGTGTAGTGTGTGTTCCATTAAAGTGTAGTCTTCAAAGGATGGACGACGTAATTTTGAACGGTACGGCTTGCACAGTGTCTGTGCTGCGTGTCGTGTCAATGCCCGAACGGAACAAATATTTTATGGCCTATAGGTTGTTGTTCCGGGTCTGGCTGCTTATGTTAAAGGTTTATAAACGGACCCACGATTTAGGAGAAATTCTTAATGGGGGGCTTGCCCCACACAAAGAATTTATTTTATTAAATAAAAAAAACAGATCGGGTACGCGATTTTCAACCATGTATGTGCATTGTCCTGGAATCAAGAGCTAGGTGAAAATGACATCCATCCACCTGATGGATGTCATTTTACAACAACAACAACAGATCACAACACAGACAACAACAGATCACAACACAGACAACTACAGATCCGACAAGTTAAAAGTCATAAATCGAGGTTTGGCTCTCGACTATGTCCTCGTCCGTTAGTTAGTTAGTTTATGAAATATCTTGTAAATTGGTCGAATACTCGACCAATTTACAAGATATTTCATAAACTAAATAAGAAGGATATAAACTGTGTCCCTATGTTTTTTTTTGTCATTAATAGTTGCCTTTATACACTAGGGCTCCATTGACAGCTATCCAAATAGGCAATTTTGAGCATTTTGTAAAGGTTCTAGTGCTTAAAGAGATTATGTATCATCAAAAAGGAAAACAGGGAAATAGAAGAGGTTGATATTTATTTAACTGCAAAAATCATAGACCAGAAATGCTTACACCCGTTTTAGCGAGAGCGTTTGTATGGAGAAAAGACCACCCGCATTTCCTCTTAAAACAACCTTGTATGAACAACGAGTCATGTATTAAATAACAAAATCTAGGCCACAATAATACTAAAAACTTGAAAATACTAGACTTACGAAATGTAGAGGTCGTAAAAATCTAATTTACTTACGAAAAACATTTTAAACGTTCTCAAGGACCCTGAACTGTAGGCATTAGGAATCCATTAAATAAATATCTTGAAAACTTTTTAAAGCAGCTCTTTAGGGTTCCGTGGCCAAATGCTAAATGGAACCCTTATAGATTCGTCCCGTTCGCCAGTTTGTCTGTCTGTCCGTTTGTCACAGCCATTTTACTCCGAGACTGTTGGTACCACACAGTTGAACCGAAAGCAGGTGTTTCTTGCGAACCGCTACACAAATCTGATGTGACATACGTATAAATAAAAATTGGGTGGCCCTCTATGCATGTAACTGAAGGTTGTAAAAAAAACTGTCTAATTTCTAAAGTAAAAGGAGGAACATTCTGAAATAGAATTAGGTTTGTAGAACGAATTGGTTTGAATAAGATTTGATATTTAGCTTTTGCGAATATGAGTTTTATAACCCTATTGTTTTCTCAAAAAATCATCACCTACTATCAAAATAACGTAAGAACGATTGAATATAAACATGAGACATTAAACTTTTAAGAGCTATCCTTGTCTGACATTCTAGGACCATACTCCTTGCATTAGCAAATAAATGAACTAATACTCTCTTGTGTTCATAACATCATGCATCTGATCACTCCACTCTCAATACTCCATGTACACGCCACAACATACATAAAAACATTAAATTAAAATACCCATATTGTTGAATGCAGCCGTACTTACGAGTCCAGTTTACAACTAAACTAACATGGCTAACTTAAGTTATATTGTACCCTTGTAAAGTGCTTTGTGTGGAACACAATTGCTACAAATTGTTGCAAGTTGTCGTCGCTCAGAACAGTTTAGTCTGAGAGGGGGTAGTAGGAGCAGGAATAATGCAGTGTGGGGGTAAATTTACTCCTGTGAGTTCGTGTGGTATTACGTATAGTAGCGTATAGGGTGAAATCGAATAAATTAAATGGAGTAAGTAGCGCAAATTCGTGACTAAATAATAACAGCCGCTCGGGTCGATCTTTAGGTTAAGCGGTGCTTGCCTGTGGATGGGTGACCACCCATTACATACCGAGTTTCTTCTGTGCCTCGGAACGCACGTTAAGCCGTTGGTCCCGGCTGTCATTTGAAGATCTTTGACAGTCGTTAGGTAGTCAGTGGCCCAAAAAAGTCTAACAACCAGTCTTACCAAGGGGTATCGTATTACTCAGTACTAACTGGGTTGAGGAGGCAGTCGCTCCATATAAAATTGCCTCATTGGTCTTGGTCGCAAGCACGACTGCTGAGCATGAGGTCCTGGTATTGATTCCCAGGTCGGACAAAGTGTTATTGGGTTTTCGTCAGAATGTTCTTGGTAGCAGCTTAAAAGTCCGACTTCGTGTGCGTATAGTAATAAAAGGCTCGCCCCCTATCACATGGAGCAGAAGCGAAGAGAGAGAGAGTGGAGGGGTAAGGTAAGGGGAGAGGTGGGTTAGGGTCCCTAACCCAAAACCTACATGCCTTTCATGTGATTATATTATTTGTCTATAGAATACTGACTGTGCCATTTTTCGAAGGGAAGCCGGTTGGAATCGAGTATGGAAGAATGTATGGAACCTTCGCCACTGACATGTAGCTTAATCATGCCTGGCGAAATGTGATTGTAATATGAAAATTAGCTAGAAACCAGAATCAACAGTGACGACCACCAGAAAAGCGCCTAGACAAAGTCCCAGAGCAATAATGTACTGTCTTGGATTCCGCAACGCAATTAATCAGAAAAGAATAACGGAGGAATAGAAAATAGTTATTTGTGCAACAAGAGAGCAAAGTGGGTTTTTGCTGCGAGTGTTGATTTTGAATCCCGAGTAAGCGAAGGATTCTATGTTAGAATCCTGAGCGTAGCGAGTTATTTTAACAAAAAGACAAATAAAGACACGAGATGCAAATAACTTTGGTCTCGTGTAACACATACAACTTTTCACCTCAGCAGCGAGAACATATACCTAAAGGTAAAAAAAAAACAACATGGTAAGATTAAACCACCACACCACCATATTATATTGTATTTTAATGTTAGCGGGCGAAAATATTTTGGACTTTTTGATTTGTGCCCTACTGACATATTTTTCAAAAATGCAATAAGTTTGGGATAGGTTTCAATGTGCACGTCATCTTTTGTTTTTATTGTGGCTTTCAACATTGAGTAAATACTCCACATTATAGATGGTTGCCTAGTTTGTGATAATTCTATAAAGTACGATAACAGTACAGTCTCTGAAAAAGTGTTTGCACCCTTTGTAAGTCTCCATTGCTTATAAATATCATAAGTTTATTTATAGATATTTTTCGCGAGAATTTTCAGGCAGGAAACTTAATTCTGCATTTTTTACATTATGCTTTAATTCTAGCCTTAATACATCATTAATGGGTCCTAAGTTGTGAGCTGTTATTTTTATTCCAATAGTTATAGGTATGGCAAAAAATACACTTCTGCCTTAACCTTGAACATCATAACATCACGCCTGGTTAAAGCGTGATGTTAAATTAGTCATTATAAATAAATAATAATAAATAAAATTTGCATTATGAGGAGGTTCCTATCTCTGGAGCCCTAACCACCGGTAGTTTGGACCCTGTTCCCGACACCGGCGGACCGCTATCTTTACATTTTTAAGTGTTTATTATATGTTTTTTTTAAGAAATGTTAAAAATGTGTATATCAAATAAATAAACGGAATAATAAAAATCATTTATTTCGGGCAACAGTGATCCATATTTTTGTTAGTATTTATTACACACAGCTAATATTCTAGTGTTAGTAACATTGATTTAAAAAATAGTTTTATTAAAACAAAGGACGACCAGGCAGGAAGACATGTTTCCTACCTAATCAGCCTTCGCACAAAATGCCTGATATTTGGAGTATAGCTCACCGCCACAGCTCTCAGGTTATAGTTGCGACTACTCCGCAGTCTGCACAGCAGCGAAGCCGTCTTTTTCCGTATTATGGCATGAAACCCATCAGTGTGGGTCTCGGCAAACATTTCTGAGGCGCTACAGAAACGGAGCAGTCGCAACAACATCCTGAAAGCATTATTATTTTGTGCGCTAACATCCAGCGATCTCTTCGTGTAAATAACCCATAGACTGATCGTGTAAAAGTTCTGACAGTAGGCCCTTTTTTTTTACGGATGGGAAATCATCAAATGACTTCTCCCGCTTCAGGCAGAGCGGAAGGGAGTGTCAGACTTGTACTGACTAATACCCATCCATGTTCCTTCCTTGCCCTTTGTGTTCCAGGGCCGCGGTATCTCTTTCAAACAGTCCCGCAGCCCTGGCAGGCATCGGCCCTTGCGGGCCCCTCCCTGTTTGCTGACATCTCTTTGAGGCGCGCGTGGAACACGAACGCGCCGTCTACACGGCCTATCGTCAAAAGACGGACGGACGGCGAGCTAGCCCATTACTCACCGTTCACAGGTTCGCGTCTACGGTGGAAGCCACCACGGCCCCCGACGCCCGAGGTGTCTCCCGCGGTGGCTGGGACGAGAGGTTCTCTCCCTCTCACGCTCCGCCACCTCCTTCGCTAGCATGACTGCTTCGCAGAAGGAGGTGATGGCGTCCCATTCCCTCTCGCTCCGGACCATGGATTGGACCAGGGCGGTGCTCTGCCCAAGCGGGGCAGACCTCCACCGTGTGCTCCATCGTGTCCTCTAGGCGATCCTCGCAGTGGTAACACCCGGGCGTTTCCTCCCGCCCGATTCGGTGCAAGAACCTCCCGAAACAACCGTGTCCCATGAGGACCTGCGTCAGGCGGAAGGTGAGGGTGCCGTGGCGCCTCTCCAGCCACTCATCAAAGAGGGGACTTATCGCCACTATTGTGGCGTGGCCTTCTGACAGTAGGCCTTAAAGATTTATTTTGACTACGTTAGAACACCGAGCAAATCTACGGGCCAACATGTTACCTCTGACCGCTAGTACCCTACGCTCCCTCTCAATATCTGTATCATCCTTAAGCCTTAAGGCATAACGACCTTAAGGCTTAAGGTCATTATTATATTCACAAATGAAGTACGGAGTGGCTCAGTTACCCGTTTGAAAGCAAGATAGAGACTAATGATGTATTGAGTTTTAGACAAAGGATGTTATGTACTAACTAATAATGACGTGACAACGCACAAAATTATGATGACGTCACAATCTCGACTGTTTCTATGTCGTATCAGTGTGAGTTGTGATCGCAGTTGGGTTCTAAAGACAGCGGAATTGCGGTTGAACTGTATCGACTTATCGCCCAAAATTAACATTGCTTCGGTTGTTTTAATGGTGAAGAAAAACGGTTCTCAACTCGACACATTTGTTTGTTTCATGTTTTCGACCTATTATCGAAAAAAGAGAGATTATTTTTCTGAGGTAACATCCACTTTTAGGTAACTACTATTAGGTCTAAAGATCAGACATGATTTTCTTTTCATTGACCACAGAAAACCTTCGTTGTCACTAGTACCATTAACAGTTCCATGATGGAACTACTGATTGTTTTTTTTATCACTTGTTCCATTTTAAAAGAATCTGAAAATAATGGAACTAATGTTGAATTTGCTATCAATAGTTCCATTTTTAAAAGAATATGAAAATAATGGAACTAATGTTGAATTTCAAATCACTAGATCCACATTATTATTTTAGGCACTTGTGAAATTTTTAAGGGTGGTAAAAACACTGGAGTTAAAAACACTTAGTTTTTTTAATAATTATATTCTATAAAATCCACAAATATTTATTTTTTCATGTTTGATTCAGATTCATTACATTTATTACAGTACGCGCTCAACGAAGTTTATCTCAAAAATGACCCACAGATATTTCGCCTGTTAACGTAAACTAATTCATTCGCAAAAAATAAATGTTTACTGATTATATTCGATCACATACCTATTATAAAAAAGTAAAGGTAGACAAAATAAATATTTGTTGATTTTATTGAATATAATTATTATAAAAACGAAGTGTTTTTAACTCCAGTATTTTTACCTCCCTTAAAAATTTCACAAGTGCCTAAAATAATAATGTGGATCAAATTCAACATGAGTTCCATTGTTTTCAGATTCTTTTAAAAATGGAACTAGTGATAACAAATTCAACATTAGTTCCATTGTTTTCAGATTCTTTTAAAATGGAACTAGTGATAAAAAAACAATCAGTAGTTCCATCATGGAACTGTTAATGGTACTAGTGACAACGAAGGACAGAAAACACATAACAACATAACATCACGCCTATAATCGTCGAAGGGTTAGGCAGAGGTGTAACTAACAAGTGCACCATTGGGGCCGAGTATATTATTGCCATCAACCAGGCGCAAATCCAGACTCCGCGGCTACTTCTGAGAAATTCCTGATGGGAAAACCCAATAACACTTTGCCCGACCTGGGAATCGAACCCACGCCCTCATGCTCAGCAGTTGCGCTTGCGACCAATAGACCAACGAGGCAGTCCAACCTTGAAAAAATAATTCAAAATTCCCTTAGGACAATTAATAAACAAATAATATTTGTCGAGAACACGTCAAAATCAAAGTCATAGCAACTAAATGTATCATGTCAAATAATTTAAAACATAAAAAAAATCAAGGAGTCGGTCAGTTGGTTATACACCCATCTTTCATTTCAGTCAATCATTTGAAGAAGTCGGTTAGATGGTCACGGTAGAGACAGTATGAGATATTAAACGTGTTTAGCGTTAAACGCGTTCAGTGAGTAGTGCTACAAGCGAGCCATCTAGTTGACGTTCCAATACGTAGAAATCTAATGCGTTGGTCACCAAAAGACATTTGTGACCAAAATCGCTGCCTTAAAGCCCAATACTTAAGTGGGTACATGACGCTGTCGCTGCTCTCGACTTTGATGGATTAAAGATACGCGCTCACGCTCGTTACAAAGATATTATATACGGAACCAGCTGTTCGGTTGTTGCACTGTGCGTGGCGTGGTCTGAATTAATATATGAAGTACATGTAACTGTTGTTGTTATGTAATATGTGCTTGTGTGTAACTGCCTTAATGGGAAAGTTTGGAATTTCTTGAAAAAAACGGTATGACAAACTCCAAAAGAAGTTGGTCAGACATGTTAGAAAAGTAAAATTTATCGGCTAAAAATTAGCCGACATTTGATATTGTTTTTTTTTTCTTTACAGAATATTGCCTCTTTGGTCTAGTGGTCGCCAGCGCGACTGCTAAGCATGAGGTCCTGGGTTCGATTCCCGGGGTGGGCAAAGTGCTATTGGGTTTTGCCATCAGGAATTTCTCAAAAGCAGCTACGGAGTCTGGATTTGTGCCCGGTTGATGGCAAAAGGCCTGCCCCCTTTTACATGGGACTTAAAAACATAACTGGCGAAATGTGGATGTATTATTACACTTTTGCCTAACCCTTCGGGGATTACAGGCGTGATGTTATGTTATGTAGAAAACTGCCGATGGTGCTGGTTTTGGAAGGTATTTCATGCAGACCATGTTTACTGTGTGTTGTGTTTCATAGTTAAAACACAATATTGCATATTTATTTCATAAAAACTTAATATCTACCTATCCACATAGGTAAGTTACTACGGATCCATTAAATTAAGTTTTCGAGCGAACAAAAACAACAAACTTCAATGAACTAATTGTATTTCAAAACTCATCCATAAAATCCAACAACAAAATAAAAAAAGCTTCAAAGTTATAAACACTATAAAAACACGTCGAACACTATAAACAAAGTGTTGTTTCAATAACAGTTTAAAAAAAAAACAAACGCCTATCGATAAAATTACCGACACTTTAAAAAAAAAGCATTTTCTAAAGTGGAAAGTTAAACCAACGTTTCAAACAGTAAAACGAGCATGCCATAATCCAATTATGTGAATAGTATCAAATTCAAAACAAAGGAATCCAGTTTGCCGTCGGGATATCATAGCAAAATAAATAAAAGTACCAAATCCGGGGAGATGGGGCTTCAGTAAGGCGAATTTCAGACTGCAGTGCCCGGAGACGTGACATATAGGGATGGGATAGTTAAGAATTATAGAAAAAAACTATCGATAAAATATTTACGAGTTTATAAACGTACTTAGCAGACGGATAATAAAAATATAATTTCTACTTTATATCGTTAACATCATTTCTGGAGTGCCTAATTGGCAGCCAATTAAGACAGAGAAGGTAGCCCATTTTCATGTTTCTGTTGCTATAAATCAAAAAGGAGATATCAAAAAATGACAAATAAATCAGATAATAAAAAGAAAATCTAGCGACCCTGCCAGGATTCGAACCTGGAATCTTCTAATCCGTAGTCAGACGCGTTATCCATTGCGCCACCGGGCCGATTCCTGTCCTTATACAAAGCCGTACTAACATACTGTTTGACAAGATTACTGTTATGTATACTTCTCTTTAGCAGCGCTTTCTTGGCGCGTTGCCAGCCTTCCACTCAGCATTACAGTAGCTAATATCTGGCTGGTGCATTCATTAGCAAGAGTTCGACTAATTATCTTAATGAAAACTATTTATGCTTGGACCGTAAGTGTTAATTTTGTAAGTGTTCTGAATTAGGGTTGTGCGAATTAGTGATTTTTATTTAAGCATAAGCAGATAGCTTTCTGAGAAATCTTCTGATAAACCACATACTTGTCTATCTTTTCGGAGAAAGTATGTAATATATGTCTGGTGTTATTTTTACTATAGGCTAACGACAAAAAAAATCTTTTTTACAGAATGAACTTCAGTTAATCCAAAAACCAAACCAAGCTTCAGTTAATTTCTCAAGTTAATTTAGGCCGCTAATTAATAAAAAAAAGTGAGTACACGAAGGAGATAATATTATAGTAGCATCAGATTTGCCGGTGACAAATAAAAATATTTTGATAAGATTTTTTTTGTGGTTGTTAATCTCTCGAATGCCTGTTTTCGCTAACAATAAGCGACGCCTAAATTAATCCCTAAATGAGTCCCGTCACAGTGTTAGTAAAAACTGACAAAATAATAGAAATCAAAGAATAAAATCAAACAGTTAAACAAAACCAATTAAATCAATGATAAGTAAAATAAGAAAGACCTACGTCAAAGTATTAAGCACCTTCCGCTTAAAGGCGATTTCCAATCTCTTACTCAACACCTTTGTGCAATGGAGCATATTTTCCCTGATCACACAGTGGGGGACCTGATCGTCTCCTTCATCAATTCTATTGATCATCCTCATCCTTTGTTAGGGAGTCAGCAGTATTCAAAGGGACGTATTGTTACGGTCTACAAGAGTAACGACGACAATTTGTACTGATTGTGCAAGTATCTGCTTTGTTATTGAAGATTTCTTTCAAGTTAATAAAGGAGGAAGTTTTCTTTAATGAATGTGGGAGCTTATTTACTTGAAGTCATATTGAATTGTAGATTTAATTGTTAAGTATCAATTTTGTGTATTAAATAACACACAATTCACGTAGTGTGTGCAACGATCTTGCCAAAATTAATTACTCTTGATTTATGTTATATATAAAAAGCTCGTGTCACGGTGATTGTGGTCGCACTCTTCCGAAACGGCACCACCGACTTTTATGAAATTTTTATGTATATTTGGTAGGTATGAGAATAGGTAAATAAGTAAGCTGAAGTGGCAATGGGCCGGTCATATTAGCCGTAGAACCGATGACCGTTGGGATAGACGTGTTGTTGAGTGGAGACCACGAATCGGCAATCGTAAGGTGGGACGCCCTCAGGCTCGGTGGAGTGACGATCTTCGTAGGGTGGCAGGTAGCAACTGGATGAGAGTTGCTGAGAATCGCGTTAAGTGGCGTGCGATTGAGGAGGCCTATGTTCAGCAGTGCACTGCTATAGGCTGATGATGATGATGGGAATAGGTCGCAAAGTATGTTTCACACCGCTACGTTGTCAAATTCTAAACTAACGCGAGCGAAGCCGCGGAGTAAAGCTAGTAATATATATAACTTCTTCTCTTTTAATCTTATAAACTTCTAGTATTATTTCATCTTGACCTGTATTATTTTAGAGAACTTGTGGGATTATTAAATTAATATTTTTGGCATATTTCGCCAATAGAATAGTATAGTCAGAACATTTGGATCAATCCCACTAAAAAAAATATTATCCCGTAATTTCCGGCATTTCCAGAATAAATTAAAAATCAACAGCAAAAATATCAGACACAGTGCCCAATGTATTGACAAAACAAATTCATATACAAAAACAAAATCATTTTATCGACCACACCCCACCCCTACGCGCTCGACAGACACCGTGTGCAGCGTTGACCCCGCGAGATACCCGGAATTAGATTTGTAAGCTATCACAACGCTACCGGGTCAGGCCCGGATATTATACCCAGTTTAAAACAATGCCTCTAGATAACACCCGGGTATACAAATGTCTTTAAACACGCGTGCTTTTGTAGATAGTCAAGTTGGGCGTTTGTGAATGTTAAAGAGAATTTTGTTGTATTGTGTATATGGCGTTCATATTTGTTTATAATCACTTTTTGATGGGTATTGTAATTTGAAATAAGAAAGCGTTAGAAACAGCCAGTCATCTCAACTGTGGACTGCTGTAGGCTGATGTTGATGATGTACAGCGTCAGAATAGACGGCACCATCCTCTTTTCTGCCAATATTTAAAGCTGTGCACTATTTTTTTCTAAAAATAATTATTGGGTTACTTCACAGTGCTTATTTCTGACAGTTAGTACAGAAGTCAAAATATTCTAGAAATAATAGGTGCCTTCACCATAGTCAAAATTACATATAAACACTGGATTATAAATACTAGCTTAGTCCCACGGCGTCACCGGCTTGGAGATCGTAAATTATCCCACGGGATCGTAATAGCTGGAAAATATCCTATAATATGAACCCATAGTGATCCCGATTTATAATATAAGTATGAAACTGGAGAGATTTGGAAGAGACCTACACTCAGCATTGGGTAGCCAAGGGTTGAAGAAGAGAGAGAGAGAGAAGAGAAGTATGAAT
Source organism: Lycophotia porphyrea (assembly GCA_950005105.1). Taxonomy (NCBI): domain Eukaryota; kingdom Metazoa; phylum Arthropoda; class Insecta; order Lepidoptera; family Noctuidae; genus Lycophotia; species Lycophotia porphyrea. The sequence goes on along the minus strand of OX465391.1, from coordinate 11,716,798 downwards.
GGATCCGGTCTGATCGTCCTGATCGTATCAGTTTGGTCAGACTGTCGGAACATTCCTGTCGACTAATAATAAGTCAGTCTTTAAAAATTAGGAAAAAATAATTATCTTCGTCTTAAAATATAAAAACTTGTAAACATACGGAAACTTCCTCCTGAAAAGTTCGTCGAACTTTGATGAAAAACCTTGCCCATATTTAATGTTGGAACGAATTTTACGTACTCAAGGGGCCTTTCCAATAAAACTTTTTTAATAACGTTTTCTCATTTTATCTCACTTATCCATCGATACGGTGAAGGTGAGATTAGTGAAGACCTTTGTCAAAAATGTGGAGGGTGTGACAAATTTTGTCACTCGTGACAGTGATTAGGATCGTCAATGACTTATTGCCTACGTGTTTCAACTGTGAGATATTTTACTTAACCCTTTTGCTCCTGTAATGTAAATGAAGAAATGTTGTGAAGGGACTAAATGAGTTGAGTGAAAAAATGTAGGTGGAATTCTTTGCGAAACTTATGTTGCATAAGTTAAAAACATGTGTTCTTTACTTAGGTACGACATCAGGCATCAAGGCAAGCAGTCTATTCAGAAACCCTAACATTACGAGAAGTATTCCCTACTTAATAATATAATATTATAAATGTGATAGTAAGTTTGTTTGTTTGTTACCTTTTCACGCCTAAACCACAGAACCGATCATCCTGAAGCTTTTGCATATACGTTGTCAGGTGTACAAAAACGGACTTTAGGTGCCTTTCATCCCGAAAAAAAGGACTGTTCCCGAGGAAAACAACAACAACGTTCTTTTGTTAATAGATAGCGCCTTGTGTCTTTCGAATTATCATGGAATTATATTAATAATTGTTAAATTTTAAATTTACGCGAGGGAAGCCGCGGTGTGTATAAAAGTACCGCCGCTACAATGATGCTCTATAACCGGCGCCTACGTGACTGTTCTACCCCTGTCGAAGTACTATTTTTAGTTTCTATGGGGGAGGTAGAAAACTTACCACTGTTTTGATAAGGAAAGATCAGTAAATTAAGCCTGAAAAGAACCAGGCCCTGTGGCGCAATGGATAACGCGTCTGACTACGGATCAGAAGATTCCAGGTTCGAATCCTGGCAGGGTCGCAATACTTATTTTGGCTTTCTTAGGTTTTTATTGGATAAAAATGTAACTTACTGCAATTGTTGAAGTGAAAAGGTCTAATTTCTACATAGAATAGATTCTTCATAGTCCACGTAAGACTCCAAATGGCAAAACATTCAAAATAATACAGCAGTACGTGATATAATAACATTTCGAGTGTGCCAGTTGCCAAATAACTTAGCGTGCCACTGTAAACGCATACCAAACGGTCCTGAACGCGTTGGTATGGCGGATAGCATGTACTATGAGACACGTACACGCGGCGGCACATCAAGCTATACATATCCAGTATAAACCGACCTCACTTCATATGAGCTTCTGTTACAATGAGAGCTCAGTGTTTACTGGTTTAATAGCATGATTGTACATCGTGCGTACTGACTTACAAAAATATTTGGTCATAAAGGAAGCGTTGTCATTGAAATAAAAACATACATTTGACATTGATCGCATATCTGCCGAGTTTTCTTCGTGCCTCGGAAAACACGTTAAGCCGTTCGTCTCGGCTGTCATTTGTAGATCTTTGACAGTTAGTCAGTGGCTCGAAAGTCTGACAACCTGTCTTACGAAGGGGTATCGTATTACCCAGTGCTTACTGGGTTGTGGATTTCAAACAGGCAGTTGCTCAATGTAAAATACTGGTATCCATCTGCATCAGGTTAGACTGGAAGCCGACCCCAACATAGTTTGGAAAAGGCTAGGCAGATGACCGCTCTGTGTGAATAACTAAGTGCGGTCAAACAGCCTAGTATATACTGATCGCGGACCGGACTCCTACAGAAGACATTGACAGATAATGTATTGAATTATCTGTTATACTCAAAGTGTCCGCAGTCAGTCCGTCCGGACCGCTGGGTTTGACGTAGACGTGCGTTATTAACGATCATAGAAAGTTTTTTTTATCTACTTCAATGGAAAAAAACCGTGAGTGTCATCACATATTATATCACGCATTCACGCTGAGGCCTTTGATCTATACAAAGTTTTGTTACGAATGCCAGAATACCAGCGCTGCGACATCTCTTTTTAAATGTATGTGCAATTTCGTCCAAAATACAAAATTGGAACGCGCTTACTATGCCGCCGGCCAGCTACGACAGCCGTGCGTAAACCATTTAAAAAAACACTTTCCCGTTTCTGTTTTCACCAGCTCTCTCCAAAATAAAAAATAAAAACACGTTCATAAAAAAATCACGGTACACAAGACGAATTTTCGTATCATAAAACCTAATCATATACCCATAAATGTTGATATGAGAACTTTGCGTCAATCCGGAGGTTAGCACAGCAATAAAACCGAACGACGACGCAGAACATGGTTCCGTATAACGCTTTAAACGATTCTTTATATCGTACACATATTATTATATTAGAGAAATGTAAATAGGCCACGTCCTTGGAGATAGGGGACATGTATTTGGAAAATTCCGTTTATAGGAAGAAAATGAATGCTTTTTTTGTTTTTCTTGTAGAAAATGTTCAACTTATAGAGTATCCCGGATCGATTAAGTTATTATAATATCAACTGAGATGAAAATAGAATATTTTGTTTGCAATTTTGATCAAAAATAAAATGGGTTTTAACTACAGATCCAGGTTTTACCTAGATAAAGCAAGACTTCTCTACTTCACGTACCCAGCTTAAATATTGATACTTAACGTGGCTACTTAGTCAGCTAATTTGTTTAAAACAACAAAGTTACAACTTAAAAACTTAATTCTAGACATATTTGAAGAACAAAAACGTAGTCTATTTTGTATAGTAACTAAAATTAAATAGTGCTATTATAACGACGTAGTAGGTGGTCTAAAAATGGCACGTTTTTATTCATACGCATATTGTGTCATCTATAGGTATTTTTATATCTGCGGTTTGAACAATCCAATATTTTATTTGGGTTTATGGGTAGTTTGGTGTCTTCAAGTACGTTTTGGTTGAAATCTACCATGCGCCATGCTTTTAAATATACACCAAGTTAATTTAAATATTATTATCCTCGTGGGGCCGTTTTCAATACGCGACATCTGATTAAAAGCCTAAATAACAGCATGCCGTGGATTTTTAACCTTAGGCGCAGCTTTCGTTTAGGAGTAGCCTAATCTAAGTGAAAACAGCATAATTCCCTATAAGAACTTCCAAGTAAATACCTAATTTTCTGATAAGTCCGTCCCAACTCAAACGGAAAAAAGACAAAAGCCAATCGAAGATTCCAATATATTTTTATTCCTTTCTTGGAAGGTAAGAAAAGTGATTACGGTAAGGCCACATTACTGTCAGGCCAATGTACAGGGTCAAGGCCTCGCAAAAAGAAGGACGCGTTATAAGAAAGGGGATGGGCAGTGGACTATAAATCAGTGTCTTTTAGTAGGAAGAAATTGGACTGGGATCTTTGTTTTTTCGTCTCACAAGCATTTGTGCGCTGACGGGTTTAAATTGGGGAGACTTCAGATGACATGTTTTAAGATCTTGACGTTCATCTTAGCAATAACAACTTTCATTAGGAAAAAAACATGTTTTAACTGCTATCACATTACCACAGATAAGTTTAAGCCCCATGTAATAGGGGGCGAGTACTGTATGGCGTCGGACGTAAAGAATAGCACCATCCCATATCTTCCCGTGGGTGTCGTAAAACCACTGAACCGATCATCCTGAAATTTTGCAAATACGTTGTCAGATGTACAGAAACGGACATAGGATACCTTTCATCCCGAAAATAAATACTGCTCCCGAGGTAATCAACAATAACGTTATAATCCTTCTAGATGGCGCTACGTATCGTTCGAATCAGGATTGAATTACAAGCAGAGTTCAACCCGAATTGAATGTCAAATTCTAAATGAACGCGAGCAAAGCTGCGGGGAAAAGCTAGTTACTGATATTTACCTGGTTATCAATTCTATAGTGGACTTCGAACCGGCGACCTTTCGCTTGCCAGTGCGTCATTCATCAACATCATCGTCTTGAAAGATGAGTTCCCTAGAGTCTAGGGAAATCTTATCAGCTTATTGAACGTCTAGAGAATAGTTGTCCAATATACTACCAACGCCATAAGCCTATTCTTAATACGAATTACATAAAAATACCTGGTAAAGCATCCGCTTCACTGTCAAGCCATGTTTCTTTTCTTTCTAGATTTTTTTGACAGTTTTCAAACTTAAAATTTATACATATTTTGCTCAGAATAGTTACAGCACTGATGACATTTTTGTGTCACATGTTTAATTTAATATTTTTATAGTATTTGCTTACCTTTGCATAGATTCTTTTTTACCGATTGTTAGTGAATGTGTGACATTGTAGGTTTTTTAGATTGAGATGATTGATAACTTCTGTTAACTTTTATCTTTTTTTGCGTTTTGTATAGTACACCACGACTTATTGTCGGGCCCACGTTGTGCCCTAATACTTAAGTATTAATGCTGTAACATGATAATATTGTAATACCAAATGATTTAAAAAAAAGTAACCATGGAGTTTCCTGCCGGTTCTGCTCCATTGGAAACGACCAACCCAAACTGTGCACCCTTTTTTTTCGACGATTTATAAGTGCCCGCGTAGGCCTATGTGAAATAAAATATTTTGATTTGATTTGAAAAGATGGCGTCTATAAACGCGAATCTATCATACAATCTTTAGAAGATGGTTCGGCTGAGACGTACATTTTGACGGTTTTTATACCCTTACACCCGTATCTATGGTCAAATTAAAGTAATTACTTGAAATTGAGTAATTATACGAGTACTTATGCAAACTTTTGCAATAGATAAAAAAATTAATGAAGTAAGAACCGTCACAAAAAGCAAAGTTAAGAATTCAAACTTTAGAGCCTAACATCAAGTAATTACTTAACTAGAGAATAAAAATCGTATCTTAAATAATTACTTTTACTCAAGTAATCAATTTGACTTGTTTAAAGATACGGGTATCAAACTTTATCTCTAACTTTCTCAAAGTGTAGGGAAAAGAACTTATAGAGAGCATAATTTTACATATCAAATCTTTAAAATATGCCACGGACGGTGACTAGAATATTCTAAGCGCGCCACTTCAGTCTCATTCCGTTTATGAACTAACGACATAAAATCAAATAACGAATCCCAAAAAAAACCAATCGAAAAGCCAATACTATCACGGATTCCCGATATCGGTTATCGCAATTCATTAATAGTAATGCGCGGTCTACCTCACTATCGCTATCTTATACCATTCCCCATTCCCCATAAATAACTTGAACAAGGAAATCTTTTTTGTTTCCTCCTGTTATTGCTTCCATTGTCTCGGAAATTATTGGATTGTATCATCGCCAGGTGCTTCTAAGAGTTATTAAAGGTTTCAAATGGGCAGCTGGATTGTTTTTCCTTTTTTTTCAGGTAAGGAGTTTTTATTTTACTTTAACTGCACAAGATATAAATTTAAACTGACTTGATAAAGTCAGTTTGCAAAAATATTTTACCAGATTTTCTTCCAAGTTTTTAATGCTTTAACTTTCCTTTAAATATGTAACGCCACAACCCCCGTACTATATATCAATACATCTATCAGCACTATGTTTTGAGTGTTACATCATCATCTCATCATCAGACTATAATGTTACCACTGCTGGGACGCAGGTAGTGTGTTATATAGATGCACCTATCTATTTATGCAAAAAATATTGCTGGGAAAGGACTTTTTTTTGTGGTGAAAATCACGTTTTACTCTACTTAGTTTGATGTACAGCATGCTTGGTTGACGGCTTCGCGAAGGATCCGTGTACACCTTGTATACAACAAAACCGAATTTCGATCATGAGTGAACCTTCTTGCTCAACGTTATAAGGTTCACATTAAAATTACTGTATACTGAAATCTTATCACTAAGTATAATAAACACTTTTGAAGCATTCACTTACAAAAACCAAAAGTAAACTAGAAACTTCCCATATTAAAACCATGATTATTTACAAGTTGTAGAGGAGCCGTAGAAGGGATTTTGGGAGTTACTCCAGCGCGTCAGTTAAATATAAGAGAGGATACATTACATATTGACAAGTACCTCAGGGGGGACCCGTCAGATTAGTAAAAAAAAACGATCATCGGATTTACACGAGCGCGTCAGATTAAGATAAGGAGGGTTTATTACTAACTAACAAGAGTCAATTTTGCTAATCTGACGATTTGAGCGTAACCTAAGGGCATGAGAGCGTTGCAAAGTTGCAAAAAAAAAATAGATGTCTGGATTTGATCGAGCGCGGTCGTTTTTTTTTTTATTTTAGAGGTAATATGAAGAATAACAGAAAAAATATAATCTGACAATTTCCGCAAGCCGAAAGTTATAAAATCGTTACTTAACATCAGAACTATACGTATACATACACAGTTTACAGTTTTTTTTTTTTTAAATCGTCAGATTAACGATACCCCTCAAAATAATCGTCAGATTTTTAGTCAGTGTGCCTGGGACATCCTGATGAACCTTCAGTATGCTAATCTGATGCGCTCGAGTAGTTCAATATGACGATTTTTTTTACATTTTCAAAAATTCGCTGCGTGCTTACGTCAATTCCAATCTGTCACTGAATAACCGCTATGAAAATCAGACGCGCTCGAGTAATTGTGTATAATATATTTCATATCAGAGAGATGTTGGGCGATGAAAAGTATCAAAATCTGACGCGCGAAGTGTTTCGGTTTCATTGTTTTTTTTACAATTATGAAAATCTGTAGACGCTAAAATTGGAAACATTATAGGACCATTTTTTCTTCCTATCATCTAATCTACCAATTCTAATATGTTTCCGCTGCGCTCGAGTAACTACACATTTAGCATCATGGGCTCCCCTGTTAAAGTCGATAGGTTATAAAATCAGCCTTCATGTTTTCAATTCATACAACATTTCATTTTCATTCATAATTCATCATACATAATTAAAATAAAGCTTTCTTAATAAAGATAATGTTGAGCAGTCAATGTTAATGACGAGAGGAGGTGTGGTCTATTTGAACAAGACGAATTTTAGGAATAAATAGATCTTTTCGTTTTTGCTTTTATACTTTAAAAAAAGTTCAATATTTACTTAATAAAACTGAAACTTAAAACACAGAAAAAACACAAAGACCCACTTGCCACATGTGAACAAATTGAAAATTCAAAATAATTAAAACTGAATAAATAAATAACATTTACCGTTCTGCTTAATTGAACGATACGAATTTAAACACCTCATTACCAAAATCAACCAATAATTAACGGCTAATACAAACCACAATCAGTAACTAGCCATTCAGTTTTAACTACATGATACCAAACCCATTTATTTAACACGATAACTCCATTATTTTCACAATGTCCCATTAAAACAAACATTTCCCTACCTATAATTATTGACAGTATTAAAAAATATTTACCTACCTAAAGGGTGTAAACAGACTCTTAATGAAGCCGAAAGGCACTTGTTCTCCTCGTCATTGCGACCATTTTTTTGTTCTAGAGCATACCTGGGAACCTTCTAGTTACGGAGATATTGGAGGTCAAAGATCCAACGTTTGCACAAGTTTTTTTTTTTTTTTAATACATTTATTTAATGAAAGATTTTTACTTTAAACACTTCCATGACCCCCTTACTATTCAATCCATCCAGCAGCACAATGTTTTGAGTGCTTTACATTGAGTTCTACTGTAAAACATGATTATTCAGGCCAAAAAAAAAGTCGTTTCCCAGCACTAATTTTTGCGTAAAGTTACTTAGATTGATGTACATAATGCTTGGTTGACAGCTTCGTGAAGAATCTGTTTACACCCTGTATAATTCCAAATGAACAGTACTAATTACTAGTCAACTGTAATAGTAACTGTCAGTCAATTAACATAAAAAACCCAAATAAACATTTAATAAATAACGTTACTCAAACAGAATTGGTCAAAGCATAATGACCCCAAGATATTATCGTTTTAATAACGTTTCACTATCGTTAGTTGCTCGGTAATCGACATTACAGTACTACTGAACGAAATGTATGGTCTCTTCGCACGGCTACTTGCCTTTGTTCGAGTTACTTGACTCTCATTTGTTTGTGTCCCAGTGACTGATTATATTGTTTATGTTGATTTTGAAGAATAATGACTGTCGTGCCTACTGGCCATTAATCAAGCAAGTCACTAAAATAGGATGTTGTTTAGTATAGGTACTTTATTTAAGTAGTTCTTTATTTATGCCATCTATATAAGGAAACAAGGCTACAATGCCTTTTTCGGTTCTATACACACCGATTTTTGGAGAGGAATTATTTTGACAGCTCTTACAATTTATAGGTATACATAATCAGAAATCCTCCAAAAGAACGATGGAATCATGAAGTATCTTTAAAAGAGAAACTGTAAACAGATCAGAACAGATCTTTTATTGATATGTGGATGTATAATTAGGTTCCTTTGGAGAAAAAAGAGCATGATAATAAATATGGTGATACCTAAACTAAAAGTGTGTTAAAACTAAGAAATCAATATTCTTCTACAAGTCACCTAAGCTGTCTAGTTTTCTAGTAAAAACACAAGAGTCTACGTAGCGTACACGACACAAACACAGCATGAATCGATATCTGGCCAGTCATGTCTCATAATGATTGGCCTGTTGGTCTAGTGGTTAGTGACCCTGACTGCTAGGACGGAGGTCGTGGGTTCGATTCCCACACAGGACAAATCTTTGTGCGATGAGTACGATTATTTGTTCTGTATCTGGGTGTAAATTTATCTATAATATGTATGTATTTAGAAATATATAAGTATGTTTATCAGTTGTCTGGTTACCATAGTACAGGCTCTGCCTAGTTTGGGATCAGATGGCGGTGTGTTGGTTGTCCCAAGATATTATTATTATTATAATATGGTTAGCTTGGAAAATGCACCGTAATGGTCAACAAAAGTTATTTAATATAGTGCTCAAATGATCTCAGATCCCTTGAGATGTCCTGGCATAATAATTATCCTTGGTAATAGTCGTGGTCTATTAGGTGAAAGAGGCTTCAGTGTAGTGGTTTTTTGTTTTTGACTAGTTTTCCATCTACTCTAAAACCAATCTTGTCTTCCATATAGTATAACGTAGCATTAGCATAACCAGCGTAATATAATGTTCCCAGTATTTATCGTCTCAAGAGCATGGCGCATGGGCACATCGTGACCCACCTCGCTATCCTGTGCGATCTCTGGCCATCTTTTTTTTTTTTTTTTTTTTACGGATGTGATCAAATGACTTCTCCCGCTCTGGGCAGAGCGCGGAAGGGAGTGTCAGACTTGTACTGACTAAAACTCATCCATGTTCCTTCCTTGCCCTTTGTGTTCCAGGGCCGCGGTATGTCTTTCGAACAGCCCGCAGCCCTGGCAGGCATCGGCCCTTGCGGGCCCCTCCCTGTTTGCTGACATGTCTTTGAGGTGCGCGTGGAACACAAACGCGCCGTCTACACGGCCTGTCGTCAAAAGACGGACGGACGGCGAGCTAGCCCATTACTCTCCGTCCACAGGTCCGCGTCTACGGTGGCCGGAAGCCACCACGTGACCCCCGACGCCCGGGGCGTCTCCCGCGGCGGCTGGGACGAGAGGTTCTCTCCCTCTCACGCTCCGCCACCTCCTTCGCTAGCATGACTGCTTCGCAGAAGGAAGTGACGGCGTCCCATTCCCTCTCGCTCCGGACCATGGCTTGGACCAGGGCCGGACGCGATAGGTCGCCGCCGCCGATAAATGCTTTTGAGTTTTGAGTTTGAGTTAGTCAAATCGTCACGCCATCGTCGGTGTCGCCGAAGTCACCATCGACAAGATAAAAAATATTTAATAAGATTTAAAATAAAATAAAAGTTGTCAATTTTCCCCACTTTCCTTATAATTTCCAGAGCTATAAATATCGCTTACCTTTGTGACAATTTACGTTGCTGAAAATTATTCATATTTGATTTCCATTGTTATCCAGATCACAAAGAAAGCGATAAATCGGTATATTAATAAAATGATTTGTGAACGAATTGACAAGACCGATCATGTGATTCAAATTATAACAATTATTGTAATTTACTCATACAAGAATGTTTTCATTGTAATCGGTTCAATTACTTACGACCTTTTATTTTTGATTTTCCATCCATTTCTACAAAACATGGTCACAAAGACTTGACCTACAGACACAAAATACACACTTGCTCAATCGAGTAAAGATTAGCTATTGCTAGTATTTTTGAAGTTATACTTTTTTGGCGCGTTAGGGAAAAATTATGAGAGTAAATTTTAACGATGCGCGCGCACACCGTCACGAAAAACCGACACCCTGAAGTTAGGTAGTCAACATACAGTCATACACCCTGAAGTAAGCTAATCAACATTTTAGTTTTATACGCCAAAGAAGTATCACTTCTTACGTGCGTAATAAGTACACACACACTTTTTTTTAAATGCCCTATAAGAAAATAACGAATCGTTTTGAAAGTGATTGCCACTTGTGTAAGCCTTCTGATTGAAGTAATTATTGAAAGAAATTAGTTGCTTACTGTCAGTAATGTAAAATTTTTAGTTAGAATTTTCTTTTTCAAGCTCAATTAATTAATTAGACAAACTTATTAACAGACATTAATAATTGAGTTTAGAATCAATTTTCAAATGAAACTTGCACAATTTATCAAACCAATCTACCGGTTCAGCACCCATTTCTACCGATCTTTGACTAAAAATCTGATAATAACGAAGTTTTGCAAAGTCTTTAGGGGAGACCCTGAAGACTGCAAAACTTGACTTCCTTAAGTCACCTTTTGATTCTCCGGACAGCGAACAAAAGTTCTTCAAACATTTCAGCGGCAAGATATAAGGGCTCCCATACACATCCAATTCTAAAACACAAACAGGAGACCCGCGAATCCAGTTTTATTAAACTCCCATAGTAATCTATAGTTCTTTCTTTAAGCCCTGACCCACACTAGGAATTTCTACTGAATCATGGGTGTATTTACAAATATTTAACTCTTAAACTAAAACAGCTAATAAAACAAGCAGCAAAATAATATTATACTAGTCCACTTGATAATTGGAGATAGAGAAAAGGGTATTGCTAGTAACAAATAACTGATGTTATGCCTTTTAAAACTGAATGGGGTTTTTTTTTATCATACACGCATTTTATTCAGCATTTTGACCGATGTTACGTTGATGGAAAGTCGGCTGTCTGCAAGCGTCCTAATACCCTGAGGCTAATAAATTACTGCTTATCTTGTATACCATTCAAAAGAGATTCTGGGGGTTGCTCCTTAATCCCAAATAATGGAGGCCAATGATTTTTAAACATGGCTTAAAGCTGTTTTCATATAAAAAAAAGGTTTTTGTACGTTTTATTGCAACAGTTTTAAACTCTGGGTTCAAAAAGGTTTGTAAATTTCTTTCTGAAGGCATGGTAAATGTTAATAGAAAGTTTTGTTAGTTTTTAAATTCTAGGGTTTTATTCTATGTCAAATTACTCTATATATCCGTGACCTGTATATTATTGAAAAGAACGAGGTTTTCCTCCACTGAACCAAGTGATAATTATACAATACGCCCATGAATCCGAAAAATCTGAGCTGCGTGTCTTGGGTTCGAATTGAAACCAATGACTTAGCAGTCTGACGGTGACACTACTCAGTTATCACTGCTTCTAAACACACATGCTACACGCTAAAGTACCAGAATATATAAGGTGTAAACAAACTCTTCACGAAGCCGTTAACCAAGCATCATTTACATCAAACTAAGTAACTTTACGCAAAAATTAGTGCTGGGAAACAACTTTTTTTTTTGGACTGAAAAATCACGTTTTACAGAGGGACTCAATGTAACGCGCTCAAAACATTGTGCCGATCGATACATTAAATAGTAAGGGGGTCCTGGAAGTGTTTAAAATAAAAATCGTTTCGTCGCGTATGGTCAAACTCGCAATCGGTCAAATTCATGAATATCGCAATTCGTCAAAATTGCAAAGCGTCAAAATAGCAAATCGTCAAAATAGCGAATCGTTAAAATAGCGAACCGTCAAAATAGCGAACCGTCAAAATAGCGAATCGTCATGATAGGAAATCGTCAATTTTTTAACAGTCAAAATTGCAAATCATTACTAATACTAGCCGTTGCCATAACTTCGGCCGCGAGGATTCGTTTTTACATAATGATACACTAGAAATTTCTCCTGTATCGTGGGTGCGTAATACAAAGATAAATCAGCATCCAAATCACGCGTCCCCAAAACAAAACCCTGCATGGAACCATTTAATCAAGCCTCGGCAACCATCGGTAACGTTCGGCAATTTACGGCTATACTTTTTTTTATCGTCGAGTCAAGGCGCAATTTTCCATCAGTCCGCAGCATCCGTTTCTGGGTATAAATTCATCGCTATTTATGTTTCCAGTTTCATCTCAGTTTTACGACATCTCGTTTTGTTTTTCAACCGAATTTTCCTTTGAAATCTGCAAATTGGGTTTTTGAATTTTAAATTAGGAACCATTTCAGTTCCTTGTTTGTGTAGTGGTTTTTTAGACTGGGGTTTTCCAGTTTATCTGAAAAGCAGATAACATTTTTACTGAAAACGGTTGGGTGCATATGAATTCAAATGATACTTGAAAAAATGAAGAACAAACAGAACGGAATGTTTGGGAATCGTATTTTTTTACGATTTGTGACTTTTCTAGAATAAAATGTAAGTTCAGTTGGTAGCATCATTGCAAAAATGAGAAAATTGCCTCGTTGCAAAAATCCTCCTGCATAAACAATTTTTAAGTAACATTTTAACGTAAAAAACTTAACATAACATCACGCCTGTAACCCCTGAAGGGTTAGGCAGAGGGTTACCTAATTACACCCACATTTCACTAGTTATGTTTTGTAGTCCCATGTAATAGGGAGCGAGCCTATTCCCATCAACCGGGCACAAATCCAGACTCCGTAGCTGCTACTGAAAAAATCCTGATGGAAAAAGTCAATATCACTTTGCCTGGCCTGGAAATTGAACCCAGTACTTCATGCTCAGCAGTTGCGCTTGTGACCAGTAGACCAACGAGGCAGTGTAAATAACAAATATGTAGGACATAGATAAAGAAATCTACTAGAATCAATATTTTAGAAAGCCTTGAATAAGTATTATTTGATAGTTAAAAATATTCACTTTTATGTAAAAATTTCTTTGATTACATTTGTCGATTCGCTTTTCAGTGAACGACGCGACGTCAATTGATAATTCACTTGAAGTTTCCAAGAATATTGTTACTTTGATAGGCAGCTATCAAAATTAAATTGAAAATGATTTTATATTGGCCTGTCTCATTTTTCACGAGCCTCCTCGTTAATGTGAGACTTTATAAATTATTTTGGTACTTCTTATCACGTAACGAAGGTGTTGATGATGATAATACCATGTAGCAGATCATAGGATTACAGGTAGTCATCATCCCCAAAGGCCTCCCCCAAGTGTCGCCACATTGACCGATCCCATTCGGCATTCGCTCCATGTAAAATAAAGGTATTCAGCTGCATCCGGTTAGACTGAAAAAGCTAGGCAGATGATAATGATGCCACCTAGCCGATTTCGGCCACACCACAATAGAAAGTCATCAAATGCAGTCAGCATTTGATGACTTTGTAGCGTGGTTGGTAACATATAACATTACGTGAGTACGCCCATAGGCTTAAGATTTAAGGAGGAGAACACGGGAACGCGCACTAATCTGAAAGGTCTGTCACACATGCCATGGACACCCAGAGGAGTATATCATTAATGTAAGAATATTAGAATACTGGAAATAAATGTGTTACACTGCAAGTGTGTTTAATTACAAAAAATTACAGTCGAAAGCTATGGTAAGCTCTTTCATATTTTAACGAAATTATTTGCCTTTTGGATTTTATTGTTATTTGTGCAAGTATGATCAGGTTTAAATGTTTTTATTTATTTATTAAAAACTTCAAGCACAAAGTACAGAGGCGGACTTAATGCCATAGGCATTTTCTACCAGTCAACCTTTGGGTGATGGAGAGACAAGCAGTGGTAGGTGTATAAATCTGTAAATATTTTTTTAATTTTATAGTAAGATAGACTACAAGGATGTATAAGGTTAGGTTAGGTAAGGTAGGTTTTTACTGCTGGTACAGGCCGTTTGTCTGTGAGAGGGCGTGAACCCAGTGTGAATTGATAGATGTCACTTGTCATTGAAATTTTGGTTCTAGGACTGACTCGTTGGTGGAGTGGTTGCAAGCACGACTGCTGAGCATAAGGTCCTGGGTTCGATTCCCGGGTCGGGCAAAGTGTTATTGGGCTTTTCCATCAGGAATTTCTCAGTAGCAGCCACGGATTCTGGATTTGTGTTATACTACATGGGACTTAAAACATAATTGGTGAAATGTGGGTGTAGCTACTGTAAGGTTCACCTCTGCCTAACCCTTCGGTGATTACAGCCGTGATGTTAAGATATGTGACATGTAGGATCGTCATATGTTTTCCATTCATCGTTTTGAGAGTGCGTATTAGTACATTATGATATAAGTGCGGTAAGTTGAAAATTACAGCCGAGCCGATATTGCTAGCCCGAGCCGTAGGCGAGGGCTACAAGAAAGCAGAGGCTGTAATTATCAAAGCGCACGTACATATGTCATACGACTTATATAACATATTTGCGAGGAAATAAATAAAACTCATTGTAAAACTCGAACTTTCTTAAACGAAATTTTGATACGCTTGTAAGTATCTATAGGTCGATTTTTCGAGCAAGAGGCATAGAGTAGCCATTTTCGCTGCCTCTGAGACATCAGGCGGTGTCGAATTAATAAATTTACCATTACTTGACGACATTTTCAAATAAAAACAATACAGCGAAAAGAAAAAGCACGCGGAATAATTTTTGCTTGTTCACAAATTATCGAGGCGCGTGCATCAGCGTTTATTTTAAGGCAAAGGCACAAAAAACAGCCAGTATTACTAATACAGTAAATTAATATTTTTGTGTTTTTGTTACAGATAAATGATTTTAATTTATGGTCAAAACTAATTAAATTAAAGAATTAAATGTTTATTTATTATATTTTATCTTCCAAAGTTAATTTTATTCATAAAATGTTGACCACTTTTCTGACATAAAAACTCATTACATTATCGTACAAGTACGTTTTGGGATACAATACGATATTGAAATTGGTGAAATAAGAGACCCTTTACGAGCAAATGTGTTTTAAATTATATTTAATGTTCATTTTATCTGGCTAGTCTCTACCCACTCTAAAACCGCCTTAATCGCTTTCACAGCGTACATAATACATGAATTATCACCCCAGCCTACACTTTGCCTTAACACACAAACATCCAACTGTTCTTTATCCTCGAAGCTACCCTTATCACTCATTCCCTCACAAACGGCCTTTACGTCATCGGGCCGTATCGTGGAAACGCACTGATAAGTCCTACTAACGCGTCTACCAGGGTTGTCGCGTCATAAGTACTTATTTACTATAAGGAATGTAGTATTATATACATTTATAAATTAGAATAACTTAAAGTAACTTACTTAAAAAATAAAAGAAAAAATAGTGTCATAAAACTATTCCTCAACGCTATCGCTCGTTTAAAAAAATGTCTGGCAGCTTTGCGCCCTCTAGTATAGTCCCTTCCAAGGAATAGGCCCAGTTTCCCTGCCACTCTGTATATGTTTGTACTTGTGAATGTCCCTCCCATCACAAATCAAAGAATAGAGTCGTTTGTTGCGAACCTGACGTTTTTATTAACGTAACTTGACATTGTAATATTTATTTGAATAGATAGAAGAATGCCATTGTACCTTTTTTCATTCAAGTGTCGTATATCTAAGTGGAGGGAATTTTTATTTTTCGTGATGTTTGATGTTTATATAAAGCATTTAATTATACAGGGTGTAAACAGACTCTTCACAAAGCCGTCAACCAAGCATTATGTACATCAAACTAAGTAACTTTACGCAAAAATTAGTGCTGGGAAACGACTTTTTTTTTGGGTTGAAAAATCATGTTTTACGGTAGGACCCAATGTAACGCACTCAAAACATTGTGCTGATGGATGGATTGAATAGTACGGGGGTCTTGGAGGTGTTTAAAGTAAAAATCTTACATTAAAAACATGTTTTTAAAAAAAAACTTGTGAAAAAGTTGGAACTATGACCCCAATTATCTCCGTAACTAGAAGGTTCCCAGGTATGGTCTAGAACAAAAAAATGATCACAATGACGGGGAGAACAAATGCCTTTCGGCTTCGTTAAGAGTCTGTTTACACCCTTTATGATACAGCAAAGATAGGGAGTCAAAAACTTACTTGAGCTAAGATATTATGATTCCAAATTTGATTAAGGGGTTGCATAACTTGTGGTTACTTATAGAAATGCCAATACCATACCTTTTTTTTTTTACGGTTGGGAAATCATCAAATGACTTCTCCCGCTCTGGGCAGAGCGGAAGGAAGTGTCAGACTTGTACTGACTAAAACCCATCCATGTTCCTTCCTTGCCCTTTGTGTTCCTGGGCCGCGGTATCTCTTTCGAACAGCCCGCAGCCGCCAATACCATACCTTATACTTTATTTCTTAATCTAATTTTATTTCCTGCTTCGTTGGTTAAGTGGTAAGAAGCGCGACTGCTGAGCATGAGGTTCTGGTTCGATTCTCGGGTTGGGCAAAGTGGTATTGGGTTTTTCTATTAAAAATTTCTCTGTCTGTAGCAGCCACGGGGCCTGGACCACTAGACCAACGAGGAAGTTTTATTTTGAAATATTTCTGTAATCATATCCTTGACAACCCTGCAGTGTATACTGCCTAAGGGACAGAACACAAAAGTTGTGAGGTTGCCGAGTGAAATACATGGCCACTGGTATTAAAATAAATGGTTAAACTAGACATACGGTAGTCCCTATAAAAGATTGTGTTATTGGTTTTCGTTTAGAAACTGTCCCTGTGTAGTTTCTATCTAAAACTTCTTAAACATTTTGTATATTTTTGTTTACTGCTTCGTTGATGTAGTGGTCACAAGCGCTACTGCTGAGCATGAGGTCCTGGATTCGATTCCCAGGGTGGGCAAAGTGTTTTTGTATCAGGAATTTCTCAGTAGCAGCCACGGAGTCTGGATTTGCGCCTGGTTGATAGCAATAGGCTTGCCCCCTATTACATGGGACTTAAACATAACTGACGATATGTAGGTGTACTATAAGTTACACCTCTGCCTATTCCTTCGGTGATTACAGGCGTGTTGAGATAATGATATATTATATTTTTCAACACACTTGCTCATAAAATGGCTCTAATTTCACCGCAATTAGGCACATAATGACACCTGTAATCAAACTGTGACTTTTTCATTGCTATTATTTACAAGTGAGTTATAGGGTTTTTTTTTTATTAGTTGAGTTGCTTTGTTCTTAAAAAAGTTTCGATACAAAAAAGATCGTATTCAATAGTACAAATAATTTAATGTACCTATTGCTTGCTCATTTCATGCAACTTCGTTTTTAAATAGATAATTTCAAATTGTAAATTTTCTATACCAATATTATAAAGAGGAAAGATTTTTTTGTTTGTTTGTACCGAATAGGCTCCGAAACTACTGGACGGATTTGGATGAAATTTGGAACACAGGTAGTTTATAACCTGGATTAACACATAGGATACTTTTTATCCCGATAGTATGTTCCCGTGGGACAAATGTCCCACGAATCGAACTCCACGCGGGCGATGCCGCGGGCATTGAGTTAGTTAATATATAAAACTTTTACTCAAATATAACTTTTGTTTCCTCTGTAATAAAGAAAATTTTGAATTCCCCATTTTGTACGTGGATAAAACGCTATTAAAAAAAGTAACCTCATTCTTTTAGTCTATGGTCGATCGAGATGCGCGCGCTTAAGGAAACTGATTAGTTTTTCCCGCCATTGCGTAACATTTTTCACAACTCGTTTTCACTGTTGAAATTATAGATATTATTAATTAAAATGTCTACAAGTACTAGTTATGAAGAAAATGATTTATGTTGTACACCGCCCGATATAAGATGTGAAGCCCTTAACGTTATGGAAAGTTTACTACCGGAAAACTCCAAGGACAAATATCTATTAGCGTACCAAAATTTCATACAATGGCAAAACTACAAGAATACGTAGTCTTTTACACAACTGCCCAAAAAAAGGAGAGTTATGTTTTCAGGGTTCATGTATGTATGTATGATTGTGAGTTTCTTTATTCCACCATAATTTCTAAATGGCTTAAAAGACCTTAATGTATATGGCATCGTTAGAAGCGTTGAGTTATTCTATGTAACATAGGCTAGTGAACATTTAAAAAAATATAAAAGGCCATGGTTTATGAAAAAAACGGAAATATTTTGTTTTTCTCTATTTAATTTGACTACGGATATTATTATCGTCTAGAGCTTGCTTAGTACATAACAAAAATATGTAACAGTAGTATTCAATATGCATTCGTTCACTAATAAAACATCCAAACAAAAGAAATTAAATAAATATTACGGTTATTTCCATGGGTTATTGAATACTAATTCAATAACCCATGGAAATAACCAAAAAAATGTTTTATCCGTTTCCATGCCTGCTTTTTGCAGACAAATAAGTAATACAAATAAACAAAACACCGGCCTGCAGCCGCGCGCTAGCCGCTAGATAGCCGCTAGATGGCCGCAGGAGTCGTGGAGCGGCGGGGCCGCAACGCAACAGACGTTTTTCTGCTGTAAATGATTCTACACCTACTGCAGTGGCTTAGCTACCGGAGGGCTAGACGGGACAGTGCTCCGGGGCCCCCAAGCTAAGGGGGCCCCTCAAACTCTGACTTACAAACTATAAATTGAACTAGTGAAAATTTCGGAATATAAATAAACCAGATTCAGTATGGATAAGGTAGTACTTTCTATTTCCATGCATTTAATTTCTGTTTGTCTGTTTAGAGTCTGCCTCTGAATTGGCAGTCCTGCTGGATTTTTGCATGATGGACTGGTACAGACAGAGGCTGAAATAAATTAGGAGCCCCTTGTCCCAAGGCTTTGATACGCAATTATAGCATACACACACAAGGTTGCAAAAAATGGAGAATGTGGATATTTTGATCTCAAATTACATAATTATCTGAATTTATTCGAGCCTATGATGTAACAATTTTCGAGCTCGCTTCGCTCGCTCTTGCAGCCTATTTTCTCTTGAATCTTAACGTTGTATAAAAGTCGCCCAGATGACTCCAGTAGGTCGTCCAAGGTACATAGATATGATAAAATTTGCAGACTACTTTCTCTTGAATGTTTCTTAAAGTCGACCAAGTAACTCCTGTATGTAGGACCGAAACAATTCTAACCTGTCCAAGGCAAAGTGTCATAAAAATTTCAAGCTCGCTTCGCCCGCTCTTGCAGTCTACTTCCTCTTGAATGCTGATTTTGTCTGTTTTCGATCAAGTAATTCCTATATGAACAAAAGGTCGAACCTGTTGTACCCTGTCCAAGGTATGCTGTTCAAATTTACAAGCTCGCTTCGCTCGCTCTTGAAGCCTTGGTTCATTTTGCTCTTAAAATTGTTGCCCTAAGTCGATTAAGATTCTGAATAAAAGTACAAGAGAAAAGCTTAGTTGTCTGGAGAGGAGAGCTTAAATTTTCTTAGTCCCTAGATTTTTTAAGTAATATCTCTCCAACCATCTAAATTGACCCCGACACGAACTGTTCACCAATTATGGAAGGAAGTTATAACTAAATATGCAATGCTAGAATGCGAAATTACGAAAATGTTAACCGCAATTTTATTAATCTATGATGATGAAGTAGTTTTGCATCTTTAAAGTATTTAAGTAGGTTAGTTTAAATGTGGCCCCAATTTCTTTTTTGCCCCGAGACCCTTGGTTACCTAGCTACGCCACTGACCTACTGTTATTTCGTTAAAACTAATACTAGATTCTGCTTGGATTATTGGACTTGAGATTTTCCTTCGTCATTTTGGATTTTAACGTATTTTTGGATATACCTTATACCTAGATTTTCTTAACGGATAGCGGATTTTGGTTTGACTACTTAGCAAATTTGGATTTTGACGATTTTAGGAAATAATGAAGAATATTGGACTTAGCTTAGCCAACGGCCAAGCTTATGTCGCTCTTAGTCGCGTGAGACAGCTAGAAGGCTTGGCAATTGGTGTTTTAGATTCACGAAAGCTTATCAACGAGCCCCATGACAAAAACTCTCTGCAAGAACTAAATCCCCTCAGAGATCTTAATAACAATCAATAAATCATAAGAAAAATATTTTGGCGTTACCTTTTGCGTGTTATTGATATCCTAAAAAAAAAAGTTTTCGTGGTACATTGTGCGTTTGCGAAAATATGGTTTTATCATGTATAAAAAAAAAAAAAAAACGCCTGCCATATCGAAAAGTGAATTAAAAAGTGGACTTAAAAACATACTCTAATTTGTCAGCTTATCTAAAGAAACTATCCGATGGATTTAGAAGCAAGAAATCAAAGGTTTTATCGTCTCCAGATAACCAATATCTGGCTACTAAGGTTACTTAAATTAATTTTAAATATCTATGCGACTTCAGCCTGTGTTGTGTTGAACTTAATTGTTGTTTCTTTTTTTCAGGTTGCTTTAATATTTGATGTAACTGGTGCGTTTAGGATACAAGAACAAATATAACTGTAAAAGACATAGAAACCCATGGCGATCAAAAACATTTAATTTTAATTTTACTAACTGCATATTTGCTAATTGTTTCTCTAAATAAACTTTTTATCTATTAGATAAAATGATTGTTTATTTTCTTACACATTACATTTATTATTTTCTTCACAAGTGTGTTGAAAAACGTCGTATGATACACGTGTGTATTGATGATTACCGTCCTCAGCTTTCTTAAGACCCTCACCTAACGGCTCGGGTCTCAATGGCGCTTCAGCGGTAATCACCAACATTACACACTTGTACCATAATGTACTATTTGCTTCGCTGTTGTGTGAAGAAAACTGAAACTGTTATATAAAATAAGACACGTTCATGTGTTACTAAAACGGGCGTGACATCGCATAATAATAGGAGATTCATCTTCAGTACGGCACGTGTGATATAGTGGATAAATGGAAGCAATATGGCTGAGAGAGTTCCGCCATTACACTCGTTAGGTAACCAGTGGCCCGAAAGTCTGACATCCAGCCTTACCAAGGGGTATCGTTTTACCTACCGCGTTGAACGAATGGCTGCAAGCGCGACTGCTGAGCATGAGGTCTTGGGTTCGATACCCGGGTCGGGCAAAGTGTTATTTTTTTTATCAGGGATTTCTCAGTAGCAGCCACGGAGCCTGGATTTGTGTCCGCTTGATGGCAATAGGCTCGCTCTATTACAAGGGATTTAAAAATAACTGGCGAAATGTGGTTGTACTATTAAGTACACCTCTGCCTAACGTTTCAGGGATTACAGGCGTTATGTTATGTTTTGATAAATTAGATATTCAAGAAAATGAAAAAAAAACGCTTATTTTCCCAAAATGATTATCAGATATTTGTGGGTAACACAAATGGCACATTTATGAAACACACTTTACGTATCGTAATTTGGAATTGCTATTTACGATTAGGCCTAATATTTTATGATTA
Source organism: Lycophotia porphyrea (assembly GCA_950005105.1). Classification (NCBI taxonomy): domain Eukaryota; kingdom Metazoa; phylum Arthropoda; class Insecta; order Lepidoptera; family Noctuidae; genus Lycophotia; species Lycophotia porphyrea. The sequence continues at coordinate 11,695,033 of OX465391.1, read as the reverse complement.
AGGTACCTATCTTGTGGTTGGATTGGCTTAGTCGGCTCTTTTTATTGCTGTAGGTACGTTTTAGTTCAAAATTATCGTAATTTATGATTACGTAAAGTGTAAGCCGTATTTTAGTACAATATTCATAAGTGATACACTACCACTGTAATCCTTTTACATCTGTTCTGCTCTGAATTTGTTTAATTATCTCCTTTACAAAAAAACATTCATATACCTACATATACTTAGATATACATAACGTAGGCCATAATGTTCCCACTGCTGGCACACAGGAAATCCTAGGAAATCAAAAAAAAAAAGTTTTTTTTTTTTATTTTAGAATCGGAACAGTTCCGAAAATTGCATTTGGTCATAAGGAACACTAAGAAAACGAACTTACTTTTAGCCCAAACACAAGGCTTTTACCTTGGCCATAGGTCAAGTGTTGCCATACAACGTGGCAACGCCGCCAGTTTCTTGAGCATATTACCAGCTGACAGCGTTGAGGAGGAGTTTTTCGATGCCATTTTATAGTTTGTTGTTAGTTTATTTAATCGTGCTGGTGCTGCCGCTGCGGCTGCAGAGAACCTCAAGCGGCGTAAATATAGAAACCTTTGTGGTAACTATATTTTCGAGCCGTTTGGGGTTGATACTCTAGGGTCGCACAGTGGAACGAATGTATGGGAGCGGTTGGACGTAGACATGTCCGAAAAAAAAGAGTAAAATTATGCCAAACTAATGATGCCATCTTATTCGATTACTTAATGCCTTCATAACTTGTGGTGATGAATTTCTTCATAACTCCCATATTTCGGGAGTAATTTGAGAAAATGTGAAATTTTACTATGAAAATGAGTGTATCGAGCTCTCTCCCTCCTGATTCCGGGCTTGTTTCAAGTAGCGGTCTCTAATATCATAATGCTAATACTAAGAGCTATATTTAATACTAAGACACATAGTGCGCCAAATGTGCACTTTCTGGGATAAAGAGTGATGTTTATTTTATAACACAATTTTTTTATTTTTTGTTTATTTTGTTGATTAAAACCGTTTTTCTAAAGGTTTACCTTATTACAATAACATTTCTGAGCAGCCAATTAGAGAAGATATAAGCTAATTAGGATATATAATTAGGGACTTAAGGTTTACATATAAAACTGATGCACTAATGATTACTGATAAGAACATTGCTATTATTTAATTACTAAATGGCTCTTAATACACTAATTTAGCATGCATCATTTACTAATTATCACAATAACTAATTACCTTGCAATATTTAACAAAGGATACCTGGGATACCTGGATTTTATATAAATAGGTCACTATTAGTAACTTTAAAATCAGTGTTGATTTACACCTCGTTGTATCCAAGCTAATCTCGCAATGTATTTTCCAAATTTTAATACAAATCTTGATATTCACGTTGCTTTATGCGCACGCGCACATAAAGATTTACGCGACTTTAACTATTTGTTCAGTGTTTTAAAAGATAACAGTTGTGTTCAGTTATGTGAAAGTGCTGAAACAAGTTTAAAAGACTGGTGTCGTCGATTTTGCTACCGCATTTATGCAAAATGGACACAGTCTGGAAGAAGCACAGATAAGTTTCGGAAGAAACATGAGATTTGGCTACAGGCTGCAATTCAATGGCCGGAATTACAGAATGAAAATATGGAACCTTCTACAGAAAATATAAGTGACGTCATCGAGCCCATAATTTCTCCTGCTAAATCTGATGCTTCAACTTGTACACATCCTAGTCCTCGTAAATCTTTTGAGGACCTTAGTAACCGGCAAAAAAGAAGACGCACTGAAGATAGTCTTTCATGCAGCAGTAGCAGCACTGAAATTATGTTTTCGGCCGAAAGGGCGCTTCAAAAGGCAGGACAAAGCGATACAGCTTATGTTATGAAATACTTGACGGAGAATCCAGAAGAGGCCTCAAAAATCAAAGCCTTCATTGAAGGTAAATCAATTCAGGTACGGGAAATATCCCCTTTGAAGGCATTGGCTCTTTATGTATCGATGAACTTATCGAAATGGCGCTATAACACTCTTCGGGATTTCAACACTCAAGAAGGAGCTCTTCAATACCCGAGTTACTACATGTTGGTTAAAGAAAAAATTAAGTGCTATCCGGCCAAAGAAGATCTCACAGTTACAGAGAGCTCTGCAAAAATCAAATTACAAGCCTTGATGGATTTAACCTCAAGAAGACTTATTAGGTCGTTAGAAACCCCTGTTGATCCCAATCAACAGCTCGTATTGACCAGCAAATGGGGTTTTGACGGATCATCTAGCCAAAGCATTTATCATCAAAGGACGAGTGAAGATGAGCAAATCGATCTTGCTAGTAATTTTATGATTAGTCTTGTACCACTGCGGCTCGTCTCAAAAGGTGTAACAATTTGGGAAAACGAGCGACCATCTTCCACTTCATTTTGCCGGCCAATATTGTTTAAGTTTATAAAGGAAACCAAAGAAAATGTGCAGAGAGAGATGGCTGAAATCGAAGCAGAGATTGAAGCCTTAACTCCATCCACCATCACTGATGGAATTAGTGTCAAACACCAACTGCTGTTGACAATGATTGATGGTAAAATTCATTCCATTATATCCGATACAGCAGCTTCAGTGTGTGACATATGCAAGGCTTGTCCTAAAGAAATGAATAATTTAGAGTTAATCAAAGATAAACACGCAAACGAGGACATGTATAAATATAGCTTAAGCACCCTTCACGCTTGGATTCGCTCAATGGAATGCTTATTACACATTTCCTACAAATTAGACATAAAATCATGGCAAGTAAGGGGTGATATAGCAAAAAGGCAAGTTGATGACAGGAAGAAAAGAGTTCAAGAGGCTGTAAGAAGAGAAACGGGCTTACTTCTCGATGTTGTGAAACAAGGCAGTGGATCCACCAACAATGGCAACTCGGCAAGGAGATTTTTTGAAAACTACACTAAATCTGCTGAACTGACCGGAATAGATGCTATGCTTTTAAGAAAAATCTGTGTGATCTTGCAGTGTATTTCATCAGGAGAGAAGATCAACGTAACTAAATTCCGAGAGTTCTGCTTTGATACTGCTAAGCTTTACGTGGAGTTATACCCATGGTATTATATGCCTTCTTCACTTCATAAAATTTTAATGCATGGGCCAGACATAGTTCAGAACATGTCAATTGTGCCCATTGGTTTTCTATCCGAAGAGGCATCTGAGGCTAGAAATAAAGATTTTAGAAAATATAGAGAGGGGCATTCTCGAAAGCATAGCAGTATCTCATGCAATGAAGATATTATGCACCATCTTTTACTGTCTTCTGATCCACTTGTTACAAGTATCCGTCCAAAAGGAAATAAGTTTGTAAAAAAATCTTCTTTTAAGGAATTTTATGAGCTTACGGATTCTGAGAAAAGTGATATCGAATTTGTTAACATAAATGATTTAGCGGACATCGATTCTGAATTTGAATTAATTGATGATAATGATGATGACGAAGATAATTAAATGATGTTATTGTTTTAAAATGTGTAACTTAGTAAATTAGAGCTTACATCTTAATTATTTATTGTACTTTTAATGAAACTAGGTAATTTATTATCAACTTACTTAAAAGTCATACTCTCATCAGTTCTTGTGAATATTTTTGTTAATATATATTTCTGTATATATATAATATATTTATAGACCTCTTAATAAGTCTGTCTGCGGTTTAAAGTAAATACAAATGGGGAAAAAACGTATTTTTTTTTAAATTTTCATTTCCTTTTATCCCAGAAAGTGCACATTTGGCGCACTATGTGTCTTAGTATTAAATATAGCTCTTAGTAATAGCATTACGATATTAGAGACCGGTACTTGAAACAAGCCCGGAATCAGGAGGGAGAGAGCTCGATACACTCATTTTCATAGTAAAATTTCACATTTTCTCAAATTACTCCCGAAATATGGGAGTTATGAAGAAATTCATCACCACAATTTATGAAGGCATTAAGTAATCGAATAAGATGGCATCATTAGTTTGTCATAATTTTACTCTTATTTTTCGGACATGTCTACGTCCAACCGCTCCCATACATTCGTTCCACTGTGGGTCGTGGGGTCCGAGTGCTCATAGCCTATGAGTGAATCATGACTAAACAAAGGCTGAATCTACTCAAAAATTCAGTTCTCATTCAAATTATCCTATTTTATTCACCTTAGGCAAATCGAATGAAATAAAAATCAATTCCATAAATTGGTTTCCGTTAATTCAATTATAAAAGTTCTGTGAATAAATATAGATAGATATCGTTAAACGAAACGGAACTAATCCCCAAGTAATGAACTACAGAGTCCCGTTCGCGTTAAAAATAACTTTTTAAAAAGGTTTGCTCAATGTCGTTTGAATAATTTCGAATCGTCCAGCGAGGTGCGAATAAATTCGTCGACGATTTAGAAAAAGAATCTATTACTTATTAACTTGTTTCGATTTTGTACGACTGGTTGAATTTGAAGTGAATAACAGAATGTGCGAATATCTTTAGCCCATTTTTTATCGAAATGCTGGGAAAAAAAAGCACAGGTCAGTCACATACTCATTCGTTTTATTTGGTTGTTTTTAAAAGATTTTACAAGCGTTAATTAATACACATAACGAAACATCACGTTCATTGGGCACGATTTGCCAGTTATGTTGAACTTAAGTGTGTCGTCTTAAGTGTTATAAACAAATGTAGACACTGGCCTACTGACATAATTTAATTAGGTATTAAATTATGTATTCTCAGCATCATGCTAGCGTCTACATTTGTTTTTCATGGATTTTGTTTAATTAATAAAGAAACCATTGAAAACTTACTCTAAAGTCTGTAAAAATTACTAGAAGTTAAAATCGTGTCTAGACTGCGGCGATTAAACTTACCTTCAGATCACGAGGGTAACTTACGCGACATTATAAAGTTCCAAAATATTCTGAAAAATTTTAAATGAAAAAACTGTTCAGTTACATCTTTAACATTTACTCACTTTATTTTTGTACTTCATGGTTATAATCGGGAAATTACTAGCGGAAAGTAAATTTAGTTCTTCTTTGTCACGGACGTTTTACTCGATAAATAATCAGTATTCCCAGAGTGCTACAATTCCCTTATTCCATCCATCATAAATTGCCACAAAAAAAAGCAACCATGATAAATACAATTAAAATAAAATCCGGCCAAACTGTGCGCACGAGGACCAGTCAATTATAAAAACCAGTTTATGCGGATCTTGCATTTTACGGGAAATTAATAAAAATCGAGGCCATTTTATACTGGAAATATATAGCTTGATGTGTGCGCCGTGTGAACAGCAAAAGCGTCCGGAATCCACGGTCCATTCCATCATCCCAAATAGAGCGAGGCCTTTTTCTGACTAACTTCATTTTTCGAGTACTCAACCGTGAAAGGGGCGTTTAACCTTCGATAAAAAAAGGAAACACCCCGTGTCGTTATTAGAATTTTGACAGTTTGTTTAGCACCACCGCCAAGTCTTCTAGTTTATTGGAAAAAAACTGGTCATATAAGCGAGTCGGATTTGTACACTGAGGGTTCCGCGCTAACAAATCTATCTTGTTTCAACTATCATTTTTCTATAAGGACATGGCCAAAAATTGTATGAGCCTGTTCCCCAGAATGTACAGATATGAAATGTATTGCATTTAATAGTAAAAATCTTCTATAACAAAAATAAAAAAAACCGGCCTAGTGCGCGTTGGAATCGCACACCGAGGGTTCCGTATAAACTTTTAGGTATTTTGTTGTTAAACTACATATTTGCGGTTTTAAGGTTTTTAACTTTTTTATTTTTCGGATTTTTTTCCTTTACTTGTGCTGTAAGACATTGCTTCTTGCCAAATTTCGTGATTCTAGATCAACGTGAATTATCAAAAATTTACAATTTTGGCTAAGAGCAAGATCTTACAGCACAAGTAAAGGAAAAAATTCCGAAAAATAAAAAAAGTTGAAAAAAGTTTTGGTACTTACAAGTTTTCACGAAAATCGAAATTTGCCGATATCTTTTTATTGTACCCAGGACCTTGATTTTTATACACCTAATAGACCTCAGTATCTGGTATAAATTTCAACTATCTAGGTTTATCCGTTCCTGAGAAAACCGGTGGTTACACACGGACAGACAGACAGACGGACAGGCGGATAAGAAAGTGATCTTATAAGGGTTCTTTTTTTTACCTTTTGAGGTACGGAACCCTAAAAAGGTACAAATCGTTTAGTAGTCATGGACAAAAGTTATGAAGGTTTAAAGAAGTAATTTTAGGTTACGGTAAGTTACGAATATTTTACAATTTAGACTCAGTATGAGTTTATTTTTCCCTGTTCTGTTCTTAATATTGTATGGCGAAGATAAGGGTACTTTCGACTTTTCGAGTGAAATCAAAAAATAAAAATCATTTTTATTATTAGATCTTTTCAAAATCTGCTATGGTAGGTACGTTAATCATTTCCGAAATTCTTAACTTTTTTTATTATAATTATTTGTAATACTTTCATTTTTGTACACATGGGGCACGTTTTGTACATCTCCTTTGTTGTTTGAAAGAAAGAAAGAAAAAGTATTTATTACACTCACACGGGACAAAATAAAAAAAATGCTTGAATTAACAATAAAACAAAATTATATTAAAAAAAAGTAAACTAAAGAAAAAGAATAAAATACAATAAATAACAATATGGTTTGAATATAGAATGTGCGCATAAAACCCAAATTTGATGCTAATGTAATTTTGGTTATGCTCTATCTTTACATATTTACGTCGTTGATAAAATACCTTTGTTTCACGGTTTCTGGCTCTGAAATTACAAATTAATTTTAGTAACCCCAAAACACACGGGAATTTGAACTTATTATTGTTACTTTATTTAACTACTAACGACCCGCCCCGGCTTCGCATGGGTGAAATGTAGATATAAACCTTCCTCTTGAATCACTCTATCTATTGACATTAACAGACAGTAGGAGCGACTTTATTTTATATACTATGCAAAGATATCTATTCCATCACCATCTATTACGCTTCAGAAGTAAAACACGCTGACAGACTTATGTACATACAGAAGGTAGACCCCGTTAAAATAGTACCTCGTTGGACCCTTTCGGTGAGGAACCCTAAAAAATAAAGTTTCCTCTCTTGGGTCCCTTAGATTGTTCAGAAAACAATTTCTTTAAGGCTTTGTCAACCACTCGATTTCTGCTCAAGTACATGTAATAGAAAAGTCTGAACGTCTTATTTGATCGGTGAAGAGCTGTTATTTTTTTATTTACCAGATTTCTATTAAGATTTGTTTAGCTATTTGAATTTGTTTTTTTTTATGTAATGTAACCAAAATATGTAGAAAAATCTCATAACATGGTACTTATGACAAGACCTTTGTAGATATCTGTATAATTTTTTGACCTAGATTCATATTTTTATTTGGCTGGAAAAGTGAAAATAATGCACACAGATATTATAAAAACCCAAGATTCTCACTCAGGGTCTCAAAAACGACCGCAGAAAAAGTATGCACTATTTGAATTGTGCCCACTTTTCACTGCTGACAGCAATTATTTTACGGGAAATGAATTAGAAACATGGCATAACGTGCGTTGCTCGCGTTTAAAAAATAACTTTATGTGGTCTGTGTAAGTTTGAATTCGTCAATTATTTTTTGGTTTTTGGTGTCAACAACGTTTTCTGTTGTTTTTCATTAACATACTATAGAAAGAAAATTCACAAATTAATAAACTCTGACAACACGAACCACTTCATACAATTTTCAAAACTCTGAGAACATTTTTTTAATTATGACGTAGTGATTATATTGCGTAGGCTTCTAGCCCGAAAAATTTTCATTTTGATCTCTTCATGCGGCAAATTAAGCGCTAGATGAAAAGCGAAAATTTTAGCCCTAAGCCCGTGAAGGACTGTTGTTTGGACTTTAGGTGTGTATAATGATGTCCCGTGGAATATTGTTTGCCCTTTTTGTGGGTAACTTTGCCTGAAATTTCGGTGGAGGCATCCGAAAATTTTCAATTTGATTTAGAATTTTTATGAGGCCTTTGTGGTTAGAAAAGGGACATAATGAGTTTTTCTTATGCATCATTGTCTGTCTAACCTTTTTTTCCAACAAATTTGCGGTTGGCTTCCAGTTTAACCTTGCCCATCTAACCTCCGCAACCTTGAGGCGCGCGTGGAACACCAACGCGCCGTCATCATAGCCTGTTGTGATAAGACGGACGGACGGCGAGCTAGCCTATTACTCACCGTCCATAGGTCCGCGTTTAAGGTGGCCGGAAGCCACCACGCCCGGGGCGTCTCCCGCGGCGGCTGGGACGAGAGGTTCTCTCCCTCAACCTCCGCAACCTACGGAGTACTAAGTGGCACAGTACCCCTTGGTAACAGGTTGTCAGACATTCGATACTATTTGTTAATAAGTGTTAATTAAAAACTTTAAGAAAAAAACTTCTCATTATTTCTATATCAGCTTATGATAAAAGAAACCATCGTCTCTTTGTAATCCAGTTCATAGTTCTTTCGAAGAATACAGTAAAAACAAGATTGTTATAACTATGCTGTAACACCCGCTGGTTAAGCCTGAGCTGGGTTTTTCTTTGAAAAGTTCATTTTTATCTTTTTTTAACTGCATTGTTAAGCTCAAAAGAGAAAACTCTTTAATAATTAAAAATGCGAGCAGAAATGTTGATTATAACGTCTTTCGCTGATGGTTCTAACTTTGCAGCGAAAAAGATCTTTATTTTCTTCTTAGTTTCGATGTCAAAAAATAAACAAAATACTATGTTTGAGCCAAAATTTAGTTATTCTCTTTCACTGATGCAGTCATAAGAACATCAAGTGTGCAGGACCTTAATTTGAAACAAGTCTTAAAATACAAGTTACACAACATAAACATAACATTAGGGCCTGTCATGCCCGAAGGGTTTGGCAGAGGTGTAGCTAATAGTACACACATTCTGCCAGATTTGTTTAAGTCCCATGTGTCCGAGGCCTATTGCCATCAACTGGGCACAAACCCAGGCTCCGTGTCTGTTACTAAGAAATTCTTGACGGAAATACCCAATTACACTTTGCCCGACCCGATAATCGAATCCAGGACCTCATACTCAGTACTCGCGCTTACGACCACTATACCAAGGAGGCCGTAAAATATAAGTTATTGTTAGATATTATCGCCAAAAAAACTCTGAGTCATCTTTGAGATGTATTACCAACAATTTCCTGCCCCAATAGAAACGACAATAAACCAACGCTTCTTCGGAAAAAATACGGATAAAATAAATCCATTTCCGCACAGAAATACAAACCAATAAGAGCACCATATCATAAAATATTGAACAAACTGCGCGGTTTACAAAATTCCTCAAGGAGGACATTTATTTTCATTCTTTCATAGGTTTGGCCGAAACCATTACGCTAAAGCCGAAAATGCCCTATTCGGCACTCGGCCCAAATAAATGGCAGTGCAAATAATTTTGGAGACAAACAACGCCGAACTAAATTCATATAGACGTCTCTAAGGGTAGGAGCGTCGGCAAAATAATATTGAAAAGAAAAAAAATCGAATAATGTAATTTTATACGCATCCTGATATTACCTGAATATGATATTAAAATAGTTATAACTAAGTATAGACTGAAATTTCGAAGCTAGTTCTAGCGGTAATCGATAATCACCTGATTTAAAACTATGATTACTTACAAAATCAAAGCTGACTTATAAATGTCTATTTTATTCACTCTATCTTATGGCTCATTTCAAAGTTTTCTAGACTCAATACTGTCCTACCCACACTATGTATACATCGATTTACACTAAATCAAATTTATCCAACCCCAAAAAGGCCTCTAAATACAAGTATATTTTTCTCAACATGATTTTATCTCACTCACATCTTCTGCCTAGCCTTTCCCGACTATGTTGGAGTCGGCTTCCAGTCTAACCGGATGCCGCTGAATACCAGTATTTTACATGGGGCGACCGGCTATCTGACCTCTACAGCTCAGTTAGTACTCGGTATTACAATAACTCTTGGTAAGACTAGTTGTCAGACTTTTGGGCCACTGACTACTTAACGACTGTCAATGATCTACAATTGACAGCCGAGATCAACAACGGCTCAACGTGCTTTCCAAGGCACAGATGAACCCATTCACAGATCAACCTAGGCAAGCGCTGCTTAACCTAAAGACCGATCCGAGCGACTGTTATTATTTATTCACGAGTTCATTGCGCGCGCATAGGGAAAAAACTTAGGGAAAAATTATGAGAGTAAATTTTTACAAAGCGCGCGCACACCGTCACGAAAAACCGACACCCGAAAAGTTAGCTAGTCAACATACACCCTGAAGTTAGCTAGTCAACATTTTAGTTTTATACGCCAAAGAAGTATAACTTCTTACTTGCGTACATAAGTACACACACAATTTTTTTTTTCTTATTCTTTTTATCTCACTCTTTATCCCAATAATGTTGACTAGTTTTTTCTCTCTCCCTCTTTTTCTACCACTACAGGAAAGATATCAGCACTACTACATTATTCAGTTTGTAGTGGCCATACCTTATATTGGGCGGCCGCGCTCTTAGTTGGCCGTCCTGAATATTTTACCTGCCGCCTGCGTTGTCAATTTTGCAGTAGCGACCGACTAAATATATAACAACATGCCTCGAATGTAGTTTACGATGAATGATGTTTAGTGTTGTTTTTTTAATACGGTTTTATACAGGGTGTAAACAGACTCTTCACGAAGCCGTCAACCAAGCATTATGTACATCTAACTAAGTAACTTTACGCAAAAATTAGTGCTGAGTGCGACTTTTTTTTTTGGCTGAAAAGTCACGTTTTACAGTAGGACTCAATGTAACACACTCAAACCATAGTTCTGATGGATGGATTGAATAGTAAGGGGGTCCTGGAGGTGTTTAAAATTTTACATCAAAAACATGGATTTAAAAAAAAAAACTTGTGAAAAAGTTGGAACTTTGACCCCTAATATCTCCGTAACTAGAAGGTTCCCAGGTATAAGCTAGAGCAAACAAATGTTTGCAATGACGAGGAGAACAAGTCCCTTTCGGCTTCGTTAAGAGTCTGTTTACACCCTTTATAGCATCACCTGTAAGTATGTAAAAAAATCTTAGAAGTTAATTTTGACCCACTTCCCGGTTTCCGATTGAGCTGAAATTTTGCATATATGTTTAGTTTGTATGACAATGCATGGTTAGCTATGTGCCGTCATTCTAGTAGGAAGGTTATTTATTAAGCAGTTCCATGATATGGGTATCAAATGAAAGGGTTTTAATGACGTCACTGTAAAGCGTGTTTTTTTAACTATTATATCATTATTCGGTAACTTTTGCAATCCAATAGGTATATTTTTAACTTTTTAATACCACCTTGCAGATTTCTCGTTGACCCCACCAGTGGGGCGGAGCAGTTGGACCAGCGGGAACCAAAATTGCGGACTTCCCGTTAACCCCACCAGTAGGATAGGGTAGTGGGGCCAACGAAACGACGGGTTTCATATTTCCTGTCGGCCCTACCAGGGGGGCCATGCCAATGGGGTCAACGGGAATACATCGCTACCGCACAGTAATTTTTCACTTTGTCAAGGACAGGTCGCATTTCAATAGTTTTTAAGACTTAAATCATAATTTGGAATTAACTAGACACTAGACAGAACTGGTCACCTGTCACCTGCATTAATAAGATGATTAAGTAAAAAGAAATATAAGCTGTCAAAGTTAAACTGATGGCGAAAATTGTAACTTTGATAGCTTATATCTCAGAAACGTGACGCTTTATAACATTTTGTTCTATAAAATACTTGTTAGTATTTATGCCACCCATTAATAAATACAGGATTTATTCGTGGCAGTGATAACCTATTGGTGTGACCGTCGGACTTCGTCTTAAGTTCGAACTCAAGACACGTGCCTCTTATTTTCCGGATTCCTGTGCGCGTTGTATCATTATCACTTGCTTCGGTGAAGGAAAACATCGTGACGGATGATCGCGAAGTCAGAGGCCCATGGGTGATATAAAAACGCTGACTCAAGATTACGCACTAACCACACGATAGAAGATTCGTGGCTAATCAAATGAAACTTGTACAACGTCATCAGTGAATAGATTCTATGTTTGAATCTATTTTTTTATTTTAACACATAATGTGTTACAATACGCACTTGTGCATATTCAAAACCAAAGGGGGTTACTACGCCTTTTTTTTTTTGGATGGGATATCATCAAATGACTTCTCTCGCTCTGAGCAGAGCGCAAGGGAGTGTCAGACTTATACTGACTAAAACTCATCCATGTTCCTTCCTTGCCCTTTGTGTTCCAGGGCCGCGGTATCTCTTTCGAACAGTCCCGCAGCCCTGGCAGGTTACTATGACGCCTTAAAGCAGTAACTGTAATTCCAGCACGGGAAAGAGACAGAGCTATACAGGTCGTCTAGCGCCATCTTTTTCCCATCATGGTAGGCCACCAGGTCACAAATAGCAAATACATACGAACAGCTTCAGACGAAATTTTTCTTTTTAAATCTTTTCACAAAACTTTCTCGCGTCCTTTTTTTTTACGGATGGGAACTCATCAAATGACTTCTCCCGCTCTGGGTAGAGCGGAGGGAGTGTCAGACTTGTACTGACTAAAACCCATCCACATTCCTTCCTTGCCCTTTGTGTTCCAGTGTTCCAGGGCCGCGGTATCTCTTTCGAACAGCCCGCAGCCCTGGCAGGCATCGGCCCTTGCGGGCCCCTCCCTGTTTACTGACATCTCTTTGAGGCGCGCGTGGAACACGAACGCGCCGTCTTCACGGCCTGTCGTCAAAAGACGGACGGACGGCGAGCTAGCCCATTACTCACCGTCCACAGGTCTGCGTCTACGGTGGCCGGAAGCCACCACGTGACCCCCGACGCCCGAGGCGTCTCCCGCGGCGGTTGGGACGAGAGGTTCTCTCCCTCTCACGCTCCGCCACCTCCTTCGCTAGCATGACTGCTTCGCAGAAGGAGGTGACGGCGTCCCATTCCCTCTCGCTCCGGACCATGGCTTGGACCAGGGCCGGACGCGATAGGTCGCCGCCGCCGATCACTGCTACGAGGACACGGCGGTTTTCCGCCCAAGCGGGGCAGACCTCCACCGTGTGCTCCACCGTGTCCTCTGGGCGATCCACTCAATGGTAACACCCGGGCGTTTTCTCCCGCCCGATTCGGTGCAGGAACCTCCCAATTTTCTCGCGTCCTTAAATCCCAAAAAATCAAATCTACCAATCAAACGAATTATTTATCTATCAAATCAAATGGCTGAATAATTCATCTCTTAATACTTTGAAGTAAAGCATTAAGGGATGAAGTAAAATTATTCTTGCGAAGTGGATACAAAAGACAGGAGTTATTTCTGAAACGTCCAATTATTCATAAAGACGACGTGCACAAAGATTGAAATCATTAGATGTGCTGTCAATGTACTTAGGTCACGCGAAGAAGAAGTGTTCACTCCAGTAGCGAAGGGTCAATTTTGTAAGAGGTAAGCCGGAGTAAAAAACTGTAATGTGATTTTAATATTTGTCTATTGAATACTGACTGTGCCATTTTTCAAAGAGAAGCCGGTAGGAATCGAGTTGTATGGAACCTTCGCCACTGGTTCACACTGAGGGCGAGTTTCACCAAAGAAACTGAACGCGAACAGAACATCAAAACGACGCTCAGGAGCAGTCAGTAACACTAGCCGCTCTTGAACGGTGTTGATTATGTCCAATTTCAGGAAAGAGGGGGCCTACTGTTCACAGAATGAGCAAAGTAAAAAATAAAATTCCTAGAAAATAGGCTCTGATTGCACTAGGTTCAGAATGCATCGTATTTCACACTCGTGTTTCTTTTTTCATTATTGCTAATTATGTTTAATAATGGATGTAAACCAAATCCAACGCATGTCCAACTTAGTTCAATTCCTTTTAATGCGAAATGGTGAATCTAAAGATTGAAATCATTGATGAAGACGGATTAATACGACTGGAGTCAGAATCAACAAAGATAGATTGTCGTTCATCGTAAAGCTTTGATATTATTTATTTTATTATAATATCGTCATTTATTTTATTATAATATCGTCATTTATTTTATTATAATATCGTCATTTATTTTCACGATTCGTCTGTTTTGTGTAATGGAAGAAATAAAAGACGGTTCTCGTTTATTTCGTTTATATTAAATCGTAAGGCCCTTGTTTTCTTGCCGGGGGTTTAAATGGGTAATTAGTCATTTATTGTGTTATTACAGAAATATAAAACAACTGTTCTATTTTTCGTCACAGTCTAGCGCACAAATTCTACAATTAACTTATAACGTTTAATGTATTGTGTATCATTTGTGCTATTTATTGAAATATGTGAATATTAACGAGTCCTTGTAACTTGAATAAATAAGTGAATTATAACATAAATAAAAATATACTAATAGACTGCCTCGTTGGTCTAGTGGTCGCAAGCGCGACTGTTGAGTATGAGGTCCTGGGTTCGATTCCCGGGTCGAGTAAAGTGCTATTGGGTTTTTCCATCAGAAATTTCACAATAGCAGACGGAGTCAGGATTTTTGCCCGGTTGATGGCAATAGGCTCACCCACTATTACATGGGACTTAAAAACATAACTGGCGAAATGTGGGTGTACTACTAGGTACACTTCTGCCTAACCCTTCGGGGATTACAGGCGTGATGATGTTATGTTCAATAAAAATATTTTGATAAAATTATTTACTAAAATATTTCTTCCTTATGTTTTTGTTTTTCTAGGTTTATCTGGTGTCGACACGATACAAAAACGATACGTCTCCGATAAAAGTTCACAAAGTATTAAGGCCAAGCGACAAAGCCCAAATAAATTGTTTTTAATTAAAGTTTTAAGTTAAACCAGCATTTTGTTATTAATATTTTATCGGATATACACAAACTCTGTTTTAAAAGCTTTAGGTCCTATCTAAATATTTATAAATTGGTACAAGGAAAGATACTTTTAAATATTCCATTTATTTGTAAGCTAAGGAATTACTAAGTTTCGATTTGTTTTTTGGAAATTGAATATGTATTTTAATCAATTTGATAAAATTGAGGATTTCAATATTTTATTGAAATACAAATCCTCAGAAGTTATTCTTATGAAATAAAACACAATAAGGTTCATACACATTAGTTAAAGGATATCACAGAAACATAATATAATATTATTTCCCCATTGAAAAATCATATTTTAGACACGTCACTTTATATCTGACTGCTAAAACTCAAAAACTCAAAAGCATTTATTTCAATTAGACCATTACAGGCACTTTTGAATGTCAGAAAAACAAATTAGGCTAAGCTACAGTCACAGACACAAGGCATAATAACTTGTGAAAGTACTGTAGTTGCCCATAAAAGTCACCACATGAGGTCCTGGGTTCGATTCCCAGGTTGGGCAAAGTTTTATTGGGTTTCAGAAACTCAGTAGCAGCCATGTTGTCGAATTCGTGCCCGGTTGATGGCAATAGGATCTCTCCCTATTACATGTGACTTAAACATAACTGGTGAAATGCGGGTGTACTAAATTGGATACAGCTCTGCTTTACCCTTCCGGGATTACAGGAATTATTTTATATTATGCTAAAACTCACGCGTTTTGACTTTGCCGTAGAGAAGTAAAAAACCTGCAATATTTTTTTTAAAATAACATACTCTAATTACAAGATATTGAATAACAATCACATGTTTCCGCAGTATTAATCTTTAAACCAAGATAGGTTCAGTAAAGCCATTCACATTACTTTTCCTACTTTGATCACTAATGGGAGTTTTTCTTCGACCTATTTCTCTATAAAATACTTTCAACTGTAATCTATCTTTATCAAGACGACTGTCCATAATAGGGTCAGTAGAGTCACATAAATCTTTATTTGTAGTTCTTGTTTTTTTCGTAGCGAATTTTCACGGTCATCTTTCAGAGGTATAGATATTGACAAGTAAGGAAATCAAATCATTTATTTCTTTGCAAACTTTGCAAAAATGAGTAATAGGTACGTACATAGTATATGTTCTGAATAATAAGGTTTTCCATATTTTATCGTCACATGGGCATGCAATTAGTAGATATATAATTCTAAATTTGAAATAAACGGCATTCCATTAGAATTGCAAAAAAAAATGTCAGCCTGGTTGTAGTAATAAAAAAATACTATCACTAATGTCAAACGGAATATTATTATACCAATTAGAACAACAATATGTCAATTAGAATAACAGTATTAGCTTAACAGTAGTCAGTGATTTATCATTATTGTAATAGCATTTCATAATTATTCGGTTTAGAAAAGTGTCATTTATCTTATTATTCTCTTAGATTGTTGTTGATATTTTGGTAGCGTATACAGTGTGTATCAGTAATAATTGGTTATTTATAAAGGGTGTAAAAAGACTCTTTTCGAAGCTGAAAGGCACTTGTTCTCCCCGTCATTGCGATCATTTTTTTGCTGTAGACCTTACCTGGGAACCTTCTAGTTACGGAGATATTGGGGGTCAAAGTTCCAACTTTCTTAAAAGTTTTTTTTTTAAATACATGTGCTTTTTTTTTAACGGATGGGAAATCATCAAATGACTTCTCTCGCTCTGGGCAGAGCGGAAGGGAGTGTCAGACTTGTACTGACTAAAACATATCCATGTTCCTTCCTTGCCCTTTGTGTTCCAGGGCCGCGGTATCTCTTTCGAACAGCCCGCAGCCCTGGCAGGCATCGGCCCTTGCGGGCCCCTCCCTATTTGCTGACATCTCTTTGAGGCGCGCGTGGAACACGAACGCGCCGTCAACACGGCCTGTCGTCAAAAGACGGACGGACGGCGAGCTAGCCCATTACTCTACGTCCACAGGTCCGCGTCTACGGTGGCCGGAAGCCACCACGTGACCCCCGACGCCCAAGGCGTCTCCCGCGGCGGCTGGGACGAGAGGTTCTCTCCCTCTCACGCTCCGCCACCTCCTTCGCTAGCATGACTGCTTCGCAGAAGGAGGTGACGGCGTCCCATTCCCTTTCGCTCCGGACCATGGACTGGACCAGGGCCGGACGCGATAGGTCGCCGCCACCGATCACCGCTACGAGGACACGGCGGTGCTCCGCCCAAGCGGGGCAGACCTCTACCGTGTGCTCCACCGTATCCTCTGGGCGACCCTCACAGTGGTAACACCCGGGCGTTTCCTCCCGCCCGATTCGGTGCAGGAACCTCCCGAAACAACCGTGTCCGGTGAGGATCTGCATCAGGCGGAAGGTGAGGGTGCCGTGGCCCCTCTCCAGCCACTCCTCAAAGAGGGGACTTATCGCCACTATTGTGGCGTGCCCTGCACGGGGTTGCGATAGTCGCTCTCTCCATGTCGCCATGAGATCGCGCCGGAAGTCTGTCCGCAGTGCGACAATTTGCCGCGGCAGCGGAGTTTGCCCCCGGCGTAGTGCCTCTACGCGCCACTCGTGTAGGCGCGCGAGGACTATCGCCTCCAGATCCCATGGCGGCAATCCAGCAAGGAGGCTCGCCGCCTCGGCGGAGATTGTGCGGTACCCCCGGACTAGCCTTACGGCTACCACCTTCTGGGGCGCGTTCAGGTAGTGGGCGGCTCGCCGCCTTAAGGAACGCGCCCACACCGGGGCCCCGTAAAGGGCCATGGACCGCACGACCCCCGCAAATACATGTGCTTAATGCAAGATTTTTACTTTAAACACCTTCACGACCCTCGTACTATTTAATCCATCCATCAGCACAATGTTTTGAGTGCGTTACATTGAGTTCTACCGTAAAACGTGATTTTTCACCCCAAAAAAAGATATCGTTTCCCAGCAATAATTTTTGCGTGAATTTACTTATTTAGTTTGATGTACATAATGCTTGGTTGACGGTTTTGTGAAGATTCGTCTGTTTAAACCCTGTAGGTAGTTTTTGTACTTTTCTATTGGCCAACTGTTTCTTTTGTCGCTATTACCATGTTGGTAGATCTTTGACAGTCGTTACAGGTAATCAGTGGACCGAAAGTCTGACAACTAATATTACCAAGGGGTCAGCTGCATCCGGTTAGACTGGAAGCCGACCTCAACATACTTGGGAAAAGGTTAGGCAGATGCTGACGATGTTGGTCCCCCATAAAAAAGTTGTTCCCGCTTTATAAGTGACAGAATTTTGTAATTTTAATCCATCATGAAGAACATTAGACACGAGATTTGTCAATATGATTTTTTGTCGAATTGTAGAGCTGTTCTCGTTCCCCCACTTCCTATTTCTGTCTCTTTGGTTTTTATTGTAACATAATATCTGTTACTAGTTACCAAGAAGATTTAGTTTAGACATTTCAATGAGCTTTCTCCAATTACCAAGTTACACGCCAAGACGTGATGGTAATTGCATTCTGTTAAAACAATATAATTCATTCAGAATTTCTTTATTAAAAAAAAATCACAAGAATCCAATTTAATTAATTCCAAGCCAATAAAAATAATTTCATCAACAAAGTGGCTCGAAAACAAATTGAATACGAAATTGAAAACAAACGCTCTAATTGAAAAACAAAACTGTACGACCGAATGTAGGGCCATAATGAAATGAAATAACATTGAACTATTTAGATGCAGGCTTCTGCCAGAGTACTGAATAATAAATTTGGGGACCGACTATGAAAATAAGTAAGGTTTGCAAAAATGGAAGAGGGTTTTTCTTAAAATTCTGTTTTGGTAAAGGTACACGACATATATGTACTTACCGACTAAGTCTAGCCGTGTTTTAATGTCTGCGTTTTTGGGTTCAGGCGAGGCAATTTTTGTAAATATTTTAATTCATTTTTGATAAATTTTTCACCACCTGGGTTGTCTCATCTTGGGTGAACATAAAGTTAATCCAATGTTTTATATCAAAGTCTAGCTCAAACCCTCGTGGTTGTTGGGGTCGGAATATTAACCCGTAGGAATATAGTACTGGGCTTTATAGTATCTTATATATACAGGTATCGAACAGACAGCGTTAATTTCACATTTAAAATATTGAGGAATATACTACAATGTTGTACATAATGTTGACTTCAAAACAATGTTCTTGCTACATCGTTCTCACATAATGTACCATCTCAACATGAATGATGTAACTAGGGTTTTTGTAAAAATATACTGATTTAAAAGAGTGTCCATGGAGTTTCTTCCCCGTGCTTCTCCATGGAGATCTACGCTAGGGAATGGGCAACTATAGTACTTTCACAGTTTTTATGCCTTGTGACTGGGACTGTAGCTTCATTACATTTTTTTCTTGTCGACAATTCAAAAGTGCCTGTAACTGGCCTACTTGAAATAAATGCTTTGACTTTGATTTTGTGACCACCCAATACATACCGAGTTTCCTCCGTGCCTCGCAAAGCACGTTAAGCCGTTGGTCCCGGCTGTCATTTGCACATCTTTGACAGTCGTTACAGGTAGTCAGTGGCCAAAAAAGTCTGACAACCAGTCTTACCAAGAGGTATCGTATTACTCAGTACTAACTGGGTTGTGGAGGTCAGATAGGCAGTCGCTCCATGTAAAATACTGGTATTCAGCTGCATCCGGTTAGACTGGAAGCCGACCCCAACATAGTTGGGAAAAGGCTAGGCAGATGATGATGATGATGAAAAATTTCTATGTGGTCTCAGAATGATGTACTGATTACGTGGAATACGTGGTAACCGTTTTCGCGTCGATGTACCTTCCACCCAGTATTATTCTCAAACAATTAAGCTGTTTTTGTGATATGTGGTTTTAAAGCGTTGTCCTCAAAATCCAGTTTCCTGAAGCCTTTTCAGATAACAGATGAAATTGGAGGCGTGAAACTTTGCTGCTCGGAGAGACACATATTATGGCATTTATTTTTCGTCAGTTTACGTCTCATCATCTGTTTTATGTCTTCAGTTTCCGGCCATTTATTCAAAAAAACTCAAACTTTTGTTTCTGCATTCCATTGAACCCTGGAGTTTCCGATATAGCTTGCAGGGTATGTAAGCTAAAGTGGCAAATGGGCCAGCCAATGAAATAAACAGTCCTGGAGCGGAAACAACGTATTGGGAAGCGTAATGTGAGACCAGCTAGACCGACTCATCATCATCATCATCATTTCAGCCGAAAGACGTTCACTGCTAGACATAGGCCTCCCCCAAGTGTCGACACATTGACCGGTCCCACGCGACTCGTATCCAGCGGATCCCCGCAACCTTTACCAGGTCATCGGTCCAGACTGACTGGCGACTTCTAAAACTGATCTTCGTCAGACTAGAAGCGGGAGGTGGAGGACAGGGTGCTTTAGCCTGGGAGAGGCCTATAAGGGTATGAAGAACAGGGTGTAAAGTTCTTCATCCCCAATAGAAAACGGAGGATCTTCCGACCAGTCGGGTGTGGTAACTGGTGGGCTTCTGCTGGACAGTTGTTTTCGGGTTTTCTTATATAATCTGAAGTCGCGGATAATTTTAATAGCGCGATTCAGAATTTTGTGTTAGTTCTGTTTCTGTCATAGATGGCGCTGGTGTGCTTTTTGTACTGACCGCTACAGGCCTATGTCCAGCAGTTGAGTGTTACCTCCAAAAATATTATTACACAATGTACCATAAAAAACAACGTTTTCATTTTCTGCCTTGTCCCCTTACCATACCGCACAGCTTAAACGCAGTATCTAACCACTCAGTCGTACAAATGTTCAATTTGGTACAACACGCAGCCAAATTGAATTCTTTGTCGTTTACCATGTTCTGCGTATTGGCAGTGTTCGCACGCAACATTCAATTTTATTGTACTTACAGGAGACGGGAACAAAAAACTGTTTAGAATTCATGAGTGCTTATACAGTTAGTATTTTCTGTTGTGTTCCTACTTGTAGCAGAGCCCTCAAGTATTAAGGCTAATTAGAAACTATAGCTTAGTTTAAACTATAGTTGGAGAACGTAGAATAATCGAAAAACACGTTTTCTTCTTCCATTCTCTTTCATATCATTCCTCACACAATCCATAAACAATGGCCCTATTTTTAATAAAGCCAGTAATGCTTGCGTATGTGTCCGTTCTGCGTATGCATTCGTTGCGTGCGTTGTGCGTGTGTATTCTACGTCAAACCATAACCATAACAAAAAGCAGTCCTAACTATCATAAATAAATTATTGCGCACGTAACTCTGTCTGTAATTTTTCTATATCTTAACAGCTAAACGAATTTCGACCTACACACAATTAAACCATAAGAATCAGTTCAAAAATAACGAAAAAAGCGCCAGCAAATTACTGGCTGCGTTCAAAATAGGACTCGTATAAAAGTTGATTAAGTCGCGAGGCGACGTTTGACGTCCGCATCGATATTCATACAACTTTCTACTTAAAACAATGGTAATACGATCCTTAGAATCGCGCTCTGCTGATTAGGTTATGGCGTAGGATACGTTTTATCCCGGTAGAACACCTACACGGGCGAAGCCACTTGCAAATACTAGTCTACAATAAGGCAAATGGTTTCCTAATCAAAATATCAGCCCATGGCTATATTCAGGTGGATCAAATGGACAATAAAGATATGGGCAATAGACGAAAATCTCATTATAATCCGAACAAAAAATATCCTCTCATCGACTTATTAACTATTAATAATATGGTCCAAATGTTTCTCGAGCTATAACTTGTTGTGTCTCTGCTATTACATCTTTGTGATATTTTCTTATATGATATTATTTCGATGTTAGATTGGGCGGGTGAATGAACTCTGTAGTACTACGTCGTGTTTTGTTTCTTTGAATATTAAGGTGGTTGCGTCGGGGCAGCCCGGTATATTCAATTTTTATTTTTAAGTTTTTTGCAATTTGCAGGTCATTGTCAGGTTGTATGTTGATGAAAAATGAGTCGAGCCAGTAACACGTACGTAGTTACAGAATCACAATGATTAAAATCATCAATATAACCCTGTAAGTCTATTTAATCCCATTGAATGACTTTTTCATGAAATATTCATTGAATAGGATTATATGAACTTAGAGGGTTGTATTGATGATTTTCTCATTTTTCTTAAACATACAAGCTAACACTAATCTGCAAATTGCAAAAAACGTTAGAAAATTTGAATTTCGCGGGCTACCCTGACGCAACCACCTTAAGTGAGGATAGAAACTGTTTTCAAAATTCATTTTTATTATAGTTGAATTTCATTGTTCATTGGGCACAAGTTACTGATTCAGCTGTTCTTCAGAAATATTCATCGGTAGTTTTCGTACAAAGGTGTGATCAATATTCCATGGATTTAACTGTGCGAAAAATTATTATGTTTTTTAACTACTAGAATCTTTTGAAAATAAAACCTAAGCCGGTAGGCATTTTTTATAAAACTTCAGTCTCGGTTTTTGATTGTGGATTGCTAGTCCCGAAACAACACCCACATTTTGCCAGTTTTGTTTAAGTCCCATATAATAGGGGGCGAGCCTATTGCCATCAACCGGGCACAAATCCAGACTCCATGCTACTGAGAAATTACTGATGGAAAAACTCAAAAACACTTTGCCCGACCTGGGAACGAAGCCACGACCTCATGCTCAGCAGTCCTTTTCCTTCTTTGCTCCATACAAAACCTCCTCAAAAATCTGTAGTAAATAACTAGATACTAATAAACGCGAAGGGTTGACGCCATCCAAGCGATCAGTAGTCGAGGGTCAACCCTCAACTGAAGCGGCCGAAAACCGGACAGAATACAAATAGGCTGCTCAAAACAGCCGATACTTTTGTGCGGAAAATATGGCGTCCGGATTATGGAGGATAGAGTAGAGAGTAATGATTCATTGAGGCGATATTTGGGGCTATGGAACGTTCAACTATGTGTTATGTTTATATGTGTGTTGTGTATGTTCGGTTTATGATCGCGATAGCTAAGATATAAATAAAGATATGCTTTATTTTCACTGAGAGAAAATATAAATAAAGTATTTTTTTCCGGGATTTATCCTAAAAATTATGTTCCAGTACAGTTTTAATGTCGACGTTAGTAAGTTATTTGATTTTTATAAAAAAAAGGGTAAGTAGTTTTTCTTATAACTCGGGATGTAAATAACTTCAAATAAAATTATATATTATTATATTTTCTTTACACACAAACTAAATATTTAGAAAACTGAATTCATCATCATCATCATCATCCTTTTAATGTTCCCACAGCTGGGACACAGGCCTCCTCTCTATGAGAGGGAATGGGCTGTAATCCACCACGCGGGCCCAGTGCGGATTGGTAGATTTCACATGTCTTCGATTTTTTGGTTCTAAGACATGCCGGTTTCCTCACGATGTTTTCCTTCACCGTTTTTGAGAGCAGTGGTGATGAAATAAATTACACAAAGTAATGCGCCTGCCTGGGTTCGAACTCACGACTTACTGTTCGTAAGTCGGGGTCGCTACCACTGGGCCACCGCTGCTCTCGTGCTCTTTTTTTATTACCTATGAAAAATGTCTTAGTAATTCTTCACGAAGTACTTTCGCAGTGGTCAAACTGAAAACTGAATTAAGACTACATAACTCTAAGAACATTCAAAGGATGTAAGTAGACCTTTAACGAAGCCGAAAGGCATTTCTTTTCCCCGTCTTTGCGAAAATTTTGTTCTGGACCCATACCTGGGAACCTTCTAGTTACGGAGATATTGGAGGCAAAGTTCCAACATTTCCACGTGTTTTTTTAATATTAATTTTTAAGGTTATAACTTAACTTTAAATGCCTCCATGATCCGTTTACTATTCAATGCATTCACCATCATAATGTTTGAGTGACATTGAGTTTTTTAACCGTAAACCTAAATTTTCACCGCTAAGAAAAAGGATTTTTCAATAAGCAATATTTTTTGCGGAGGGGTACTTATTTTGATGTACAGTATGCTTGGTTGACGGGTTCGTGAAGGTTCCGTTAACACCATGTATGTATACAAAGACCCCATTAGGACACTTAAGCGTCAAAGTACTATTATTATATGTACATTTTTATTAATTTGCGAATTGACTTATTCAAAACAATACGTATTTTGTACTCTGTATCTTAATATCAGTTAAATTTTACTGAGACCATTAGGTTGGAAATTATTATAATTAAATAAAACCGCATGAAACCACTGATCAAACACTGTAAAATAATAATTGTAAACTCTCATTAAAATATATTAAAATACGCAATAAACAACAATAGCACTCAAATCAAAGCGACCAGGTTTGCTTAGTAAGAGCATCTTCACTTTGACCACAACGTAGAACGCCACAGAAGGTCAATCTCAAAAAACGTGCGAAAATGCACGCTCTCATAGACACTCTCCACGAACAGCGAGTACAAACGTATTCACGACTGGCATTCCCATCGCCACCGTAAGTACAGATTTTTATTTTGTTATTCTTATTTTTTTATCGGAGTCTTTTATTCTCAAAAGCAAGTCAGCCTCATCATAACTTAACCTATTCTAAACTAAACTACATTTACAATATGAATAATTATTCTCTTCATAAATCAGCAAGGAGAATTGTTATCTCCGGTGAAGGTGAGTGCAGATTTTCCAAGAAAAGTATGCGCTTCGGCCATCATCGATTCACTTCGCAACTCTGTTACAACGAAGGAAGACCTAACCTGTCAAATGATTAATTAAAAACTCTATGCAACTTGAAAAACCTCGACCAGAGTAGGTAACCCGACAGAGAGAACTTTACACAAATACGCAATGATAGATGTGGTGCATGTGGTACTTAGAAGCTTTCCCCTGTTGGACGTATGCGGCGCAACGTGCACCTTTGTACCGAAGAGCATACATTTTCTGGTTTGACTGCGCGTCTATCACCCGTAACTACAGTCAAGTTAAAGTAACTACTTGACTTTTTGTAATTACATATGTAAACATTTTTATGCAATAGACAAGAACTTGAACAAAGTAAGAACCGTCAAAAGCAAAGCCAAGATTTTAACTTCAACCAATTACTAAACTACAGAATAAAAAATCACTTCTTAAATAATTACTTTTACTCTTGTAACCACTCGTGCTTGGAGCTCGTGGCTAAATAATAACAGCCGTTCGCGTCGATCTTTAGGTAAAGCCGTGCTTGGCTAGATTGGTCTGTGGATGGGTGACCATGACCACCCATTATATACCGAGTTTCCTTCGTGCCTCAGAAAGCACGTTAAGCCGTTGGTCCCGGCTGTCATTTGTAGATCTTTGACAGTCGTTAGGTAGTCAGTGGCCCAAAAAAGTCTGACAACCAGTCTTATCAAAGGGTACCGTATTACCCAGTACTAACTGGGTTGTGGAGGTCAGATAGGTAGTCGCTCCATGTAAAATACTGGTATTCAGCTGCATCCGGTTAGACTGGAAGCCGACCCCAACATAGTTGGGAAAAGGCTAGGCAGATGATGACTTTTGTAACCACTTTGACTTGTTTATAGATAAGGGGGTGTACGTGCGCCTGTGATTCGCTCGTTAAATGGACTCAACCTTCTGGAATATTTTATCTAACAGTAAAAGCGTCTTCACTTTGACCGCTGAGTCGCATGTAATACAATTTGCGCTCACGATGAGATGCACCGCTGAGCAGGCTCGTTTCCATTATTTATTGTAAGAAGAAAGAATATAGTCGGTGAGCAACTAAGGGAAATATGCGGAGATATGATTGTTTGACGAATAATTGAGCAGGGATAGCAATCAAGTGACTTCTTTTGTGAACGGTGGCGTAAAAGTTGACCAATTAGGCTGTCGCTTTCTGCGGGTAAAACTTAATTATTACACAGCACACCATGTCATCATAGAGTTTGCCGATATCTTGTCAATCTCGGCGAAGTATTTTTGGACTTTTTGGCGTTCTAATGGCGTTCACATTCACGTCATAAACATTAATGTGAAATTGTATTGAAAACCAAAAATTACACTGAATATTCTTAGTGACGGTTGTTTTTTTGTGTTTTTTTCTCCTCGAAAAAAACACTCTTTATATATTTTTTTAATAAAACGTTGTCCCACACTAGGAATTTCTCCTGTATCGTGGGTGCGTTCACAAACACTTAAACTCATACACGAACAGCCAAACCCGGAACAACTACCTGTCAAAAATGTCAAATCAAATCAAAATAGCTTTATTAATTCCAACTACCTGTAGTCCATACAAATATTTGTTCCGTGCGGGGATCGAACCCGCGACACGCAGCGCAGCAGTCAACCACTCAGCCACTGCGCCAACCGTGCCGTCGAAATATTCACTAGCACCCTAACCCTTAAAACGGGAGCAAAATAAAGCTGTTAGGAAGCAGACCAATTAAAGACTTCGATAGTCTCCGGAATTTTGAAGCAGTGATACTAATACAAAGCTCCTATATTTTTGACTCTTTCATAGAAAGCCTGCCATTTAGCTCTAAAACACGAGACAAATATATCCTACAGAAATACATAAAACCGAATAACAGAAGCAAAAACCTCGAATATTTCATTCCGTACCTTTGTATGAAGATAAGTATCATGCGAGCTAAAATTAACCTTAACGCTAAGCAAATAAAGGTTTTCCATTCGCCGAAGCTTACAATGGCATAATTTAGATAGGTTTGTACAATTCCGACGTTTGATCGCGATATGAAATAAAGTGAAGGTACTCTGAAATACGCGTCTTAAATTATCACCCATAAGGCTTTTTTAGACGAAGAAGAAAATTAATATTTATTATAATATCAGGGTAAGAGAAAGCTTTCCATTAAGATTTATATTACTTATATATTGCTAGGTTCGAAATTAGCCAGAGGTGAATGTGGGAGAGGCCAAAGGAAAGATGGGTGGATTGTGTGAGGAATGATATGATGGAGAGAGGAGTAAATGATGTCGTAACATCTGACAGGGGAGAATGGAAGAGGAAAACGTGTTGCGCCAACCCCAAGCAGAATGGGATAAGGGTAGGAAGATGGTGATGATGATGACGTTCATCATCTGCCTAGCCTTTTCCCAAATTTATCAGGGTTGGCTTCCAGTATAACCGGATGCCGCTGAATACCAGTATTTTACATGGAGCGACTGCCTATCTCACCTCCACAACCCAGTTAGGACTGGGTAATACGCTACTCCTTGGTAAGACTGGTTGTCATTGACTACATATAACAACTGTCAAAGATCTAAAAATGACAGCCGAGACTAACGGCTTAACGAAGATCGACCCGCGCGGCTGTTATTATTTAGCCACGAGCTTCTCATGTGATGACATAGCTATTATCAAAATTAGTTTAAAACGTTCCTACTGGTGGGACACAGGTCCCCGCTGTGAGAGAGTGGCCAATACAACCACACTACTCCAGTGCATGTTGATGGAAATGGCAAGTAATCTTTCCCTTTTTTTTTAGTTTTTTTTTCACCCTTATTTATTAAAAAATAAGGTTGAAAAGTTGTCGATCATCAGTGAGCTCCGTAGTACTAACTCTTTCTAGGTCTTCTGAATACACAAATCTTTAAAAAAAGCTTCTTTTTTCGTTTTTGTTACAATCAGATAGGTAGGAACTCAACACAGCACGTATGTGGGTGAAGTAACAGTACCTATAACATTTTTTCGCACACTATAGTTTTGCTCACAATATATGGCCAGTCCAAATAGGCCTCACAACCCAACCCATATTAAGGGCCCAAATTACAAGGCCAGGTACGGCACTATTTCCGAACCTGATCACGCCTGCAATCAGATACTCTATTCAAGCCTCAAAATATTATTACAATGTATACAGGGTAGAATGTTACACTTATTCAGTACCAAAAACAAAATTACTGATAAAAAATTTCTATGTGTGGGGCACATAGAAATTTTTCATCAGTAATTTTGTTTTTAAATATGCTGTTCCATACAATTTGACCGTGTAGGTATTGCAATTTTGTTCAGAATCATGTACTGAATACGTGGTAGGTTTGTTCACGTAAGTTGAACAAAATGGCGGTCGTCCGCGCAGGTACAATTTGGATTGAGACCGTTTGAGACCCGAAAATGTGTGTGTGTTACAAGCTCGCGGCACGTAAGTTGACCTTGAATGCGCAATAACACATTTTTGGGTACAGTTGGACGCCAACTGCTATAGAAAAACACAAAAGGTAAGTACGTTCTTTTGTTGTTCTATTTTTGAATCCCAATAAACATATACATATCAAGGATAAAGTACAAGCAGAAACGAAATAGAGAGAGATGAAATTCTGCATTCGGTCGACGCAGGTGTAAAATTCAGAACTTTTCATTCCAAATGTTGAATGAGATTGTTTCATTCGTATGTAGATTACACCTGCTACCAGATGGTACTACTTATAGAATAAAAAAAGACCAATACAACCTCGAGGACTGCCTCGTTGGTCTAGTGGTCGCAAGCGCGACTGCTGAGCATGAAGTCCTGGGTTCGATTCCTAGTCGGGCAAAAACTTATTGGGTTTTTCCATCAGGAATGCCTCAGTAGCAGCCACGGAGTCTGGATTTGTACCCGGTTGATAGCAACAGGCTCACCCCCTATTGCATGGGACTTAAACATAACAATGTAACATGGGTATACGATAAGGTAAACCTCTGCATAACCCTTCGAGGATTACAGTCGTGATAATGTATGTGAAACTGTCTCAGCCCTAAAACATTACAGCTGTGTAGCGTTGCAATGCATGACATCACTTTGTAATGCGAATATTTGCGTAGTGTGTAACTTTGCGTTACTTACTGAACCGTTCCATTTTCAACCTTAGGTAAATTTTCGTACGCGTAGATATTATGTTGATGCAAGAAAGAGGTTTCTTTTCTGTATCTCCCGTCTGCGAGCATACGTGGCCTAATAGTATCGACGCCCTCGTACTATTTGTTGGTCGGTTGTTAGTTGTCGGACTTTACTTTGAGTAATTTATTTCATCGCGAGAGAACCAAGGTTGCCGACGTAGCCCGAAGAATTGCCAAACTTAAGTGGCAGTGGGCAGGGCACATTGCTCGCAGAACGGATGGCCGCCGGGGCCGTAAAGTTTTGGAGTGGCGACCGCGAACAGGAACACGTTGCGTTAGAAGGCCTCCTACTGGGTGGATCGATGACCTGATGAAGGTTGCGGGGATCCGCTGGATGCGAGTCGCACGGGACCGGTCAATGCGGCGACACTTGGGGGAGGCCTATGTCCAACAGTAGACAGACGTCTTTCGGCTGAACTGATGATAATGATGAATTTATTTCATTACCACTGCTCTCAAAACGATGGTGAGCGTACGTAGCGAAAAATCGCGCATGGTCTCTCACAGACTTGAGTGTCCCAGCATTTGGAATGATATAGCTTCGTTGAAGTCCTATCACCACATAAGTTATTTTTTTATGGTTTTGACATTTTGATTTTTGATGTCGTTCGCTAGAGAATCGGAAGAAGCGTTGCTTCAGCCAATCACCGAAACAAGCAACGTC
Organism: Lycophotia porphyrea; assembly: GCA_950005105.1. NCBI lineage: Eukaryota > Metazoa > Arthropoda > Insecta > Lepidoptera > Noctuidae > Lycophotia > Lycophotia porphyrea. The sequence continues at coordinate 11,665,591 of OX465391.1, read as the reverse complement.
TCTATCTAATTTTAAGTGAACACAAACTATAAAAAACCGTATTGTACCATTATCTAGGTATAATTATGCAGTTTTTTCACGCTCCTGTAAAGTTGCTAATTTTGACTTACGTGGAGTTAGAACTTGAACTGCGATAGTCCGATTATGAAGAACTTATGACATTCAAGAAAAGGCAAATAGACATCTTTATATTCATTGCAAACATTGAAACGAGTTTGTTTACATACATTTGTTGACTTGTATACAGTCGAACGAATACACACAATGTATTTGACGACGCTTTGCATCATAGATCACTGCTTACCCTACAACATTCTAGTTGTTGGTATTGTCTGGCCGTAGCGTTGTGCTTGCAATGCATGAGTGAACTTGCAGTGTTTATGTTTGCGTTCCACGTAGGTAAACAGTAATGTGATATACAAGGTGGAAGGCCTTCGATGCAAAGACGGTTACCATGTATTCAGTACAGCACTACCCCCTCACCTTACATAGATACATTTCATTGTTGGTTATAAAAAAAAAAAAACTGCTGGTTCCTACAAAAGTGCAATATCTACACGATAAAAATGTATGAAGCAGCTGTGTTTATTTTTGCTTCTATGTCCCTTCCAGAGTGTATATAGACGTATACATTCATAGACAAGGTGTAGTTGAAGTGACTGAAAACTTCTACAAGGGGCCTCAGCGAGCTGCGGGACTGTTCGAAAGAGATACCGCGGCCCTGGAACACAAAGGGCAAGGAAGGAACATGGATGGGTTTTAGTCAGTACAAGTCTGACACTCCCTTCCGGTCTCAGCGAAAAGAATGTAATGAAACATAAATGTAAGAATATAGAGCAGCCGTTTTGTTTCCGAATTAGAAAGTTTTGAAGTTAGTTTCACAATAAAAGTTATTCATGATTATGAGTACATTGACTGGTTTGCAGTTATTTCAATACATTTTTAAAAATATTTTGATATCCAGGTAATTGGTTTTGTACCCGAATTACGCGAGATTATATTATCAAAAAAAGTAACTACAAAATAATCTTTTGAAATAAGCTAATTTCGTGGATATTCAAAGCATTTTTCTTCGCTTAATTTCAATTGAAATTTCTTCACCTTTAAAAATACACCCTTAATTTAAGAAAATTTACCACATTTCACTTTATAATGGTCGAAATGTCAAGTCAAGTGAGTTTCCCGAGTAGAATTATTAACTTAAATTGTATAAAGCCCACAAACCGATGAACGAACCAAATAGATGAATTACTCGACTCAATTTGCATTTGTTACATCAAATGTTTAGGTTAAAATTTCATTTTCAAAATGGAGATATTATTTCGAAACCAGACGGAGATTAAAGATTCAGGTGCTCTCTGAATATCAGAACTGGAAATCATAACTGGTTGTTGGGATTAGGTTTCCAATAAAATTCTTAAGAACTAAAGTTCTTTAGTAAACTAAACTAAAGAACTAAATTGCTGGAGAAGAAAGCTTGGCATATCCTGAACACAGTTCCGAACCGACATTCAATCCTCCAAGAAAAGAGCGTCTTTTTCCATCGCGGTCCAATGTCGTATTCTCATTTTCTTTGGACATACCACACGTCCAGAAGACATATCTGTGGAGCAACTTGTAGTACAGGGAAAGATTGAAGGTACAAGAGCGCACGGCAGGTCACCAATGCGTTGGACCAACCAAGTCAAAACTGCACTCAATGGTCCACTCCACGAATGTACAAGAAAAGCGAGGACGGAACGAATGAATGAATGAATGAATGAATGTACGGGAGGAATGGCGACGGATTGTGAAACTAGCCACCACCCCTGATGTGAAAACCACGACCACTCTGTCAAGAGTGTGACGACGAAGAAAAAGAAGAGTTTTATCCTAAAAGGCACATTGACGATTTTATGTAAAATATTTATATTTAACAATAATTAATAGCCTCGTTGGTCTAGTGGCCGCAAGCGTGACTGCTGAGCATGAAGTCCTGGGTTCGATTCCTTGGTCGGGCTAAAGTTATTCCTTGAGGAATTTCTCAGTAGCAAACACGAAGTCTGGAATTGTGCACGGTTGATGGCAATAGGCTCGCCCCTATTACATGCGACTTACAACATAGCGGTGAAATATACCCGTGTACTATTAGGTACACCTCTACCTAACCCTCCGCGGATTACAGGCGTGATAAAAACAACGTTTTCCTTTCAACCTTTACCATATCCTATCTTTTTCTATTTACTGAATTATGTTTTGTTAATATCAAATCCGCGTTATCTCATAGAAACAGATTTATAAAATTATTTTGAAGCATAATATTTTAACAGATTAATTTTATGCCGTATTAAGTGCTACCGCGGCACCGCATATTAGTACTATCAGTTTGGACCAAATATTTGTATATACGGAACAATATGACCAACGTTTGAACCTGTTTAGCCCATATCTAACAGTACACCTACATTGCGCCAGTCATGTTTTAAGTCCCATATATAGGGGGAAACCCTATTGCAGAATAGAGATTAGAGTATACATCCGGAATCCATGGCTCCTGAGAAATGCCTGAGAGGAAAACCCAATAACGCGTTACCGACCCGGGAATCGAACCCAGGACCTCATGCTCAGCATTTGCGCTTGTGATCGACTTGACCAACGAGGCAGCGGTTTTAGTAACTAGCACTTGCTAACATGAAACATGATTTCAGATAACAAGTTAGGGATTTTCCTTAAATCCTTTCTCATCCAAGACTCATCCTCATCCTCGGGTCTGTATCACAGATTTAGATATACCTAGATATCGCAAGTACCACGATCCGTACGAAAACCAAGCGTGCCATTTTTGACTACTTACTATGACGTCATAAGTACTAAACTAGGTAATTATATATATGTCGGAGCGGGTCATTGGTATAGACTTGGAATGAATCGCAGTACGCCTGTGGTGACGTCAGACTACGTACTTACTCCCACCGAGGCGTGCTTACAGAGTCTTGATGTTTATAGCTCGACGCTAGGACGACAGTCAGTGTCTGATCGCGGCCGAGTTGAGACGTCTTGGAACTGTACTCGATTCATTGTGTCCCGAGTTATTGTGTTAAGTTGTAATCTCAAGTAATTCGTTAGTTTTGCTAAAAACAGTGTATCGTCAAATGTGTTTTCATAGCACGAAACCCATCGTCTGCCCACATAATGCTCGAGCCTAACTGAATAAATCCGGGCATTCCCCGACATATATATATTTTTTTAATGTCTAGGATTAACTTCTTGAATGACCAACCCGCACTGCGCCCGCGTGGTGGATTATAGCCCATTTGTGTCCCAGCAGTGGGAACATTATAGGCTGATTATGCTTATGCTTAAGTTCTTGAGTTGTAACGATGTTGTTTTAAAGAAAATTAGCTTGCTGCGACAGTAGCCACGTTAAATATAAAATGCTTAAGCCGAGCACGCGAAGTAGGTGCTCTTGCGTTATCTAAGTATATCTACAAGGTGTAAACGGACCCTTGAAGGAACCGGACGAAAATCCGAAAAAAGTTGGGACTTTGACCCCCCATATCTCCGTAATTAGAAGGTTCCCAGGTATGGTCTAGAACAGAAAAATGATTACCATGACGGGGAGAATAAGTACCTTTTGGCTTCGTTAAAGGTACTTTTACACCTTTTATATCTGTGGTCCTAACCTATACCCATATCAAGTGTAAAGCGATCTGACAGGCGTTTGTACCTCGAGGTGAAAAACGGAGCAAATTGTATTGTTAATGTCGACAATACAATTTGCAGCGTCACTGTTGCTTATCCCAAGACATTTTGGGGATTTGAAAATTGTAAGGCAATTTCCCTTTGACTTACTTTGGTTTGATGGTAAAATAAAATATTGGTGAGATCTTAAGGTAACTGTAAACCTTGGTATCTATAGGAAACTTAAAGTAATTACTTAAGCTTAAGTAATTTTTATGCAATAGACAAGAATTTGAACGAAGTAAGAAACTTCTAAGAAAGTTTCCATTAGGCTCGTACATCATGAGGGCAGCAGATCGGTGTCGTGCTATGAAAACACACTGGGTGCTATAAATTGTTTCTAGCAAACTAACAAATTACTTGAAGTTACACGTTCACATAATAACACGAGACACAATGAATCGGGTACAGTTTCGGGACGTCTCGCGATCAAACAAACGAGCTGTCAACACCCCAACTCTGCATAAGCACGCTGTCTGGTGGGTACACTGGTAAGTAGATCGCTTGATGTTACCAGTGCACACTGGCGCGCTTGCCAATTCATTTTATGTCCATACTAACGACTGGATCCGACATAATATATATCCATACCTACTACTATTACTGCTTATCACCGAAAAAACGTAAACCACAAACAAGACTATACCCTGGACACGTATAAATAAAGCTCCAACTCCGTAAAGAACACCACATATGACCATGACCCTGGAGATAAGTCCATTATCCCTTAGCCCCCGTCTCTATCTACCCTCCTTTCCCGCATATTTTTGTTTTCACCCCATCATTAATATTTTTTCCATAACACGGGGTCTGTTGGCATCAAACTTGCCTCCATGCTCATCAATCAACGGCTTTCAAAACATGCCTTCGACTAAACTTCTTATCTTTACCTTTTTAATTCGACTCTCAATCTTAACTTTGCAGATATAGGTGCTATATTTCTTTGGGGAACACAGTATTTATCGTATTACAATTTTATATAGGGTAGTTTGTAAAGTGATTACAGCACATATTTTGGTTGTTCTATGGCAAACAAACAGCTAATATGGCTGCCTTAATTTAGTGTAGAATAATACCAGTAAATAAAATAGAAGCCCTGAGTAAACGAAAAACTTCAAAGGTATTTTTGTTCAAATGTAATTGACTTTTTACTTAATTAATGGAATTGCGTAGGATGGGTCAGAGTAAATAAGGAAGAGATTCTTTCATGACATTCATTTGAAAAAAAAAATATACTTAACAGGAATTCTTAATACATCGCATCGTCAACACGATTTCGAGAGGATATCCGTTTAACCCCACAAACATGAACAAAATATTGACTAGAGGACGACTGACCGCAAAAAAAGATGTACCAGTCAATCTCAAAGATATAATCCACCTGTCAAAACAACAAAAAAGACAAAGTACGGATATTATTTCCGAAATCTTTTTCGAAATTAGAAATATCTCTCTTTTCTTTCAGTCCATTTAAAGGTTGCCTATGAGCACTATCCTTGAACATTCTACTTGATGCAAGACATTACATACAAACAACATTACGATACAAAAGTATTCATACAACTAGTTATATGCGTAAACTAGCTGGTACCCGCGACCTTCGTTCGCGTGAAATTATTATAAAAAAATATTACCTACTTCGTTTTTTGAATCGGATTTTGTTCCCAATTTCAAGAGTTTTAATTTTTTTGCACGGATCTTTTATTATTTTTGAAAAATAAAAGTAGCCTATGTTACACATATAACATCAGCTATCTGCCAGTAAAAGCTCCGTCAAAATCGTTCCAGCTGTTTAGGAGATTAGCCGGAACCAACACGCAGACAGACAGACCGACAGACAGACAAAAATCAGACAAAAAAAAATGTTTTTGTTTTAAGTGCCGTACATATTTTTATATGCATTTAGTAAAAAGCTGTTGTTCAGATAATACAAACAGACACTCCAATTTTTTGTTTATTTGTATAGAATATAGATTTATAGATAAGACGATTCTCACGCGATTTTCCGCGCAGCAGTTATCACTGAACCACCACCGCGCTCGAAAATATTCGTGATATGAACCACACTGCACTTTTGTACACCATAGTACCCCATTACATCCTCTCTCTGTTATCAAAACGGTAAGCACTCCTAAATTTTAAAAAAAAAACGGTAAAGTCCTAAAAAATCCCCGCTGTTCATGTCAATGTTTTATGACTGAGAAAGATAAAGTATAAAAGATAACAATATATCCTGAAACTCGTGCACGCGGAAATTTCTTTTTATCCAAATATGTTCCTCTTCCGGTGTGACTTGAGTGGTTATATATATATGTACTATGCGCTTAAAAAGGAAAATATAATGGACGTATTCTTTATTATGTACATCATACAAATAGCAAATCATTAAAAAAAAAAAACTTAAATAGGCGTATAGACTACACAGTTTTTGTTGAACTTTATTTAGTTCACGAAATCTATACTAAGACTAATATTATAAAGAGGTAAAAATGTTAGGTTTGAAAGTTTGTATAGAGGGGGTAATGTTAGGAACTACTCATCCGATTTAAAAAGAATGAAAATTCTTTCACTAACGGGAAGATACATTATCCCAAAGTGTCGTAGGCTGCATTTAAAACGGTCCCAAGGCCTGTATATAACGGCAGCAAAGCCGCGAGCAAAATCTAGTATCTTACAAACAACCTATACTTTTATTTTAGGAGAGATGAGTATAAGTCATCTTACGGTAAAAGATTTTTCCAAAAGAATAATACCTTATGAAAGTTCTAAACTCAGCCGCAGACAAACACTTTAAGTTTACGAGGTACGATTGCTTTAGATCAGATTAAAATGGAAAGAAATAACAAAAGTCTCATTCGTACAAACTTCAATTTGTTTTTGTTGAGTAATCTGCTTCCAGCCGTACGATTCTCGGGTAACTTATCCATACAGAACGAATATTTTTCTAGCATTGTTATTTTTTTTTTTTTTTATAGTATTTTTATGTTATTTAATAACAAATAGAATGCTTTAATGAATAAGTAGAGTTTACTAACTGTATACATTATTACGGTTAAAAACAGTTAAATAAACTAACAAAAAACTCCTCCTCAATGCTGTCAGCTAGTAGTGTTGCCGCGTTGTATAAGCCAGCTCCCAGAGATCACGGGAAGCATATAAGTAACAAATTGATTTAATGTCCAAAATAAATCCATACAATACGCAGCAACTGAAATCCAAGGGCCTGTATACAGGGCGAATTTTTCAAGTGAGCGTGGATGGCCATATCTGAAACTATGCCGAATGCGAAAAATACTCAAAGGAGTCTCGAGTCCGATGAAAGTTTGTTCCGAGTTTTGATGAAAACTAAAACTGCACCATTAAATTAAAAAAAAACAACAACAATATCAAACCCATTGCTTTCATTTTGATTTTTTCATAAAAAAAAAAACACTGTAATATTACACCATTCGATAGTGTCGCTAATGAGGATCAAATTCTGGGAAGTAATGGCATACGTCAAACTTAAAAAAAAACCCTGCATATGTGTAGGTATCTCTGAGTTGTAACTACAACTTGTTTGAAGTTGATCTTCTGTCTCATTCCCTATATCAAAGAATCTCATATGGATAAAATTTCAAAGACGTTCAGGTGACTATAAAATACAGAACATTGAACTAAGTGGTCATAATTTAAAAGAATTCTGTCGAGACTGCACACTTACTTCGATATGGTGCCGAATTTCAATTTTGTTTGATAGCAAACCCAATTTTACGTGAAAACTTTTGATCGCTTCATCTGATGTGGAAGATAGGAGGAGAAATTGTTTTCAATAAGGGCCTTTGAGAACGTGGTGTAGGAAAAATATATGATATTTTTAGCCACATATACGTAAATCACCTTGAAAAAAGAAAATGAGACTAGACTAGCAATATGCCATAGGAAAATGGAAACAAGTATTCTAAGAATAAAACAAATAGATAGAATTAACAATAAAGCTATCAGACAAGAAACAAAACTTATGGATATTGTTAAAAGAATTATTATTTCCCTTATTTATTTATATACATATTTTTTACATTTTTAAATATTTAAATATAAAACGACATAAAAAAACATGTAAAAATATAAAAAATAGTAGCCCACCGGTATCGGGAATAGGGTCCAAGCTACAGGGCTAGGGTCAGGGCTCCATTATTATTATAAGCCTATGTTGTCCCACTGCAGGGCAAAGGCCTCCCTTCCCTCCTTCCACATTTCGCGATCCAGTGCGATTGCAGGCCAATCCTTTGCGAAAGAGTCCAGCTCATATCGCCATCTCCTTCTAGGCCTGCCGCGTTGTCGTTTCCTGCCATTTGTTAACCACTGAGTGATAATTTTTGCCCATTGCTCCTCCGACATGCGGCAGACGTGACCAGCCCAGTTCCACTTCAACCTAGCAGCTGTAAGGGCAGCATCAGCTATTTGGGTTTTGGAGCGAAGTATGGAGTTTTTGATGCGGTCCGTAAGTTTGACACCCAGTATACTTCGCTCCATAGCTCGTTGGCAGACCCCAAGTGCGGACTAAGAATAAGAGTACTAAAACGGAACTGGGCTGGCCATATCTGCAGAATGGAAAGAACCGCTGGACCAAGAAAGTTACTGAATAGATACCGCGAGACAAAACCAGAAGTAAAGGTTGGATAAAGAAAAGGTGGGAAGACATTTTCAAAGAGAAAGTTGGACCAAACTGGATGACCCAAGCCCGGGATAGAAATGTGTGGAGGGGAGGCCTACGCCGAGGAGGACTTAATTTAGTGTGTTTTGCTATGCGATGTATGTTTACTGTTTTTTTATTTTTATTTTGTATGCACGTTATGTCTCTGCGACAAATAAATATTTTTTCTTTCTTTCTTTCTTTCCATATGCCACTGAAAGATTTTTTAGAATTGGACCATTAGTTCCAGAGATTAGATTGATTCTGATTACAAACTTACAAACTACCTCTTTATAATATTAGTATAGATTTAGAGTTCAAAAAATAAATGTTTCCCGATCTATTTATTTCGATATGAAATGTTTGTCTACGCGAATGCTACGGCTATAGTATTCTGCTATAAAGCAGATACGATAAAAAACAATTATACGTACAATTTACAGACCATGTGTCCTTCGTCTCATTTTTATCATAAATATGCCTTCTGTGGTAGCAGAAAGTAGGTATAAATCACGGCATCCATTATCCATTCAATTTCATCCATTTATTTCCAGTTTAACATTGTAATTTGAGCACTTTTATAAACTTTTAATAATATTTTTCACTAATGACAAGCAACGTCAATCTGTCAAGCTTACTATTCTTTCTTAATATTTTTCTATAAAGTCCTGTTAAATGAAGGTTGTATTAGAATTTATTACTAAAAATTATTTATACTGATTTGGCTAATTTAAATCTAGTTTTGATATTGTATTACGTTTGTATACTGACTAATAGAATACTAAATGTTAATTTTAAAATTCATAACGCACTCTTGGATTGTGAGGTTTTATATGTCTTGGCCAACTACACCTGGCAGGTTGGACGAATATGGGCTATAACAGATATAATCGTTAAGTGAGGCAAAGAGTTCTGGAACACTAAAATAGTTCCTTATAAAAGACGCCGCTTACGAACTAAAACTAGTTTACGACGAGATTTCAGTAGCGACCAGTACAGTGCAGTCCACCCCACTAAAAGTGGACTAGTGAAAGTGTCAAGTGGTAGGGCGCCGACGCTCTGACGTGTCCCTCCACCACGCGGAAGTCGCAACTCCATCCCGGGGCTCCCCTAAACGGAGTTTGGCCCGGGACTCCTGTTCTCTTCAAGCTTCCCGGGGCTCCGCTAAACGGACTCGCCCGGGAACTCCACTCCTAGTTCTGCGATCGCCTGCCACCGAAACAGCCAGGACTGACCTGACGCCTGTTCGGTGGAGCCGCAGGACCAGGTGCTCCAAGGGTCTACCCCCTTCGGAAAAACAGCAAGTACTTTCTCCACCTATTACCCCAGTTCTTGAGTGCGTGTAGATAGGTGTGTGTTTTTTAGCAGACTTGTATTTTTTTAACTTACGTCCCTCTTAATCTTATTAAATTTAATTGTACTGTCTACCTCCTATTTTTATTTATTAGGAACAGTAGACATGACACGGCGTAGCTCTTATTATTGCTACGCTTACTACTACGTAGAAGCAGTAAACACTGAAAAAGAATGTCTTGTGCTCCAAAGTATGTATTTTCTTATAAATGGCTACATCGTGAATACAGAGACTTTGTTGCTTCGTGTGAAGAAGTACAAATTGGTTTTGTATTGTTTCGCGAACTCAGTAATTGAGCTATTTGACTTGCTTAGTCTGTGTTCATTGTGTATTTACTGACAACTTGCTGAAACAAAAGGACAACACTAATGTATTCTGACGTCGCGAGGAGAATTTGTAACCAATGAAGGTGAGTGGTGACTGCCTCGTTGGTCTAGTGGTCGCTAGCGCGACTGCTGAGCATCAGGTCCTGGGTTCGATTCCTAGGTCGGGTAAAGTGTTATTGGGTTTTTCCATCCTGGATTTCTCCGTAGTAGCCACGGAGTCTGGATTTGTGTCCGATCAGTGGCAATAGAACATAATTTCTGAAATGTGGGTGTACTCTTACTGTTCTCCTGGTACTCTTTATCATTAGACCACTATAACTAATGACCTTAACACCGCCGTAAATCGAGCTAATTCTCGCCTGATTCCAGTTTATACTAATTGAATTGTCCGAGCTTAGCGCGTGACTAATCACTCGTAATTGCTATGCGAGGTACGGACGACCTACGTATTATACCATTATCAGCCTAGCCTTTATCCAACTATGTTGGGGTCGACTTCCAGTCTAACCGGATGCAGCTGGATACCAGTATTTTACATGGAGCTACTGCCTTTCTAAAAGCTCTAATCAAGAAGTAGCTCAAGAATTTGTAAATTTCTTTACCGATATACCATTAAAAACTACGGAGGCTCTTAATTCTTCTCCTGAAGTCTCAATTGGTTTATTGAAGGCGAATGTGTCTGGCTGCTCGGCTGAATTTAAATTTAAACACATAAACCCTATGATAGTTATTAAAGCTTTTCGGCAAATAAAAGTCAAACTGACCGAAGATTTATGGGGAATGTCTATCAAAGTTTGTACATCCATAGTTGAGACTATAGCACCATACTTAGCTTTAATTTTTAATTTGTGTATAGACCAAGGAGTTTTCCCTGATTTAATGAAATACAGTAAAGTCATACCTCTTTTCAAATCCGGGGATAGTAAAGATACTAACAATTATAGACCTGTATCCGTGTTGCCAGTTTTTAGTAAGGTGTTTGAAAAAGTAATGCTTAATCAAATGCTCAATCATTTTAACACCAACAGAATCTTACACGATCAACAGTATGGTTTCACCAAGGGACGTTGTACAACCGACGCCGGTGTAACTTTATTAAAGAACATATTTACTGCGTGGGAAGAGTCCCAAGACGCTATTAGAATATTTTGTGACCTCTCCAAAGCATTCGATTGCGTAAATCACGACACATTACTTTTGAAACTTGAGCATTATGGACTAGGTAAACTTGCAGTTAGTTTGGTAAAATCTTATTTGAGTGATAGACAGCAACATGTTCAAATAAATGGTGTTAATTCACAGGGTTTAAAAGTAAAAATGGGGGTTCCGCAAGGCTCAATATTGGGTCCTTTCCTCTTTCTAGTATATATTAATGATCTGCCTTATTTCTTGAAAAACCAGCCTCAAAATATGGTGCTATTTGCTGATGATACTTCTCTAATTTTTAAGATAAATAGAAGGGCCCAAAATCTAGATGACGTGAATAATGCCCTAATTCAAGTCCATAATTGGTTCACAGCAAACAATTTAGTATTAAATGAAAAAAAGACAAAATGCATAAGATTTGCTTTACCGAATGTTAAACATAGCGATTGTGATATAGTTTTGAATAAAGAGAAACTTGAATTCGTAGATAAAACGGTTTTCCTGGGGATTACGCTTGATTCAAGGCTTCAATGGGGTTCTCATTTAAGTACTCTTGCAGGGCGGCTAAGTTCAGCAGCATACGCTATTAGAAAAATCCGTCAATTTACTGATGTCGATACCGCTAGACTGGTCTATTTTAGTTACTTTCATAGCATAATGTCTTATGGCATTTTGTTATGGGGACGGGCTGCAGACATTGAGTCTATATTTATTCTGCAAAAAAGAGCCATCAGAGCCATATATAATCTTCGTAGGCGCGATTCTCTAAGGGAACTGTTTAAAGAAATTAACATCATGACGGTACATTGTCAATACATCTATGAAAACATAATGTACGTAAGAAAAAATCTACATCTTTTTAATAAAAGAGGTGACAGACATAATTACAGTACTAGAAATAGGGACCAATTAGTTCAGCCAGGCTTCAGACTCGCTAAAGTAGACTCATCTTTCATGGGGTACTGTTTGAGATGCTACAATAAAATTCCACAAAGTATTCTTGAACTGAATGAGACGAAATTTAAAACATGCATTAAACGCACACTATTTAAGCAAGCATATTACAAGTTGGACGATTATATCGCTGATAAAAATGCTTGGCTCAATGCCGGTCCTGCTCCACAAGGACAGGGGCGCATAAATGGATAGCATTAAACTGTATTGTTGGAGCTGCTGAAGATTGTACAACTATCTTTGCATTGTATAAATTCAATCTCTTTAGTATTATATAGCCGCATAGCCCATATTGTGTGAGTACTTTGTACTAGATAGCTATCGTTCACTGGTAACCTACTCTTTTCTTGACTTGAATGTGCCCTGGCGGTTAGGAGTATGTCATGCTCACTCAAAGGTCTCGCTGATGGTGGCGCGTGTTTCGGATCATTTAGTTCCCTTCAAAATGGTTGAGTTGAATGGTGCTGATACATGCGTCATGTTCGTGAACGGGCGCTGTCAGTTGTGACTGGTCATCTCTTGGTTGCCACGGCTTATTTGAATTAATTATTTTATTATTGAATTGTTTATTTTTTTTTGTTTTTACTATGGACACTTTTAACGTGCACACTGCACATCTTGCTACATCGTTCTCACATAATGTACCATCTCAACATGAATGATGTAACCAAGGTTTTTGTAAAAATATACTGATTTAAAAGAGTGTCCATGGAGTTTCTTGCCCGTTCTTTTCCATAGAGATCTACGCTAGGGAATGGGCAACTACAGTACTTTCACAGTTTTTATGCCTTGTGACTGGGACTGTAGCTTCATTACATTTTTATCTTGTCGACAATTCAAAAGTGCCTGTAACTGGCCTACTTGAAATAAATGCTTTGATTTTGATTTTGATTTTGATTTAACCTTTAAAACCTAGTTAATACTGGGTAATACGATACCCCTTGGGAAGACTGGTTGTCAGACTTTTGGATCAAACTACCTGTAACGACTGTCAAAGATCTGCAAATGACAGCCGAGCCCAACTTTCACGGAGGAAACTCGAGATGTAATGAGCGTTCACTCATCCACGGACCAACCTAGGCAAGCGCGGCTTAACCAGAGCATTGATCCGAGCAGCTGTTATTATTCAGCTGTTATTCTCCTCTTTCCTTCCCATTGTTTTAGCTTCTAAATTAGTTACAATATTACCTCGTTAAATCTTAGTTAGCTCTAACTCCAATTATACACCTATTGCGGTTAGTTTCAGACAAGTTAGTTTAAACCAAGAGTACAGTTAACTTTGAAAGTTGATCAACTTGTTTGAAACTAACGTAATAATGCTTGGTGCTGTACATCATTGAAACCCTAGTTTCAAATGTACAGCACCAAGCTTTATTACGTTAGATGTTTACAACCTAGGGGCTGTACTTATGTAAACATGGTATTTACATTGCCTATTTTATCTGCATAAGAGATATTAAAAAAGTCTCTGTATCTTATCATGCATGACGATTAACTTATCATGTACAATAAATAATCTTCTATACAGTATATAACACAAAGTCTCAAATTCATTTATTTTGTGAACAGTAGTAAACAGTAGGTGGTATCCATCCATACTATTAATAACTTAATAATTATAATTTCCAGTGGAACCTGATTCAAAGTAAGGAGCTTAATGCACCCTGCCAGTATGTGGAGGGCTGTCCCTTACATCCTGTATTTATTCAAAATTGGTGTCTTACTCTTGTGTCATCAGCTCTTTGAATTTTTAGATGGCTCCATTTTTGTTTCTATTCAAATTCAAATTCAATTATTTTGTGAACATAAGTAACCAGTAAGTGGTGTTAATATATAAAATTCAGAAACTATCTATGTCCCGCCGTTAGGCGTACAAAATGTTTCTCCAATTAGGTACTTACATAAAATTAAATTGCTTCAAAAAATTAATAAATTATAGTACATTATGATACAAGTGCGGTAAGTTGAAAATCACAGCAGAGGCGATATTGCTTGCTCTAGCCGTAGGCGAGGGCTACAAGAAAGCAGAGGCTGTAATTATCAAAGCGCACGTATGTCATACGACGTTTTATAACATATTTGTGAGGAAATAAATAAAATTCGGACTTTCTTAAACGAATAAATCTTTAATCACTTGTTAAAGCAGTTATAAAAATTTGAACAATTTGTAAAATTGATTATTACGTTGCTAGTTGGCATTTTTAATGTAGTCAAGTTATTATTATTAGTTACAATTTCACCAGTCTCTCCCTGACTCTCTTGAGTGAAAGTAGGAGAAACGAGACCACAGAGTTCTGTAGTGGGTGGCGGCGACGGAGGTGAAATGTACGCATTTGTGCTCGTAGATGGTCGAGAGTCAACACTTGGCTCCAAATTTATGTTCCTTGTAATGCGGGAGCTAATTTCTTCTTTATTTCTCATCGAGTCATCTATGTAGCCCTCGGCTACACTGTTCGACCGCCACCCTCCGTGGCGTTTTAGTGTCAATAAGTTAGCACCTGAATCGGCGAGCAATGTAGCCGAGGACCTTCTGAAACTGTGCCCTGTGTATTCATGTGGAGCATCCAAATTTAAGAAACTGGCTATTTCGGCATTGCTCCAAATTTATTTATGCCAATGGGTTGGCTAGTGCATTTTCCATTTTGGTAATTTTGAAAAAACCTATTAGACATCGCTTTTTTTGAACGAAGTGCTTCGTATTTCTTCACTATGTCGTGAAAATGCCCCTGTATTGTGAACGATATCGGAATTTAATTTTTTGTGTTTTTGACCTGGACAAGAAGAACCCGCCCATGGGTCTCGACATCATTAGTTGTGATGTTTGCCAACTCTTGACGTCTACATGCACCATTTATTCCGAATATTAATACAACCTGAAAAGAGATAAAACAGCGTACAAAACACCTATATTGTAAAGAAATACGAAAGTGAAAGAAGTTAATAACAATAATTTAGTTTCAACTGACCTTTGTTGCCAAATATTGGCAATCCGGAGCTTCTTTTAGGAACTTCTTGACATTGTCAGCCGAAAATACTTTCGACATTTTACTCACATGGCCACTTGAGCGTCTTTTTAGAAATGCCAGCAAGTTGGAGTATGACTTGATATCAATACCATGTTTTGTTTTCACAGTGCTTTTTAGCATTGAATAGTGGCACCACAATGAGCTTGACTTATGTTTTTGAGAAAGTTCCATAAAATAGGCTAAAAACACACTTTCTGAAAATGAATTTGCATCTTTGCTTGTTTTCCATAAGATGAAATTTTGATACGCTTTTAAGTATTTATCTGTCGATTTTTCAGGCAAGAGGCTTAGAGTAGCCTTTTTCGCTGCCTCTGAGATTTCAGGCGGTGTCGAATTAATAAATTCGTCATTACTTGACGACATTTCCAAATAAAAACAATACAGCGCAAAGAAAAAGCGCGCGGAATTTTTTTTTACTTGTTCACAAATTAGTGATTTGCGCGCATCAGCGCTTTTTTTTAAGGCAAAGGCACAAAAACAGCCATTATACTAATACAGTAAATTAATATTTATAACACATTTGCTCGTAAAGGGGCTCTTATTTCACCAATTTCAATATCGTATGGTACCTCATTACGTACTTGTGCGGTAATGTAAAGTAAAACGCACGGCTTCAAGATGCTCCGTCAAAAACGAAAGGTACTTTTTTAAATCTTAGCAAAGAGTTTTTATGTTAGAAAAGTGGTCAACATTTTATGAATAAAATTAACTTTGGGAGATAAAATATAATAAATAAACATTCAATTCTTTAATTTAATTACTTTTGACAATAGATTACAACCATTTATCTGTAACAAAAATACAAAAACATTAATTTACTGTATTAGTAATACTGGCTGTTTTTGTGTCTTTGCCTTAAAAAAAGCGCTAATGCGCGCGCCTCACTTATTTGTAAACGAGTAAAAATTATCCCGCGCGCTTTTTCTTTTCGCTGTATTAAAAAATATCGTCAAGTAATGATGAATTTATTAATTCGACACCGCCTGAAGTCTCAGAGGCAGCGAAAAAGGCTACTCTAAGCCTCTTGTCTGAAAAATCGACCGATAGATACTTACAAGCGTATCAAAATTTCGTTTAAGAAAGTCCGAATTTTATTTATTTCCTCGCAAATATGTTATAAAACGTCGTATGACATACGTGCGCTTTGATAATTACAGCCTCTGCTTTCTTGTAGCCCTCGCCTACGGCTCGGGCTAGCAATTTCGCCTCGGCTGTAATTTTCAACTTACCGCACTTATATCATAATGTACTATTTTGTGTTTTTGTTACAGATAAATGGTTGTAATCTATTGTCAAAATTAATTAAACTAAAGATTTTAATGTTTATTTATTATATTTTATCTCCCAAAGTTAATTTTATTCATAAAATGTTGACCACTTTTCTGACATAAAAACTCTTTGCTAAGATTTAAAAAGTACCATTCGTTTTTGATGGAGCATCTTGAAGCCGTGCGTTTTACTTTACATTACCGCACAAGTGCGTAATGAGGTACCATACGATATTGAAATTGGTGAAATAAGAGCCCTTTTACGAGCAAATGTGTTATAAAATAAATAACGATGCAAATTCGTTAGCTAAATAATTAAAATTATCAAATTACACAACATAAAACAACAAACGATAACATTACATAGTCTTATATCATCTATGTTAATATTAAAATTACATGCAATCAATGTAAATGACACGATGATATTATCAGTCATATTATTCTGCCTGCCTCGTTGGTCTAGTGGTCAAAATCGTGACTGTTGAGCATGAGGTCCTACGTTCGATTCAGACAAAATGTTATTGGGTTTTTCCACCAGGAATTTCTATGTAGCAGCCATGGAGTCTGGATTTGTATCCGATTGATGGCAATAGGCTCGCCCCCTACTGCCTAACTGTTATGTATATTATAGTAAGTACTAATCAGTTTTTCATAGATTTCGACTGAATAGAAGAGTATCAATACTGTTCGGTATACTCTTTCCTTTTTAGTTCTACAAAATTTCTAGTTTAACCTATCCATCAAGCTACGGTATTTGTACAGCAAATTGAACCTTATATGCACGTCTATCAATAATAATATCGGCGGTAATCTAATAGCGCATACGTGAGACCTTCATCCAATATTGATTGTAAAGCCTAGTCTACACCTAGTACTCACAACACTGGCTGGTAGCAACTGGGCATGCCGAAAATTTAGTTATATGGCCTGGGAGATTAGAAGCCCATGTCGGACTGCCCAGCAATAGACTACTGTATGATGCTGATGATGAGGTTGACTCACAAAGCTGTTAGATGCTTAGAATATATAACAGCGCTTTAAGGATATTTTGGCAGTTTAATTACTTTGACAGGAGCCCGCTGGTGGTAAACCTGTTTTCAATCGAGAAGTTTTAGTTTTTTGTTAAGCAAAAAACTAAAACTTCTTGATTGAAAACAGGTTATTTCATTTCATCATCATCATCATCATCAGCCTATAATGTTTCCACTGCTGGGACACAGGCCTCCTCTCTATGAGAGGGAATGGGCTATAATCCACCACGCGGGCCCAGTGCGGATTGGTAGATGTCACATGTCTTCGAATTTTTTGGTTCTAGGACATGCCGGATTCCTCACGATGTTTTCCTTCACCGTTTTTGAGAGCAGTGGTGATTAAATAAATTACACAAAGTAATGCGCCTGCCTGGGTTCGAACCCACGACTTACTGTTCGTAAGTCGGGGTCGCTACCACTGGGCCACCACTGCTCTGTTATTTCAATTGATTCAGTAGAAATAAAAATGTGAAAAAAACATTAAAATATCTGTTGAAATTAAAAAGTTAAAGTTGCGCTTGCAATGCGGTGAAGTAGCACCACATCATGCTTATTAAATCTTTTTCTATTACTGTTAATCGATTGACAGAAAGATATTTTAAATAAGTTGACCGATCAATGAATTTAATGACATGTCGTGGAGCTAGGCACAAGCAAAGAGAGGTCTATGCCCAGCAGTGGGTGAAGTCAGGTTGTGGGTGATGATGAAATGGTGCAATTGAGCCTGGCGTAAAAGAACAATGATACTACTGCTTTATCACAAATAGCATATACTCTCACAAAGAAAACCCAATAAAAAACATAGGTAAGTTATAGGCGACGAGACGTTGGTAGCTACGCTTCACAGCCTAGCTCATCGGCGTAATGTTGCCTGCCTGTCGGTCTTCTATAGACTGTTCTTCAGAGAGTATGCGCAGGGACTCCACGACCTGATCCCACCATCACCCTTTTACCACCGGACTAGCAGACGTACGGCGGCGTACCATCGATATTTGGTTGATATCCCAACGAGTCGTACTTAGCTCTTCTCCTCCACGTTTATTATGCGCACAGCCAAAGTGTGGGACTCTCTGTTTCCTCCCACATTAAACCCGTCTGCCTTCAAAGCAAGAGTGAACAGGCATCTTCTGGGCAAGCTCGTTCCATCATAGACCTCATCGATCGCTTTCCATCAGGCGTGATCGAGGTCAAGAACAGGCCCATTTTTTCATCATCATCTGCCTAACCTTTTCCCAACTATGCTGCGGTCGACTTCCAGTCTAACCCGATACAGCTGAATACCAGTATTTTACATGGAGCCACTGCCTATCTAACCTCCACAACCCAGTTAGTACTGGGTAATACGATACCCCTTAGTAAGACTGGTTGTCCGACTTTTTTGGGCCACCGACTTCCTAACGACTGTCAAAGATCTACAAATGACAGCCGGGATTAACGGCTTAACGTGCTTTCGGAGGCACGGAGGAAACTCGGTATATAATGGGTCACCCACCCACAGACCAACCTAGGCAAGCACGGCTTAACCTAAAGATCGACCCGAGTAACTGTTATTATTAAGCTACGATGCCCATATTGTAATTAAAAAAAAAACTATGATGAACCTAAACGCATAACTCGAGTCACTCATCGCCTGAGACGTAACAATCGATTCTAAGCAATCATTCCCGATCGTGCCCGAACCGACAATAGGACCATTGTCACCCGTACCGGTTTCGGAGGTCATCGGGACACACATGGATGGAATTTGTTATTAACATACCTATGGATTTTGTGGATGAATTTGAATGTAAATTACATTTTGATAGGACCGGTAGTATTTTCATGCGTCAGGACAAAGGATGTGTGCAGATATATAAGTGTTGAGACATTTATTGAGTTAATGAAAATGATGTAATTTTATTTACTTTTATCTAGAGCCACAGCTTAATCAAAATTAAGATAATGTCCTAAGGAGATCGTCTCCAAGTAATAACAACCGCACAGGTCGATCTCCAAAGTGCTTGTCTAGGTCGGTCCGTGGATGGGTGACCTCTCATTACATACCGACTTTCCTCCGTGTCTCGAAAAGCACGTTAAACTGTTGGTCTCGGCTGTCGTTTGTAGATCTTTGACAGTCGTTATGAGTAGTTAGAGGCCCGAAATTCTCATAACCAGTCTTATCAAGGGGTATCGTATTACCCAGTACTGCTATTCAGCTGCAGCCGGTTAGACTGGAAGCCGACCTCAACATAGTTTGGGAAAAGGCAGGCAGATGATGAATGATTGAATATAATGTCCTAATGCTCTTCCACTAGAACACCACGCGGGCCCATGACACGTCATTGAATTTTCAGTTCTACGACATGCCGCATGCTCACCATGTTTCGCTTTACCGTTTTGTGCGCAGTAGTGATCAAATTAACTAAACAAATTACAGGGTGTAACAGCCCTCCACAAATTGATGGGGTGAATTCAGTATATCATACTAAGATGACCGGTACAAGAAATTATTTCAGGAATGATATGGGAATCCAATAAATTTGATTTGTTTTATTTTCTCATACGCAATGTGTCGTTAGCGCGACGACGAGTTCGATGAATTCTGTAGCTAGCCAGGAAGTGAACAGCTGATTTCACACGTCGTTCGTTAGAGTATTTCATCATCTATTGTTGGATTTTTAATTTTAGCCGTATTATTTACATAAATAGAGTGCTGCGTACAGGGAATGTAATTTTACATTGAAATAAAGTGACTGAAGAGTGTAACTGAAAAAAAAACTGGAGAAATATTCCGGTGGATTTATGATTCAAAATAAGGACCTGAATCCACCCTGTCAGTTTGTGGAGGGCTGTCCCTTACATCCTGTATAGTGCCTGCCTGAGTTGGAGCCTAGAACCTCCAATCCCGGTTTCCACGAGGCCACCACTGCTCGTCATCTTGAATTGTGTACGCCATAACTGTCATGATTCTTCTACCTGGACCTGCTCTAAACATCACATAAAAACCGGAGAGATTACACATTCCTTATATCATCTGCCTAGCCTTTTCCTAATTTTATTAAGATCGGCTTCTTACCGGATGTAGCTGAATACCAGAATTTTACATAGAGCGACTGCCTATCTGACCCCCACAACCCACTGTGTAATACATGATAATGATAAATGATATTTATTTTGCAAGTAGGTTTTTACAAACACTTTTACACGTCATGTTTTTTAAAGCTAGATGGGGCCAGTGTTTTGTACCTGACTACTCTGAGAAGAAACAGCCGAAACAAACTCAGAGGTCATAGTCTCTTTTAAAGTCCAGACATAATCTTGGTTTACTCACATGAGGACTATGCAGATTAGTGTCTGAGATGGCCTTTGGAAGAAAGAACCACACAGATTTGAGCGGACCTGTCCAGTCAGTGCAAGCATTTGTCAGTTATCGTGAGCTCGACTTATAACTCAAGGACTTTTACAGTTCCCATTGATAAGACTGGTTGTCAGACTTTCGGGCCTCTGACTACTTAACAACTGTAAAAGATCTACAAATGACAGGCAGGACCAACGGCAGTTTGTAAAGAAGATTACCCATCCACAGACCGACCTTGGCAAGCGCGGCTTCACCTTGAAGATCGGCCCGTGTGACTGTTCTTATCAACTAGTGTAAACGCGGCTTTATCCTGCCAATCATTTCTATCGGAATACCTCTCCAATGAATGAAATTACATGGAGCCGGCACACTGGCGCAGTGGCGCCGCCGTGTGGCGAATATTAAGCACATGTGCGAATAATTACATGAAATAACGGAATACTGAACAATTAGCGGCTAATATTCTTTGTGCAAGAGATTTATGATTATTAATCTGCTCCAGCGCTTTTACCAAGTGCGTTGAATACTTTAAAGAATAAGGGTATCCTTAACTCCTATTGAAAATCCTTCCTATAATGGGGATATGGGTGGGTATATGAATTCTGGAATTGTGGTACAAATATCATTAGGATTAAAAAATATAACTCCGCTCTGCTGCAGTATTATCAGATAAGGCATTGCATTGAATTGCATGATATACAATAACGTTACAGAGAACACACTGACTGATGAAGATACTTATAAAATTTGAAATCTGGTGTGGTTATTGCGGGCTATACAGGGTGGCAGAGACCGACACACAAATGGTTACCACGTAATCAATACAGCATTCTGAACACCCAACCCCCTCCCCCCGCTTAGAAAATCTTAAAGGGTTATTTAAACAGCTGTTACATACATTTTGACTGTGTAGATACTACTACTCTCTGAAACCGACTGTCTGTGTAGTATTCACTTTTGTAAGAAACAGCAGAATTTTTTACGCGAGGGCGTTCTTTCCATCCTGTATTGTATACAGGGTGTAAACAGACTCTTCACAAAGCCGTCAACCAAGCATTATGTGCATCAAACTAAGTAAGTTTACGCAAAAATAAGTGCTGGGAAACGACTTTTTTTTTGGGCTGAAAAATCACGTTTTACAGTAGGACTCAAAATAACGCACTCAAAACATTGTGCTGATGAATGGATTGAATAGTAAGGGGGTCCTGGATGTGTTTAAAGTAAAAAAATTACATAAAAAACATGTATTTAAAAAAAAAATGTGAAAAAGTTGGAACTCGTATGACCCCCAATATCTCCGTAACTAAAAGTTTTACAGGTATGGTCTAGAACAAAAAAAATGATCGCAATGACGAGGAGAACAAGTGCTTTTCGGCTTCGTTAAGAGTCTGTTTACATCCTTTATCATAAAAATACCTATCCTTTTAATGCGCAATAAAATATGAATACCTAAGTTAATATATACGGTTAGGTTGAAATCTACATAAATATAAATACCATAAAACCGCATCCAGTGCGGACCAATCTCGGGAGACGAGCTGAGAGATGGTTTCGTATCACAAAGGATACGCTGTAGTAATAAGTTGCCTCAGTAAAATATACGCGTTAGAATAAATATAAATTATTTGCATTTCCCTTGATGGTTAGTGTAGTCGATAATTTTATTGGTATTCTTTATTCTTCTACGTTTTTAAGTAACTGACTTTCTTAAAAACACAGAAGGCAAATAAATAAAAATCTAAACTAACATCATTTCGGCCTTTTTATTTGTGGGTGGGATGGTCTTGTCGAGTATTCGTTTTCCATTGTTACTTAATGTTACAAGCAGATCATCCAATATGGACATAGAAGAAAACATGTGTATTTTAAAAGATAACTCATACGCAATGTACATAAAATATTATATTATATATAAATACATATTATATTAAAAAGCTTGCTTGGTGGTCACGCAAGCTTTTTCTACCAAATGAAAAAATAATCACCTAAATCGGACTAGAAATCAACGCACTTATGACGTAACAAACATTCAGCCCAATTCAGAACCGCCTCCCTTTTAGAAGTCAGTTAAAATAAAGATTGTTTGTCATTATAAAGTGGCACAAACAATATCCTACATCTGCAACGCTTTCTAAAAGTGTTCTATAACTTAACCATAAATCTATGTCCGTCACAATTGGTTCAGAGTTAGTTAGATGATTAATGGTGACATGTGACTGTATTTTCATTCTCGCCTAAAACAAGGGGCTGGCATACCTATAAGACCAATTCCAGTCCGGTATAAAAGAAAGAATATCGAGACTGTATCAATGAAAGCATGCCCCACCTCCTGTCCTGCCATCTTGCACAACCAACCGACCCTTCAAAGATTTAAACGAAGCCGATAGAGGTGTGCAGCTGGCTACACACTGGTAGAATAAAATTTGAGACAAGTTATTGAAGAATAACAATGGAACCATTAAGTACCCTAATTCCGAAAACCATAAAGCAGGAAGTATTGAAATTAGACGCTTATTGTATTTGCATTATATTGAAACGCTTGATAGTCAAAAATGTGAAATTAAGGGTTGCACTCCATCCTGCCAGGGCTGCGGGCTGTTCGAAAGAGATACCGCGGCCCTGGAACGCAAAGGGCAAGGAAGGAACATGGATGGGTTTTAGTCAGTACAAGTCTGACACTCCCTTCCGCTCTGCCCAGAGCGGGAGAAGTCATTTGATGATTTCCCATCCGTAAAAAAAAAAAAAAAAAAAAGGGTTGCACTCCACGTGGCTGCGGGACTGTACGAAACAGATACCGCGGCCCTGGAACACAAAGAGCAAGGAAGGAACATGGATGGGTTTTAGTCAGTACAAGTCTGATACTCCCTTCCGCTCTGCCCAGAGTGGGAGAAGTCATTTGATGATTTTCCATCCGAAAAAAAAAAGATTGGAATCCACCAATAAAATTTCGTTCATTACACTCGTGTCCGGTTAACTTTAGTGGAAACGTTTGAACAGAGAAGAGAGGTGATTTATCGTTATTGCTTAGGCCAGCGGAGACGAGGAGAGACATTAGGGGCATGCGGTGAGCGATGCATATCCTCTCCTCTCCGCGCATATCTCGTTCCGCTTTGGTGGAGGCCTGGCCTAAGAACATTTCAATTTTGATCACATGTCTGATGTGATGATGTGGATGGGTGACCACCCATTACAAACCGAGTTTCCTCCGTGCCTCGGAAAGCACGTTAAGTCGTTGGTCCCGGCTGCAATTTGTACATCTTTGCCCGTCGTTACAGGTAGTCAGTGGCCTAGAAAGTCTGTCAACCAGTCTTACCAAGAGGTATCGTATTACTCAGTATTAACTGGGTTGTGGAGGTCAGATAGGCACTCGCTCCATGTAAAATACGGGTATTCAGCTGCATGTGGTTAGACTGGAAGCCGACTCTAACATAGTTGGGAAAAGGCTAGGCAGAAGATGATGATGATTATTGAACAGCAGCAGTTGAGTGTATAAAAAAATACCTACTGACAGTTTTTTTCATGCGACCCACATCTACATAGTCAGCAAAGTTTTCCTAGCAACAAAACTAAAAACTAAAACACATAAATCTTTTCTCCTGGCATCTAGCCGAAACACATTCGACGTTTTAAGACCTTTTACGTCCTCTTTCATGTGACTTACTCACGTAAGGGTCAAGTCCCACCGTCGAAGAGGAAGCGACCAACTACCGTCTGTTCTCTATTACATACATAACATAACATCACCTCTTATAATCCCGCACCCACAGTTCACCAGTTATGTTTAAGTCCAATGTGGTAGCGGGGCGAACTATCAAACGGGCACAAATCCAGACTCCGTGGCTGCTACTGAGAAAGTTCTAATGGAAAACCCAATAACACTTTACCCGACCCAGGAATCAATCCCAGGACCTTGCTCAGCAACCGCATTTGGGACCACTAGGCCAAAGAGATAGTCAAGTGTTTTCTGTTACATACATATTTTTCTATCGACTTAAAATACGCATAAAAGATGTAGGTCCCATTATCCCGTATCTGTCAAAATTACACATATTCATTAATTTGTTGACGCTGATCATTCACACCACCAAGGAGTATCTACTCTCTTTTGTCAAAGCGACAAGAGCTATGAAAGGAACAAATCACTCAGTAACGCTTGCTTAGACGAAAGTCTATGACCAGTTTGTGTTGCCAGTAATTCCAGACCAAAACGTGGTCACTTACAATGGGCCTCTTCAGAAGGCTTAAAGTCACCCAAAGGGCAATGGAGAGGGCTATGCTCGGAGTTTTCTTGCGTGATCGCCAAGAATTGCCAAACTTAAGTGGCAGTGGGTAGGGCACATTGCTCGCAGAACGGATGGCCGATGGTACTAAAAAGTTCTGGAGTGGCGACCGCGAACCAGAAGACGTTGCGTTGGAAGGTCTCCCACTAGGTAGACCGATGACCTGGTGAAGGTTGCAGGGATCCGCTGGATGCGAGATGCACGGGACCAGTCATTGTGGCGACACTTGGCCTATGTCCAGCAACGAACGTCTTTTGGTTGAAATTATGATGGTGATGACGCTCGCTTGGCGGGAAGAACATTCACTGAAGGACTTTTGCAGGTCTAATAGCAATTGTTCTATTAATTTGACATTGGATTTTTACATTTTGTAATTCATGTTTTATTAATATAATAATTACCATCTGACAGCGTTGAGGAGGAGTTTTTCAATGCCCTTTTATAGTTTGTTGTTAGTTTATCTATTTTAGTTTAATATTTTTTAATTATCAATGTATATAGTTAGTTTAACCTAATAAAGTTTAAATCTGTACTTATATGTCATGTTCATCTATACTAATATATTGAAAACATATAATAATTTGTTTTGACATTTATTAATTTATTCTAAATTGATTGTGTATTTTATTTACTTTTGACTTGTTGATTGAAGTCAATAATATTTCTAATGTAATTCAAATGTAATTCTGAAATTTTGGTTTTAGCAATAATTTATGTGTTTATTTTTGGTATGGGTCTCGGACCTTACATAAATAAGATTATTTATTTATAGCACATAATTATGGCCCTAGTCACTGTGGCTGGCTTACGACTGAGCACGTGTAAATGCTCGGAGCTCTCCGAACTATACACTGGTTGCCCGGTGCCTGTCAACTCGTTTCTAGCACGACTCGCTTGTCGCTAATCGTCTGCGGTGTGACCGGTCCCAGCATAGGTGGACATAAAAGTAGGTCCCGACATTGGTACTTATTGGGGTTTTATTTTTGTGTCCTGGTGGCCTACCATGACATCTCAAAGTAGGAGAAATTCCAGTGTAAGAAAGAGATGGCGCTAGGTGACCTGTATAGCTCTGTCTCTTTCCCACACTGGAATTACTAATGGAATAATAAAGCCAAATGTAGAATTGTACTATGATGTCGGAAAATAAAGAAAATTAATGTGGACGGGTAAATAAATAATTCCGTGAGCTGAATATTTTATGGAATTAATCTCTCATTATTCAAGACCTGTATTTTTAAGATGATTTTATTACTAGCTTCTGATTCTTTGTAGTCAATAACGGCTACGATAATGGACGGCGCCGCCTAAGCCGGCCCAGAAAGAGGTGGCGAGCCGATCTGGACGCGTACCGTGAGGGCTGGATCCAGGAGGCACCGGAAAAGAGCACATTGAAGGAATTGGGGGAGGCCTTTGCCCAGAAATGGGACAGCACAAGCTATTAAAAAAAAATTATTATAAAATTCCATTTATGCCTCTTGCATACTACAACTGTAATAGGGAATATGCAAGATTTTTTTTAACATTTTTTGTTTCTTAAAAATGCCTTGTATTGGCCCATAAAATCATTGTGGTTTAATTATTTAATTATCTAATAAAACACTTATTTTACCATTTAATTTTTTTTAAGCGACAAGCAGAACAACGACAAGTTGAACATAAATTTTAATTATTTTCTCAGGTTGATAGCACTGCATTTTATGCATTTAAGTGAAGGAAAAATTACATGAGTATTCTATAAATCTTTGGCAGCAAAAATATTGAAAAATATCATTGTGCCGATGCAATATCATATCTAAGCGGCGGCAAGCGTAGGTCTGCAAACAGCAATTAATCAACATAACATATAAAGCCATCGCAAACAATAGGGGCGCAGCTGCGGGAAATATATGTAAAGAAAAAAACCCAACCACTCCGGGAGTGCCGACAGAAGTGAAAACTTTTTTTTATTTTCAAAGATTCTGGATTATTTTTAGAAAATATTTTTAGTTTTTTACTTATACATTTGACTATACACTGTACTTTTTTTGGACTAACTGTGCAACGAAAAAGAGGTCGTGTAACGGTGTTGCGAGTTCAATTGTTTTTCCCTATATCAAAAATGCCCAACGCGCCTTACACTTCAATAAGCCATACTAAACCACAAAGGTGCATCTCAAGCTTATTCCCATTCTTAAAATGCACTACTTTTAAGTTCTACTTTAAGTAAATAAGTAACAATAGTAGTACTAAGTAAATTGGGCCAAAAAGGCACCACAAAACCAAGTTTGTTTAACTTGTTCAGCTAGTCCACTCAATTGAGTACCGAAAATAATCAATAAAAAACTTGGATTAGATCAACCTATTTTCGTTGTTCTTAAGGTCGAACCTAAGGCCAAAGACGTGCAAATCAGAGCCCATCCATGACTGACCAAGTCACACCGATTAAATACACACATCAACACGGTCTAGGGATATTTCATACTCAATTAAATAACTCGAAAAGTACTGGCCGCATTGGAATCTTTAATACACCGATTTGTTTGTAATTTATCTCAGACTATATCCAAATTTTTGAAAATTCTTTTGTTTCGGTGGCATAAAAATGTCTTGATGTATAGGAGAGGGAATTTTCATTTGTGCGAAATTTAAAAAACAATACGAATTACGTTTAGTTACAGTTTTTTTTCATTTTTAAACGAAAGATAAAGTTAAAATTGAGGTATTGTAGCCATGCAACGCCGACATTTGACGTGGGCGGAGATGTTACGAGCTGTGGGAATGCTGGAAGCTGGATCTGTTCAGCGTAATGTTGCTGAGGCCATAGGGACCCATCAAAATGTAATTTCAAGATTGTGGACACGCTATCGTGCCACAGGTGAAGTAGCGGAGAGGCACCGGGGGCCAAGTCGCACCACTACCCCCAGACAAGACCGATTTTTGCAAATTACTGCGCGAGCTCAACCAAATGACACGGCGACTCAATTGGTCCAAAGGCTGCGAGTGGAACACCAAGTGCTTGTGAGTGACCAAACTGTAAGAAGGCGACTGCATGAAAGCAATCTACGCTCTCGTAGACCACTCCGGGTCCCACCTTTACGGAGAGGCAATCGTGGACGACGATTAGAATGGGTTCGGAACCACGTGGACTGGGGCCGTGAGCAATGGTCCAATGTGCTGTTCACGGATGAATCCAGGTTCGACTTCCATCCAGATTCACGAAGGACGCGTGTTTGGCGAGTTCCTGGACGATGGAGCCGTCTCCAGAACCCTCAGGAAGTTCACCCATACCAAGGAGGAACAATTATGGTTTGGGCAGGAATTCGTCTTGGAGGACGGACGGATCTCGTTTGGGTGCGGGGCAATATGACGGCAGAACGATACGTCCAACAGGTGCTGGGGCCCGTAATCTTGCCCCACAGAACACAAATGGGGCAAGATTTCCTGCTCATGCACGACAATGCCCGGGCACACACGGCGAGAACGGTAGCAGCTTGTTTACATACACATAATGTTAGGGACTTAGACTGGCCTGCTCAATCGCCAGATCTAAATCCCATTGAGCATGCGTGGGATATGCTGCAAAGAAGAGCTCTGAAGGAAGTTCCTGAAAATTTGGCTACAGAAGATCAACTTTTTGCGCACCTCAGAAGGACATGGGACAATATTCCGCAGCAAGACATTGACAACCTTGTTCTGAGCATGCCGAATCGTTGCCGATGAGTTATGAACATCATGGGCGCTTTCTCAGACTACTAACTTCAAGTTTATAAACACAAATTAAATGATTTTTCTATTTTTTTCAGTTTTTACTCACAAATTAAAAGTTAATTCATATACGGTTTCCGTCTATGCTTCATTTTTTTTCCATAAAATCCTGAAATTTTAATCAGTACCTTAACCATTATTAAAAAATGGTAGAATATTAAATAACGTATATTTTAAATATATACATGTCATATAAATAATTAACACATTGATAGTAATTCGCTTTTTTTTAAATATCCCTAGACCGTGTTGATGTGTGTACATTAAAGAGCAAAAAACCAAGTTCACCTGAACGTTGAACATAAACAACATTAAAAAATAACTTCAAAGGCCAACACAAAATTCCTAATTCAGTTCAACATTCCGTTCTCAATCCAAACATTCGCCAAAAACTTTTTCATTAACATCTTGTAGGACTATGAAAATGTAGAAAAACCGCAGTTGAGTCGTTAAGATAAAACTTGACTCGATTTATGAGACAACGGGAGGGTCAAGAGCTTCACAACGAAAGGTTTAGGCGGAGAGGACGCGATAAAACCAGCTGTTCGCAGTTTGAAAGCGGGGACCAGACTTCGATCTCTGTTATAAAGTTAGGGTTTGTGTAGATTGAGTTTTAAGACGAAACTTTGGGAGAAAACTTTCTTAGGTAAGAAAATTTAGAAGTAAGGTTAAAGCAGAAACATTGCCATTATTATAGAAAAACCTGAGCTTAAATTTTCCAATAAATATGTGAACAAATATACTTACAGATTAAATGATAAAGTTAGGTATCAAGCCCTTGTTTAGACGGCGCTTTCGTGTTCCACGCGCGCCTTAAAGAAATGTCAGCAAACAGGGAGGGGCCCGCAAGGGCCGATGCCTGCCAGGGCTAACGGTTGTTCGAAAGAGATACCGGGGCCCTGGAACACAAAGGGCAAGGAAGGGACATGGATGGGTTTTTTTAGTGAGTACAAGTCTGACACTCCCTTCCGCTCTGCCCAGAGCGGGAGAAGTCATTTGATGATTTCCCATCCGTAAAAAAAAAGGTATCAAGCCCTTATCCTAAAAAGATAATAATAACTAAAACAAACGGCTATAACGCAACCCATCCTGGTTGCGTTATAGCCATTTGAGGGAAACTTAAGATAGTGTCATGCAAAATGGGGTGGGTTTTTTTCGACTATTGCTATGATGATATTGAAAGTATATCAACTATACCTTTAACTAATAAACAAACAAAACAATACTGGCATAACGTCCCACAAATGATCACAAATCCCTACTTACAAAAAAAAAAAAAACAAGGAAAAATATTCGAAAATAGAACGATATCAAACCGCCTCCCCTAACTTGATCTCTAATCTTACATATCGGTCCACAATGAAAGTATATCGGGTAGAGGCTTTACTTCGTTCGATACAATCGGGATTCAATCCCGGGTCGTGCTTGTGAGGGTAGTCAGGAATTCAGTTGCGACTACGTGGTTAGAATGAAAACGTTTTTGTTGCCATATTTATGATTGGCAGTTGTGCAGGTTTTTGAGGGGAAATAAACTTAGTTATAGTGGGGTTAGTAAGGTCAATTTTCTTTTTTAGGGGGGGTTTTTTCCAATATTGTTCAGGAAATGTAGTAGCGCAGTGGTAACAGCCAACTTATGTGTACCAAACTTTGTCTAATTTGTTTTATCATCTTTGCTCGAAAAATGGTGAAAACATCGTGAGAAAACCCGCAGTCCTAGAAGCAATTCGAAAGCTCGCCCGACTGGGCCCGCGTGGTGGATTACGGCCACTCCTTGTACAGATAGAAGGGCTTTGTCCCAACTGTGGGACCGTTATGGGATGATTCATTTCCAATCATAGTTTTTTCGTCGCGTACTATTATTATCCTATTAACACAAGAAATTCGAACACGAAAACATTTTGTTTTCATTCAGTGGCATCATGCAGTTTTCATTCAGTGGTAGGCCTTGCTAAAAAGGCTGTTTGTGTATGTGAGTTTAAATGTTTGTGAACGCACCCACGATACAGGAGAAATTCCTAGTGTGGGGCAACATTTAAAAAAAAAAAAAAAAAAGTTTTAATAAGCTAAATTTATCTTTGTTACACGTAAATAAAACTCATTCTCAGTAAAATAAAACTCATTCTCAGTAAAATAAAACTTCCCGAGAAAGAGCAGCAATTTGACAAACGGCCAGCGAGTACATCATTAACCTATATCAAAAAAATAAATCTTCCTTGACAATTTTAAAAGAGACTTTTAACGGATAGATTAAAAACTGAAACAGAAATATTACATAATTAACTGCCAGATCGATAAGTTACCCGGAAATTAACAGGATATGTTGGAAAATGTCATTCATTTTCTCGGATCAGTGATCTGCAAAACAAAATGTTATTTTCAATTATCAGTTAGTATGTTTGTGTTCACACTTGCGCGGTTTGAGCAGTGTAAACATTACTGAACGTCTACTCTGTAAGCAAAACCCGTACTTTCGGCGAGATTACGGGTGATTCCTACTCCGTTTCCCCTATGGGCATAAGATTAGTTAGAGGTCATCATCTGCCTAACCTTTTCTCAACTATATTGGGATCAGCTGCCTATCTGACCTCCACAACCCAGTTAGTACTGGGTAATACGATACCCTGGAAAACTGGTTGTCCGTCGTTTTGGGCCACTGACTACCAAAGAACTGATCTGAATGACAGCCGAGACCAACTGCTTAACGTGCTTTCCGAGGTACGGAGGAAAGTCGGTATGTAATGGGTAGTTACCCATCCACTGACCAACCTAGGCAAGCACGGCTTAACTTAAAGATCGACCCGAGCGGCTGTTATTATTTAGCCACGAGCTCCTCTAATAAGTCCGAACCAAAAATGAATTACTTCAAGACTGGGGCAACTGCTCAGTCTTGATGTGATTCATCTATTTTATTCATTCATATACTTCCAATGTGATGTCAAAACTCATGAATCCGAAAATAATACGTAGCAGGGTTCATTTCGAAGTTTCGAGCAACTTTCAGACGGGCCCGTATCTTCTTTAACGGACTTAGAGAGTAGACTCCCTGACACGGTGACAACATTGTGAAAATGTGGTATATCTCCCGTACTACATCACTCTGTTTTGATCCTACAAACAAAGGTATAAAGACTTCATTTACATACACAGTTAAGTTCTAGGATAAGATACTTCACACTGAAAAACTGACACATTTACACTGTCGTTCCGATTCAGCTTAGAACCACTTCGTAAAATGACAACTATAATTTTTAAATCAAATAAAAAAATGTTCTATATACCTATCAAATATTTGTGGTAAATTCGTTGATTGATTACAAATTTTGAAATTCATACATTATTATTTTAAATGGCATTGTCAGAAGTTGACGGTTTGTGAAATTTTCATGAGAAAACGGCATTTTGAGAAGTTGTCATTATGCTAATTCTAAAAAGTTGACATTGTTAGAAATATTGTGTCCAGTTTTCATTTTGAGAAGTGGACATTCTGAGCTGAATCTTGTCACCACACACACACAGAGCTTTTCCTTCTTGAGTTAAACTCGCTACGTAATAAACGCAGCTAAAAAAGAAGGAATAAGCTTTGTTCTCTCAACTCTCCGCATATACGCAAATTCTTACTATTAAATTTTGTTTTAGATAGCTTCTATCGAACCATCTAGACTTCTAGAGCATTGAAATAGACGTTAGAGAACGATCAATACCTTGATTTACTTTTATATCTATACCATCAAATTCTATATCATTAACCGGACAACAAATAAAGATATACCGTCCATTTATTAATTTACGACGCAATAAAATGGTTCGTTATCAAGAAACTACGTATATTCCTCGTCTAGCCTAATGTTCTCGATATTGTACAGTTGGCAAAAGAGTTTGGTGTGTAGACGGAAAACAAATATTTGACCGACACTAGCTTATCAATTAAATTGAAGAAAGAAAGTAATATTTCTGGGACGAGCACAGTATGTTGCAAACTACAATCACTTTTTTTTGTCGTCGTAAAAACTACAGAGGGAATCGTTTTCAAGGCGTTTAACCTTGAAGTACATACGAGTAGTCTTATTGTGTATTTGCATCAAGTTTGGATGAGTAACTTAATCTTTGAGTATACTAACAAAAACTACTAACTAAAATAATATATTGAAATTAATAATATATTGAAATAATTAATAATAAATTGATATGAAAAAATGTATATTGAGCCTGTTTACTTACCTCTTCTGCCCACTGTACATCATTATTCCCGCAGTTCAGTATTTTGTTCACGAAGGATTTGTGTAATCGGGTCAGATAGATAAAATAGCGATTCTTGGCTTAGGCCCTGTTTACATAAGAGCCGTCACCTCGCAACCAGTAAATAAATACTCGTATTTACTCAAATAAAAGGTAAAAGTTTCAGGTTTCATTTGGTTCTTGGTTTCACGTGGGTCAGACAAGGGATTTCGTATCAGTTTCGACCTTTTGGTTAGACCTCGTAAATTATTTCATATTAAATTTTAGAAGAGCTCGAGAAAGTGTTTGTGGCACTCTGAAATTAGAGGTGTAACGAAAACTAAGTCTTATGCGCAGTTGCTACGCTGCTACTATCGTAGCAATTATGCTACGATTGCTACGAAGATTGCTAGGAGCATTGCTACGAACCTTTCTAGGAACATTGCTCTACGAATCTGCAAGGGTGGCCATAATTTATCGTAGAAAAGTAAACAAATGCTATCAAATATTCGAGCACCACTCAAAATTCGAAGAAACTATTGACTGATTTTAATGAACACATCTAGCAAACCCTCACAGTTCTACCAACCTCATAAAAAAGCGAGCAACCCTTTTAAAAACTGTGTACAAGTCCTTACGCTATCTCTCTACGCCCAAAATGAATTTTGTGCATGACGTATTCACTGTTTATACCAGTTTTATTCGAATGGAGATCCCAAATGGTTCGGCAATCTCCGGAAATCTTCGGGATTGTGTCGTTCGTTTGATTGATGTTTGTCATTCAGTAGGGATCGTCACACGATTGAACACAAATTGTTTGTTTTGACATATCGTGAGGCTGCGGATTCGGATCATGCTAAATGGTTTCCGATATTTATATGGGGCGTGAAGTTTTATTTTGGGGAAAATAAATTGAGAAATATTGAAAACATTTGCTACAAAAAATATATATTGGCGACTTTATTATCCGTTTTCAGTAACTCTACTACAGCAGCAGTGATAGTCTAGTGGTATTTTTGAAGTTATACTTCATTTGGCGCGTTAGGGAAAAATGATGAGAGGAAATTTTACGATGCGTACGCACACCGTCACGAAAAACCGACACCCTGAAGTTAGCTAGTCAACATACACCCTGAAGTTAGCTAGTTTTACTTTACTTCTCGCAATGTTTGTTTACTTTCGTAGTGTCAGATATTGACAAGCCTAGCTTATTATTTTTAACCTACTGCTGGAGCTAAGAGGTTAGGTTGTATAGGTAATGGATATTAGACCTTGTTATAAACTATTACTTTCGTTTATGCTCTAGATAAGTATAACTTCTAACGTGTGTACATAAGTACACACACACTTTATTAAAACAAAGTTTATAAAAATCTTACT
Organism: Lycophotia porphyrea; assembly: GCA_950005105.1. Lineage (NCBI taxonomy): Eukaryota > Metazoa > Arthropoda > Insecta > Lepidoptera > Noctuidae > Lycophotia > Lycophotia porphyrea. Next base: position 11,631,132 of record OX465391.1, on the reverse strand, counting down.
TAAGAACTATGCCCCACAAAACCGTTTTCACAGTTTGCCTGTGGAAACGGACTATGGCCGTCGGCCTGCCAAGTCCTAGGTCTCAAGTTTGAACCCAAGAAACCAGGCTAGAACTCTGATTTTTCGGATTCATTTGCGTTTTGTATAATTAAAACATCGTGAGGAAACCCGCTTGCCTGAGAGATATTTCTCGACGGCATGCGACCCAAGTCAAAGGCTCATGGGTGGCATTAAAACTCTGACACCAGGTTATGCATTAACCACACGATAAAGAAGAGGTAACACTACGTGACAAATAACTACCTACCTAAATATTGTTGCACTGTTGGAATTTCAACTCTAGGCGCTAAACCGAGCGCTTCTATTTAAGTATTCGTTTAGATGTCAATGTCAATGCAAACTGGCATATTACTTTAAAAGGAGACAATTTTTTTAGGCCCACTTGTATATTACGCATAATATTCATAATACACCAAAAAAAAAGGAACCAGTTTATTATAGTAATAAACGAAAGATCACACAGAAGACTAACCGTAATCTTGAAATCATATTAAATTAATTATGTGTAAAAAAAAAATGTTTTGATATTCTTTGCGAGTCAATTCATTACTGTAATCATCAATGTAATTTGACAGCTTATACTTACGTGAATAGGGGCGTGTTTTGACGTTTAAAAAAAAAGTACGGTACCCAGTGGTAATAATATCTGCTTTAATTATAATAGAAATAGAATAGAATATAAAAAGAAATAGTATCAAACTGTGGACAAATGCTATTTTTAAAGGTTTTTGTTAAAAATACGTAGAGGGTTAGCAATCATCAAGGTATGAAACGCCTTTTTGGTGGTTGACAGACAACTTCATTTGACAGTCACTCTTTCCGTTTATTTTGATTTTCGTGAAAGTGTTTTCAAATATGACAATATTGACGTTTTGAGGTTATTGTAAGATTCACGTTTTCATTTTCGAATTTCTCAATATTCCGGTTAGATAAAGCTTAGCTAATATTACCACTCTAATCTAGAGATTATAATGGTCTAATTGAAATAAATGATTTGAGATTTTATGGAAGAAATCAATATACGTTTCATTACTATGCCCTAAAATTTACGTGGTGGGCCTATTCTCCAAACAAAAAAAAATGTCTCCTTTCGAAACGCCTTATTGACGCTTCCCGTGACCCAAGGGCTGGCTTTTACCTTGGCCAGAGGCTAAGTGTTGCCATTCAACGTGGCAACGCCGGCAGTCTCTTGGGCACATTACCTGCTGACGGCGTTGAGAAGGAGTTTTTCGATGCCGTTTTATAGTTTGTTGTTAGTTTATTTATTTTAGTTTATTGAAGTTATACTTCTTATGGCGCGTTAGGGAAAAATGATGAGAGTAATTTTTTACGATGCGCGCGCACACCGACACCTAAATTTAACAGCATGAAGTTAGCTAGTCAACATACACCCTGAAGTTAGCTTAGTGTCAGATATTGACAAGCCTAGGTTTTTTATTTTTAATCTACTGCTGGCTGAGATAAGACGACAGATATTTTTTTTAAAAAGAAGTATAACTTCTAACGCGTGTACATAAGTACACACACACACTTTTTTTATAGTTTTTAATTATTAATGTATCTTAAGTAACATAACACATACAATATTGTTATCATTATAGTCTTATGCTAATATCGAGTGAAAGGATTCTTTAATCCCATAAAAAAGTAATAGAAGTTTTTCATCTATTCTTTTTTTGCACCAATTTTAATTGCATTGATATTCTCCACTGATTGTATCAAAATAATTAATTGATGATGGAATGATCGTCATGTACCTAACTTTTGCCCAACTATGTTGGGGTTGGCTTCCAGTCTTACCGGATGCACCTGAATACCAGTATTTTGCACGGAGCGACTGCCTATCTAACATTAACATTTCAGTTAATACTGTGTAGTACCCCCCCTTGGTAAGACTGGTTGTCAGACTTTCGGGCCACTGACTACTTAACGACTGTCAATGATCTACAATTGTCTGCAGGTACCAACGGCTAAACGTGCTTTTCGAGGCAAGGAGGAAACTCGGTATGTAATGGATGGCTACCATGGACGAACCTAGGTAACAGCAGGTTAACCCGAAGATCGACCCGAAATGTGGGGGCATTATAGGTTACACCTTTGCCTTACTCTTCGAGAATTCCAGGTGTAATGTTTTGTGTGTATAAAATACAACATTTAACTAAGGATTTGCAGATGTACTCAAAGTTAATCTCCGTCTTTAATTTACGCACCTGTGCGAACCGTCTTTGACACAATAGGTACCTACATAATAAGCAAAGTATATGTATGTATGTATAGCTATCACTAGTACATATAAACGTAAACGTATCGTATCTTTGATGAACAGATGTGACCTTTAACAATGTAAGGAAGAGTGACTGTTTAGGCAACTGATATATTTTAAGTACCACTGACACTGAGTTCGAAACGGTGAAGGAAATCATCGAGAGGAAACCTATAATTCTAAGGTAAGACATCCACAAAACTGCAATGGGCCCGTGCCCGCTTGGGTGTACCTGACAAGTTTACCTATGCTACCTAAAATAAGCGTTTAGCGTGCTAGCGTTTACATAAGCTTACCTAAGCTAAGGTAATCTTGAGCTACCTCTTGAGAAAACCTGCACAGTTTTGCAACAAATGCGCTCCTTAATTTTGCATGCTTGTTTTAGCAAATTTTCTGAGCAACTGTAATAAAACTCGACCAACTTGGCTTCGTAAAAAGAAATATAAAATTCTTGGGTCGAAACTGGTTTGGTAACAAAGATAATTTTTTCCTCCTTCTCAACTAGTTACGAACCAGCACTTTCGATGGGCTATAATGTACTACAATTCTAGAAAATAAATTTCATTTAATTTCCGGTTTACCTGTACAGTCCTGTTATACAGGCAAACCTGTCAGGTAGACCCTAGCCTAGCGCGTATCACTACTGTTTTGGGCGCGCGGTGTGTGTGTGTGGATAAGGAGCCACTTTCTTTCCCCAACAATCACAGTGGGAACAATATGTATTGATTATAGATAATCTAATTATTTTACTAGCAAAAAGCTTTTCTCATTCTTTTTTATCGTTCTTTCACTCCTGAGGATTTGAGTGTGAACCGCGTTGTATTTGCAGGCTGCTTCCAACAGCCTTTATGATCGAGTCTGACCATCTTGCCGGTGCTTTGGCGGGCGTTTACCTTCTACCCGGCCCAGTATCATAAGCCTTTTCAGACAATGCTAAGGCAAACGTATAATTAAGGGCATAAAAAGACTCTTAATGAAGCCGAAAGGCGATGGTTTTCCCTGGCATTGCGATCATTTTTTTGTTTTAGACCATGCCTGGGAAAATTCTAGTTAATTGGGGGTCAAAGTTCCAAGTTTTTTTTTTTTTTAATACATGTTTTTAATATTTTTTTTTTTTACTTTAGACGCTCTCACGACCCCGGACTATTCAATCCATCCATCAGCACTATGTCGTTACATTGAGTTAAAACGTAATTTATCACCCAAAAAAAAAATCGTTTCCCTGCAATAATTTGTGTAAAGTTACTTAGTTTGATGTACAGAATGCTCGGTTGACGGCTTCGTGAAGAGTCTGCTGACACCCTGTATATCCGAACAACGAGTTTACATACGATAAAAAAAAACTTATTGTTTCAAACTGATCATCGAACAATACCATTAAAATTACGACACACAGAAGCAGATGGTACTAACTTTAAAAAATAACCTTAAACTTTGCAAAATAATCCATCAAAATTCTCAATACATTACCAAAACATCGTTCCACAAAAGTTTTGCCCTCAATTTTCATATAAACATAATATGTAGTACGACAGAAACTTGGGCGGTACGCTGTTCATATGCTAATATGGGAGTGGACACGGCGAGTGCCAATTGTGAGATGTAGATTACAGCCTTTGATGCACGTCTGGGACTGGCCGAAGGCTATTAAAAGATACTAGGTGTTTCCTGTGGTGTCGTTCGTTGGATTAAATTATTTAAAATACTAGTTAAAAATATGGGAGATGGAGAAACTGACTGCCCCGTCTGTGTAGCCTTTTCGTTTATATCATCACTCACGCAAGTCTTTTTTTGGCATTTCCCCGTCCTTATGATACAATTTATAAAAATCTCTGTGGAAAATTTCATAATGACTCCTTATAACATCGGCTATCTGCCAGTAAAAGTCCCGTCAAAACTACGTTTCGGAAATTAGCTGGAGCAAACAGATAGAGAGCAATTTAAAAAAAAAAGGTATTTTTTTTGTTAAAATTACCGTATATACTTTTTGGTAGAGCAGCGGTGGCCCAGTGGTAGCGACCCCGACTTACGAACAGTAAGTCGTGGGTTCGAACCCAGGCAGGTGCATTACTTTGTGTAATTTATTTCATCACCACTGCTCTCAAAAACGGTGAAGGAAAACATCGTGAGGAAACCGGCATGTCCTAGAACCAAAAATTCGAAGACATGTGACATCTACCAATCCGCACTGGGCCCGCGTGGTGGATTATAGCCCATTCCCTCTCATAGAGAGGAGGCCTGTGTCCCAGCAGTGGGAACATTAAAAGGCTGATGATGATGATGATGATATACTTTTATATGCATTCAGTAATTAGCTGTTATTTTCAAATTACAAACAGATACTTAAATTTTATTTATTTTTATAAATGTAAACGTAGTTCATGATTTGTTTAAATAAAATAAACTTATTATTCCATCATATCCTTTTTTATTATTTTAAAAAATATAACCAATCAAACAGCTTTAATAAAAGTTCTCGGGATTTCTACAATATAATAAAATAGTTTTAAAGTAATTTAAAGTAGCAGTTTAGTTTTAATTTGACAAATACAAATGTGATCTGAAGTTAAAAAAAAATTGATAGAAGCTTCCTAACAAATCACCTTCTCCAGTTAATATATTATTTCAAAAATAAAGTAGTTTTACGAAAAAAAAACAACAACAAACACTCTTTTCCTTATTCAGTTAGAATCGTAAAAGAATACGAAAGGTGTTTTAAAATAATATTCTAATAAAAGTTTCAAAGAAAACCGGGAAAACTCACCGGAATGAAAAATTTAAATCCAGATACAAAGGTAATGGGCGTTCTAAATTGTATAAAAGAGGCATTAAATTAGACAACGCTTTAAAGAAATAAAGAAAAAGGAACAAGCTTCGCACTTTCATAAAATGTGAAGATTAACATTGTTTATTCGTCGTAGTACGACTGTATTACTCTTCAATTCCCGACAAAATACACGATTGATAAAATATTTCTACAGGAAAAGTAAACGCCTCGGCAATCGTCGCTTATCTTAAAAATACGAACACACGATGATACTGATACTGTTAGCCTGCGTCATCCCACTGCTGGACAAAGGCCTCTCCCAATGACTTCCAGTTGTTTCGATCTAGGGCTAATGTGGGCCACTGGTCGTTGGTTTTATCCAGCTCGACCCGCCATCTTCTACGAGGTCTGCCGTGACGCCTTCTGGCTGTGTCAGGGCTCCAGAAAGTGGTTATTTTGGCCTACAGCTCATTGGGCATGCGGCAGACGTGGCCAGTCCAGTCCCACTTCAGCTTAGCACGATGATGGAATCTTATAATAAACAAAGATACTAGCTTTTTATTTAGAATTTGTCAATCAATTCGGGTTGTACTCTGCTTGTAATAATATAATTCAATCATGATTCGAAAGACACGTGTCGCCATTTATATTATCATAGAACGTTATTGTTGTTTTCTTCGGGAACAATACTTTTTTTCGGGATGAAAGGTACCCTATGTCCGTTTCTGTACACCTGACAACGTATTATGCAAAATTTCAGGGTGATCGGTTCAGTTGTTTAGGCGTGAAAAGGTAACAAACAAACAAACAAACTTACTTTCTTATTTATAAATATCAGTTAGGATAAGTACCTATTGTGTCAGCATCTGCGTATATAGCCTTTTCCTAATTATATTAGGGTCAGCTTCCAGTCCAGTCGGATGTAACAGAAAACCAATATTTTACACAGAGCGACTGCATATCTAACCTCCTCAACGATTTGGCACGCTTTCCGAGGCATGGAGGATACTTGATGGTCACCCATCTATGGACCGAACTTGGCAAGCACTGCTTAATCTTGAAAATCAACCCGTGAAGCTGTTATTATTTAGCTACGAGTTCCTTTTTTGTATTTCCTATTTTTATTTGACCGCATTATCAGTTTATCTAGAACACAGGTAGCAACAGCTCCAACAGAGCTCTCCAACGTGTTTTTCTTTTTTATTTTTGTGTCATATAATATTAATGCTTAAAGTGGTATCGCTGCCACCATTACCCTGAACGTGACGAAGCGTAATGTTTTCACTGGGATTCTACGATGAGTTCCAAGTTTTTACCGAGACTATATTTATATTATTAAAAATGATTTTTATTAGAATACATAACATAACGCCTGTAATCCCCGAAGGGCTAGGCCGAGGTGTACTTAATATAGTACACCTCGAACCTGCCAGTTATGTTTTAAGTCCCATGTATTAGGAGGCGAGCCTAATGCCATCAACCAGGCACAAATCCGGACTCCGTGGCTGCTACTGCTAATTCCCGATGGAAAACCCCAATAACACTTTTCCCGACCTGGGCATCGAACCCAGGATCTCATGCCCTGCGGTAAAACTGGCCCACTAATGCTGGAAGGAAAGAGTGACCACGAAATAAAAATCAAGACATCCATTTTGCCAGGGCTGCGGGACTGTTCGAAAGAGATACCGCGGCCCTGGAACACAAAGGGTAAGGAAGGAACATGGATGGGTTTTAGTCAGCACTAGTATGACACTCCCTTCCGCTCCGCCCAGAGTTGGTTGGTTTTGGATTTAGCAGTCATTTGATGATTTCCCATCCGAAAAAAAAAAACATCCATTATAACTGTTTAATATAGCCCTTATTAAAACAGCCCTCAATAAAATGAATAACCCATGCTTAGCAATCCATAGAATATTCCAGAAGTTGTTTGACTTAAATAGCGATCAACCCCAAGCAATAAAGGATGAAAAGACCACACGTAGGACTCGTAGGTACCTATTCCGAAAGGACCAAGATACTGGAGGCTACGTGAGAGCATTCGATATTGAGATCCTAACATATTGGCCCTAGAAAGGTACCTACATATCATTTTATACTTACACAGTTTTGTATGATAAAAGTATATGTTTCTAGGATGTTTGATTAAAAGAGTAATCAACATTTGCTTAGACTTTTACCAACTATGTTGGAGTCGGCTTCCAGTTTTACCGGATGCAGCTGAATACCAGTATTTTATATGAAGCGACTGCCTATCTGACCTTCACAACCCAGTTAGTACTGGGTCATACGACACCCCTTGGTAAGGCTGGTTGTTTGACTTTTGAGCCACTGACTACCTATGACGACTGTCAAAGATCTATAAATGACAGACGGGACCAACAGCTTAACGTGCTTTCCGAGGCACGGAAGAAACTCGGTATGTAATGAGTAGTTACCAATCCACGGACCAACCTAGGCAAGCGTGGCTTAACCTGAATCATCTTACGACGAGACTGTAACTGCTTCTAGTTTTCTAAGAGAACATTTTGTTGTATTCGATTAAGTACTTGCAAAAACTTTAAATTAATAACTTAGGTAATTTAAGGTTTAATTCTTCAGTCTTGTTTATTTGAGGACGTTTTGATGTAATTACTGTAAGAATTTCTAAAACATTACAAAATAGTAAAGTAACCTAGGCAAAAGATCGATCCTAGCAGTTGTAATTCCCTCGAAGCAAACCTTCGAAAAATCCAAAACACGCAGTTTTTTCTTTTCAAAATCACTGTTGTGAAAAATTTGGTCCTAATTTTTGCTTAAAACGAAACCAATAAAATCACGATAATTGAAAAGGTTAACAATATAAAATTGTTAACACCTCGAAAAGAGATTCTCGAAAGAGCCGCGAAAATTGAAAAAAGGGAAGATAACCAAGTAGCTAAATCTTGGGATAATATCGAACATAAAATTCAATTTGAAACGTAAGACTCGACACGTAATTGAGTTATGAACCCTAAGAATAAAGTATAAGACAGAACAAGGATTTTTACTGTAGGAAGTCAACGTAGATTTCTGACTCAAATCTTATTTTTGTAGAAAAAAAAATGTGTTTTAAGTTTTCATCCGTGAGTTAATGCATATTTTTAACACTTTTCTTCTCGAAACTTCACGCATCATATCAGTTATCTCCGCTACGTTGTAAAAAATACTAAAATATGTATCTCTATCATTCAGACAGCATTCGGAGAGCAGCGGTGGCCCAGTTGTAGCGACCCTGACTTACGAGCAGTAAGTCGTGGGTTCGAATCCAGGCAGGTGCATTACTTTGTGTAATTTATTTCATCACCATCTCTCAAAAACAGTGAAGGAAAACATCGTGAGGAAACCGGCCGACCTAGAACCAAAAATTCGAAGACATGTGACATCTAGCAATCCGCAATCCCAGCAGTGGGAACATTATAGGGTGATGATGTGTGATGTGATGTGTATCTCTATCTGTCGACCTGTCTGTCTTTCTTGGTATCTTAGATTTCAATGGGGATAAACACTTTGACTTAATTTCCAACCCTCACACAGGCGAAGCCACAAGCAATAATTAGTACGCACGGCGACCGGATCTTTTACTGTTGGGGAAATCTATACAAAGCGAGGCCATGTGTACAGTCGCCTGCTGCAAATGAAGTTACCACAAACTGCCAAATTTCTCCAAATGATTTTAAACCATTAAATGTGGCGGTTAAGTACAAAATTGCCAAATATGTTTTTAATAATATATAACTCAGGGACCGGTATTGTTTGTACAGTATTAGTATGGTTTGCTAATTAAAAAAAACCCTCAGCTGTAATCACGGCGCTGTAATACGGTTAACGAGCTTATAAATCACAGACATGAATATTAAATAAATTAAACCATGCAATTAATATAATTTTAAGTACGAGTAATTACTGGTTTTCTTAATTGTCAGTTTTTTATAATAAATCATTACTCTTATTAGGTCAGAAGGGGTGTTGTGCTTTTTTTACATGAAATAATTACCTATTCTCCTTTGCATGTCATCATCATCATCATCATCAGCCTTATAATGTCCCCACTGCTGGGACTCAGGCATCTTCTTTGCATGTAAATTACATAAATTGGCAAGCTTTTTTTATTGGCACAATTTTAAAATAGCCTAACATAAAGTGAAAAGTCACGCTAAAGTCCCCGAAGGGTTAGGCAGACGTTTATCTACAGGGTCTAAACGGGCCCTTCGCGAAGCAGTCAACCAAGTATTCTGTATGTCATCTTAGTAACCCTACGCAAAAAATTATTGCTGGGAAGCGACTTTTGTTTTGGGGTGAAAAATCACGTTTTACGGTAGGACTCAATGTACGCACTCAAAACATTGTGCTAATATCCATCAGCACGACCACGGAACCGCATCGGTATCAACAACACTCACATTTGCCAACTAGCTATACTTCAAAAAGCTTTGCAAAATTCGTTCCTTAAATTTTATTGCAAGGTGCGAATTAGTAGAAATTATACCTAAGATTAATTAACCAATATTTACAATAGGTGCTATTTCGATGACATTTTTTACTATTTTTTTTTTGATAGTGTGATTGCGTCTAAACAATGCAGATGGTATGTGTTTTGGTCTGTGTGAGTGGTCCACATTGTGTCCAAGCCCCAACAAGCCGTAGCCCCAAACAAACGCGTCACCTGCCTCTGTGAGACAAACAAATCTTATAATTTTGACTGACTTCAAACATTCAATTTATACATTTAAGCCATTTTAGTGGTCTAATTCAGTGATCTTAGACTGTTCATCATCATCTGCCTAGCCTTTTCCCAACTATGTTGGGGTCGGCTTCCAGTCTAACCGGATGCAGCTGAATACCAGTATTTTACATGGAGCGACTGCCTATCTGACCTCCACAACCCAGTTAGTACTGGGTAATACGATACCCCTTGGTTAGATTGGTTGTAAGACTTTTTTTTTTTTTGGGCCACTGACTACCTAACGACTGTCAAAGATCTTCAAATGACAGCCGGACCAACGGCTTAACGTGCTTTCCGAGGCACGGAGGAAACTCGGTATGTGATAGGTGGTCACCCATCCACAGACCAACCTAGGCAAGCACGGCTTAACCTAAAGATCGACCCGAGCGGCTGTTATTATTTAGCCACGAGCTCCTCCGATGATGATGTTATTAAGTGATCTTAGACTGTTATGAACCCATATTCTTATAAACTTCTTCTCTTTGATCAAAAGTTTTATACTTCTAATGTTCATTCTCGACATGCACAACCGTACATGTTTAAAGCTATACATGCTTCTCAACATTGACAACCAAACAGAATGATCCGCCGGCCGCTATGTCTATGATCTTGCCCAAGCCTCGAGTGAATTCTCGCAGGGAGTAAGACATGTTGACTTGCTGTGAGCCGCACGCCATCGGGATCTAACCGTACTCAGAGTTGCCCCAGCCAAACAGTTCACCAGCGTCTGTGGAAGGAAAAAAGGAAACTTTCACTGCATGACTGCGTGTGTGCTAGGAGCTAGATTCAATTATTCGTGTAGAGCAGAGCAGTGTCGGCTCAGTGATATTGGCTCCGAGTTAATTTATTATAGGTCGTGAGTCCAAACCCATCAGGTACTTGGTGTTTTTTTTTTTATTTTTTTATAAAAACGTTGCTCCACACTAGGAATTTCTCCTGTATCGTGGGTGCGTTCACAAACATTTAAACTCACATACACAAACAGCCAGACCCGGAACAACTATCTGTGGGCCATACAAATATTTGTTCCGTGCGGGGATCGAACCCGCGACACGCAGCGCAGCAGTCAATTGCTCAGCTACTGCGCCAACCATGCCGTCATCACAAAATTATTATTAGTATTTATTTCATCACAAAATGGGGAAGCTAAACATCTTGAGGAAACTGGCATATCCTAAACCGTGACATCCTTCAACCTACCCTGGGCCCGCATGGATTATGGCCCACACCCTCTCCCAGAGAGCTGGAGCTGTGTCCCAGCAGTCGGAACGCTATAGGCTGATTATCCTGTCTGAATACCCACCATTTAACGCCAGCACACAATCACCAGTAGATGCGACTTTCACAATTTTCTCTGTAGTAATATCGCCCTTCACAGGAGCGGGTATTGCCTGGTTATTTAATGTACCTGTTTAATATTTTTTGATGTATTTGATAGTGTAAAAATATTCGTATGAACCAAGGTTTACATTAATTGTCATATTGTCTTCACCAGCCTGTATATTTATAAGTTGTGTTTAAAAAATCACTCTTGGCACAAAGAAAACTACTAAAAGTCTTCTAAACAAAAACAACTATCCGTTTAACAAAAGCAAAATAACATTTTCTCAGCACAATATATCCTACAAAATGGCCGCGTAAACAAATAAGGCTAAGCGCAACCGGGGCCACAGAAAAGGCTATAACTTCATTATCCTACTGCGCTTCTCTTATTACACACCGCTTATGAAGGAAAAAACGTTTCCCTCTCCAAGGTATATTGCTAATTTTAAAATGTTATGAACAATTTTCTTGTTTCTTGGATTATTTTTTACGTTTTTACAGTCTTGGTTATTGAGGATATAACTTATTATTAAAAACCTAGAAACCGTTTTAATTTGAGAATTGTTTACTTTAAGTAATTTATTTATCAATACATCAAGCTACTAGAATCATGCATCGTGCTACGAAATCCTCTAGACTTCTATAGTTACCACACAGAATTCTCGTACAAAGAATTTCATATTATGAGACATGGATGAGTTGGAGATTTGAACAATCTGCAATTTAAACTTTTTAAGATGTAGCTATTTTGCAACTTGGCGTTTCTGAGACACGGCTCTTTTGAGATATGGACGTTTTGCAATCGTATGTTATGTTGCAACTTGAATTTTTGAGACTAAATGATTTCATGATGTTCAAATCAAGCTTACAGTATTTGATCTCGAGAGGACTAAACTTAAACATAAAAACCCTTTTATTTAACCGAAAAAATAACCATAATAATGAAGAATTCAATAGACCAAACTACTAACTTTCTTATCGAACTAACCTAGACGTTCAAAACAGAATAAACACATGGTTATAAAACTGTCTACAAGCGCAGTAAATCCGCTTTGCTGGTAGGCTATAAATTTTCTTAGCCTGTGTAGCCGATTTTTCGCTCCGTGAGCGCTTTCGCTTTTCGCGTAGTACTACATGTATCAATCAAGTTTTTTACTCTGTGGTAAAACAGTTACAAGCTATAAATTAAAAGGAGCAGGGATTTATTTATGTTAGGATGTTTTGAGTGACTAGAATTTATGTTAGTCTAGTATTGAATAACATATTGGTTTTTTGCAGTTTTTGTAAGAATAACGTATGTGGTCGACGAGGAGGATATTTTTTATGGTGATTGAATTATATTTGCGTTGTCAGAATTGTTATTAGGTACATTCTTGATTATACTCGGTCAAGCCCTGACTGACAAATAAAAATAGCAAGGAATTGCTAAATAGTAACTGCCGCACGGGTTGATTTTCGAGGTTAAACCGCACTTCCCAAGGTCGGTCTATGGATGGGAGACCACATACCGAGTTTCCTCCATGCCTCGGAAAGCACGTTAAACCGTTGGTGCCGGCTGTCATTTGTAGATCTTTGGCAGTCGTTACAGGTAGTCAGAGGCCCGAAAGTATGACAACCAGTCGTACCCAGGGGTACCGTATTACCCAGAACTAACTGGGTTGTGAATTTCAAATAGGCAGTTGCTTTATGTAAAATACTAATATTCAGCTGCATCCAGTTAGACTGGGAGCCGACCCCAATATAGTTGGATAAGGTTCAGATGATGACTTGTGATCAATGCTGGTCTTTGTCCATACAGCCAATGCTAAGAGCCTGCGAAGCCTTATAGACAGTTGCTCGATATGAAGTACCGGTAAAGTCATGTGGGTCAAGTGTGCGCATTCAAAATATCTTGAAAACTATTTAGGGCAAAGGAACAGCAACCCTCCTCTCCAGTAACCCGCGGGGCGTCCTGCGAAGCGCTGACGTCTGACCAACATGACTCTATTCAGCTGAAACGGTTAGACTGATGATGCTTCTGAATCATCATCTGTCAATGTTAAGGAAACACTTCTAGTATAGAGCGCTTCCAGCTGCTTTATATCTTTATATTTCTATATCTGTGTTACGTTGCTATGGGTTGTGATTCTCGTTTCTAGTTAGACTGAACAAATATACATTTATCAAAACAACATTTTTTTATTCTTCAATATGGTAGCCTTTCCCCAACTATGTTGCGGTCGGCTTCCAGTTTAACCGGATTCAGCTGAATACCAGTATTTTACATGGAGCGACTGCCTATCTGACCTCCATAGCCCAGTTTGTACTAGATGATAACGATGCTTCTGAATATACCCTTCAAAATGTTCGAAAGTTTAATTTTGTTTTAAGTCGCTCGCTACTTCTTTATAGATAGCAATAAACTCAAAGAATAGGTAGCAGAGTAAATAAACACCCCAAGTTTTCCTATTTATTTGTAATTAAGATTATGCAAAGAGAAAATTTGTCACGGCATCAATTAATAAAGGGTGTAAAAAGACTCTTAACGAAGCTGAAAGGCACTTGTTCTCCCCATCATCGCGATTTTTTGTTCTAGACCCTACCTGGGAACCTTTTAGTTACGTAGATATTGGGGGTCAAAGATCCAACTTTTTGACAAGTTTTAAACACATGTTTTTAATGTAAGATTTTTACTTTAAACACCTCTAGGACCCCCTTGCTATTCAATCCATCCATCAGCATAATGTTTTGAGTACGATATATTGAGTCCTACTGTGATTCTTCAACCCAAAAAAAAAGTCGTTTCCCAGCACTAATTTTTGCGTAAAGTTACTTAGTTTGATGTACATAATGCTTGATTGACGGCTTCGTGAAGAGTCTGTTTACACCCTGTATAATTGATTAAAGGGAAATAAGGGAGAAAATACACAATTAAAATAATGAAAGGGTGACGAAAATTATTTCGGCACCCTTTTCCTTACCCTTCCTTTTTGGCTAAATAATAACAGCCATCTTCAGGTTAAGCTGAGCTTACCTAGATTGGTCTGTGGATGGGTGACCACCCATTTCGTGATCGCTTTCCATCAGGCGGGATCGAAGCCCATCTTGTAATAAAAAAAGAAAACATACCGAGTTTCTTCCGTACCTCAGAAAGCACGTTAAGTCGATCGTCCATGGCTGTCATTTGTAGATCTTTGACCGAAAGTGGCCAGAAAAACTGACAACCATTTTTTTGGGTCTTTCGGTTTTTTTTTATGTTAACTACCAACCACTTGGTGCCAAACCGAGTCAGAGTTTTATGCCGCCTATGGGCCTATGACTTGGCTTTAATTACATGCCATCTAGAAATATCTCTCAAGCGTGCTGGTTTCCTCACGATGTTTTCCTTCACCGAAACAAGTGATAATTATACAATCAGAACATGAATCCGAAAAATCAGAGGTATCGTATTTCCCAGTACTAACTGGATTGTAGGGGTCAGATAAGCAGTCGCTCTATGTAAAATACTGGTATTCAGCAGCATCCGGTTAGACTGGAAGCCGGACATAGTTGTGACAAGGCTAGTCAGGCAGGTGATGATCGCTATGAAAACCGGTATCTTAAACGTTACGGTTTTCGATTCGTTAAATTAGTATCCTCACCGATACTTATGAAGAACTAAGTATGATTTTATTCATGGGTAACACACAAAAGTTTGATAACTAAAAATATTTCCTCCTTCTAGACATTGAAGCTCCTACAATATTCTTGTCTGAATTTTTCATGTTCGCTCTGGCATTCTTCCAAACTAGACAATTGAAGAACCAACTTAAATTGCCATTCACGAATGTGCTGTTATAAAAAATTATACCTTATGTTGGAGTAGTAAAATTGATTTTTGTTTAAAGGTGGGTTCGGTGAAGGAATTTATATTTTGGTAAAGGTGCGTTATAAGTTGTGGAAACTCCGCCCTTCATATTTTGCCAATACACGTAGATGTCAAAGTTGGTAGACTTTGTTCTGAAAAAATGATAAGTTATCTATTGCTCATAAATACTTGGGGATGTTTGGATTGATCGCCAGTGAGATTTTCTTGGCTTTACCTATTCTTGTTTTTAATAGAAATTTATGTTTTGGGAATGGTTTGTTTTTCGTATTTATTTGTATTGCCCATAAAATGCTGTGCTCAAGTGTCAGGTAGAGAATGAACGAATTAATAGAATAAAATGTTTTGTTTGTAAATAATGTAGATAGGTATTATTATTATTATTTATATAATTTGGGTTTGGTTTTTGATTTAAAGTTTGATTTAGATTTTTAATTTTGATTGTTTGTAATTTTGATTTTAATTTTGATTTTAATTTTGTTTTTATTTTAATTTTAATGTTGATTTTAAATTAAAGTTGTAGTGTAATTTTATTTTGATTTTAATTTTAATTTTGTTATTGACCTTGATTCCTGTTTTTTTATTTTTTTTTTATAAGTTTAATTTAATAACGCACTAACATAGTTATAAGTATTATGTACTAACAATCTATGGAATGTTTTTATTCTGATATTAAATGATTATTATTATTATTATTTATTATTATTACAAATCAGGTGTTAAAATAAGAAAAGGAAAAGTTTCAAATCTAGTGGAAATACCTACCAACTATTAGGGATTTGAAGGCAGACGACAGTGCCAAATACAATAGGTGACACCTACCTCAAGTTATATACACAATACCAACATATCAGCCAACAATATGACTATGGAATTGTGGAAAACCCGTCAATAACCTCTAATAAATTGCTGCCTCGTTGGTCTAGTGGTCGCAAGCACGACTGCTAAGAACGATGTTCTGGGTTCGATTCCCAGGTCGGGCAAAGAGTTATTGGGTTTTTTCTTTTATACATTTCTCAGTAGGAGTCTGGATTTGTGCTCGGTTGACAGCAATGAGCTCGCTCCCTATTAAATGAGACTTAAACATAACTGGTCCAAGTGTACTACTAGGTACACCTCTGCCTAACCCTTTGGGGATTACAGGCGTAAAGTTATGCTATGGAAACTCAAATTAAATTCTGGCAAAAATGGATTCATCATCATTTATGATCATCACCATCAAATCAAATCAAATCAAATCAAATCGTTTATTTGTGATACATGGGTTACATACAGGTGTCCATCATTCACCTTGTTCGTGTTAGTATAAGCCCCCTCTCTTATGTGCCATACTTGTCGGGTCTAGTTGAGTCAGGTCTTCCCTGTGATCTTCTGTAGGTCATCCGGCTGTTGGTCTGCACTCTAAAGATTGTTATCGAAGATATATGTAGAAGATAGATCTATGAATCCATCACCAAATCTAAACCAAAAGTAGGACTTCTTGAAGAAAACATGAGAAATTCGCTTTCGCTCCTAAAATGATTTCGATCACGACAAAGTTTGCCCTAACACCGTAACTTCAAAACAACTAAGTACAACAAAACTCATGGTATTGTAAATGATCTCAAACAAATTTAATTAAAAGTAACTAAATTAATTATTGAACTGTACGAAAGCCATACATACGTAAGTACTGAAGTAAAACTTGGAAGTATTAAAACTTTGAAAAATACACAGCACGAAATTATTTACTTCCGATTTTAACCAGGCTTGTAATACTATTAAAATTGCGCCATACTTCAAAGTACAGCTCATACGTTACACATACGTTACTCGCAACTAACTTCCAAACCGCCATAAAATTTAAACAGAACTATACTAGGTAACACGCTACCCGTACCAGACCAAATAAAAAACCAAGACATAGCACTGCGAACAATACAGTGAAGCATGCGCAAAACCACGCCCCGCTCTGTGCATACACGCTCACAAGCACACATTAACATCAAACTACAACTAAACTACGCTCAAAAACTAAGCTCACAGTGCACACATTTTTACGAAACCGGCTTCACATCTTTGTTGACAGTGCTGCATCTTAGTTTTTTATTTGGTCTGAGACGGACTGTCACAGAGATTTTTGACGTGAATACGTCTTTAAAATTGCTTCCATAGTGGGAGACAAGTCAAAAAATTACAATGAATGATAACAAAATCCAGGGATACAGTTTGGTGTTGCAGTTTCATAATTATCATAATTATCTATCCTAAATTCAATTGCATCATTAGATATCTAAGGATCAAAGAATTTATAACGCTAAGCGAGAACGGTGACGCATCGCGCGGGGTGGAGGGGGAATCGCCCCCATTTTGAGGTAATTTTGCTCCATATCAAGATTTCCACTTTGTATAACTTTTGGCTCAGTAAAGCTACGACGTTCGTTTGAGTTTCAATCGTCAGCTATCGTCAAAATCTATCAATTGTATACAAAACATTAATGTAAAATAGTGACAGTGAATATAATGTATTAAAATTAAAAAATATATGATATGTGCCTCTACGCGTCAAAAAGCCAAATCAAAATACAGAGATCGTATACGGTTGAAAAAGGCTTTTCAAGAGCAATCGAATGGTACCAATATAACACCATATGACCGAGTCAAGCAGTGCCGGGAACGTAAAAGAATGAATGCGCCCGAGCAGATCAACGACGGTGCCCGTACACCTACAGCAGGGGCGGTTGAAATTATGCTAGTGGATTATAAATATTACCCGTTACATAAACATATTCACTTGAAACACACGGCCGTGGTCTTGCCACAGCCAACCCCATTTTTTTCCTAAATATGTTAGGCCTTTAGAACTTCCGGCCTTCCAGTTCTAGCAAATGCAGCTGAATACCAGTATTTACATAGAGCGATGACCGATGGGGGACGAAAAGTTCTGGAGTGGCGACCGCGGACCGGAAAACGTTGCGTTGGAAGGCCTCCCACTAGGTGGACTGATGACCTGGTGAATGTTGCGGGGATCCGCTGGATGCGAGTTGCACGGGACCGGTCAATGACGACACTTAGGGAAGGCCAATGTCCAGCAGTGGACGTCTTTCGGCTGATAGGATTATGATGATGATGACATCGAGCGATAGCCTATCTGGTCACATTAATGTGAGACACAAATGAATTCAATCTGTCACAAACGAAAATATGTAAATCCCATTGAATTCAATACACCATTCGTTAATAAAACAATGAGCTTAGTATATGCAAATTGGCATCAGATAGAAGACACAATTAGTGTGCCAGTGTCTCTGGCATCAAGAGAAGGACAATACCCCTGTGATTAATCTCGCTTACTCGACTGAATGCATTTACAGTAGGTACTTGTTTAATACTTGGTGCTGTTTCAGTTTCAGTATAACTTGGCAGTGATCGTGTTTGAATAATTATGTTATTGTGTTGGAATAATTATTGATTGTGTTGATTTTTAAAGAATACTAATGTTAACGAACAATGAAGCAATAAAAAGCATACAAATTGCAAAACATCCACTAAATTAGTTAATAAGTCTACCATTTCTTACCTTTTTAGAAACTCTTATTTAATTTGCAATATTTGTATGTTTTGTTAGGTCAAATCTTGCAAAAGACAGTTTCGATGACAAGATAAGTAACGTCATTCTAAATCCAATATGGCGGACTCCCGAAGATGGTAGACTTTTTTATGCACCTCTATGTTATGAGTATCAATTAAAAGGGATCACTAGAGGAGGATGAGAAATGACCTATATTTAAAATCTTGTTTTTAAATTATTATTTTTTTACAATACGCTTTTTAAATCATTAAAGGAACGTCAAATTGACATAAAATCTACAGCAAAAGAAATATATCTATTTTCGAAATTGCCATTCTTAATTTTGTTTACTAAGACTTTGTCGTTTGCTTGTATAAAAATATTTCCAAAACCTGACGAGACGGATTTTTTTCATATTTTTTTCTTTCCATAATAAAAAATAATCAACAACTTTCAGCTCGGGTATCAAAATCGTACATACAAACTAGTGTTATCCTCGTATGAATTTCAAAGTATAATTATTATACCTTCGCAGAAATAACTTTGTAGCTCATAATTATATGAAATTTCCTGGAAGGTGTAAACGTTTTCGTAACACCCGTGGCGATTATTATTACTAGCTACATGTATGTGAGTATGTGGATACACTCCTATTTAATGCATCACTCCTATTATTATGCTGGGTATACTCCTATTAAAATAAATAGACGTAGATTGAGTGGCCTTCGCCACTTAACGCTGGTGATTTCAAAATCAACCACACAGACTCTGACAGCCGATATATCATTAGAAATTTCAAATCTAAGTACACTACAGCCAAATTATGATATGCTGGCGGGAAAACACAGAACCAAAATAAATGTACAGGAGCCAGCACATCAAGCTAATACAGTCTGTATTTCTTTTTTAAGATTTTAAACTTATCGCTAAACCATTAGGTTCAAGGTTGATTGAGAAAGTTTGACAGTTTCGGATTGCTTGTTTGTGCTAGCGTCTGTACCAAGTTTGACCCATATCTGTGCATTTTTTCTTGATAAACAGCGCCACCTTGAACTGCAGACTTTATTTTTTTTGTGATTGGAAATCATCAAATGAATTCTTCCGCTCTGGGCAGAGCGGAAGGAAGTGTCAGACTTGTACTGATTAAAACCCATCCATGTTCCTTCCTTGCCCTTTGTATTCCAGGGCCGCGGTATCTCTTTCGAACAGTCCCGCAGCCCTGGCAGGTACTGCACACTTCAAGTGGTCAAACTGTATGGAAGTGAGGTTAGGGCTATAAGCCCGTTGTAACGTATGCACCATTCACACACATACACCATCAATGGTGCAAAGGAGACTAATTAGTTTCGTTTGCACCATGAATATTAATACAACTACACTTCACCATACTTTCCTAGTCGTAGGTAAAATAAAAACCAACAATAGGCCGTATTTTGTTTATGTGCGGGACCACTTTTTTAATATAAATAAACAACCAAAAAACAAATAATAATGTGTATAATAAATGTTTTACATATAAATTCCAGATTTATTCTTCGTTCGGCCCACTGAGTTTTGTCCCACATATCAAAATCCTGGTTCGTCCCAAACAGTATGCTTCCTTCGTCCCGCATTCCTCCGTATTCCCGCTTCGTCCTATTTTATATTCCTTCTACGGCCCATACTGTTTTGTATGTGCCAAACTTACTTTTTTGTACAATCGGCACCATCTGTATCCGTCTATTTCTAGTCGTCACCACCGGCTTTGTCACTATTAGCGACAAATGGAAAAAAAGTCCCGATTGTAGCCACTGGCAAAACAAACATAATCTAGAGATATATGGCACAAATTACGTACCCCAAAAAGTACTAGGCTAGCATGAGTTTAAGGTGGTATGTATTTTATTTAAAAATAGGTCTGTCTACTAATAATGAATACTATCATTTAAAATACCATCTTCGACTCATGCTAGCATAGTACTTCTCATTTCGAGAAGTTACTGCCCACAATCAAAAACTACTAAATAATGAATACTACTATCATTTAAAATACCATCTTGGACTCATGCTAGCCGAGTACTTTTCGAGAGGTAGGGATATATGGAACAATTACGTACCCCAAAAAGTACTACCTACCCTATCTGCCTACTTACCTGCCCTACCTACCTCGTTTGATTTTTTTTCTTGAATTTATGCTGACCTAGTACTTTTGGTCGCCAGAAAGACGATTAAATAAGTACATTAGTTTTTTTTTATTGACTGTACCTTTATAGAACTTGTAATTTGGGACGAAGCAGGACTTCAATAGTGATACGGGATGAACTAAGAATTTTTCGGAATGTGAGACAAAACTTTAGGACGAACGAAGAATAAATCAAATTCCACAACACAGTAGCCATCGATCAAACTCGCTGCGTGTATGTCTACTATTACATAGAATGTTCTGGATCTCCAGGTTAACGTTATATTTAGCTTTTTAGGTGCGTTGAAGACAAATTGAGTGAAGATTTTATTTCTTCTGTTACTTTCTAGACTTCGCAGAATTCAAATGACAATTGTACAATTCAATTTAGCACGGGTGTAAAATACTTTTTTTTGTCAAAAGAGTTATTATATTGGGCAAAAATAAATTCAAACTGAAAATACTCAGAAATAGAGACAAACTAAACGCTAGACTTGTTTACTCGTGGAAAGTGAAGCCATGTAAACAAAATTAATAAAAACGAGATTTATTTTGTTTTTCTTTGCCGCCTGGAATAATTTCTCAGACTTGGTCGGTTTTTAAGAATGTCATTTAAAATATCTTTGTTTCTGATGTCTGTTACCCAAATGAGGTGCTTGTCTACTGTTCCAATTTTTAATCGCTTTAAAATTCACTCATTCTGTTTAAATCGTACCATGAAATTAGATAACGCCGAGCTAGGCTATAACGTTAATATCCGACATTTAATAGGCACTTTAAGTACCTCAGACGGCACCTCAGACGGTACCTGGAGTACCCGTCTAGGATGGCTATTAGGCATACTACATAGATACCTAGGTACGGGAAGATTGGCCAGTGCACTTAAAAAGTCCTCTAACTAACGATTTAAAGATTTTAGAATTGGTTACGTATTATCAAATTACAATTACTTTACAAAAGAATAAACATATTAAGAGGCTCGTTTAGTATTAAGATTCTCATATTTTTTCACAAACAGCAAGTCCCGGAACAACTACCTATAGCCTATATTACCTAAACTATGACTCGTAAGTCTAGTGGTCGCAATCGCGAGTGCTGAAGGTGTGGTCCTGGGTTCCACTTCCCGGGTCGAGCAAACTGTTATTGGGTTTCCCATTAGGAATTTTTCAGTAGCAGCCACGGAGTCTAGATTTATGCCCGATTGATAGAAATAGGCTCGCCCCTACTACATGGGACTTAAACATAACTGGCGAAATGTGGCTGTGCTATTAGGTACACCTCTGTCTAGCCCTACGGGGATTACAGGCATGATGTTTTGTTATGTACTAAAATACAATTTTATATCACGCAAAATACTCAAATAATCATATTTCAAATCTAACAACATTATGAATTTTGCATACATTAATTTATAAATGTCAGACATAATTACCTAAATATTACGAGTCGGTCCTTAAAAACTCATTAAAGTTCATTTTCGTCAACATGTTTGACTGAACAATAAATTATAAGTAACTTAATTAGGTACTTCAAACGCATTTTTGTGGCATTTATAGGGGAAGCGCTAAGAAAGTCTAAACATTTTAAATTCTCATACGTTTTCTGCTATTTGCAGGTCAGTATCAGTACTTATGTTGATCAAAATGATACGCGAAAATGACAAAAAATATGTTTAATAGAATGACAGTCATCAGAATATTCAATACAACGCTCTCACTTTAATTTTCCCCAAACGTCGCGATTTCATGGAATAGTCATTCAATGACTTTAACTTTGCGAGTTCATCATGAAATGACATTTAAATAAATGCGATCTATGTAACTTAGTACCTCGAAAATGGTCCCGGCTGTCATTTGTAGATCTTTGACAGTCGTTACAGATCAGTGGCCTGAAAATCTGTCAACCAGTCGTACCAAGGGGTAATGCATAATGTGTCGGAAGCAGATGTCTGAGGAGCCACAACTTTTTTGTAAACCTGCTTTTACTCGTAAGTAGAAAAACGAAATACCTTGAAAGCGGTTTAAACAAACGCCTGTAACTAAAGAGGAAGATAACCAACCATCTCACAAAAGACACTCACGAGTAGTAAGCAAAGCCCGAAGAACGAATGACCCCAATTTGTTATATGCCAAGAATCCGCCAAATTAAGTTCTGTTGCGACATAGCACTACTAATTTTACTCAAGTGGTATGCCAATGGGTATTTGGTAATACTATTTACTCTAAGGCCTTGTTTATTCATGAGGTTAATTGAGGGAATAAATAAGAGTAAGAAGCTTACGCAGTGCGGTGGATTTCGCAATTAGTAGGGGCTTAAGATAAATTAGGATGCTGTTTGACGGTGGTTTTTTTAAGAAGGACTTTATTCGGTTTATTCCCGGTTGTCCCCACCTCGTCGTTCCCACTGGGTACGAATGGGAAAAAAAAGTTTCGTTCCTCCCCAGTGGTGACGATTGGAACTTTTTATTTCCCACTCGTTCCGCTATAGACCGAGAGTCCAAATGCAGTAATAAGGATTTCAATAACAGATTTCACGGATTGTTAAAATGTTTTAATTATGACTTTCTGACCAAGAGTGAACAACGTTTTTGATTCAAAATAATTTAAAAAGACTGAAGCACAGGTAATCAACGAATTTACAATAATTCTATCAATTGACTCTCGGTCTATAGCGGAACGAGTGGGAAATAAAAAGTTCCATTCGTCACCACTGGGGAGGAACGAAACTTTTTTTTCCCATTCGTACCCAGCGGGGACGACGAGGTGGGGACGACCGGGAATAAACCCTTTATTCAACATTGCGTCACGCCTATAACCTCAGAAGACTTAAGCAAAGGTTTAATTATAGTATAACCACTTTTCGGCAGTTATTTTTGTGTTTCAGGGGGCGAACCGATATTGCAATCAACCGAGTGTAAATGCAGTCTCGGGGTTACTACTGGGAAATTCCTGATGGGAAAACTGCTCCACCTGTGAATACAACTCAAAGTATCATGGTCAGCTGTAACGCTGCCTGACGACCACTAAACCAATGAGGTAGTCCTAATTGTGCAGTTATTTAAGGACATCGAAAAACAAACCGTGATGAGTCTGTTATTGATATTTTTGATGATGGAGGTTCAAATTGGGATATGCCAATTTAAAAAATCAATAGCTTATCCCAATTTATTTAAAAATCGCGCAGCATGTCGTCTTCTTCCATACTTCTCTATTACTCATCATTTCATCAAACACCTCCTTTCTTGCCATATCATCCTTCACACAGTCATTTTTAAGCCCGCATATTCTCGGAAAATTAAAACCGATAAATCTGCAGGTTTAATATTGCTTATAATCTGGAATCGAATCTAAATACATAATTCAAAATCGATATTCATGACCGAGTATCATTCTATAATATCACGGAAACGGAAATGAAACAAGAATCCATTTTAGATAGATACTTGAATAGAATTCTTTATTCGCCAGTAATGAGGTATTCATATCTGTTTTGTAGGTGATATGCTATCGCGACCTACTTCAATGTTCTAGCGTTTGCTCGCGTGAGTGTAAATATATAATTATTTCACTGGAACATACCTATTACCGGGATAAAAAAAGAACATGATATAATGTGTTTACCGAATTAATCGAAATCAATTCGACCATCAAGGCATGAAAAGGTAACAGACTGGCAGAATTACTTTTGCATTTATAAAATTAAAAACTATTAAGTAAACTATAATAAATAAACTATAAACAAACTATAAAAGGGCATTAAAAATTTCCTCAGCGCTGTCAGCTGGTAATGTGCCCAAGAAACTGGCGGTGTTGCCACGTTGTATGGCAACACTTACCTCTGGCCAAGGTAAAAGGCAGCCCTTGGGTCACGGGATGCATCAACTTGGCGTTTCGAAATTTCCTTAAAAACCGTAGATTTTAATATTTTTCAAGTGTTTATTTTCTAGCATATTCTTGATTTATTTATTGTTCGTTTGCGCATAACAAAATAAAATACAATGTGACAGTTTATAACTCGTAGAAAAGGGCACAAAAAATTATAGCCGCTTTGAAAAAATCCCAGTGACAAAAGTTAACTCAAGAACACTCATGTCAATGACGATTGGAGCGTCAATCGAAACGATGGTTATTAACAGAAATTGTTCAGTTTTTAATATACAGCCGAACATTTTTTTTTACTGAAGTTTGTATGATTTCGACCTCTAAATTAATATCCTGTATGCATAGTACATTACATACGTACGTACGTAACATTAAGTTTTTTGCCGCTAGTTTTAAAAAAACGAATAAATTGTCCTTGATATAGCACTGGTACAAAGGGTAGCCGTAGACTGGATGGAAAATTGGGGAAAAATGTGCTGGAGAGGAGACCACGGACGGGACGGAAGAATGTGGGAAGTCAACGGACTAGGTGGATAGACAATCTCATTAAATTGGCTGGAAGAAACTGGATAGCCATGACACAAAACCGCCAAAAGTAGAGAAATTTGGAAGAGACCTACACTCAGCATTGGGTGGCCGAAAGTTGAAGAAGCAGAAGAAAAGATAGAAAAATTTAACCATCGCACCATTCGTTTAAAAATCAAAATCTTTTAATTGGATAACCAACTAACGATCCAAAACAAACTGACTCGCCAATTTTATACGCTATCGCTTTCTGACAAACAAAATCGTGTTCCCACGCAAAATACAGATGATTAAACAAACATTGTTACAGAATGGTCCAGAAGGTTGACTCAATACGACAAGCAAAAACTGGCGTACGCACACATAAACAGGTACGGAGTACGATCTCAAATGTTAGTGCTTCAGTGGATGTCGTCATACTTAAACAACAGACGAAAGCGGGTTAATATAACAAAAGTGGATAGAAATAACGACATGATTGACAAGTGCAAGATATGGCGTACCACAAGGAAGTGTGTTAAACCCAATTGTATTCCTGTTATTCATAAACTTTATAATTAATATAACCAACCAAAAGTACATACGTTTATCACTGATAAACAAAAACAAGTATGTTCTTATATATTGTATTTTACTACCTTTTTATAATATGCCTATATGCCTATATTTAGGCCAGCAAATAAATGTTATTATATTCTATTCAAACAAAGAAGTGAAGCGTGTTTATGAGTGCGTGCGTTCTCGCTCATTGCATGAAATAGATCTTCTGGAGTTATAGCGATTCTATGGCCCTGTTAAGAGCCACACGAAAATATTCATCTACCCTACAAAGAACACAAGCTTTCCAATTCAAAGACGTAATAACAATTTCTCAGAAAGAACTAGATTTTGCTTTTAAAGCTTCAACACTTTGTACAAAATATATATATTAGTTTTTTCTTTAGAGCTGTTTAGGGTAAGTGTTTATTTGTTATATTGTGGATGATTGCTTTTTTCGTGGAGGTAAAGTTTTGCGTATTTATGAATTTACAAAGAGAACCTACGACGATATTTTTATGAATTGGTATAAGGGCAGGGGCGGTTCGCAGGGCTAGCATAGCCAGAGATCGCACAAGATAGAGAGATATGGAAGGAGAAAGTGGAGCAGCAGCAGCAGTGAGACACGACCTAGGATAGTAAAAAGATGATGAGGAAGCAGATATTTTTGTAGATTCAAATGATTCACATTTTTGACTATTCCCTTATCGTACCGCTGATAGAATAGCACTTTTTCTACAACTCTAGCTCCTTTTTTTTATTGGATGGGAAATCATCAAAGAAAACATCAAATGACTTCTCCCGCTCTGGGCAAAGCGGAATGGAGTATCAGACTTGTACTGACTAAAACCCATCCATGTTCTTTCCTTACCTTTTGTGTTCCAGGGCCGCGGTATCTCTTTCAAACAGTCCCGCAGCCCAACAGTCCCGCAGCCCACAACTCTAGCTCCTCGGAATGTCATTTTAAGCAACCAACTTAACATCGCCTATCATCATCATCTGCTTAGGCTTTTCCCAACTATGTTGGGGTCGGCTTCCAGTCTAACCAGATGCAGCTGAATACCAGTATTTTACGTGGAGCGACTGCCTATCTAACCTCCACAATCCAGTCTGACTTTTGGGCCACTAACTACCTGTAACGATTGTCAAAGATGTATACCTATATAGACAGCCGAGACCAACGGCGTGACATGTTTTCCAAGGCACGGAGGAAACTCGGTATACAATCGGTGGTCACCCATCCACAGACTAACCCAGGTAAGCGCGGCTTAACCTGAAGATCAACCCGAGGCTGTTATTATTTAACCTTGAGATCCCCAACGTAACATCGCCTCTCGACAGATCACAATTCGATCCGTCTTTGTTACACGCTCTGAAACTCAGACCGTTTTACTTGTTTACCCAAACTACAAATACCTACCTAACCCCCAAATTCAGACACCCACTCCTTTGTACTCTCTGCTCAAGTAAAACACCAATCACACAGGGTCTTAACAGTTGAAGGTCACATTTGTATGCCAGCGGGTGACAGGTTGTGTACGTATGCCTACAATGGATACCTACTATTTGTGAGAGGGAGAGGAGTGCGAGTTTCTGATGTAGTTAGGAGGTGCGTGTTTGACTGTTTTCGGGAGTAAATGCTGGCGACTGAACATAAGGATTAGGTAGAGGTGTACCTAATAGTGCACCCACATTTCGCCAGTTATGTTCAAGTCCCATGTATCGCCTCCAATTAGGGTAAGCCTATTGCCATCAACCGGATACAAATCTAGACTTCTGCTTCTGAGAAATTCCTGATGGAAAAACCTAATATCAATTTGTAGTACACCATCATAATTATAACTATTTCATTCAATGGGGTTATGAACTTAGAGGTTGGTGTTCATGAATTTAATGATTATAATTCTGTAAGTACACACGTGATACTTGCGCGATTCATATTTTCATCAACTTACATCCTGAAACTGACCTAAAATTGCAAAAAACGTAAGAAAATTTGAATTCCGCGGTTTACCCTGGCTTTTTCACCTTAAATCTGAAACAGAAACCATATACAAGGTGTAACATAATAAACGCAATAACTCCCGTGTGGTCTCTCAGACCAAGAAACTGATCAACTTTTGTTTTACGAGTTCTTGAAATTCGCAAAAAAAAAATTGGACTTTATATAGGAACTGACGCGATCAGCTGTAAAACTAAAAAAAAAAGTTATGAATTTCCAAATGTCATAGAACAAAACTTGTTCCGTTTCATGGTCTGAGACACCACACGAGAAGTCTTGCGTTTATTATGTTACACCTTGTATATAAAGTTCTTACTTTGAAATTGTCAAGTTTTCCAGACCCAATCAACAAGAGTGTCACCGAACCAACTATCTAACACCAAATTCCGACAAGCACTAAAACCAAACACCAATCAAGCGAAGCCAAGTAACACTAGAAGATCACATTTGTATGCAAACGTGTGATAGGATGTGTACCTGGAACTACAATCATGGATATCTCGTTTGTTGTTAGTAGGGGTGAGTTTCACTGTTTTCGGATATTGGTGTTTGCGAGTGAGTTCATTGAACTGCACGAGTTCCCTGCATATTTGGAAACCAGTGCCTACCTCATCATTATCATTCTCTTGCCCTTAACCCAATTCATTTGCGGTCGGCGCAGCGTGTCCTCTTCTTCCACACTTCTTTATTGCTCATCATCTCATCAGACACCTCCTTTTTGCCATATCATCCTTTACACAGTCCATCCATCGTTTCTTTGGTTTTCCTCTCATACTCAAAACTTTCCTCATGACATTTTCCTCATTCCTCCACATCACAATGGCTACCTATTCTTCTAAATCTAAATGGCATAACACAAAGTCGCTTTTCTGTGTGACTGTTTTCTTCTACGTATTTAAACGCTGTATTTACTAATTTCTTGAACATTTGCTGCTATACGTAATTAGTTTTTATATGAATTGAAATTATTATTTTTTTACGATTACTTAAAATCACGACAAACGCTGTATTTACCAAAATTTCGTGAGAATATGCTGCTTTATGTTTCTAATACACGTAGTAGTTTTTATATGAATTGAAAAAAAGAATATTTTTTTTACGATTACTTAAAACCACAACATTATTTCGCAATGTGAACATACTCGTAGCTACCTACCTACGTACCTACTTGTTTTATTCAGTACATGACCAACTGAAATTATAATAATTTCTTTTCGGAAACCTAAAAATAAACCAGACCGCAGACAAAGCCTATTAGACAATGGACAGACATAATACATTTATCCTATCAAAACTTTCTATGAGGCAAGGAAAATAAAGCCTGTGGGTTAGTCCGCAAAAAGGTATTCTAGATGTTTTATCTATAGATTATCTTCTGTATGGACAACTGTTTCATGTCTGTAATCCCATATTCTACACTCGGTTCCAAAAATAACGGATCAGTCACATAAACCTAAAAACTAAGTTTCACCCACAATATTAATCTCTAAATGAAAAAAAAACTAAAGTAGTCATATTTTTCTTAAGATTACATTACATTTTTATAATTGTTTTTTTGCTGTTTTTCATCACTTTCTTCATTTAATACTTTGTATTGCCTCCACGAGCTCTTCTGACAGCTTCCAGGCGATTAGGCATGCTGTACACCAAATTTCGGAGCCGGTGCTGAGGAATACCTTCCCATTCCTCCACCAGTGCTTGTTTGAGCTCGGGAAGCGTGATTGGTGGGGGGTTTCGACCTTTCACGCATCTCTGAAGCTCGTCCCAGGCGTGCTCGATGCAGTTTAAGTCTGGGCTTCGCGCTGGCCATCGCATGAGTTCGATACCGACCTCTTCAAGGTAGTCATGTACAATTCTGGCGGTATGGGGACGCGCATTATCATGCATTAATATGCCATGCCGGTCCATCCTGGCCATGAAAGAACCTACATATTCAATGAGGATCTCTTCCACGTACCTATCTGCATTTAGAGTTCCATTTTGAATGAGTACCAGCTCGGTGCGGGCCACTTTTTCCTCCACACACGCTTGATGGAAGCGCTCCCCTGGTCTTCTGTACACCAACTGCCTACCATCATGCTTATAAAGCATGAATTTAGACTCGTCCGTGAACATTAGCCTAGACCAATCGTCTAGTGTCCAGTTTAGGTGCTCGCGCACGTATCTCTGTCTTGCAATTCGATGTCCCCGTTCCAGTTTGGGGCCATTTGCGGGCCTCAATGGTTTCAAATTTGCTTCAGCAAGACGTCTTCTTACTGTTTGAGCGCTTAAATTGCCACCTCCAAAGCGAATTAAGTGAGTTTTTAGACCAACAGCAGTTTGAAAACGATTTCGGAGCATTGTAGCCACCAGTTGTCTGTCTTCCCTGGCCGTTGTGCATCTTGGTCTGCCATTTCCGGACTTAAACCCCATCGAGCACGCCTGGGACGAGCTTCAGAGATGCGTGAAAGGTCGAAACCCCCCACCAATCACGCTTCCCGAGCTCAAACAAGCACTGGTGGAGGAATGGGAAGGTATTCCTCAGCACCGGCTCCGAAATTTGGTGTACAGCATGCCTAATCGCCTGGAAGCTGTCAGAAGAGCTCGTGGAGGCAATACAAAGTATTAAATGAAGAAAGTGATGAAAAAAAGCAAAAAAACAATCATAAAAATGTAAGTTTTTTTTTTTTTTAATTTAGAGATTAATATTGTGGGTGCAACTTAGTTTTATTTTATTTTGTATCTGTATAATTAAATTCTCAATTGAACAGTCTTCATTTCATTAGGATGGCATACGTAGTTCGGGAGATATTCGGGTTTATGTGACTGACCCGTTATTTTTGGAACCGGGTGTAGTTAAATTCAACGTGAAATTAATGTACAAGAATAGTATATTTTTGTTGTCTGTGATTTTGAAAGGAATTTGATTCATGACATTTGGGACGAAGGAGATCAAAACCAGTCAATAATGGCAACCACTAGAAAATGGCCGAAACAATGAAGCTCGTCGAAGTCCCAGAGAAACAGCTTAACAGTCTTAAATTCCGCTACGAAATTAATCACAAAATAATAGCGTAATTGGTAAACACATAATTTCCACTGGGCAGCTGTCTTCGGAGCTGATGGCCAACCTTTAGTAATTAGACAGGCACCAGAAGAAGAAGAAAGACTGATCAGGATAACATTATTTTATTCAAGACTAGCTGATGCCCGCGGCTGCTGCACGAATGTTCGAAAGAGATACCGCGGCCCTGGAACACAAAGGGCAAGGAAGAAACATGGATGGGTTTTAGTCAGTACAAGCCCTGACACTCCCTTCCGCTCTGCTCGGAGCGGGAGAAGTCATTTAATGATTTCCATCCGTAAAAAAAAAAATGCGGATGTCAGTTATCGCGACCAAAAGTAATCATGAAATTTTGATCCCGTTCCCGCAACAAAAACTTGACAAATTATATATTAAAACCTTCCTCAAGAACCACTCTATCCATTGGTGAAAACAGCATAAAAATCGGTGTACTAGTTTTTGAGTTTATCGCGAACAGACAGACAGACGCGGCGGAGGACTTTGTTTTATAATACATAATTATGTAGTGATAGTGATTTGTGAGAAATTTCATCAATATCGGTTCAGTAATTTGGTTCCTTTTCACGTTAATTGGTACATCACGCGACGTCTCATGAAGTCTTGCATGTTACATTTGACGTACTTCCCGATTTCCAACCGAATTGTAATTTTGCACGCTGGTGTTTATCGCGTGATAGTGTAATATATAGATGACATGGAGCTGATCTGATGATGGAGCTGGAAGGTGGCCTCAGGAACTCCGTTATGAAACGACATAACCCCATCGGGTTTGGGCTCGTATGATTTGTCTTGACGAGTACTTTGTCTCTAGATGGTATCCAGGGTCTGACAATGGAGCTGGAAGGTGGCCATAGGATCTCTGTGATAAAACGACGTAACCGCATCGAGTTTGGGCTCGTTTGATTCGTCTTAACGAGTAGTTTGTCTTTAGACGGTATCCAGGGTCTGATGATGGAGCTGTAAGGTGGCCATAGGAACTGCGTTATAAAACGACATGACCCCATCGAGTTAGGACTCGTTTAATTCATCATGACGAGTACTTTGTCTTTAAATGGTATCCAGGGTCTGATGATGGAGCTGTAAGGTGGCCATAGGAATTCCGTTATAAAACGACATAACCCCATCGATTTTGGACTCGTTTGATTAATCTTGACGAGTACTTTGTCACTAGATGGTAACCTGGGTTTGATGATGAAGCTGGAAGGTGGCCATACGATCTCGGTAATAAAACGACGTAAGTGCATCGAGTTTGATTTGTCTGGATGAGTAGTTTGTCTTTAGATGGTATTCAGGGTCTGATGATGGAGCTGTAAGGTGGCCATAGGATCTCCGTGATAAAACCACGTAACATTGAGTTTGGGCTCGTGTAATTTGTCTTAATGAGTAGTTTGTCTTTAGACGGTATCCAGGGTCTGATGATGGAACTGGAAGGTGGTAGAGTCTCTGATCTTGATGGGAGTGGGTGTCATATGGGCATTCAACATGACTTTGGTTTTGTCCAAAACCGACTAAAAAAAAACACAAAATAAAAGCTATTTTGCAAAAAAAAACTAACTTTAAAAAAAACACAAAATAAAAACTTTTTGGAAAAAAAAATACCGACTGCCAAAAAAAAACGTAACATACAAAGCCACCGACTTCCGAAAGTTATTTTCCATTTTTTTTTTTTTGTAATTTTTTTATTATTTTTTGGCAGTCGGTATTTTTTGTTCCAAAAAGTTTTTATTTTGTGTTTTTTTTTAAAGTTAGTTTTTTTTTTTTGACAATATTTTGTCAAAAAAAAACAGACAAACAAACAGTCTGTTCCCATAAGCTAACAACTTTATTAAAGAACGACATATCTTCAGCTAAATATTCCAGAGTTGGAGGTAGGGGGAATCAAAAACGAGAATAATGCTGCTAAAATGTATTATTAATTTTTTTTTTCCGATTAATTGTTTAAGTAAATAACTATTGGTATTAAAATAATGTAACATATCAGTTTACGATATAACTGAAGAAAAAACATCAGATGAGACCTCGTATACAGATACAAGTGAAAAAAATAAAATAAAAATATTCATAAATAATAAGATCACATTTAATTTATCTAGTTTAATCTCTATACCTAGCTTTTCTATTAGATTTTTAAACAAAATCTGAATATTTCTTTAACAATTGAATACGTTTAATTACGACACATCGCAGTTGTACCAGTGTTTGATGTGCCCTCTTCAACGTCGCTGCGCGTATACTGGAGTAAAGTCCACTTGCACTCACGCGTCGCGTCATACGCGGCAAACTGCACTGGTGCAAGTGACTTACATCAGTGTAGGCAGTCCCGGAGCTTAAAATGATGTCACTTACATTAGTTTACAAGTTTGTATCTTTGAAATTATTTGATAAATTAATATAATTTTTACAGGATACAAATTAAACATAATTTACAAGACTTTTGATGCGAAAAAACGGTTTTCGTTGTTTTGCGGGTTACACCAGTATACGTATTGATCTGGTAAGACTGGAAGCCGATCCCAACACGTTTCGAAAAGTTGAGTCAGATGAGTCTTAGTGCCTCCCAGTTCTAACTCGTAAAATGATGCCGAAGGATCACTTCTAGACTTCTACTTAGAAACCAATGTGATCACCACACATTATACGCAATCTCCAAAACCGGACCAATATGCTTTTAATCCTTCCCTAATCCCTGGGAATACCCGGTCCGGATAAGAAATATTCTTGCAGTAAATTCCGGACCACTGATTCCGGATTATCCTGCTAAAATATAACCGGGTGTCAAGCGAACCGTGTAATGCGTAGCGGATTGAGTTTACTATAAATTTTATTTACGGAAATAGTTATATGGAAGTCTGCATATCACATTGAAGGGTTTCGAAGGATTATAGGGAAATTGATATGATTTCCTCGGTTTGGAATGGAAGTTTATTTCTGGAAATGAGAGGATTAAAGTGAAAATGGCGTTATTGGCTGAGTTTATTTCCCGAATCTAAATTGAGTCGGTACAAAGTCTTACTGGAACTGCCTCTTTGGCCTAGTGGTGGTCGCAAGTGCAACTACTGAGCATGGTCTTGGGTTCAATTCTTAGGTTGGGCAAACTGTGCCCTGTTGATGGCTATAGGCTAGCCCTCTAATACGTGGGATTCAAACATAATTGAAATGTGGATGTACTATTAGGTGCTACCTACAACTGCATCTCTCTGGGGTTACAGACGTGATGTAAAAGGTTATCAAGAATTCAATGAGATATCGCATGAGCAGCCAAGAAAACTCGCCTAAGCTTTCAATTTATTTCTTGCTAATCATAAACATGGATTACTTATGCAACGCAGTGTATTCAAAGACTGAAAATTTCTTGGCAACGACTCTGCACCTGCATAGCAAGGGGACTGTGGGATGTAAGACGACCTTAATCATTTCCTCATTGAAGACCGAATTTTGCGACATTGGTACCGATTTCCTTGTTCACAAACTAAACTAAATATAAGATGAGTGCATCTTTTTCTTTCTATTTCATTATGAAAAGGACAGAAGATAAATATTAGTTTAGTCCTGTCAATTTAGTCGGCACCTGACGTAATTTGATGTAATTTTAGTAGTCAACTTTTTAATCACGTCGAAACTTGTGTCAGGCGCTGGTTAATTTCAATTTGACAGGAATAAACTAAAAATCTTCTGTCCTTTCTTTAATGAAATAGAAGGAAAAAGATGCACTGAACCAAATTTGGTTTAGTTTGTAAACAAGGGAATTGGCACCATTGTTTCTGATATTATTATACTTAGACTGAATGGGTGTTGCGGCAATACAGAAAAAGTACTACACCAACATAGGACAAAAGTACTACAGCGCTAACGATGACGCAAATGATGACCTATCATTGAAATCCTACATCGCGCAGTTAAGGTTATCCTACAACCCCGACAACGACTATCGGGCAGTAGCCCAACAGACATAACACACGTCTGGTCGGTGGATCCTCCCTTTTCTATGGGGGATAAAGAACTTTACACTCTGTCCTTCATACCCCCAAATGGGTACGTAACTACGTATATTGTTTTAACAGGCTTACGGAAAAATCAATAAAATATCAGTTTTGGGGTTCAAATTAATGCTTTATTTCACAAAAACTAGCCGTTACTTGCGATTAACGTTCCATAAAAGTATGTATTTAAGTATGTAAGTAATATATAAAACCTTCGCATTAAACTGTTGTTTTATGCTTAGCTTTTATTATATCAATTATACGTCCATCAAATAACTGTTTCTTAAGTTATAAACTGTCTAACTAACTTACAAACAGACTGACAGGAAGAAGTATCGCTTATAATTTATATTTAAATATAATAAAATAAGGAAGACAGATTCTCGCTAAACAAACTGAAACTTTGCCTGAACATTGAGCGTTAACAAAAGATAATAACAAAAGCATGACTTGAGAAACTTGCATGTAATCCTTGCTTCAGTATGAAGCTCACAACTTTGTTCATCAGAGATCTGTTATAAACCAAATAATAGAAATCAGAACTTCGGTATGAGTCTATCTTGAGAACGTGACTGTACTTTCGTATCAGAAGATGTACTGATTGAACACCATACAGTGTGTTATGCTTAGAAGTTGTTCCTGATGATAGAACAACTTAGAAGTGGGAAGAGAAAAGCGCAACGCACATAATAATGGCACAGCCAGAACGAAAGTGACCGAACTCAAAATTACGGCGAATTGAGTTAAATACCTAAAGCTACTGAACACTAAAATTCATTATTTCCGGTATTTTCAACGAGTATTTGACAGACTAATAAATACTTTTTGCTTAGTGTATTATGTGTATTATACATAGTGTGCTAGTGGTATTATACCAATTGAAAATAGACCAAAAAAACTACTGGCAGCATAAATATGTTAATAGCTTTCCATTTGAAAAAGTTATAACATATTTTATTGGAAACTCTCTAAAATAAGAACACAATTTTTTTATTTCCCACAAAACGAAAATTTCGTGTTAGGTCACTTTTTTTCTCAGGGTGCCAGTGCCGCATTGTAAAAATTTTCCTATTATCACTTTTGGATGATTTGTCATTGCGGTTAGGCACGGCCCGATACGAAAGAATGTGCATGCAACTTTTCAGCCACGAATACCCTACTTTTATAAGGTTAATTTATTACTATACTTATTTTAATGTGTTTGTACATTCCTAAGTGCTATTACAGAAGAATATTTTCATTTGAATGAATAGTAATATCTACTAATATACCAGATTTTTCGAAACTTCTATGCATTTATAGAAGCGCTGACACAGCATTTTGTATTCGTCGTACGCGCAGCACTTGGCGACACCAGTTTGCCCGTAACCGTAGGTAATAAGCTTGCGCTTGCAACCTAAATAAGTACTCCTTTGTAATATGTTAGTAAAGAAATATCCAAGTTTCAGCGTATTGAATTTCTTTCGTACACACACACCTAAAGGCCATTCATTATACACGCACACACAAAACATTGTAACTTTGCTAAATACAGCTGAAGGAGAGTATTTTTATCACCTTTTATGTAACGTATCTTGCTAATAAGTTGGTTAGTTAGTATGTATGTATCTTACTACTGAACTGCAAACCAGTTCCCCCAACTGATTGTTCTGAAATTTTGCACACACCTTTGGTTTTGTTGACAATTTATTTTATGGCAGACATGGCTTGATCCGACAGCCAGTTTCGTTTCAATAAAAGCTTGATTTAAAAAAAAAAACTGAATAAAGATGTACTAAAAGATTTGCCCCCTCTGGACAAAAAACCGACCAACCAATTGCCACAGCGTAAACTATTTATGGACGTACCGTATTATACACACATTCTCATCTGATCCAATCTACGCCACCGGATGTGACATGGTTATCTGTAATCTATTATTCAATCCTGTTATATTGCCCTACAGAGATTACGTGTGAAATTGAGAGTCTATAACTTCGCCTATCTTCAAAGAATAATCTTAGAAACCATTGCACGGAATTTGATGGTGATTTTATCATTCCACAGTTTATTATAATCAGCTTCTGGGCTATAAAATTTCACTGTCTTCGGGGTATCAGGCTGAAGACAATGAGTTTTGGCGGTTAAGTGTCACAGGAGTATAAACTTTGCGTCCTTTGGATTAAAGTTAACATTTTTGTGATTACAGAGGAATTTCAAGTATACAGTCAATAAAATTTAGACTAGAATAGATCAGCTTTGACTTTTCAATTTCAAAATAAATCGGTTTCAAAGCTAGTTTTGTAGAAGGTTGCTTCGACCCCAGGTCAACCAAAGTGATATTGGCACCGGTGGTTCGCTAAAGGCTAACCGCGACTACATGCCAGTTAAACAAAATAAGAGAATGAGGGTGCGCCGTACACATCTGCCCATCCCTTTGGGTGTTACATAACAAGCGTGATAGTTACATCATCACATAGTATCGTCACATCCAATAGAATTAACTGTATCTACTGACCGGTTAAATTCGTTTCCCTCAAAAAGACTACTTTTATTTATAGGCCAATATCTACATATTATTATATGATTCACTCCTAAATAAGCCCGTCTTGTGCTCCCTACATCCACTTTCCGCACCAAATCCCCTAAATAACAACACAAAAGTTAACATATTATAAAAAGAACCTTTTTCCACTCGCCTCACACCCTGAAAACACAATTTACACTATTTTTAAACGCGACCAGCGTTCAATGCGCTGTCGGATGTGCCCCTGCTTGGTCATGTTGGACGGAAATTGGTCGTTAGCCCTGACCTATGTGGACGCGCCTTTTGTACTTAGACTAAGGCTAACTTGATTTTTTTAAGATTTTAAAGGAATTTGATAAGGGTAGGGCTAATACCCTGGTCAGTCTTCGCGGGTATTTTAGCGTGTTTTTGGTCTTTCTTCATTCTAAAGTGTCCATTTTATTTTGCCATTCAATTTTCTTTATATTGACTTTATTTATATTAACAATAGATGCTATATTAGCTGAAAATATTGCACTTGATTCTCCAGATAGCAAGACAGAGTGACATTAGTGACAAAGTTACATAGTTTTTATTTTTGTTCTACGGTAATCTGGTCATACACACACGCTGTCAACACCTTGTAACACCGTTACCTAAACTGCTATTCACAAACCGCAAACACATATAAATTCCAGCCAACTTAGCCGCAATAAAATTAATAAACACAACTAAACTAATAAACTCAGTAGCAGCCAGCGAACCGTAATCAATTATTTAAAACTTCTCCAAACTATGGGAGTTGAGAAATAAATAACAGTTTTAATTCTTATAACCTTGTGTGAACTAATTTCGGAGCTGAAAGTTACTGCGACCATTTCCTCGTGGTTGTCAGTTACCCGGTCTCGAACCGGGCAATTTTCTTCTTACAGTTTTTGATCTTCGAATATAAAACTTGTATCAAGACCGTAGCTTGGACTATATGGAGGTTATAGTTGCAAGCTTTCTGAGTTCTGACTAGAAACCCTAGTCTGTGCCCTAGTCACCATCGGCTGCAGTTTTTTTTAAGGGTTCCGCACCCGAAAAGTAACCAACGGGACCCTATTACTAAGCCTCCGCTGTGTATAAAAAATGATTACAGTTTGGCCGCTGAGAAAATGCGTACCTGAGGTTTATTCCCGATCGTCCCCACTGGGTACGAATGGGAAAACAAAAGTATTGTTCCTCCCCAGGGGTGACGATTGGAACTTTATATTTCCCGCTATAGACCGAGAGTCTATTGAGAAAATTATTGTAAATTCGTTGATTACCTGTGCTTTTTCCCATTCGTACCCAGTGGGGACGACCGGGAATAATCCGTTCCCGACAAGTCGTGAGCGAAAGGACGATGTAACTTTGAAGTGGCGAAGAATTTACGATAAACATATATGTAACGTTTTTTTGCTTTATTAACAAATAAAATTATTTAAAACGATATCATCAAAGCAAGTTACAATAAATGTAAAAGTTGCACGCTAAATTTCATGACCAACTGACAGACGTTAGAAACGCATTCTCTCAGCGGGCAAACTATAACAGGACAGGCAACAAATTCACAGATGATTACCACGTACATATATTCAGAACATCATTCTGTACCTTCCCACTCTACCAGCCCAGAATGATGTACTGCATACGTGGTAGCTGTTTTTGCGTCGGTGTCCCATCCACCCTTCATTTTTCACTATTTCTTCACTGATATGCAGCAGATAATATCAGCCTATACGTATCTGTGAATTTGTTACCTCTCACGACGAAACACACAGGGATTGTATCGAAACACCCTCTATTCAGCCCAATCGAATCGATATCAATTCAGCCGTAAGCCATTCATAATATCAAAAGCCGTTAGCACTGGTTCCTCAGCGGTACCTACTGCAGCTCTTTGCTATGTAAATCGAAGTGCATTTGGTATACAAACCCGGCGCCATCTTGGATCACCTTGTTCTGTCAAAGGAGGATATTAGGAAGACGAGCCGTCTTAGAATTTGAGTTGAGTGAAATAATAGAGGCGGCGTTGATCTTGCTGCTATTTAAATTATGTTCTGTCTTGTACTTTGATATTGGTGGGAGATATTTTGGTAAAATACTAGCTAGTCCGTCAGTTAGCGGTGCTGGTTCTGACTTCATGCTTAAATGTACTGAATGTGTATTTAAATAACAACAGTAATGGAAACTATGAAAGCAATTCGTCCGAAGTACTTACGTGTGTATAAAAGAAATATTATTTTGTAGACTACACCCAAGAGGTGGAAAAGGTAAATATTTTTTTTATTCAATGTATTTTATTACCTAACCAAAATCCAGTGATCCACATTAACCCTGTATCCTGGACCCTGAAAATGTAGTAGGATAACGCAGACTTAAACTAACCAAAATGTATTAAAAGCTGAAACTATCTATACCTTAATCATCCCAATCGTAATGCCAGCCTTTATTATGTAGATAAACTAAACTACCAAACCGTAAGTAATTAGTTAGTGCAATAAAGGTTCCTTTGGTCAGAATATTACATACTGTCCAAAATCATCCATTAGCACTGCCAACAGTCCATCTAAACCTCCAGCTCATTAAGTCCTGACGCGTCCCCCCAGACAATGATATACGCGCTGCACCTCCTGACGCTTTTAACGGTATATTGCATTTGTGTGGGTGACACTGACTAATTTGACGCTATTTCAACTGAACCACGGCGGTAAATCTCGCTGGTTCTGTAAAAAGTGTTCAGTTTTTTTTTAGCGTTTGAAGTTTGAACACTGTTCTGAGAAATATTACGTTCATTTACATGTTTGAAAATAGATGTTGGGGTAGAATCGTAAGTATAGCATGCGTGAAGGCATAACCGATTCAATCGAGGTCAAGAGCAGGTCCATTTTGTGATAAAAAAAGAAATAAAAAAAATTATACCCGGTAACAGACAGCCAGATTCGTGTTTTTTTTCAGTTTTTGGTACGGAACCCTTCGTGCATGAGTCCGACTCGCACTTGACCAGTTATTATTTATTTAGATATTTTGTTGTAGACTTTGGCGGACCTATAGCAGTTATTTAGAAAAAGTGTGCTTCTGCATCCTGTGACAGCAAGACGAGTGGGATCTCTTTAGAGAAATATTTTATTTTCTGAGGCTTTAGTATAACCACAGATCTGGGAGTTTTCTGACAAATATTCCCACTCCTGGTATTACATTATTTAACGTGTATATTATGTCTTAACACGTCATCAACCGAAGTGTAAAATGTCAGTTTATCCATAAATCACAATTAATATCACCAGGAACAATTAATTCACGAAGATAATTATGACACAAAGCAAAATCCATAATTTAAGCCGACGACGCCACGCCTTAGAGAATGGGGCTAAAAACTCCAATTAGAGCCGCGGCGGGGGCGAAACAATAGCTTTTGATGAAACGACTTCAAAGATGTGCACCGATATTAAGACTTCAAAACGGAGCGAAATCAAAATGGGTCGAAAGGGAAGCGAAGAAATGGGGCTATATTGCCTAATGGTATGCAAGATGAGGATTTTGAAAGCTTATTACGGCTCAAATGGATTATTGATTAGGGATAATTGATGAGATAAAAGATCACTTTTTTTTTAGGGTTGCGGTCAATTTATACTTTTTGGTGGAGGATTTTTGCTGTGGTACTTCGTCGGTTACAAATATAATGATTAATGTTCATTCGTACCACTCCAAAAAGGTTGCTCTTGTAAGGTTTTGTAAACTAATTAAAGCTAAAGTTAGAGTACGCAACCGGGAATACAGTGCCTTTAGAAACAAAACACACTTCTCTTTCATTCGTAATTATCAGAAAACATCAAAGAATCACTTTTTACAATATTAAAACAAACCCCAAAATATTCAAAGACAATGTTTCTCTGAATTCCTTCGCGTTGCTCCCGAATTCTGATTCCATTGAATAATTCATTAAGAACGTTTCAGGAGATGATGAAATTAAAAGTACCCGCACACTGACTTGGTCACAGAATAGATAGATGCAGAATATCAGCTTCAAACAATGATCGAACGAGCGCACACACACATTCATAGATGCGTACTTACGGTGATTTCAAACAATGTCAAAAAAATTACAGTCGCGAGTGCATGTGTACGTAGATACATGCGATTCTGTAGATTTAATGGAGCTGACCGCAGAGCATGAACACTACTAGAGTTGGCCACTGTCGACACTTTCCAGGCAAACCTAGCGTGTTACTGGCTTAATGGACATCACCGTTTACACGTGCAACGATAGAAATGACCTACAGAACCTAACTGGTTTTGATTGACCACAAAAAACAGATGTAATACGCTTAGTTAATTTTTGCTGGCTGCGCGGTTTAAGATTTCTCCATACAAATCAAAAAATGTCAAAGTATACACAGTCATTTCAAAAGTAATTATTATTTAAATCATTATTAAATCTATATCACAGTAAATGGTCCTGTCAAAAATGTATTAGAAATGACTTTTAGCGTGACTACGGTGAAGGCACATCTCACGATTTGAATCTATGACCTTCTGTATGTTGTCTATTCAGTGCTCCAGTTTTGAGGGTGGCAATATAAAAGATTAAATTTCTCTTTGACTAATTCGCGTTTTCCCATCCTATTTACGTTTCTTCTGTGCTCTGTAAAATCTGTTAAGACTTGGACAATCTTTTTATGTTATTGTTTGTCTCTTTTATGCTTCAAAGGAGATCATAACAAGTTTTTGTGCTAATCTTGTTGTCAACACGGTTTTAATGGTTGTTGGGGAACAGTGTGATTTTGTTTTGACTTCATTCCAAATACGCGCTACGGGGATCTTGTGGCACTTAACATTAGCAGGGGGGCTTGTCGGTAAACATTTTGTGAAATTGTTATTGTTATGTGGAATATTGAAAAAAGTTGACCGTCACAGGACGCCCGGCAGATGTGAAACGTGTATGTTAATATTAGATTTCATAACTAATAAAAAATCTTTAAAGAAATATGAAGTAAAATAAAGAATGTTTAGTATACAAGGGAGTCGAGAGCGGTGGCACAGAAGGGGCATTACAGTGTGACAGCGTCATGCCAATTGCCGTCACGGCACACGAGTAGGTTTTACAGCCAAGGCGCGCCAATAGATGTTTCACATCAAAAACAAAATGAAGGCGTTAGTTTAGTCCTCGGGCGCCTGCACAAGTAGCGCGCGGAGGCACTACGCCGGGGGGAAAATCCGCTGCCGCGGCAAATCGTCGCTGAGCAGACAGACTCCGGCGCGATCTCATGGTGACATGGAGAGCGCGACTATCGCAACCCCGTGGAGGGCACGCCACAAAGTCCCCTCTTTGAGGAGTGGCTAGAGAGGCGCCACGGCACTCTCACCTTCCGCCTGACGCAGTTCCTCACCGGACACGGTTGTTTCGGGAGGTTCCTGCACCGAATCGGGCGGGAGGAAACGCCGTGTCCGTGTCCTCTGGGATCTGATCCTCGCAGTGATAACACCCGTTATCACTGTGGCGATCGCCCAGTGGACACGGTAGAGCACACTGTGGAGGTCTGCCCCGCTTGGGCGGAGCACCGCCGTGTCCTTGTAGCAGCGATCGGCGGCGGCGACCTGGCCCTGGCTCAATCCATAGTCCGGAGCGAGAGGAAATGGGACGCCGTCACCTCCTTCTGAGAAGCAGACATGCTAGCGAAGGAGGTGGCGGAGCATTAGAGGGAGAGAACCTCACGTCCCAGCCGCCGCGGGAGACACGGGGGTCACGAGGTGGCCTCCGGCCACCGTAGACGCGGACCTGTGGACGGTGAGTAATGGGCTAACTCGCCGTCCGTCCGTCTTTTGATGACAGGTAGTGTTGACGGCGCGTTCATGTTCCATGCGCGCAAGGGCCGATGCCTACCAGGGCTTCGGGACTGTTCGAAAGAGATACCACGGCCCTGGAACACAAAGGGCAAGGAAGGAACATGGATGGGTTTTAGTCAGTACAAGTCTGACACTCCCATTGATTCCATAGATACGATGATTCAAATCGGAAAAAAGCCCTAGTTCCATTTTCCACGCTCCAAAAGTTCCTTCTAATGCAATGGCTATCTATCAACAGATACAGTTATTAAATTTAAAGCAGTATTATAGTAGTAGTAGTCAATTAATATCGGAATATTCCACAATTTATTCCAAAATATTTCGCTTTCAATATCGTAAACCAAAACCAAATAACAAATGAACAACAAATTGAACGTGGGTGACAATAAATTGCCTGTGTAGAGAGATTACAGATTACAGAGTCTCGTTAAATATATGTCGTGG
The DNA here is from genome assembly GCA_950005105.1 of Lycophotia porphyrea. Lineage (NCBI taxonomy): Eukaryota > Metazoa > Arthropoda > Insecta > Lepidoptera > Noctuidae > Lycophotia > Lycophotia porphyrea. The sequence continues at coordinate 11,587,634 of OX465391.1, read as the reverse complement.
TTTGATGGCGCCATGGTGCAACAGACAGCGCCATCTAACAATTTGTTTTGTGAACTAATGATATCGATCGTCGGTAGAGGGGATGCAGCGAGGACTGGAGAAGGGACCGAGTGTTGCGACAGTCGAGCTCCTACAGTCTTGGTAGACACTCAGTACCAACGCACGTGTTTGTTTTTGGATTGTGAAACCGTTAGTGTATTTAAATAAAGTTATTTTGATTTAAATTATCTTTCGTAATTTCGTTCGAGTGCCCACATCTACTTGAAACTATGTCGGATCGTGAAGAAGACCCGGTGCTTCGCATCTCGGCCACACATGATTCGACATATAGATTACATTGGCTTATTTTCGAGGCACACGATACCGTTTCTTTTATTGCAAACATATTTAAAGTGTTATCTTTATAGTGCTGCACCGTATCATATCAGCAATGATCGCCTAGTGGTGAGACGGCCAAGTCATAGCTCTCGAGTTCGAACCCAAGATACGCACCTCTTATTTCTCAGATCCATGTACAGACGCCAGCAGGTCAAGCTACCCGAAACCATTGTATTTTCCCAATCAACCTTGAACCTAATACTTAAGCAATAAAGTCGAAAATCTATTAAAGAAATCTGACAGATTGTAGTAGCTTGATGTGCGTCTGTACGTATTGTATAATGATCACATGCTTCAGTGAAGGAAAACATCGTAAGGAAACCAAACCAGCAAGCCTGAGAGATACTTCTCAACGGCATGTAAAGCCATGTCAGTGGCCCATGAGCACGAAAAACTCTGACACCAGTTTAAGCTCTAACCACATGAATAAGAAAGGTAGTGTTGCATGAATCTTCTGGCGATTGATTTTATCAGGCGGCTGTTGGTAAACATTTGTGGCAATTTCAGATATTGTAAAAACAAAATGGTGACGCACCGACACTCAAATTCAACTATACCTACCCATTTAAATTCAATTTTAAACACACTATAAACAACCAACTCCATAAACCACACTGGATAAAAAAAACATGAGTGCAATTCACACGTGGTAGAAGTGAAACCTTCAAAAATATTGGCTTCAAGATAAACACTGTATAATGCTTCCTATCTCATTTTCTCCCACGTTAAATCTTAAGAATTTATGTGTCTGTCTCTTTTTACAGTTGCTTTTTCATTTCATCGACTTTGATCGAGTTATTACTTCAAAAACCATCCACTATTAAACCTAAGTTCATCCATTTTAACATACAAGTACCGACGATAATATTAATAAAAATGGCGGTATGTCTGTAGGTCGGTAGCGCACCCCAAAAGGCCTCTTTGACTTCCTAGCAAGTCCGATGCATAAAGAAATCTAGGCCGTTGGAAAATAGCTAGATATTTTTACAAAGGATCGTCGAAGTCTGGAAATGAAATAAGCGATTATTTTTCTCGTCTGTGTTTAGTGCTGGAAATAGGAGTGGATATGGAAGCTGCAATTAATATCCCTCGGTACCATCGATAAGTACTAAGCGATATGTAAGGTCCGATTAAAATAGATGGACAAATTTTACCACAGCGTTCACTACGTCTAACCAAAGATATCCAAGCAAAAAAAACACTGATTATAGTGATTTTATTTTGACCTAAAATAATAAATTGCCGTCATTTTTTGTGTATTTTCGTTAGCTGTGTTTTTTTTTCTTGTAAGTTGCTAATGCGTTTGTCTTATTTCATTTTTACCATTGTCTTTTTTTTGGTGGTCTGAATGATTTCTAAAAGTTTGTCCATCTATTTTAATGGGACCTTATGTAGGTACAAATTCATCATCATCATTCCCTTAACCTTATCCCAATTTATTTGGGGTCGGCGCAGCATGTCTTCTTCTTCCATACTTCTCTATTACTCGTCATCTTAACAGACACCTCCTTGCTTGCCATATCATCCTTTACGCAGTCCATCCATCGTTTCTTTGGTCCTCCTCCATTATTAAAAATTTCCTTCAAGCGCTATATAAACTATTACCTATTACCTACCTATATATTATTATTAATTAGTTATGGATGATAAGTTGTTAATTTGCTTCACTATTGCATTGGGTTGTGCCTGTAAAAATAGTTGTAAGTAATGATAAAAAAAAAATATTGTTAAAATTTTAAAAAGTCCCGAACGTTGAAAGTCAGTCACTTTCATCTGTGTGAGTGTGTGTGTGTGTTAGTGTAATGTTACATAAGTGGCATAGTAGTTTGGGGCTTTTAGCGGTTAGCCAAACAGCCACAGCACGGTTCGATAGATCTGCAAGATTAAGCTGCGCTTGAGACAGTCGGTCCATTGATAGGCAACAGTTTTCTTAACTTTTCAAATCTAAAAGTATATAACATCGAACTACTTCTTCTCTTCTTGATATGACTATAAAAAAAAAAACAAAAAAAAACACCGTTTTTACTCTATATAATTTTATTTAGCCCGAAAATAGTTCCGAACAAAATTTGTCACAAATAATTCAATAATTTTGTTCAAGGAAACGTAACCAAAAGTAAATAAGTTTCACTGTATTCAATTAATGTATTTCTCTTCAACTTGGTTCTTAGTTTTCTGTTAAATTGCGAGCTTGATTTAATTAAAGTGGACGGATAACTTTTCAAGAGCATGAAAGTGTTTATTTTTGTATTTTCTAGTTGGTTACCTATTTAGACGCCTGAATACGGATAAATGCTTGTTGTTCGAAAGTGAAAAGTGGCCCAAGTGAACAGTGGCCCAAATGCAACACATTTTAAACACACAAAAAAGGGACAAAGCCCCTGGTTCTGACAACATAACAAATGACATCTTGTTAGCTTTATAGCATACCATAACACCAGCTCTAACTTCAATTTTTAATCATGTATTAGAAACTGAAATCATACCGCACCAATGGACCAAGTCTACGATAATTTTACTACACAAAAAGGGGGACAGGAATGATGTTGGAAACTACCGGCCAATAAGTTTAACGTCGAATATTTATAAGGTTTTTGCAAAAATTATCCTAAGCCGCATAACTAAAGTACTTGACGAGAACCAACCACGAGAACAGGCGGGATTCCGAAGCAAGTACTCAGTCGCTGACCATGTCCACGCGGTGAAACAAATATTTGAAAAATATAAAGAATATGGCCTACCAGTCTACTGCTGCTTTGTCGACTATTGCAAGGCCTTTGATTCCTTGGACCACAATAAAATTTGGGATGCCTTGAAGAAGCAAGGGGTGGAAGGAAAATATATTAGGATAATAAAGAACATCTACACAGGAGGTACAGCAAGAGTTAAGCTGGAAAGAGAAGGAGGGATTATCAATCTGGAAAAGGATGTACGACAAGGAGACCCACTCTCACCGAAATTGTTTACTGCAGTACTGGAGGAAGTCTTCAGACAATTCAATTGGGAGAGTAGTGGCCTAAGAATCAATGGCGAATATCTAACAAACTTAAGATTTGCTGATGCCATAATTCTGTTTGCAAAATCCTCTCACGAGCTTCAAAATATGCTGACACATCTAGACACGTATAGCAAAGCAGTGGGCTTAAACATGAACACATCAAAAACGAAGGCAATGACTAACAGAGAGGAAGAAACAATTATAGTAAACAATGTTCCTATTGATTACGTGGATGAGTATACATATCTAGGTCAGGTAATCAAGATAAACAACATGTCAAGCAAAGAGATTGAGACACGCATAGGACATGCATGGAAGAAATACTGGGCACACAGAGAAATAATGAAAGACAAAACAATACACATCTCGGTTAAAGGAAAGCTATTTAACACCTGCATACTCCCTATCCTAACATATGGATTCCAGACCTGGGCACTTACCTCAACAAGCCAAACTTCAAACTTGCCAGCGAAGCATGGAACGAAGCATGATGGGGAAAAGAAAAATAGATAAAATCAACCACAGCAAAATTAGAAAAGCTACAAAGACCCAAGATGTGGTGTTGAAAGTAAGAACACTAAAGTGGAAATGGGCTGTCCATGTAATTAGAGGAGCAGAAAAATGGAACAAGGTAGTAACATTGTGGTACCCAAGAGAGGGAAAAAGAAAAAAGGGGAAACCATTCAGAAGATGGGAAGATGATGTGGTTAAAACAGCTGGAAAAACTTGGACTAGACTGGCGCGAGAGAGAGAAGATTGGAAAGTGTTGGAGGAGGCCTTTGCCAAAGGGCACACAGAATTAACAAACCTATAAAGAAAAATAAATATGAATGTAAACTATGTTTCTGAAAAAAGGCTATATATAAATAAATAAATAAAATAAAAATTAGCTGTAATTACAGTATTTTTTGTATTTATTTATGTCCAGTTAACGTTTTTATACTCGTAAAAACGTAACCTGCATTAATGTGTACGCCTTACAAGGCAGCGCACAGTGAGTAACTTTTTTTTCTAACATCATGTACTTAGGTACTTTTACCTATGTATAACAAATAAACATAATTAAATTTGAATTTGTTAACACCTGCGCTAAGTGTTGTGTTTAGTGTGTGTTGCCTTTTGCTATTTTAAAAGGCTAGGCGCCGCGCCTTCCTTATTCATTTAATTGTAATAATTTTATCTGCAGTGTACCACCTACATTTTACTTTAGTGTGTCCAAAATTGTCACCATCGGCATCGCGGCAACCTCACACTCCGCATATATAAATCTTACTAATATTATAAATGATGATGGAAGGATGTTTCTTACTCTTTCACGCGAAAACTACTGAACGGATTTGGATGAAATTTGGCACATAGTAAGTTCATAACCTTAAATTAATCCACCATAGATACGGAAGTTTCATTGAGACCACTGAAGCCCCAACACCTGGGTTTAGGAAACGTTCATCGATAAATATTAATGACCGTGTTACAAAAATGAGATCAATCTATACTAATATTATAAAGAGGTATTAAATGTTTGTTTGTTTGTAAGTTTGGATATAGGGGGTAATCTCCGGAACTAATGATCCAATTCTAAAAAATCTTTCACTGGCAGAAAGCTACATTATTCGTGAGTACTATAGGCCATACATTATATTTATACCATCCATATTACCTGAGCTATCACAATTTTTGCGGACGAAGTCGCGGGCGAAGTTCAAGTAAGCAGAATTCAATATTTAAAATCACCATGAGTATTAGAAATAACGAGAGACGTAGTCGTCTCTTAAAAAAAAAATAAAAAAAAATTAAAATTTAAAAAAAAAAAAAAAAAATTTAATTAGTAAAATGGTTTGTTTATTTATTCTCTTTGGTGTAAAATTGTTTGTACTAAACAATTTTACACCAAAGAGAATAAATAATTTGCACTGCAGCTCTTTTGCAAATTCTAGATATTTCAGTTTATTCCGAAGGCGACTAAAGTACGGTTTCCACCGCGAAAGAGTAATGAGCCGGAAATGGCTAAGCGAAGCGGACTTCGTTTTCATGAAATAGGTTTGCGTTTCCACCAAGAAAGAGTTTAGTCGTCTGATTTCCACCGCAAAAGAGAAATGAATCAAGAATTAATAAAGCGTGCGCATTTTTACTCTTTTTGCTCGCTGAGTCATTTCCGCTCGACTCTTTGTAGGTAGAAATATATGTAAACAGTTTTCTCTTGCGATGAAAAATAAGTCATTAATGAGTCCGCTCCGCTTGCGGTTAAAACCAGGCTTTTCTCCAATGTTTTATTTATGTACCAGAGATCGGCTAGCAAGGAGGTACATTTGGAGTGATAGCTAGTGGCTACTTCCATATTATTGGTGGTTCTGACTTCGGGGTAGATATATTGGGTTTCGATTTATTTAAAGTGGGGTATGTTAAGTTAGTTGTATGCTTTACACTTAAGAGGAAGATTTATGCTTGAGCGTGCTGAGTTCGAGGTAAGGTAAGTTGTGTGAAAGTCCAATAAATTATTGCTTTTAACTGGTTCTTTATGCAAGGCAAATGATTCGCGCTGCGGGCTGTTCGAAAGAGATACCGCGGCCCTGGAACACAAAGGGCAAGGAAGGAAAATGGATGGGTTTCAGTCTGTACAAGTCTGACACTCCCTTCCGCTCTGCCCAGGGTGGGAGAAGACATTTGATGATTTCCCATCCGTAAAAAATAAAAATGCAAAGGATTCGTCGTATGCATATTTTGTTTTGTCAGTAGAGCTAAACCGTCTTTTTTTAGGATGTGAAATCATCAAATGACTCCTTCCGCTCTGGCTCTGGAGCGGAAGGGAATATCAGACTTGTACTGACTAAAAGCCATCCATGTTTCTTCCATGCCCTTTGTGTTCCAGGGCCGCGGTATCTCTTTCGAACAGTCTCGCAGCCCTGGCAGGACGGACGGCGAGCTAGCCCATTACTCACCATCCACAGGTCTACGGTAGCCGGAAACCAAAACGTGACCCCCGACGCCCGGGGCGTCTCCCGCGGTGGCTGGAACGTGAGGTTCTCTCCCTCTCACGCTCTGCCACCTCCTTCGCTAGCATGACTGCTTCGCAGAAGGAGGTGACGGTGTCCCATACCCTCTCGCTCCGGACCATGGATTGAACCAGGGCCGTACGCGATAGGTCGCCGCCGCCGATCGCCGCTACGAGGATACGGCGGTGCTCCGCCCAGGCGGAGCAGACCTCCACGGTGTGTAAGCACCTGCGTCAGGCACAAGGTGAGAATGCCATGGCGCCTCTCTAGCCACTCCTCAAAGAGAAGACTTATCGCCACTACTCACTTCATAATTTTCCCAACCAAGTTGGATTCGGCTTCCAGTCCAACAGGACGCAGTTGACAAGTATTTTTAAATAGAGAGACTGCCTATCTGTTCTCTTTCTACCTATTGGGCCTAGTATACCTCTTACACCCGTATCTACGTATTTAAGTGTTTAGTAATTATTTACTTATATAGGCGGTGAAGCAAATATTTTTACCCCGGATAAGAATTTAATCGAAGTAAGAACCGTCAAAGAAAGCAATGCTAAGAATTATAACTTTTGACAGTTATAACTTCAAGCAAGTACTAAATTACAGAATAAAAATCGAATCTTAAATTATGACTTTTACTCAAGTAATCACTTTGACTTTTTTATAGATATGGGTGTTAGAATTAATAACAAGAGTCTCTAAAAGGCGATTCACACGACTCGACGTCGTGCGGTGAAGCGGATACTACTTCGCACTGGCTTGTATGAAATCCATAGATGCCCAGCACACGTCGCCGCCGGACCACGCGGACAAGTGACGTTTACCATCTCTCCGCGCAGCGCACCCCCACTACATTTGCTTCACCGCCTCCTTCTAACCGCGCGGATGAGCGGTGTCGTGTTAGAATGGCCTAGACATCAGAGTTAGTCACTTCCAATTAGCATTATAAGATCACGATCTCGGTTGATAGAGGTACTGAATTCATAGGTACAGTGTCACCGCGTCACCTAAAGCAGATTGTTTTCGTGTCCGAGTAAAGCTTCGTTTATAATTCAAAGATAGTAATACTACCTATCCTAAGTACCACAAAAACCAAAGCTACAAAATGAACGAACGAAAATACATTCATTCATTAAAGTGCCCCTGCCTACGTCAGACCATAACGTGGGTTGAATACTACCTCATTTAATCAGCACTTTCAATTTTTCCAGTAAATAAATTCATGGGACCATCCATAGTGTCAATAGCCTAAACAAAGGGTCTGACGCCTTTCAAACGGTTCCGAATATAAATTGTCTCGTTGCCTGAAAGGAATTGGATTGAGGTATTTTTTTTCTTCTTTCTTTCTTTGTACCTGCTTTATCTTTATTGTGATGTTTACTGTTCACACCCACGCGTTTAATTCTGTTTGTCCAGTTTTAGTTGGTCCATGGTGCAAAAGGAACAGTGCCTATTTAGTGGCAGTGAGGTTTACTATACTATAAATAATAACACGCATGTAATTGCCGAAGGGGTATGCAGACCTCATAGTGCACCCACATTTTGCCAGTTACGTTAAGGTCCCATGTAATAGGAAAGGAAGACATCAAGAGGAAACCAGCATGCCTGAGAGATATTAATTTGTCGACGGTATGTAAAGCCAATTCAGAGGCCCATGAGCGGCATAAAACCGGCTAGGTACTAACCAAAAAAAAGGAGCCCTCATTTAGAAATTTGGAATGTGGTGTTTGAACATCTTTTGAAAGCAGAACCGTGGTGAGGGTTCAAGATTTGCTGGATGGTTCAGTGGCCATTCTTGGAATAGAATCACAAGGTTTTTAATCAGTCTTTAGAAACATTTTCATATCTTAAGGTCTATTTTTGGAATCCTTGTGTGATATTAAACTTTTCTCATTCATTTCATATTTTAAGATACTTCTACTGTAAAACTACTGGAGATAAAAATAAAACGTTTTTGTCAAAGAAAAATGCTTACAAAAGAAAAAGTTACTTGAATTAAATAAATGCTTATGTATGTGAGTATAAATGCCTGTTAACGTTCCCGCGATACAGGAGCGTTTTCTAGTGCTGGCCAACTCTTTCTTAAATAATTGTAGCGGCACTACAAAAAGTACTAAGCAACATAGAACAAAAAGTATTACAGCGTCATCTTTGTCGAAACGGGCGAACTAAAACGAAAAAATCCTTCATCTCGCAAATAAAGTTATCCGCGACTTAAGAATATATAGAAGAACTCGACAACAACTGTCCTGACAGTTGTTGTCGAGTTCTTCTATATATTCTTCTTGGTGCAGCGCGAGAGGGAATGGGACGCCGTCACCTCCTTCTGCGAAGCAGTCGTGCTAGCGAAGGAGGTGACGGAGCGTGAGAGGGAGAGAACCTCTCGTCCCAGCCGCCGCGGGAGACGCCTCGGGCGTCGGGGGTCACGAGGTGGCTTCCGGCCACCGTAGACGCGGACCTGTGGACGGTGAGTAATGGGCTAGCTCGCCGTCCGTCCGTCTTTTGACGACAGGCCGTGTTGACGGCGCGTTCGTGTTCCACGCGCGCCTCAAAGAGATGTCAGCAAATAGGGAGGGGCCCGCAAGGGCTGATGCCTGCCAGGGCTGCGGGCTGTTCGAAAGAGATACCGCGGCCCTGGAACACAAAGGGCAAGGAAGGAACATGGATGGGTTTTAGTCAGTACAAGTCTGACACTCCCTTCCGCTCTGCCCAGAGCGGGAGAAGTCATTTGATGATTTCCCATCCGAAAAAAAAAAAAAAAGGGTGGTGCAGCGGATCTCACTCCCCATTAGCTTGTGTGTTATCCGTTGAACACACGTACACTGACAGACCGCGCGGATGAGCCGTCGATGTACGTGTGAAATACGCCTACCTTAGTGATCGATGCCCACCACTTATATAAATACGTTATTTATTAACCTTTTAATATCACAAAACTAATTCGGCTCCCTACATCAAAAAGTTAGATAGAAGCCCTCTCATACATAATTCCGTATCCGATCTATTTCTCTTCAAGAATTTCCCAAAATACTTCGTATATTGCTTTCCTGGGATTGAGTACACGGAAAAAGGCGTCGAGGTAACTAATAAATAAGTTTCGATGTCAAAACTTTGTGGGTGAGCCATTAATGTGACCATTGCATCTCGCCAAATAGGGACTTGACCCAAAAATATTGGGAGGGTTCCGTTAAGGCTTGATTTATTACTTGTATGTACTTATTCTTTAGGAATTAAGGAGAGAAATTATTGTTTAAATGATTTAAAGAAGTGGTTTTTTCGCTACGGTTAAAGTATTTTTATCTATATTGTAGTGTATATAATGTTTATAGATCTGTCCTAGGCATTTAATAAACACAGTATATTGGTTTAAAAAACACTGGGAGACAATCATTCTTGAAACTGAGACAATCTATTCGTTTGTAACAGTAAGTTCACGGGTGAAAAAGTAGGTATGTAATCTCTTTGCTTCACACAAAGAGATTTAAGTCTGGCACAAAACAAAAGACATTCATAATTATACATTTATGTCAATCAAATTGACATTGACTATGAAACAGGATTACCAGCATAACAAAAATCTATACCCATATTTAAACTTCCTTTGGTTTTATTTCAAAAACGTTTTCTGTTCAGAAACCCCTAACAAAGTTAGACTGACTGTATACTCAACTAAGCAATTTGGAAACGATACTAAATCAATCAAGTGATGTAGGTGTTTCATTTTAAATTACGGTAAGTTACGAATATTTTATATTTTAAGCCCGGTATGAGTTTTTGTACACTTTGGGACACATTTTGTCGAAAAAAAGTCGTTACCCAAAACAATTTTTTGCGTAAAGTTACTTAGTTTGATGTACATAATGCTTGGTTGACGGCTTCGTGAAGAGTCTGTTTACACCCTGTAGATCTTCTATAACGAAAATAAAAAAGGTGCAAATTGCTCAGCAGTTATGGACAAAAGCTATGAAGGTTTAAAGAAGTCATTTTAGGTTACGGTAAGATACAAATATTTTACAATTTAGGCCCGGTATGAGTTTATTTTTCCTTGTTCTGTTCTTTGTTAATATTTTATGGCAACATTAAGGGTACTTTCGACTTTTCAAATCAAATCATTTATTTTTGTATTTTTTTTTATTTCGAGTGAAATCAAAAAATAAGAATCCTTTTTATTATAAATTCATTTCAAAATCTGTTATGGTACGTTAATCTCCTTTGTACGAACCGGTTTAAGAGATAAAATGTGTGAGCTGGTTATTTTTAGGGAATGAATGAAAGGTGACCAACAAAAATCATCTAGTGCTAAGTATGAGGTGTTGCGTTCGAATTCCAGATCGGGCAAAGTGTTATTGGGTTTACCTATCAGGAAATTATCAGTAACAGAATGGAGTCTGGCTTTGTGCCCGGTTGATGGCAATAGGCTCGCTCTGTGGGTGTATTTAAGGTATACCTCTGTCTTGCTTTTCGGAGATTGCAAGCGTGATGTTTAAGTGCAAATCTTGTCAGTAAAGCTTTCTATGAAAAAAACTGTGTTCTAAAGGGTGTAAACAGACTCTTAACGAAGCCGAAAGGCACTTGTTCTCCCCGTCATTGCGATCATTTTTTATTCTAGACCACACCTGGAAACCTTCTAGTTACGGAGATATTGGGGGTCAAGGTTACAACTTTTACACAAGTTTTTTTTTTTAAATACATTTTTTAATTGCAAGATTTTTACTTTAAACACCTCCAGAACCCTCTTACTATTAAATCCATCCATCAGCACAATGTTTTGAGTGCGTTACATAGTCCTACTGTAAAACGTGATTTACCAGCCGAAAAAAAAGTCGTTTCCCAGCACTAATTTTTGCGTAAAGTTACTTGGTTTGATGAACATAATGCTTGGTTGACAGCTTCGTGAAGAGTCTGTTTACACCCTGTATGTTAAAAAATTCTGTGCTCAGAATGATGTACTGAATAAGTGGTAAACGTTTTCGCGTCAGTGTCCCTTCCATCCTGTATACTTTAAACAGTAAGAAGCTATTATTTTGAAATTACAAACACACATCAATATATTTATTTGAATAAAATGCACACAAAATTAAAATATATATACACATAATTATTGCTATACTGCTATATATAACTTAAGTACAACGACGAGCTTAACCCAGAATTAAGTTTAATGTACTTTGAGAAAAAATAGCAAGTTCTACAGATCTTCTTCCATAAGCAATATTAGATGAAAGTGGAGGTACACTGTTCATCCTAAGAAGAACATACGAATGTCCTAGCTTGTAAGTACTAAATCCTATGAATAAATATCTATTGTTTTTGTCTTAATGCCTGGTCACCACTCCTCCGGTGTAAAGTTTAAAAGCTCCTTTTTCATCGTCCCGACTGTCCTGAATGATTGATTGTAATACTTGATTATCTTACTTTCTGTTACACCGAGAAAGTCCTGAGCCTTTTGGGTCACCGCCGAAACAGAGTAAGCTGATTATGTAACTAAATATAGATTTGGGAGAAATCCACGTTAATTTTTTATGTATGTCTGTTACTTGGTTCTGAGGCTGGTGTTCTAAGCAGATATTCGGTAATTAATCCCGATTTAGAACTAGATTTTCAAAAGAGATGGTCTGTGGTTTTGGTTTTATTGGAATCTGACAGTTTTAAATCGAGATTAGAATTAGCTTTCACTTTCGGCAGACGCCTGACAAAAAAGCCAAAGGGCCTAAAAGGAAATTTAATGCCAATTCGTAATATAGATTCATAACATTAAAATGTTACTACCGCTGTGATCTAGTGGTCACAAACGCGACTGCTGAGTATGAGGTCCTAGGTTCGATTCCTAGATCGGACACAAGCCCGCCACACTTTTCCCAACCTGAAAGCCAGAATCAACAGGGGCGACCACCAGAAAAGTGCCGAGACAAGGTCCCAGGTCAGGCAATGTAATATTGGGGTTTTCCATCAGGAATTTCTCAGTAGCAGCCACGAAGCCGGGATTTGTACCCGGTTGATTGCAATAGGCTCGCCCCTTATTAAATGGAACATTTCCCACGGCTAGACAACATTAAAATGAGTTGACTCTAAAATTAATCCACCCCACAAAATCATTACCAAGAGCGCTCAATAATGTTTGGCTTGCCAAAAGCCTAATTAAATAATTATTAAGTGTTATAATGACATTGAAAATGCCTGCACTGGCACAAAAATATCACTGGAAAGATAATTTACCTAGTTTGTATTATTTGAATGAATAATAGACCAAGAGACAGCTGCTGCAAAAACGAAATTATTCAAACACAGAGATACATTTCAAATTCAAGTCACAACTTATTAAAAATTTGATAAACTGGTTAAACAGACTTCATAATTGCACATTTATAAAAAAGAAAAAAATATTCTACAAAAACTCGAGTACTGAGCTGAACACGTTTTTGAAATTCATCTAACCAGCTCAGCGTAAACAAATCATTGACTACATGATGAACTAAAATTAAGCGAAGCGTAAAAGCTATATCTGACACACTATGGTGGAGTGAAGAGCAACATGGTGGTCATAGTAGACTTCGAGCCCAGGATGCCTTCCTACGAGCTTCTCTAAGCAAGCTTATGAAAGCGGCATCTCCTAGAACCTAAAAATCGATAAGAAATCACAGATCTATGCGAAGTGGAAGGTAGTGTCAGACTTGTACTGACTAAAACCCATCCATGTTTCTTCCTTGCCCTTTGTGTTCCAGGGCCATGGTATCTCTTTCGAACAGTCCAGCAGCCCTGGCTGCATTGTGCCCTTGTGGTGGATTATAGCCCGCTTCCTTTTATAGAACGGAGGCCTGCATCCCAGCTGTGGGAAGGAACATTAGCGGCTGTTTGTATGCAGTATGGTAGCAACTGGAGCTCGTGGGTAAATATGAATAACCACTCGGGTTGATCTTCAAGGTTAAGCTTGCCAAGGTTGGTCTGCGGATGAGTGACCATTAATTAAATATCGAGACTCTTCAGTGCCTGGGAAAGCACGTCTAAACATTGGGACTGGCTATCGTTTGTAGATCTTTGACAGTCGTCACATGTAGTCAGTGGCCCAAAAGTCCTACAACCATTCTTACCAAGGGGTATCGTTTTACCCAGTACTAACTGGGTTGTGGAGGTCAGATAAACAGTCACTCCATGGAAAATAGCTGGTACCCAACTGTATCCGGTTACACTGAAAGTCGACGCCAACAAAATTGTGAAATGGTCGGGCTGACGATGATCGTAGCAACTAGGGTGAAAAATAATATTTGGCTGCGCAACCAATCAGAAGGCTAGAAAGATGCCCACCATTTCTATGTACCACAGATAATAAATAACCAGTCATACATTTTGTACGCTGACCCCTTTTTTCTGGCGTCACTGTGGTCATAGCTCTAAAAGTAATTTCTGTCCTTCTCACTGTCACGTAAATCACCAAGATAATAAATTACCCTTACCGTTTATAAATAAAACACATAGTAGGGCCATTTTAGCGTTCCCAAGCCAAATAAATGGCGCCAAACGTAATATGTTACGTCTCACTTATGCGACTCGAAAATATAACAAGGAATTGCTTTACACAACGTCCTAGAAGCGACGTAATGCGAAAATATGAAATAGTCAAAATGTACTCTTATGTGGTGTATCTTTTTGAAGTTATACTTCTTTTGGCACGTTAGGAAAAAATGATGAGAGTAAATTTTTACGAAGCGAGCGCACACCGTCACGAAAAACCGACACCCTTTTTTTTTTTTTTTACGGATGGGAAATCATCAAATGACTTCTCCCGCTCTGGGCAGAGCGGAAGGGAGTGTCAGACTTGTACTGACTAAAACCCATCCATGTTCCTTCCTTGCCCTTTGTGTTCCAGGGCCGCGGTATCTCTTTCGAACAGCCCGCAGCCCTGGCAGGCATCGGCCCTTGCGGGCCCCTCCCTATTTGCTGACATCTCTTTGAGGCGCGCGTGGAACACGAACGCGCCGTCAACACGGCCTGTCGTCAAAAGACGGATGGATGGCGAGCTAGCCCGTTACTCTCCGTCCACAGGTCCGCGTCTACGGTGGCCGGAAGCCACCACGTGACCCCCGACGCCCAAGGCGTCTCCCGCGGCGGCTGGGACGAGAGGTTCTCTCCCTCTCACAAAACCAACACCCTGAAGTTAACTAGACAACATTTTAGTTATAAACGCCAAAGAAGTATAATTTATTACTTGCGTACATAAGTACACACATACTTTTTTTAGTTAGCCTGATATGAAGGCTTCTCCCATTTCTTGGTGCATGATGAAGTCATATATGACCTATGTTTTGGCAAATATCTTCGTAGGATGGGGTGTGGAAAAGTGTGTTGCGGCCAGCGGCAGTACAAAAAGTATTACAACGCCATCTATGAAACAAATGACGAACTGACCGTTCTAAATGGCGATATTAAAGTTATCCGCTTACGATTCCCGACTTAAGATCATATAGAAAAACCAGACAACAACTTTCGGGCAGTAGTTCACCAGATACAACACGCACCTGGTTGGAAGATCTTCCTTTTCTATGGGGGATGAAAAACTATACACTCAGTTCTTCATAGCTCCTATTATAAGAGCGACGCCCGGATTTTTTGTAATACATCGAACTTAACATAAAGCACGAATATGCGATAGTGAGGCCTATGTTCAACAGTGGTCTGTTGAACATAGGCCTCATTATCGCATATTCGTTGAAGTAATTTAACACATGCAACTTATTCTCATTCATCTAATCATATCTGAATGTAGTACCTTCGTAGTGAGGAGGAGGAGCTCGTGCCTAAACAATAACAACCGCTCGGGTCGACCTTTAGGTTAAGCCGTGCTTGCCTAGGTTGGTCTGTGACGAGTTTCCTCGGTGCCTCGGAAAGCACGTTAAGCCGTTGGTCCCGGCTGTCATTTAAAGATCTTTGACAGTCGTTAAAGTAGTCAGTGGCCCAAAAAGTCTGACAACCAGTCTAACCAAGGGGTATCGTATTACCCAGTACTAACTGGGTTGTGGAGGTCAGATAGGCAGTCGCTCCATGTAAAATACTGGTATTTCAGCTGCATCCGGTTAGACTGGAAGCCGACCCCAAAATAGTTGGGAAAAGGCTAGGCAGATGAGATGATGAGTACCTTCGCAGTGAAAAATAAAAGAGGATTAGGTCAGTTTAACTATGCGTTAATTAGTGCTAGCTGGCCAAGGTCATCAAGGTGTCTTAAGTAAAAAAAAATACATTAAAAACATGTATTTAAAAAAAAAACTTGTAAAAAAGTTGGAACTTTTACACCCAATATCTCCGTAACTAGAAGGTTCCCGGTATGGTCTAGAACAAAAAATGATTGCAATGTCGGGGACAACAAGTGCCTTTCGGCTTCGTTAAGAGTCTTTTTACACCCTTTATAATGTTTATTCTAATACTATAAATAGGGTAATATACTATGTCAGTCTGTCTGGGTACTGTCGAAGTGGGACGTATTTGCGATAGATGCGCTGATTTAGACCAAGGTCAAGCTGCCTGCTTAGATCTGCATAGGCTGGGGATTCGAAAGAGATACCGCGGCCCTGGAACACAAAGGGCAAGGAAGGAACATGGATTTGTATTAGTCATCCGCTCCGCTCAGAGCTGGAGAAGCCCTCCTGCTCTGGAACCCATCCATGTTCCTTCCTTGCCCTTGATGATAAGCCATCCGAAAAAAAAAAAAAGGTAAGAAAAAAAAGAAGAAGGAGGAAAAGAAGGAGGAGAAGAAGGAAGAGTAGAAGGTAGGTAAGGGAATTTATTTAGCAGTACTCGAATGTCGGATAGATATTGCGAAGTACTATGGTTTATGTGTATCTTAGGCGATTCGCATACGACACCGCTCGTTCGCGCAGTTGGGCGGAGGCCATGAAGCGTGAATATACAGGCGGTGCGCTGCGCTGAGAGGCAGTGAGCGTCGCTCGTCCGCGCGAACGGGTGGTGTACGTGTGAGAATTCCCATATACTGTAATTGGACAAGATACTATATCATTTTTGCTTATAACATAACATACATAACATCACGCCTTTAATCCCCGTAGGGTTAGGCAGAGGTGTCTGGCCGCCTTTTGACGACAGGCCGTGTAGACGGTGCGTTCGTGTTCCACGCGCGCCTCAAAGAGATGTCAGCAAACAGGGAGGGGCCCGCAAGGGCCGATGCCTGCCAGGGCTGCGGGACTGTTCGAAAGAGATACCGCGGCCCTGGAACACAACGGGCAAGGAAGGAACATGGATGGGTTTTAGTAAGTACAAGTCTGACACTCCCTTCCGCTCTGCCCGGCGCGGGAGAAGTCATTTGATGATTTCCCATCCGGAAAAAAAAAAAAGGGTTCGGCAGAGGTGTACCTAATAGTACACCCACATTTCGCCAGTTATGTTTGAGTCCCATGTAATAGAGGGCGAGCTTCTTGCCAACAAATCCAGACTCCGTGGCAGCTACCGAGAAATTCCTGATGGAAAAACCCAATAGCACTTTGCCCGACCTGGGAATCGAACCCAGGACCTCATGGTCAGCAGTCGCGCTTGCGACCACTCGACCAACGAGGCAGTCTGAACGAACGAGTTCTGCTCATAAGTGAGCTCTTAATTATTTTAGCAGAGTTATTGGAGCATCATCATCATTTTCCATGTTGGAGTCGGCTTCAAATCTAAGCGGATGCAGCTAAATACCAGTATTTTACATGGAGCAACTGCCTATCTGACCTCTACAACCCATTTAGTATTGGGTAATATGATACCCTTTGGTAAGACTGGTTGTCGACTTTCAGGTCACTGACTACCTGTAACGACTGTCGAAGATCTACGAATGACAGCCGGGACCAACGATTTCACGTGCTTTCCGAGGTACGGAGGAAACTTGGAATGTAATGGGTGGTCACCCATCCATGGGTCAATCTAGGCAAGCGTGGCTTGACCTAAACCGAGCGGTTGTTGTTATTAGGCACAAGCTCCTCTAGCACGAGCTGACTGCCAACAGTGTCTGAGGAAATTCATAAAAGAGAGGATTCTCTTAAATCGCCTTGCACACCAGTTAGGCACGACGCCAACTCCTGCATGTACATATGTACGTCTATGTAAAACGATATATACGTTTTAAAAGCAGGATTAGGAACGGCGGCCCGGCGATGCATATAAGTGGATTTCTTAGTACTAAGTATGTGTGCTTAGGTTCTGATAGAAAGGGGATTATATGCGACTAGTCTTTTAATCTATTTACATGAATTTACTTTTTGGTTAGATATTATTTTAACGTTCCTAGTTTATCTATCTATCTAATCTATCTATCTAATACTTTAAACGAGCAATTCTTATATGTATATAATCTGCATCTCGGAAACTGCTCCAACGATTTTCATGAAATTTAGTATGCAGGGGGTTTCGGGGGCGATAAATCGATCTAGCTAGGTTTCATTTCTAGAAAACGTCGTTTTATCAAAACTCGGTCATCCAGGTACTTACTATTTAATTAAGAAGGAAAAGCTTGGATACCTACCGTGCTAAAAAGTACCGTACATTACACAATATGAAACAAGTAATTATCGGTATTATTTATTGCATCCCTTGACAAACCCGCGAGAATAACGTAACATGACTCCTGTAATCCTCGAAGGGTTAGGCAGAGGTGTACTAAATAGTACAACCACAATTCGCTTGTTATGTTTAATTCCTATGTAATAGGGGGCGAGCCTGGTACACGATTTTCAAAATTCGTTATCGAAAGTTTCCCGACTTAATTCCATTTTAGAGTTTCTTTTTTAGATTTTGATGATGGCAGGAAAATGCCAATCGGGTGATGATAACCAACCTGATATACCCCATTATACAAATAAATAAAATTGAAGTGTCTTTCAGTAATTTTAAAATAACAACTTTTTACTGAATGCATATGAAAGTATATACTTAAGGTAGGTACTTATAACAAAAATATATTTTATATTATTTTTGTCTGTCCGTCTGTCAATTTTGACGGGCAGGAACAGCATGACAGACAAATAGCTGATGTTAGAAGGAGTAACTTAAGCTACTTTTATTAGAAAACAGATTAGGGATCCGTGTAAACAAATTAAAACTCTTGAATAGTTGCCAAATTCGATTCAAATCCGGAAACCACTAAGATCTTCAGCGCAACTTAACAATTTCTACGTCTGTATGTACAAACAGCTACTCCAATAGGTCGTTGCCCTTTACAACGAAATGTCAACAACATAAAAATAGTAAATGTAACATGCAAAGCAAATTCATATTTCAATACCAAAGCCATCCACACTCACCCGTATAATCGAATTGAAACATGAATGCCGTCAAAATAGAAGTGTTTTCGATGAAAACGAGATAAAGTAATGTAGCTAGGTTTGGTTGACGTTTGATAACGTTAAAAAAGTATCTTTTCACAAAATGGCCCCTCGTAATTTGTGTCATGGCGTTTGTCCATGCAAAATGTTTAAAAACCGGTTAATAGGGGGTCAGTTCTGTTAAAATTTTCCATGTTTATACTAAAGGGGTTTTTTTTATAATTTTTTTTATATTTATTTCTTATTGGCAATCTTTATAATCCGAATAAAAATAATTAAGAGAGACTGCCTCGTTGGTCGAGTGGCCGCAAGCGTGACTGCTGAGCATGAAGTCCTGGGTTCGATTCCCAGGTCGGGCAAAGTGCTATTGGGTTTTTCCATCAAGAATTTCTCAGTAGCAGCCACGGAGTCTGGATTTGTGCCCGGTTCATGGCAATAGGCTCGGCCCCTATTACATGGGACTTAAACATAACTGGCGAAATGTGGGTGTACTATTAGGTACACCTCTGCCTAATCTTACGGGGATGACAGGCGTGTTGCTATGTTATGATGATGCTATGTAATAATTAAAAAAAAAAAACTCTTGTTATTAGCCTGTATCATCGCACTACTGGGCAAAAGCCTTCAAAGCCTTAACATGAGTAATCAGATGGACCTTTGAGTAAAAGTGCTTTATCTTATCTCATGTAATTTATAATTTTAGTTTTCATGGTTCCTTTCATTTAATTTATCATGGTTGTTATAGAGATTTGATCCATATGATTGACCCTATCGATTGATGTCTTTTAAGTACCTACAGGATGTTAATTTGTTCGAATTTTAGTCGATTCGATTCCCAAGTTCGGAATTTTCGAAAATCTTTGAATGTAGATATTTTCTTTTTAAAAATAAAATAATGTTTCCTTTGAGTAAAATTTGCTATCTCCAGTATTTCGAGTACTTTCCGGTGAGGTTGAAAAGTTCTATCCTGTATATATCTTTTAATGATCGTGCATCCGAAGTCATTAATTAAACAAAACTCTTTACAAGAATGTATGTTTTTATTTTTTGTGTTTAGAATAAAGAATAAGAATTACACTGGTTTGTGCACGCTTTATTGTAAGCTGCAGTAGACCAAATATTATTCACCTTTATTGTAAGCTGCAGTAGACTAAATATTATTCACCTTTAAAAAGACACGAGGCACAGCCAAATAAAAAAACATGTGTGCAATTCACACGCGGTAGAAGTGAAACCTTTAAAAATGTTGGCTTCAAGATAAACACTGTATAATGCTTACTATCTAATTTTCTCCCACGTTAAATCTTATGAAACGAAAATGCGACAGTAAACAGACAGACACATACGTCTGCCTCTTTTTATTGTAGCTTTTTCGTTTCATCGACTTTCAAATCACAACGATGCTAAAGTTTAAAAAAAACATACACTTTAACGCAACATTACCCGTCTCACATTTGCAGTTTATTTAAGTTCCACACTATAACACGAGGACCAGTATGAGGAGTAACTATAACAATTACGACAATGGGCGATGTTTTCATAAAATTTCAGACGCCTGCAATAGACCGTAAACGTGCACTGAAGTACATATATGAGAACGCAAATGCTGGTATAAACGATCGCAAGGCTATATAAAAAAGAGTCAACGGTTTACGGTAACGGTAAAAGGAAAATCAGCTGTTCCATAGATTTTGACTATGTAGGTATTGCACTTTTGTAGGAATTAGCCGATTTTTTTTTTAATAACCGATGAAAATTTTCTTAGTGGGCTCAGAATGATGTAGAGAATACGTGGTAACCGTTTTCGCGTCAGTGTCCCTCCCACCCTGTATACGGGGTGGAGTGGATATTTAAATTTAATTTTAAAATCTATCTATCTATATAAATAAAAATGAATTGCTGTTCGTTAGTCTGGCTAAAACTCGAGAACGGCTGAACCGATTTGAATAATTCTTTTTTTGTTTTATTCGTCCGAATACAGGGAAGGTTTAAAAAAAAAATAGGTAGGTAGGGTAGGTAGGTAGGTTTGTAGGTAGGTAGTGTAGGGTAAGTAGTGTAGGGTATGTAGGGTAGGTAGTGTAGGGTAAGTAGTGTAGGGTATGTAGGGTAGGGTAGGTAGGGTAGGTTGGGTAGGTAGGGTAGGTAGGGTAGGTAGGGTAGGTAGGGTAGGTAGGGTAGGTAGGGTAGGTAGGGTAGGTAGGGTAGGTAGGGTAGGTAGGGTAGGTAGGGTAGGTAGGGTAGGTAGGGTAGGTAGGGTAGGTAGGGTAGGTAGGGTAGGTAGGGTAGGTAGGGTAGGTAGGGTAGGTAGGGTAGGTAGGGTAGGTAGGGTAGGTAGGGTAGGTAGGGTAGGTAGGGTAGGTAGGGTAGGTAGGGTAGGTAGGGTAGGTAGGGTAGGTAGGGTAGGTAGGGTAGGTAGGGTAGGTAGGGTAGGTAGGGTAGGTAGGGTAGGTAGGGTAGGTAGGTAGGGTAGGTAGTGTAGGGTAGGTAGGGTAAGATAGGTAAATAGTAGGTCAATTGGAATTTAATATTCATGGTTGACAGGACAACGTCTGTCGGGTCAGCTAGTATGAAATAAAAAAATTAAATCTAAAAAAAATATGTGGGCGGGTTTTGAATGATGTACTGATCACGTGGGGACTATTTATGCGCCGATGTCCGTTCCACCATGTATACTGCGCCTCAGTAGCGAAAGGTCAATGTTTGCAAGAGGTAAGCCCGAGTACATAATTATCTGTAATTAAATTATTTGTCTACAGAATACTGACTGTGCCATTTTTCAAAGGGAAGCCGGTAGGAATCGAGTTGTATAGAACCTTCGCCACTGCTGCGCCTATTAGATCTAGGTAACAAGGTATCAAATCTATAAACGCAAATCTGTAGAGCGAACTTATTTAGCTCAAGCTGAAGGAAAATTAACCTTACCTGTATCAAATTAATGTTCTTTTTCGTATGATACGCTTGATCGCTGTCGCTTGCAGGAATTTCATTATCGTTATACAAAAAGGTTTATTTTCGGATGAAGCTTTACATAGATTTCAGCCTTATAGAACAGTTTAATTAGTAATTGGTTGCTGTTCATCCTATATTGTCTATTCTGAACCACGTTCAGCTTATTTTTTGCTGAAGTAGACCCGAAGGTGTGAGACGTTTCGAGTCAGTCTCCAAATTAAAGAGAATATTTGTTAGGGCTGTTTGGTTTTCATTTCAAGCAACATGATTGGTTCCTGGTCGCGTCACCCGTATTGTTCCCAATATAGCATGTTCCTTTTTAGGGCTCCGTACCCGAATAGTAACCAACGGGACCCTATTACTAAGGCTCCGCTGTCCATCCAACCGTTTGTCCGTCCGTCCGTCTGTCTGTCTGTCAGCGTCCTGTATCTCATGATCCGTATTAGGAAGACAGTTGAAATTTTCACAGAATGTGTATTTAAAAAACTGGCCAAGTCCGAGTCAGACTCGCGCACGAAGGGTTCTGTACCATTATCAATACAACATTAGACCGGTATACGCTTTATGACGTATTAAAAAAAAACTACATACTTGATCTCGTTCAAACCAATTATGGGTGGAAGTTTGCATGGTAATGTACATTATATATTTCTTTTAGTTTTATCATTCTCTTATTTTAGAAGTTACAGGGGGGGGGCACACATTTTACCACTTTGGAAGTGTCTCTCGTGCAAACTATTCAGTTTAGAAAAAAATGATATTAGAAACCTTAATATCATTTTTAAGACCTATCCATAGATACCCCACAAGTATGGGTTTGATGAAAAAAAAAAATTGGGTTTCACTTCTAAGTATGGGGACCCCCAAAATTTATTGTTTTTTTTTTCTATTTTTGTGTGAAAATCTTAATGCGTTTTATAGAATACATCTACATACCAAGTTACAACAGTATAGTTCTTATAGTTTCGGAAAAAAGTGGCTGTGACATACGGACGGACCGACAGACAGACATGACGAATCTATAAGGGTTCCGTTTTTTGCCATTTGGCTACGGAACCCTAAAAATGTAAGGGGGCTCCCCTACTATAATGGTACGGAACCCTTCATTTGCGATTCCGACCCGCACTTGGCCGGTTTTTTACTTTTCCGTACCTCAAAAGATAAAAACGGAACCCTTTTAGAATCACTTCGGTGTCCGTTTGCTGTCAATCAGTTTGCACTTGGTTGGCTGGTAAATCTGTTCTTGGGACAAAATATTTGACCATTCCACTCGACTACGGAACCCTTTACTGTGTGTGTTCCGACACGCAATAGGCTGGTTGTTATACCCCCGTTAGGGAAGGCTTAAGTAGATCATCTCGACTCGAACATATGTGGCAAAAAGGCTAGGCGGCTGATGAAGATAATGAGTAAGTAGTATACAAATAGCTTTATTTTTTATTTGCTGAGCTGCTGCACCTCTATCTCATTGCACTGAACACAAAGCACAAAAAAATATACGTGTCGAATTGAAAAACCCTGCCTTCTTTTTCTTGAAAAAATTCTATCGTCAATTTTTCACGACAACCCTACAATTGGAAATCAAACGAGATCAAAGCGATACGATACCTACACGATTATTTTCAGAGACATTGAAACGATCGGATATTACAATCGAGCGCTTGAAATTTTAAAAATCCTCGTTATTTTATTTTGATCGAAGCATAATTTGCGTCTCATTCTTGTCTTTTGATCTGAAAAATCGTTTCCTTTGTGACTAATGTTTATTGAAATTTAAATTAGATATGTGTTATCGATCATAAACGCGGCAGGGTATTCAGAATAATGAGGCATTTTCATATCAATTGCTACAAAACAGATCAAACGAATTGAAATCAAAGAGGTTTATCTTAAGGGCCGATGCCTGCCAGGGCTGCGATACTGTTCGAAAGAGATACTGCGGCCCTGGAACACAAAGGGCAAGGAAGGAACATGGATGGGTTTTAGTCAGTACAAGTTTGACACTCCCCTCCGCTCTGCCCGGAGCGGGAGAAGTCATTTGACGATTTCCCATCCGAAAAAAAAAGGAGTATGATCAGCTACTAGCCAATGAAGTAAGGTGAATATATTCTAGACTAGAAAGGGCGTAAGTTCGTGTAAAAGTCTAAAGTTCTAAACAAATTGAATTAACGGCACGGTTGGTGCAGTGGCTGAGCGATTGACTACTGCGCTGAGTGTCGCGGGCTCGATTCCCGCACGAAACATTTATTTGTGTGACCTAAAGACTACTACAGTTTTGGGTCTGGCTGTTTGTGTATGTAAGTATGTTTGTAACCGCACTCACGATACAGGAGTAATACCTAAAGTGGAAAAAAAAGTTTAAAAAATAATGTAGTCTTACCAACGGGTATCCTATTACCCAGTAAGTAACTGTGTTGAGAAGCAGTAGGTCCATATTAAAGTACGAGTATTCGGTTGCACCCTATTAGACGACAAGCTAATCTGACATATTTGGGAACTCACCAGGCAGAAGATTTCAGGTGGTGTCTCTCACATCTGGATCGAAAGCGCATGAAAATGAATTCACTAGTACGGAAACTGACGTTAAACGTAAAAAATATAAAGAAACAACTTTTACCTAAATATTTCCAACACAAAATCCAACCAACTTATTCGCGAAACGAAGTAACCACACTAACTAAATAACTTTCAACTTGGCGCACTCAAGTTTTCGAATTTCCCATGATTGGACTTCTTCTTAAGCTGTCGTTTCTTGCAGCTGCAGTTAGCGACGTAACTGGTACTTGAAAATTTTGACTTTCAATTGGTCGTTACCAGGGATGTTATGGAGCTCCGTAACCGTAACCGAAACTATCGGATATCCGAAATAAAAATATATCCGTAACCGTAACCGTATCCGTTTCAAAAGTTTCGGATAGTTTCGTATAAGGGCGGAGTCTAAAAAAACGACATGTTTCGACAGGTTTTTGGTTCACCGCTCGCGCGCCACGTGAATCTTGCAGTTTGTTTGTTATTTCTAGTATTAACATAAATAAAACTCTTTCATAACTAATTAGTTTTTCATTATATCCGTAACCGAAACTATCCGAAACCAACGGATAATCCGAAATAATTACATTTCCGTAACCATATCCGAAACCGATATAATTTTATTCCTATATCCATATCCGTATCCAGATAAGAAATATCATATCCATAACATCTGTGGTCGTTACTAATGTAACGGCGGCTAAAGCTTCCCGGAACTAGGGTTGGCACGATTAGACTCATAAAAGTTAAATGTTAAGTTACTGCCTCCTTGGTCGAGTGCAGCATGAGGTCCTAGGTTCAATTTCCGATTCGGGCAAAGTGTTATTGAGTTTTTCATCAGGAATATCTCAGTAGCAGCCACGGAGTCTGGATTTGTACCCTGTTGATGGCAATAGGGTCGCCCACTATTACATGGGACTTAAACATAACTGGCGAAATGTGGGTTATGTTAAGTGTCAGTTATGTTTAAGTACACCTCATCCAATTTCGGTGATTACAAGCGTTATGTTAAGTTACATTTTTTGTCGTAGCGAGAGATTTTGACTTCGCCCAGCTGTGGGATGACTCAGGTTTGTAGTAACTGGTAATGGTTGGAGCTTGACTGGATTGTTGGCCTAGCAGTTTCAAGCACAAAAGTTATACACCGGATCTTGGGTTTGTAGCGGCCCTACAAAAAGTACTACGGCAACATAGTATAAAAACTACAACAGCGCCATCTATGACACAAATGAAGAACTAATATCAAAATTCAATATTTATTTATTTAATGCACAATGTCCACATCCAATTTTATCGCGCTATTAAAGTGATCTGTGACTTAAGACTATGTAAAAAAACCCGACAATTGTCGGGCAGTAGTAGCACCCCTCACCCGGGATGTGAACCCGTGCCCGAGCCCGAGCCCGGCTCGCCTCCTATTAAATGGGACTAACATAACTGGCGAAATAAATGCAGATATACTGGATACAGAGAATTGGAAAGAAGTAGCACAGAATCGTGACCGTTGGAAGGAATGGAGGGAGGCCTTTGCCCAGCAGTGGGACAATATGGGCTAAATATAATAATACTGGATACACCTCTGTTGACAATCGGTGATTTTGTTTCAAGATTCATGTGCTGAATTTACAGTAAAGTATGTATAGTACCTATGCCAGTTAGTTATGTCCTTCAAGGACGCAAGCAATTACTAAAACAATCACTCACCGCAAGCTGCCCATAGACACGTAGCAATGGCCAGCCATAGCCATTGTGTGGTAGACGAATGGCCAGTGTGTGCGCTACAGTACATTACACTGAACATGTCGACTGTCCAGCGGGTGTTGGGATGAATAAACTCGAGAATAATAATCTCGAGGTCTATCATGGACTTTGGAAGCGTTTAGGTATAGTCGGCCTCGTTATTGATTAACCATTCTTCGGTGTACGATCTTTAGGTTAAGCCGTGCTTGCCTAGGATGGTCTGTGGATGGGTCACCACCCATTACATACCTAGTTTCCTCCGTGCCTCGGAAAACGCGTTTAGCCGTTGGACCCGGCTGTCATTTGTAGATCTTTGACAATCGTTAAAGTAGTCAGTGGCCCGAAAGTCTGACAACTAGTTTTACCAAGGGGTATTGTATTACCTAGTACTAACTAGGTTGTGGAGGTCAGGCAGGCAGTCGCTCCATGTGAAATAGGTACTGGTATTCAGCTGTATCTGGTTAGACTGGAAGCCGACCCCAACATAGTTGGGAAAAGGCTTGGCAGAAGATGATTCTTTGATTCCCCCCCCCCCCCCCCCCTCCTTGTCATGGCTGGTCAGATTGGTGATACTCCCCCCTCCATAGTGTGACGTCACATATTGTGCAACTTTACATGAAAGATAGAGTTGGAAATATTTTTAAGTTTTCGATAATAGTTCAAATGTAGTGTTTTAGTACTGAGATTTTGAAATGTGACGTCACGGAATTTAGGACCCATCCCACCCCTTATCACACAATGTCACACTTCGTCGACTTCAACGTGTGACATAATTTATGGATGGCCCCTAACGGTTATTTTTTTGAAAAAAAAAGTTTTTTATTTTAGCTTTTTTTGTAGTGGTAAGATGGTATCTTACAAAAATTCTTGTCCAGTATTACCTACCTGATGTGAGGTTCTATCTCTAATTTATGGTTGTCATTTATAACATGTCATTTCTCTGTTGTTTTTTTTACTATCCTGCTCTGTCCCACTCCTGGGCAAAGGCCTCTGTCTTTTATTTTCTCAATAATTCTTAGCTTATTACCAATATTAATATATGGTTTGTGGTTTACTTTATAATATAACACTATCCATGTAACAACAAACATCTCTTCCATGGTAATATTTCAAAAGACGAAATTCATAAAATTTGACAAATACATGAAGAAAGATATACGGCCACTTTTCACCTTTTCTGTTTCTTTTATCTTTGATATCAGAAGAAAGTACGTTTCTGCATAATGAAACAGTTTCTATACCGAACGAATGACCTGAAAAATTTCTCGTCTAACTTAACATATTATATTTCTGTAAAAATATTCCTATATTTTAGCTCCGTCCGTTTTTTCTATACAACTTTACAATTCGGGCAAAATATGTTAAAATAAAAGGACAAAATTTCATTGAAGAAGGTCTCGTTATGTCCACAAATATATTTTATTTGCTGCGTCATTTTTTCTCAGATACGTCAATATGGCTTGTGTTTGTGCTTTGTGTCCAAGTAAGTAGTCAATTTTCGTTACCTATTGAATAACTTTGAGTGTTAGAAATTTAAAAAGAAATATTGGACAGATAATCCTTAAAATCTGTACCGATTTGGTTCTGCTGGAGCCGAAGAAATTTTAAATCTCTTTGGTTGGAGCTCATTTTTCCATCGCCAGTTATTTTATTTTCGTGAAATGAAAAAGTGACGTCTGACAGTTTTTGAACGGGAAAACTGTCAATAAAATCGAATTATTCTTCGATGGGCAAGTTATATTCGAATCCAGTGGCCTACCATGAAGTCTTAAAGCAAAGACTACTTACTAGGAAGTCTTAAAGCAATACCTATTGTTTTAATCTTATTCCTGAGTGGGAAAGAGATGGGGGCAGACGTCCCGTAAAGCTATATCCTCCCTCCCTTTCCCCTTCTGCTTCTGGAATAAGAACATAACAATACTGTTTTGAGACGTCATGGTGATTTTTCAATAACTATGTAACTCATATCTGAAGAATAAATATGACGGTTACACAAACACTGCTAAGTGTTTGTGTAAAAATATGTCTAACCGCTATATTTATTCTTCAGGCAAAAGTTACCCGACGGTTGAAAAATCGATCTAGTTCAGATTTTCAGTTATAGTATGACCACATTAAGTGTGCAGTTCAAGGTAGCATTGCCAAGTCAAGCAAAATGCATCGATATATCAAAACTTGGTTCATTTATTTTAGTTCCCTATTTTCCCACCTGCACAGACAAGTCGGTTGAACTGTATTTCAAAAGAAATCAAATGAAAATAGCTTTATTAATTTCATGCATAATCACTAAAAGTAAACATTAAAGCACTCAATTGCAGATAATCACAATAAATCACAAAAAATCTAATTTAAAAATGAAAATGAAAATGGAAATGAACTGCAAAGTAAAATAATAAAATTCATTTTCACATGCATTTTATAATAAATACAGGGTGTAAACAGACTCTTCACGAAGCCGCTAACCAAGCGTTATATACATCAAACTAAGTAACTTTCTGCAAAAATTATTGCTGGGAAACAAAATTTTTTTTTGGGGTGAAAAATGACGTTTTACGTTATGACTCAATGTTGTTAAGATATTTAGTCTACGGACATTAATATCATGTGTAAACGTCATATATGTTCTGTGGAGACGACCCTTCCGTTCTAATGTGTGTGCGAAAAGATGTCGCTGATTATTGAGTTCAGAATTATAATTATGTAGATTACAAACTCTTTTATTGGAACACCAGTCCTAACAAATGTAACGCATTCAAAACATTGTGCTGATGGATGGATTTAATAGTACGCGGGCCGTCAAGGTGTCTTAAGTAAAAAAATACATTAAAAACATGTATTTAAGAAAAAAACTTGTGAAAAAATTGTAACTTTGACCCCCCATATCTCCGTAACTAGAAGGTTCCCAGGTATGCTCTAGAACAAAAAAATGATCGCAATGACGGGAAGAACAAGTGCCTTTCGGCTTCGTTAAGAGTCTGTTTACACCCTTTATAAAATAGTAAATTAAATAATATAAGTTAAAAATTGATTATTAGGTACATTCAAAATGACTGAGCTGTATTTAGCTCACCCGTAATCACAGAGTTTCACGTCGATAATTTCACACTCATACCCTACTTTATTCCAAACTCACACTCCGAGCGACCTGACATC
The DNA here is from genome assembly GCA_950005105.1 of Lycophotia porphyrea. Lineage (NCBI taxonomy): Eukaryota > Metazoa > Arthropoda > Insecta > Lepidoptera > Noctuidae > Lycophotia > Lycophotia porphyrea. The sequence continues at coordinate 11,558,592 of OX465391.1, read as the reverse complement.
CGTGACTCCGGCTGATGTGAATACATTCACGCTCCGTAACTGTGAATTAGAGCTCTGCTCGCTCACCTAGCTCCTGGCTTGATAACACCATCAAGATTTGATAGCCTGTTAGTTACTAAGTTTAATTGAGACTGTGATTGTCGTGTAAATGGGTTGGAAGTTTCACATAACATAAACATTATGAAAAGGGATATCATAATAAACAGGGTGGGACACTGACACGAAAACGGTTTCCACGTATTCCGTAAATATTTTTTATTGCATAAATTTTTCATCGGTTATAAAAATAGAAACAGCTGTTTTTTACAAAAGTGCAATACCTAGGTACACGGTCAAAATGTATAGAACAGATGACTTTTTTTTCATAATCTATGAAAAAAATCGGCTTATGGTTAACCAACCTTGATGAAAATATACAGTCTGTTCTTCCCGAGAATCGAACCCAGGACCCTTACCCTTAGTGACACACTTTAATCGACACTAAAAACCAGATTTAAATAAATAAATAGAAAGCGAATGTTCTTTATGTAAAATATTCAGGCGTTATCTTCCTACTTTAATCTACCTAAATTGCTTTAAAACTGAAAGATTTAATTACAGTTTGAATTCCAAGCCGATTTCGCAAGAAAATTAAACGACCTCAAAGGGTACAAAATAACCAATTTATGTAAAAAAAAAACAGGAATAGCGTCGACGACGCGACATTGGCCGTGGCCAAATTGAATGTCTCCAGAACATTTTTCTAAAAGTTAATTTACTTTTTTAATTAAAAAAGATAAAAAAAATCGTTACAAATGGATTCGTAAAGTTATTGCACTGAAAGTACCAAGTAGGCCTCTTTGGTTACGATTTAAATTGTTTTATTCATACCTTTTTTACACTACAGAACAAGATACTGAAGATAAGTAGTTTTTTTTATGTTGAAATCTACAAACATGAATTTTGAACTCTCGAAAGCCTGCAATACCAGCCAATTACTATTGTATCTACATTTGAGGACAAACTATTTAAGTAATTTCTGCTATTTTTCAGTCACACAAAGCGACAAGTAAACATAACATCACGCCTGACTTATTCATAAACTGGCGAGTGTGAAACTCACGAGTGCGCGCGAGTTGGCACCTTGCGATTAAACCAATTCTTTTTTGGACGTTATAAAAAAAAACATAAGATTTGGACAATGAGTAATGTTGCTCATAAATGAACAGGTATTTTTATGCAGAATAAAACTTAGTATTACCACTAAGGTTAAAAGTCAGTACTTTCGGAGTTATACTACCTATTATACTGGCATAAAAGTGATCCCAATCTAAGCAGTTAATGATCGTAGTTTACTTCATAATAAGATAAGCATTACCTAGATTAAGATCAAGATAAAGCAGACGACAACCTCCTAGGTTGAACAGCGAGATGCAATACACAAAAAAAAAAAAAAAAAATTGACGTTTTGAATTTTAATTGTCATTGATGTCCAGGAAGAATAATAGTTCTTTTTTTGTTTTAAAGTGAAATACTTGTATTATTACTATTCCACCTTATAGAAAAAAAAAAATATCCATAAAGAAAATGTTCGACTGAGACGACTTGAAGACGTCGTATCTCCGAAAGTACCAACATTTGTCCATAGTTTTTTATAGTAACTAATGTTCTGCTTAAAAAATCCTATCCAACGGTATATCTCATGTTACTATTGAGAGGTGGGCCCAGACCCCATACATTTTTTTCCCATTGTCCATTGCCAATTTCACGGGCTACCCTGGCGCTTCGCCCTTTTTTTTATAACCTTGTATGTCCCACTGCTGGGCAAAGATCTCCCCTATATCCTTCCAGGTACTCTTCTCCTGCGACAGCTCGAACCAGCCTTCGTAGTGCGCGTCTAGGTCATCTCGCCACCTCTCGCCGTCCACCCTCAGGTATCCATTGTGTTGAAACCTTTGCCCAGCGGTCATTATACATGCGGCTCACGTAACCCGCCCAATCCCATTTGAGCCTGGCAGCCTTTTTGCCTATGTCTGCAATTCCAATTTATGACCCCCCTTATTAACCCAAAAATACACCGAATGACTTAAGTTTGCTGACTCACTTATTTTTCACTTTTTGGTGTTTTTTGTGAGTCGGTTTTATATTTCTATTCATTTTAAGTTCTACTATCATATACAATTTTTTGTTTTGCATTCATTTTACATTGTTTACAACTAGCGACCCGCCCCGGCTTCGTACGGATAGTAGTAGTAATAAAAGTGTGGGAAAGAGACCGAGCTATACAGGTCGTCTAGCGCCATCTCTTTCTCACACCGTGCAGGGTCTTAGCATTTAAGAAGCCACGACCACCACACTTCCGTGGGATACATATTAAATATATACATATATATACAGTCTCATCACCAACTACCGTGGGTGATGCATCCGATTTGCGGTCAGCAGTGTTCGGACCCTCCTATCCTTATCATTTATCATCATTAATTTTTATTATTATACAAAAACCAAAAAAAACAGACTACTGAAAAATCACGCTCTAATTAAATTCGGGGTTTACAATATAAAATCAACTCCTCCTATTATTGAAGTCGATTAAAATGTAGCCTATGTTACCCGAGCCATAATAAGGAAACGATCGATACCTTATTTATCAAAATCGGATGAATAGTTTAGGCGCTAAGGAGGAACATACGTAAATAAAATCAAAACTCTTCTTTTTGGCTTCGCCATAGTCGGGTAAAAAGATAACTTTGAGTTATTCTGTTCACTAAAACATCCATTCATACAACAACAGTTGTTAGTGTTACGATTTAATTTTGATGCCATGACGAAGGGCACAAAATCAAAAATAAAATAAAAACGACGCTTTCGGCCGGCAACTGCGCGAGCATCAGCGGGGCGTCGGTCGATCGCATCGTACGTGTCCCGCTGAGCGCGTATAGACACTGACTGACTAACAACTGGCAGTTGTCGCGAGCTGTTGGTACTTATCTCAAGCGGTAAACACCAGTGCAAAAGGACTGTTGTTATGAATAGAACACCCGAAACTAAACTAAGTTTTTTCCGAGTCGGTTTAAAAAGGTTTACATTCGCAATTAGACTTTTTTCAGTTTGACATTCGACACGTTAGCCCGATCGAAGATACAGTAAAATTATGAAAAAATGGTTTTGAAGTTTATTTGTGCTATTCCAGTCCGGCTTTATACATAATTCGAAAATAAAAATTTCATGGCTAGTTTACATGTATGCAATGAATTTATCTACTATAAACTATATGTTCATCCCGTAGTCCGTAATGGTGCGAAGATTTTTCATAAAAATCAAAATGTAAGTTTTTGTATTCCTCAAAGATATTACTCGTCGAAATCAAAGGCTGCAGCCCCAGCACCTACAAAGGCGGTTGACCCTCGAAAGGTGTTCAAATTATATCGATTTGGAGGAATATTAACGAAAGAAGAGCCAAAGATCCAAAATTATGACCTCGATGTCACCAAATGCGGGCCAATGGTTCTTGATGCGTTAATCAAACTAAAAGATATGGACCCAACCCTCACTTTTAGGAAATCTTGCAGAGAAGGTATCTGCGGCTCTTGCGCGATCTGTCTTCAAGGAAAGAACTGCCTAGCCTGCACCTCGGCGATCCCGAAGGCAAAGACCATCACGATCTACCCACTGCCGCATATGTACGTCCTCAGAGACCTGGTCGTGGACATGACGCACTTCCTCAATCAATACAGCAGCATTAAACCGTATCTTATTAGAACAAGTGGAAAGTCGGCGTTGGGGCAGAGGCAGTTGCTTATGAGTGATCCAGACTGGCAGGTGTTCGTGGGTCTGTACGAATGTATGCTGTGTGCCTGCTGCGCCACTTCGTGCCCCAGCTACTGGTGGAACGGCCGCAGGTTCCTGGGGCCTGCTTCATTGTTGCATGCGTACAGATGGATCATGGACACCCGAGACGAGGACACAGCAAATCGCATTAACGCGTTGCGTGACGATTTCAAGGCTTTCCGCTGCCACACCATTCTGAACTGTGTTTTAGCGTGCCCGAAATCGCTGAACCCGGGTCTAGCTATTGCTAGACTAAAAAGATTAATAACTGGTCTTGACAAGAAACCGAAACCTCAGATGGATCCCATGGGAGGTAGCAGTGGCGGTTTAGAGGCATGTATCGCATCCTCCAAGAAATAAAGTTGGTAGAAGAAAAGAGAAGAAAACTGTTCTTATATTTTTTTGGTATTATTTAGTAAAATGCTTTTCATTTATTTTTGTTTTTTTTTCTGCTAGATTGATTGCACAGCCAAGTTTCGCAGCCAACTGCTAAAAACAAAGTAATGCATCTTTGTTTTAATTACATTAGGGCACGACCAGCTACGACTTAAACGTATCGGTCACAAAATTGACCGGAAAAACATAAAAATTGACCTAGACCCGAAAATTCGAAGACGTGTCATTTACTAGCCCACGAAGTACCCGTGTAGTTGATTATAGCCTCTCTTTCATAGAGTGTAGTGTGAAAATTTTATAAACTGGTTACGCTTCATTATTATTACAATATCAGCACACGGTTTCTCACTACTGCATGGCTTCCACTCTTTCCATTTCTCGCAGCTGCCGCGATTCTGTAGCGTCCGTTCAGCGTCCTGTTCTTTCATGTAGTGGTCTAAAGCCCGGTCTCCACCAATGCGTAGAGGAGACGAGGTGCTTAGGAGCTTATACACCGAAGATATGCAGAGATGTGTACTGGCTAGACCAGAGATGAGCAGATATGTGTGTACAGCTCGCCGCACGCCACTTACGGCACGCTTCTCACGTCTCCACTGTTGGCTGCTTGGTCACCGAGTGCAGAGGCTGGCTTAATCAAATTTGAGACATCTCCTCTCTGCTCAACCGTTTACACTAAAGTGGAAGAGAATAGAAATTCGTTATTTACACTTCTCGTCTCCACTTTGGTGGACATCCTGCCTAATTCGTCTCACCAGCTTCGTTTGGGTCTGTTACGACGTCGAGTTCTCTCCTTCGCTTCGCTAAACGCTATAAATACCCATTATTGTTTTTGTAAGTACTTTGCCTTTTTTCCAAGATTGGAAGCCAACAATACATACGGCAGTACCTGATTAAAATTATACAACCTTCAGTCAGTGTTTGTTCTTACTACGTTATGTGATAAAATAATATTAATACGGCCACGGATCCAGCTCATTTCTTCTTTCGTGTCGATGGTACGACTTGATTATATTTCTTTGGCCCGTATATGGCCACGTTAATCGCGGCGCCTGTGGCATCACTATCTCTATCACTACATATTATAAAACAAAGTCCTCCGCCGCGTCTGTCTGTCTGTTCGCGATAAACTGAAAAATTACAGCAACGATTTTTATGCTGTTGTCACCTATGGATAGAGTGGTTCTGGAGGAAGGTTTTAGTATATAATTTGTCAAGTTTTTGTTGCGGGAACGGGATCAAAATTTCATGATTACTTTTGGTCGCGATAACCGTCATTCACGTCCGCGGTCTATCTGAACTGACCCCTAAGGGTCAAATCCTAAGATGTCGAAAAGGTCCCAACTACACACTCGCTGCTCGTTAATCGCTAACTCGTTCCTAGTAGCTCTACACATGTATCGCTTATCATCAACGGTGGTACAGATGCCTTATGTTGCTTTTCAGATATTTTTCTTGGGTGCCAACAAGCGACCTTGGCCTTGAATAAGGGTGAATGGAACATCTTATGGCTGGGAACCCATCAATCAGTCCTCAACACCATTAATCATACAAACTGAGGTATTGATTCTAAATGACACTACCAACTTTGAAACGGCAATATCATCACAGGAATTTGAACTCTTGCAAAATTAACCAAGTTGATTTTTTTTTAAGCTGTCGTCGCTGGTCGTGTAGACCTTTATCTCGTTTACATAAAGATGTTTTTGCCAATATTAAGCCTGTGTTTTGGTGATTTTGGGGACACCTTAAATGATTCTTTGGATATTGTTATTGATAATTCTGATATACCGTATATCATACGTTCGGGAAAAAAAGCCCCTTGGCTCAGCTCTAAATATACCGAGCCGAAGTTTGCCGATAGACACAACCTGTTATGTTTAGTAATTGTTTCAGCTCAGCATTGTTGATTCAAGATTCTTGCATGTACATAATGGTCTTACAAATAAAAGGGTCACACATATTTCGCTGCCTCCATTCGGCATTCAAACTGCAAATTAAATTAAAATACCTACATACAAGTACGAGTACATACTCGTACTTATGTAGACTTTACAAATTTTACAAAATACTTACGAAAAAGATAATATGACATGACAATAATATTCTATCGTAATTTAAAATAGTTGTGTTAATGTAATGTGGTTCTACAAATGCCGAACCAAATACATGTGCGGATGAAGTACATATATTCCTACACGCTTTACTCAAACTTACTCAGCTATGCATCTATACAATTAAATAAATTCGTACTTAAATCATTTCTTTATAAAATTTGTAATTCATTTCAAAATAACAGCTTTTACTGAATGCATATAAAAGTATATGTATACTTATTTAAAAAAAAGCATTTTTTTTAATTTTTGCCTGTCTGTCTGTCGGTCCGTCTGTTTGTTTCGGCTAATCTCCGAAACGGCTGAACTGATTTTCACGGGGCTTTTACTGGCAGATAACTGATGTTCTACGGAGTAACTTAGCCTTACTAAAAAAAATAAGGCTTCCGTGAAAAAAAAACCTTTTTTGTCGGATGGGAAATCATCAAATCACTTCTCCCGCTCTGGGCGGAGCGGAAGGAAGTGTCAGACTTGAACTGACTAAAACCCATCCATGTTCCTTCCGCCCTGGAACACAAATCTCTTTAGAAGAGACACGGATCCCCAAAAAAGAATGCCCTTGACATTGATAACAAAATCCGACTCAAACAGGGAAGTAATACTTTTTTATAATAATTTCACGCGGACAATGGTTGCGGGGCACAGTTAGTAATAAATTAAGTAGCACACGAAATAAATTAAATTATTTTGACTCTTAATAATATCGAGTACTAAATGTGGCCGTGCTGTTGATGTGGAGTTGCCGTGTTGGCCGTGCATTTCCCTGTTTATTTTAGCTTTAAATATAAAACTTGAGATGGATATTTCTACCAAAATCAAAATCAAATTATTTTATTTCACATTGCCACATGGGCACTTAAAAAACGTCGACAAAAAGGAGCACGAAGCACACAGAAGGGTTGGTCGTTTCCTATGGAAAAGAAACGGCAAGAAACTCCATTGTTACTCTTTTCAAAAATGAGTTCATTTTATTTAAACTACTATTTGATGGAGCGAAGTATACTGGGTGTCAAACTTACGGACCGCATCAAAAACTCCATACTTCGCTCAAAAACCCAAATAGCTGATGCTGGCCTTACAGCTGCTAGGTTGAAGTGGAACTGGGCTGGTCACGTCTGTCACACGTCGGAGGAGCAATGGGCAAAAATTACCACTCAGTGGATACCAAATGGCAGGAAACGACAACGCGGCAGGCCTAGAAGGAGATGGTGGGATGAGCTGGACTCTTTCACAAAGGATTGGCCTGCAATCGCACTGGATCGCGAAATGTATATATATAATAATATAATAAAAAAACTATTTGTTTGTCCTATTTACTTTTCGACGTGTGTGGGCTGAATAATGTTTAATTACTTCAGTATTTTATTACAGGTGCTCCTCCAACATTTTCTTTAACAATATGTCATTAGCGTCCAAGAGGAATAAAGCCACTTAAATAAAAATAAACATTTATTTCAGGCAAGATGCATATGAAGCCGTGTTGACAGCGCTTTCGTGTTCCACGCGCGCCTCAAACAGATTTCAGCAAACAGGGAGGGACCCACAAGTGCCGATGCCTGCCAGGGCTGCGGGACTGTTCGAAAGAGATACCGCGGCCCTGGAACACAAAAGGCAAGAAAGGAACATGGATGGGTTTTAGTCAGTACAAGTCTGACACTCCCTTCCGCTCTGCCCAGAGCGGGAGAAGTCATTTGATGATTTCCCACCTAAAAAAAAAAAAGATGCTTTAAGAAAGATAAATTTCAAAAAATTACAAATTAAAAAAAGATACATAAAACAATTATTTTACGTTAAATTACATAAAAATAAGTTAAAATATTAATAAACCACAGTTAATATTATCTGATCTTTATTAATATCTAACACGCAGTCTACTAGCTATCTCCAGGATTACGCCCGTAACAGATTAGGTGTACAGACGTACACTAAACGAAATTGTGTGCCCCAGAGAATTCTCTAACGTGCGACGTGCAAGACATTCTTGACACACCGTGAGCCCGTGGCAGTAAACAGTAATGGACAGAAGGTTAAGAGCGAATTTCAACAACAAAACTGATCGTGATCAGCACATCTTAACCGCGTTTAATAACTGTCACTGACAATTTTTCATAACAATAGTGACACTGACAGCGCTTAAACGCAGTTTAAATGTGAAGTTTTTTTGGTGGAATTGGGCCCTAGAATTTTTCCTTAGTCTGTACTAAGGGTCAAGGAAACTTCACACGCCTTTATCCACGGAACGTTAGGCTAGGGTTCCCAGATCCTTACAATTGCTTCCCGGATAAAAACCGAAGATTTCAAGAAAATTTTTAACTTTCCTTTCCTTTGAAGTCAAGTCAGTCTCTATCTATCTATATTAACAATAGAGAAAGATAATAAAAATACAATGATAATAATAGTATAGCGGTACTGGACACGGCTCGTATTGTTAGAAGATTCCTCTCCCTGAGCCCTAACCACCGGTAGCTTGGACACTGTTCCCGGTACCGGTGGGCTACTATTTTTTATATTTTTAAATGCTTTTTTTTATATTTTTAAGAATTATGCAAAAATATATAAAAATGTGTATATAAAATGAATAACCGAATATAATAATATAATTACGTAAACAAGTAAGATTGTTGATGCCTTTGTTAAAAAAAAAATGTTTTATTAAAAAATATAGACTGTTTTACTTTTCTCATTTTATGTGATTCCGGACGTTTAATTCCGCTAAAATACAAGACTTGCTAGGAAAATTCCGAACGTATGGCAACTCTAGGTAAGGCAGACGTTTACCAATAGTACACACACCCGCATTCGCCAGTTAGGTTTAACCCTCATGTAATGGGGGCGAGCCTATAGCCATTAACCAGGTAGAAGCCAGATTCCGTGGCTGCTGTTGAGAAATTCGTGATCGGAAAACCCAATAACACTTTGCCCGACCTCTGGACCTCAGGGCGTGAACAATAGACCAACAAGGCAGTCTATAAGAAGGTCGAATTAAAACCACTTTAAGAAGACAATTCGCCTTCTGCAATCCATCTGCCATCGTGCCCCTGAAACGACAAAGAAAAGCTCCGTTCAGTGATCGATGTCTACGCTCACATCAGTCTTCGTGGGCCGCTATCGCCCACGTCAATTATTACTACAAAGATATTAATAGCCCGCTATTGGATTATCTTTGTAATGAATAGGATTGGGCCCTATTTATTAGTATAATGAGATCTATAAGAAGGCAGGTTCGGTATGGATTAATACTGTGTAATTAGTAAGGTTTAAGTGATACTAGGGGTGGCTGAAAAGTAGTTTGAGCCTTATATTAAAAATTCTGATAGAAAAGTTTCATCATCATCAGCCTATAATGTTCCCACTGCTGTGACACAGGCCTCCTCTCTATGAGAGGAGTATACAACATTTATTTTTGTTTGTAATCTCCCTCTACTTCAATACAACCCAGTGAAAAAAATCGCCATTTTTGGCTTCGAAATACTTGTCTACCTGCTGCTTTAATTTCGTCGTCACTCGAAAAACAACAAATAAATAAAATTGAATTGAAAAAAAAAAATTAAAAAAGCAAAACAAACAAAAAAAAATTAAAACAAATATACTTCATGAACAAATTAACATTTATTTGTGTTTAGTTTTCTATTTTTCATAATAAGCTGTTTAGCGGCATAGTACCTTTGCTTCTTCTTAAACCTGGCGAAAGCAACATGCCGAAAAAAAAACAAATTAAATCATTGTCTCTCGCCTGCAGCTCGGGTGTTAATTCCGCCTCGAATGCAATAACAAAATTTCTGCACTTATATAATGTATTAAAGGAACTACGGAACCACAAATCGAGAGCGCACGCAGTCGGGTGAATGATTTATGAAATCTTGACGGGACCCTAATTTATCACCTGTTAACCTAAAACGAAAGGTGTTCCTTCTCCGACGGTAATTAGGACAAGCCAGGGAAATTAGTGGCCTGACCACTGACTTCAAAATTGTTCACTCTGAATTAAATGGCCTCAAATATTTGGTGGTTTAAGATTGAGAATTTATGAACTTGGAATTCGTCAGCTTTGATAAATAAGTTTTTCAGTGTTCATTTTAACGTTTTCGTTTAAAACAAAATTCAAATCACGGTAAATTGTGGTCGTAGTGGATATTGCTCTCGAGTATGCATACGTTTAATAATTAAGCAGTCAAGCAAAGAATGAGGAAGGGAAATGTAAACTAATGGCGCTAGCATAGCTGGTTCCAAGCATCGTCATTGGTTGAAAATCTGGTAATGTCATTTATTTAAAATAGTTTAACCTCATTGGTCGGATTGAAACCTAGCTATGGTCACGCCATCTACCTTGATCGCAATGCATATTTAGTCACTAGCTTTTGCCCGCAGTTTTGCTCGCGTTAATTTAGTATTCGCGTTAATTAGCAGAGTACAACTCGAATTGACAATCAATTCGAGTTGTACTCTGCTTGTAATAATATAATTCAATTATGATTTGTAGCGCCATCTATTATCATAAGAACGTTATTTTTGTTTTCCTCGGGAACAGGAATTTTTTTCGGGATGAAAGGTACTCTATGTCCGTTTCTGTACACTTTACAACGTATATGCAAAATTTCAGAATTATCAGGTCAGTGGTTTAGTCGTGAAAAGGTAACAAACAAACAAACTTACGTTCGCATTTAAATTTAAAAAATATATAATATAGTTAGGAAGGACTAGGATTATCGTAAAGAATCCTAGAATAATCACAGTTTCAGTAGGTATGTACACATGAATTGCTAAATTAAACCAAACGCCCAAGTAAAACGGCCAGATTGTGTATTTCATTTAATCTTCAGAAAATAAATTTCTTTCCTCAAAAAACCCGGAGTTCATTTCCTTACTGTGCCCCTTTTTCCTTATTGTCAATAAAAAAACATTGCAAGTCGAATCTCGACTGACTTGTATTAAGTTGATTGACTTGTTGTTTTAATATTCAAGGGATGTTTTTTACTTAAAATACTTTGACAGTTAAGTTATTCGTGTCTGATTTTATTCCTCAAACTCAAACTCAAAAGCATTTATTTCAATTAGTCCCTTTTTTTTTACGGATGGGAAATCATCAAATGACTTCTTCCGCTCTGGGCAGAGCGGAAGGGAGTGTCAGACTTGTACTGACTAAAACCCATCCATGTTCCTTCCTTGCCCTTTGTGTTCCAGAGCCGCGGTATCTCTTTCGAACAGCCCGCAGCCCTGGCAGGCATCGGCCCTTGCGGGCCTCTCCCTGTTTACTGACATCTCTTTGAGGCGCGCGTGGAACACGAACGCGCCGTCTACACGACCTGTCGTCAAAAGACGGACGGACGGCGAGCTAGCCCATTACTCACCGTCCACGGGTCCGCGTCTACGGTGGCCGGAAGCCACCACGTGACACCCGACGCCCGAGGCGTCTCCCGCGGCGGCTGGGACGAGAGGTTCTCTCCCTCTCACGCTCCGCCACCTCCTTCGCTAGCATGACTGCTTCGCAAAAGGAGGTGACGGCGTCCCATTCCCTCTCGCTCCGGACCATGGCTTGGACCAGGGCCGGACGCGATAGGTCGCCGCCGCCGATTGCCGCCACGAGGTTCAATTAGACCCTTACAGGCACTTTTGAATGTCGGAAAAACAAAGAAGGCTACGCTGCAGTCACAGTCACAATAACTTGTGAAAGTACTGTAGTTGCCCATTCCAAAGCGTAGATCTCTATGGAGAAGAATGCGCAAGAAACTCCATGGACACTCTTTTCAATCAAAATATCATTACAAAATCTTGGTTACATCAGTCATGTTGAGATTATACTTACATGTATGTGAGAACGATGTAAAGAGGCGTGCAAATTAAGAACGTCCAGAATAAATCAACAATTTAAAAATAAAGTACTTAATTAAAATAAACCGTGACAGCTAAGAGATGACCAGTCCCAACTGTCAGCGCCCGTTCCTAAGTATAAGTATCCTATCTACGGATGGTTTTTTTATAAAATATGTTTTAAAAAAACCTGTTCGATCCATAAGGGGCATTAACATAGGTATCCCAATGGCAAAACCAAATAAAATAAGATATATGAAATACTCATGAAAGTAAACATATAAATGAATTTTAAAATTCGCGACAACACTTCCATCGGCATCTTGTATGTTCGATCGTCAATTGTTTGTCATGGCCCAGCGCACACCGCTGTAGGCGCGGCGGAGCGCAATTGAAGACAACAATTGAATATAAACCTTAACTACCTTGACATACGGTCAATATAAGAATAAATTCGCACGCGGTGCTCGGAGCGCCCTCAAGCTACTGCAAAGCAAGCGCGCGACTGCTCCAGTCGCCGCCGTGCTGCTCTGCGCTCCGCCGTACTACCCCGCGCCCAGCTGGCTGGGGCTCAGATGCCTGGAGAGTGAACTACTTTTTCTTTTCCATTTTTCTTCTTCTGCAAGCGCAGCAATAATAATCATGTCCTAGTCCACATCCGGGCTCTCAGCGCCGCTCGGGGCCCGTGGATCCGCCCGCGCGTTTTAAGGAAATGCGCTCCGCCGCGCCTCCAGCGGTGTGCGCTGGGCTAAAACGTCACTACCCGTGGAGCGCTGCTCTGTCCTCTACTCAATTTAAAGTAACTTACGCCGATCAACTTGTACAATCCAACTTCTATGGAAATGTCCAAACTGGCTTAGAAAGCCTGGTGACTTCCAAATCTAAGAAACAATCTAAAGTTATCGAAAATTACTTTGATTTCTGTTTCAAAACCAAATAGTTCCTTGTCAAATTACAGTCATCTGGTTAATCGCAGCCTCTCATTAAATCTGTAATACTCCTGTAATGGTGCCGCCATCTGTTGATAACTTTGAATTACTTGTTAAATAACGATAATCATTCAATGTGGCTTAGTTTTGTTCTACGGCTAATCAGTCAACATAACCCTTTGACGGTATTCAAAAAAATATAGGGTTGACAAATAGGTAGACGTAGTAACAATATCACACCTATAATCCCCAAAGGATTAGGCAGAAGTATACCTAATATACATCAACAATTCGCTAGCTATGTTTCATCATCATCATCATCATCATTGTCAGCCTATAATGTTTCCACTGCTGGGACACAGGCCTCCTCTCTATGGACTATAATCCACCACGCGGGCCCAGATGTAATACGGGGCGAGTCTATTACCATCTACCGAGCACAAATCCAGACTCCGTGGCTGATACATAAGTTAGATCAGTTTAATATAAAAGCAAAACTGCAACAAAGTTCTCGTCATCATCTCAGCCGAAAGACGTCCACTGCTGAACATAGGCCTCCCTCAAATGTCGCCACATTGACCGGTCCCGGTGCGACTCGCATCCAGCGGATCCCCGCAACCTTCACCAGGTCATCGGTCCACCTAGTGGGAGGCCTTCCAACGCAACGTCTTCCGGTTCGCGGTCGCTACTCCAGAACTTTACGGTCCCATCGGCCATCCGCTCTGCAAGCAATGTGCCCTGCCCACTGCCACTTAAGTTTGGCAATTCTTCGGGCTGCGTCGGTAACCTGGTTTGGTAAACTATAAATACTACATCATACAGATGTAGTGTTTATAGTTTGTTACGAGAACTTTCGAGAACCTACGCTGCTTTTCAGGTTAACGAAAATCAAGACTGAAGTTATCGACAGTTCAGTAATATCAAGCAAGTTTGTTCTACGGCACTCTCGAAGATGTCTATTGAAACAAAAGTTACGAACAAGGGCAGTCGCTTCATTGCATTTTATTGCTTTCCGATTCATGAGCGCGCACTTACAACATTTAGCCGTTATTTAGTGCTGCCTTTATTACTTTTGCCCTATATTTGGGATTGCGAACTTCGGAATATAACTGGAAAAGTTTTAGGAAGTTTTTGAGCATGAGGAAATGGGGATGTATTTTTAGATGTAACAAAAAATGAAATGAGATCGACTTCCAATCTTCCTTGCCTTGGGCTAGAGCACCTGCTGTCTGGCTGGGAAACGCTACAGGCATCGCAACTTTCCTGGCACTCACGGGCGCCCCTTTTGGTGTATTTTTGGAGTCTGGATTTGTGCCCGGTTGATGGCAATAGGCTCGCCCCCTAATACATGGGACTTAAACATAACTGGCGAAATGTGGGTGTACTATTAGGTACACCTCTGCCTAACCCTACGGGGATTACAGGCGTGATGTTATGTTATGTTATGTTAGTTTCAGAAGTCAATAAAACTAAATCAAATAAACAAAAGTCACCGACTTCTGAAGCTGAAGTTATTTTTCAGTTTTAAGTGTTTTAGAAATCGGTTTTATTTTTTGCAAAAAAGTTTTTGAAGTTATACTTTTGGCGCATTAGTGAAAAATTATGAGAGTAAATTTTTACGACCCGCGCGCACACCGTCACGAAAAACCAACACCCAGAAGTTAGTTAGTCAACATACACTCTGAAGTTAGCTAAACAACATTTAGGTTTCATACGCAAAATAAGTATAACTTCTTACGTACGTACATAAGTAAACACACACTTTTTTATTATAGAACTCTATACACTCTTTGAAACCAAAAGTGTCATGTCACTTTGTCAACATCAATGGTAACTAAGCCAGGAACTACCTCAATATATTTGACGTGTTTTACTATACCAAACATAAACCAAATAAAATCGCTTTGTTTACATCTCAACAAAAAAAAATCATCGAAATCGGCTCACAATTGGCAAAGATATCACTAAAAATACACAAAAAAAAAACAGACGAATTGATAACCCTGCTCCTTTTGGATGTCGGTTAAAAACTAGATTCACATGTATATTCCTGCCCATTCTCGTTATTAAACCATACGGAATAGGCACTAGCATGGGCCTATGAATAAAATAATCATTTATTCATACTTCTGTCTGTGAATATTACATATTCTTTGCATGTGGAGCAGAAATGCATTATATTAACCCACGAGGTTTCCTGCCGAAGATCTTGACCTATTTATCTTTGTCTGTTAAGGTCTTACTAAGGCGTATTGTGGGCGAAGAATCCTAGGGAGTATTTCGAAGGTCTAGTGTAGTTTACAATTAAATTAGGAAGGTCAGTTCTTCGCAAGGTGGCTACGATACCCTTTGGTAAGACTGGTGGTCAGACTTTCGTACCTGTAACGACAGGCAAAGACTCAAATGACAGCCGGGACCAACGGCTTGATGTGCTTTTCGAGGCATTGAGATGCGATGGGCAACGTGCCCTATTTACTGTGAACACTTTCGACTCACGTAGTCTGGTAATTTGTAGACCCGGTAGAACCTGTGGTGGAAGTGAGAAGATGCGATGGAGGTGGTATGTGGGAAACCTAATAGGTTAGGGCTGATAAAAGACTATTCTAAAGAATATTCTATTGTCAATATTCAAGCTGGATTTTAGGGTTCAAACTGAGTAGGTAAGTCTTACGAATTGCTATTTATGAGTGGCTTCGACTGCGAGGAATTCAGTAATTGTCCCAAATAGAATATTATCATTAACAAAATGTGTGGCATCGAGTAGTTTTAGCATGTTTTGCGAACGTATGCATACGTGCTAACTTGTGCCGACGGCCAATTTTTCAACATCAGTTGCTAAAGTTGCGTTAAAATAATAGTAACTTTTCTTAAAGCCTGTCTACTGATTTTTTTAATATTGTATAGATGATTGTAAAAAAATAATTAATTACATTGCCAGATGCTTCCTGTCGACGGACTGCCAGTACATTTGGGAAAACTCCTCTATCTAATAATAACATTGTCGTATATACTATCTAGCCCACTCCGATCCCCCCAAAAATACAAATACTGCTAACTAACACTTCGCCCGTGACACCTATTCCACGAATTTAAATCTCGACAACAGCGCCACTAATCGGGTCTAAAACTATCCTATCTTTCAAGCTGGAACCAACCATCACATTCACAAAATATCAATGAAATCGGTTTATTGGCTTTATAGATTAGGGTGTACGAACATAATAATACGTGTTCTTTTTTAATTCACAAATAACACCAACCCCAATAAGATTTCCAATTTTCATTGAATTCTTTTTATTCTGACCTTTTCCCCATTTTCTATCTGCCTTCGTCTGGCACGTCTGCCCCAATCCCATTTCATTTATTGCATGCAAATCCCAAATTCCCATATATGTTCTCAGGAACATCCTTTGGGAGTCCGTGCAAGAATAAAAATACGGCTGGAAAGTCTTGCTCGGACGGAGAGTTAAAAATTCAAGTTGCCTTGCAAATTGGGAGGGAACAAACAATTTAAGCACACTGGTGTTTTAGAGGTTTTAGTTACAGCGTGTTTGCATTGTCCATGTTTCATACAGCATTTTAGAATGTGGCTGAAACAGAAATTTAGATACTTCTTATTTTATTTAAGTTTGTGCAAAAATACATAAAATTTAGGTTCACAAAGTAAAGCGCTTTCAGAAGCAACCATTTATGATCCTAAATGATCTGAGCAGAATGCATTCGACGGCGCGGTTGGCGCAGTGGTTGAGCGATCGACTGCTGCGCTGCGTGTCGCGGGTTCGATTCCCGCACGGAACAAATATTTGTATGGCCTACAGGTAGTTGTTCCGGGTCTGGCTGTTTGTGTAGTGAGTGAGTTTAAATGTTCGTAAACGCACCCACGACACAGGAGAAATTCCTAGTGTGGGGCAGTATTTAAAAAAAAAAAAAAAATTTGGTTATGACTTCTACCGAGTAATAACAGGTCTCGCATCAGTGGATCCCCGCAACCTTCACCAGGTCATCGGTCCACTTAGTGCGAGACGCACGGGACCGGTCAATATGGTGACACTTGGGAAGGCCTATATCCAGCAGTGGACATCTTCCGGCTGAAATGACGATGATGATGATGAATAACAGGTAGTTTGAATGTCCATGTTGTGACGCTGGCAGCAAGATGCTTATGTCCAGCAGAGCAAAGTTTCTGTGGATACTGGTAGTAAAAGAACCCTCAACGAAGCCGAAAGGCACTTGTTCTCCCCGTCATTGCGATATTTTTTTTTCTAGACTATACCTGGGAACCTTCTAGTTACAGAGATATTAAAAACCTCCACGACCCCTGTACTATTCAATGCATCCATCAGGACAATGTTTTGAGTGCGTCTCGTTTCCCAGCAATATACTTTGCGTAGTTACTTAGTTTGATGTACAGAATGCTTGGTTGACTGCTTCATGAAGGGACCGTTTACACCTTGTATAAGTCATGTAGATGTAGATCAAGTCTCTCAAAAAGTTCACTCACTTCGTAGCTCCTAAAACTAGCACAAGCAACGTTGAAACTGTGCTTTTAGTTGATTACGTTACCGAAACTTTACACACTCCATCTCAATACATAATAGCGTTGTTTGGCTTTGTAAACAAATTTATGTAGGGTACAACTATAAACTTCAGTTTATTCTCAGTTTTACATTTTCTTCTTCATATTTTTTAAGTTATACTTCTTTTGGCGCGTTAGGGAAAAATGATAAGAGTAAATTTTTACGATGCGCGCGTACACCGTCACGAAAAACTGACACCCTGAAGTTAGCTAGTCAACATTTTAGTTTTATACGCCAAAGAAATATAACTTCTTACGTGCGTAATAAGTACACACACGTTTTTTACACTCTTCCTTATTTTGTATTTGAAATAGGAAAACTGTGGTGGAAGTTGGTTTTACGTTATTGCGTTCAGGAATTTCCCAGTGGCAGCCACGGATTTTTGTTTTGATTTGTTTTTTTTTTTGTTTTGTTCGTCCGAATATAGGGAAGGTTTAAAAACAAAAAAAAATAGGTAGGGTAGTGTAGGGTAGGTAGGTAGGTATGTAGGTAGGTAGGGTAGGTAAGGTGCAGGTAGGATGGTGTAGGGAATGTAGGGTATGGTAGGGTAGGGTAGATAGGGTATAAGTAGGATTGGGTAGATAGGGTAAGTATGGTAGGTAGGTAGGGTAGCCAGTTGACGGGAGCGAAGCCGCGGGGAACTAGTAAATAATAATAATCGTTTATTGACTCGGTTACTACAATTTCGTCTAAAAACTGTTGGAACAAAAGGTCATAGTCTACTTTAAAGTCTAAACATTTTGGTCAAATTAGGTGAATCTTATAGTATAAGACGAGGCGGCCTTTTGAGAGGAAGACCGTGTCATGCCTACAAACTTACCCTGACCGCCTTTTAAAACGCCCACGGCAAATTGCAAATTATTCTTGTCAAGGAATAAGAATTATGATGAGTAAGTAGTACTCGTCCCCAAGATGTTTTAAGGGAATTCAAAATAACTGGTAAAATGAGGGTGTTCTATCGGCACACCCTTCTGTCTTTTCTTTCGAAGATTACAGGCGTTATGTTGTTTTGTTGTAATTTTTGGAGTAAGGTAATGGTTTTGTTAAGTTTGTTATATTTTGTATTTTTTTTATTGTTTTGTTATGTTTGATCATAACTGGCATAATGTGGGTGTACTATACTCGTCGATACGCAGAGGCGTATCTACGCGTTATTGATACCGATCTATGTTATTTAATAGTAAAAAAAAATCTATTATAACAATTTAAAAGTGCATATTGCTCAGCAGTTTTGGACGATAGTTATAAAGATTTAGAAATGGATTTTGTCACTACAGCTAAACTATTTTTATTTATATTGTAGTGTAGTTATATATGTATAAGTATATATATCTGTCCCAGGCATTTAATAAACACAGTATATTGGTTAAAAAGCACTGGGAGACAATTATTCTTCAAACTGAGACAAAATATGTAATCTCTTGCTTTATACAAAGAGATTTGAGTCTGGCACAAAACAAAACACATTAAAAATATAACAACATACATTAAGATTTAATGTCATTTCGTAGTCAATGTTTTGACATTGACTTACAAAATAGGGTTACCAGCGTAATTAAAATCCATACCCATAATTAAACTTCCTTTGGCTTTATTTAAAAAACGTTGTCTGTTCAGAAACCTCGTGTTCAGAAGCTCGTGGCTAAAACAATAACAGCCGCTCGGGTCGATCTTTAGGTTAAGCCGTGCTTGCCTAGGTTGGTCTGTGGATGGGTGACCACCCATTACATACCGAGTTTCCTCCGTGCCTCGGAAAGCACGTTAAGCCGTTGGTCCCGGCTGTCATTTGAAGATCTTTGACAGTCGTTAAAGTAGTCAGTGACCCAAAAAGTCTGACAACCAGTCTTACCAAGGGGTATCGTATTTCCCAGTAGTAACTGGGTTGTGGAGGTCAGATAGGCAGTCGCTCCATGTAAAATACTGATATTCAGCTGCATCCGGTTAGACTGGAAGCCGACCCCAACATAGTTGGGAAAAGGCTAGGCAGATGATGATGTCTGTTCAGAAACCCCTAACAAAGAATAACTCCAGAACGCACGAACCGATTTCCACGGTTTTGCATTTGTTGGAAAGGTCTCGGGCTCCGTGAGGTTTATAGCAAATATTAGGTAGTAGGTAGGTAGTAGGTAGGTAGTAGGTAGGTAGTAGGTAGGTAGTAGGTAGGTAGTAGGTAGGTAGTAGGTAGGTAGTAGGTAGGTAGTAGGTAGGTAGTAGGTAGGTAGTAGGTAGGTAGTAGGTAGGTAGTAGGTAGGTAGTAGGTAGGTAGTAGGTAGGTAGTAGGTAGGTAGTAGGTAGGTAGTAGGTAGGTAGTAGGTAGGTAGTAGGTAGGTAGTAGGTAGGTAGTAGGTAGGTAGTAGGTAGGTAGTAGGTAGGTAGTAGGTAGGTAGTAGGTAGGTAGTAGGTAGGTAGTAGGTAGGTAGTAGGTAGGTAGTAGGTAGGTAGGTAGTAGGTAGGTAGTAGGTAGGTAGTAGGTAGGTAGTAGGTAGGTAGTAGGTAGGTAGTAGGTAGGTAGTAGGTAGGTAGTAGGTAGGTAGTAGGTAGGTAGTAGGTAGGTAGTAGGTAGGTAGTAGGTAGGTAGTAGGTAGGTAGTAGGTAGGTAGTAGGTAGGTAGTAGGTAGGTAGTAGGTAGGTAGTAGGTAGGTAGTAGGTAGGTAGTAGGTAGGTAGTAGGTAGGTAGTAGGTAGGTAGTAGGTAGGTAGTAGGTAGGTAGTAGGTAGGTAGTAGGTAGGTAGTAGGTAGGTAGTAGGTAGGTAGTAGGTAGGTAGTAGGTAGGTAGTAGGTAGGTAGTAGGTAGGTAGTAGGTAGGTAGTAGGTAGGTAGTAGGTAGGTAGTAGGTAGGTAGTAGGTAGGTAGTAGGTAGGTAGTAGGTAGGTAGTAGGTAGGTAGTAGGTAGGTAGTAGGTAGGTAGTAGGTAGGTAGTAGGTAGGTAGTAGGTAGGTAGTAGGTAGGTAGTAGGTAGGTAGTAGGTAGGTAGTAGGTAGGTAGTAGGTAGGTAGTAGGTAGGTAGTAGGTAGGTAGTAGGTAGGTAGTAGGTAGGTAGTAGGTAGGTAGTAGGTAGGTAGTAGGTAGGTAGTAGGTAGGTAGTAGGTAGGTAGTAGGTAGGTAGTAGGTAGGTAGTAGGTAGGTAGTAGGTAGGTAGTAGGTAGGTAGTAGGTAGGTAGTAGGTAGGTAGTAGGTAGGTAGTAGGTAGGTAGTAGGTAGGTAGTAGGTAGGTAAATTCGAATTCAATATTCATAGTTGACAGGACAACGTCTGTCGGGTCAGCTAGTCAAAACTAAAAATCATTTTTATTATGAGTTCTTTTTAAAATCTGGTATAGTACGATTTTAATTCTTATTTTTTTATCATAATTATTTATAATACTTTTATTTTTGTACACTTGGGGCAGGAATTGTCCATCTCCTTTGTTTATAACGTGGATTAACACATAGGATACTTTTTATCCCGATAGTACAATCTTGTGGGACAATTTCCGAACTCAACGCGGGCGAAACCGCTAGTTCAAAATATTTTCCTTTAACGCACTTTTCAAAAACCTTCAGCTGACCAACATACAATGTATAATACACACTAAAGGATCAGTTTACACTTGATAAGGGTCACAGTTTCACGGATCGCCGGTCTGATCCGGATTTATTGATAGTAGCCTGTCAGATGGAATAAAGTCGGTATGTTTGTCGATTACAAAGTGTGATAGTAATTCTGCTATTGCGTTAGTTTGGTGTGTTGTGATATATGAATGAGTTAAGTTATCTATTTAAGTTTCACGTATGTGCAGACGCCAGCAGGTCAAGCTACCCGAAACTATCAGATTTTCACAACCAACCTTGAACCTAATGCTTTAGAGATAAAGGTGAAAATCTATTAAAGAAATTTGACAGATTGTAATAGCTTGATGTGCTAGCCAAAAACTTACACTGTTGGGACACACAATACTTGAAAATCACGGGATATTTTCCGTGATTTGCAATTCTTCTGAGTTTTCGTTATTTTGATGCTGTTGCAAGCGCCATAATCGCAAAATGACTGCAGAATTCGGGTGGATGGTAAATAAACTACATATGGTACTTAGGTGAAGACATACATGTCTACCCTCTTTGTTAATCTTTGGCTACACGCACTGCTATCTACCATGGCGCTTGCAACAGCGTCGAAATATCGGGAGCTCACAATAATTGAAAACCACGGTCGATATCCCGTAAGTGACAGTGTAAGCTTAGTTAGTTTTAGCTTAGCTTAAAGACTCACTTGATTAATAAAGCCTTTTATAACGTTAATGAATATTTAAATGATAAATGTAATTAGATTTTAAGTTATGTAATAGTAATAAAATTATATAATTGATGAATGTCATAAATACCTTAATCATAATTTTCTATAGTTAAATTTATGTAACGATTCATATAACATTTATTATTTTTATTGTAATAGGTATTTGCACGGTGAAGGAAAACATCGTGAGGAAACCGCCATGTCCTAGAACCAAAAATTCGAAGACATGTGACATCTACCAATCCGCACTGGGCCCGGCCGCGTGGTAGATTATAGCCCATTCCCTCTCATAGAGAGGAGGCCTGTGTCCCAGCAGTGGGAACATTAAAAAGGCTGATGATGATGATGATTTGCACACCTGTTAAGGTAGGATATGGCTGAAAGAACTTATGTTGTATGTATCACCTCATTTGACCTCATGTACCCATATTCAAGCAAATAAATGAATTGATTTGAGTTATAAACCGCGTGTAAGCTCAAAACAGTGTTTAATGCCACAATATTGAGAAGAAGAATTGAAAAATCCATTAACCGCCGATCCACTCTTGGATCCATTGTAATTTTTGCATAATTTGCAGCCGAATTAACAGTAGCCAGCACCTAGGTACTCTTAACAGTTTAAACCCTAGTTCATAAAAACCTAGTGCTCAGAAACGATTTTTTTTGACTGATGATGTTATGTCAAAGGATGATGTTGCCATATTCAGAAATATAATCGATTAGTTGCATCGATTGTTGGTCTTGATCAATTTAATTTTTATCTAACTACGGCAAAGCCATAAACAATACAGTCATTTTACCATTCATATGTTTATGTATGTGTGGTTTTGTCTTAAGGTCGAGTAGGTTTCGTTCGAAGAAACTACAATGGTCGTGATATTATAAGAAAAACTTTTCGTTATAGCCATAGAAATATTTAAAATCAGATTTAAAAACTGAAACCCGACTAACGTATTGAGCAATATTATAAGCTCTTCCCATAAGTCAAAGCATATAAAATACTCAAGTTTTAATTAACATCAGCAACATAACCTATGTACTTACTCTTAGGTACCCATTCCCTCTTTTTCTCTCACCTCTACACCTATACTTTCACGATCGCCACTAGGTACCATCAAACGTTATTTCCGTGACGGCATCAGCAGTGGGATGCTAGTACTTACATTGCCGACAAGTTCTTTTTTTTTTCGCTGACGGGTTTTATTGAAGTGAAACTTCTTTATCGACGTATGGGAGACATTTTTTTGACGTATCGTCACGTTTTTCGGTTACGCGCCATGTTGCTTTTTTTATCAAAGTTTAGTATAGTGACGTAAAGAATATAATGTATCATTATTGATGAAATACAACAATAGCAATGATATTATAATAAGAACAAATGATAAAATAAATTACTCATTAATTGTATGCATGTCTATAATAATAAAATAGCTTTAATTTAATACGGAAAAAATTGTTTTTCTTAAGGCTTAAGCCTTATCTACCCCATTTTCGTGAAGTTGCAAATAGTAGAAAAATGATATGTCGTAAAGAAGTTTCACTTCTTACCTGTGTACTCTGGTACACACACATATATATATATTTTTTTTATACCGATATTATATTTTATTTTATGCTATATACTTTCTCAGCCAAGTCAAAACTAAATAAGATGAAAGTGTTAAGTATACATGAAATAGGACTGAAGTGTACACTCATACTATTCTGGTTCATCATCATCAACCTATATTACTCAACTGCTGGATATTAGTCTCGCCCTTCGATTGCACACCACTGAGCACACATTTTGATTTTTATAATTAATCCATATTAATTAATAAATCGATTAGATTAATCCGTAATCGATTAGATTTAAATCGATAATAAAAATATGAATTGAAATTAAATTGAACACATAATAGCAACCCTAAACTTCAACTGAAACTAAAACTTGTATTGATAAAATAAGTAAAATTACTTATTCATTTGATAAGATCACGGCGTGTTATTTAGAAATAGATCTTAAACGGATAATTCCTATTTTAAAAACTTTTTTTTTTTATTATGTTTCAAAATGTGTTTGTGGTTGACCAGAATTGGGCAATGTCTTTTTTCTTAGGTTATTTAAAAAAACTGGCCTAGTGCGAGTCGGACTCGCGCACGGAGGGTTCTGTACCATTATATATCCAACATTAGACAAAAACGGCAAAAAAAAACACTTTTTTTGTATGCGGGCCCCCCTTAAATATTTATTTTTAATTTAATTATTTATTTTTAAAGTGAATATATAACTAAATATGCTGTCAATATTTCAAGTGTCTATCTGTCGCTGTTATTAATATCGAGCAATAAAACGGCAAAAAAGTCACGTTTGTTGTATGGGAGCCCCCCTTAAATATTTATTTTATTCTGTTTTTAGTATTTGTTGCTATAGCGGCAACAGAAATACATCAGGCCCCGTATCTTTTTTTTTCGTATAGAAAATCATCAAATGACTTCTCCCGCTCTGGGCAGAGCGAAAGGTAGTGTCAGACTTGTACTGACTAAAACCCATCCATGATCCTTCCTTGCCCTATGTGTTGTTCCAGGGCCGCGGTATCTCTTTCGAATAGTCCCGCAGCCCAGGCAGGCATCGGCCCTTGCGAGCCCCTCCCTGTTTGCTGACATCTCTTTGAGGCGCGTGTGGAACACGAACGCGCCGTCTACACCGCCTGTCATCAAAAGACGGACGGACGGCGAGCTAGCCCATTACTCACCGTCCACAGGCCCATACGGCGGCCGGAAGCCACCGCGTGACCCCCGACGCCCGGGGCGTCTCCTGCGACGGCTGGGACGAGAGGTTCTCTCCCTCTCACGCTCCGCCACCTCCTTCGCTAGCATGACTGCTTCGCAAAATGAGGTGACGGCGTCCCATTCCCTCTCGCTCCGGACCATGGCTTGGACCAGGGCCGGACGCGATAGGACGCCGCCGCCGATGGGAGCCCCCCTTAAATATTTATTTTATTCTATTTTTAGTATTTGTTGTTATAGCAGCAACCAATATTTATCTTCTGTGAAACTTTCAACTGTCTATCTAACACGGTTCATGAGATACAGCCTGGTGACAAACGGACAGACAGACAGACAGACGGACGGACAGCGGAGTCTTAGTAAACGGGACCCGGGCCGTTTTACCCTTTGGGTACCCTAAAAAACGGTCATATTGTATGAAATAGAAGATTTTTTTTTAAATTACCGTAATTATGTACTGAATATATGCGTAGTAACCGGTTTAGCGTCGGTGTTCCCTTCCACCTTAATAATACAATATCATGATTTATACGCACTTCCTACTAGGAACCCAGCACCTCAATTTCGTACCATAAGTACCATTCCGTATCACAATCCGATGGCTTTTGAAAAAATCCACTGTTGTTACACAATGTACTACCAGTGATGACTTACGGATCTGAAACGTGGTCTCTCACAATAGGTCTTATACAGAAGCTCAAAGTCGCTCAGCGGGCTATGGAGAGGGCTATGCTCGGCGTTACTCTACGTGATAGAGTCAGAAATGAGGAAATCCTTAGACGAACCAAGGTCATCGACATAGCCCAGCGGATAAGCAAGCTGAAGTGGCAATGGGCAGGCCACATAGCGCGAAGATCGGACGGCCGATAGGGCAAACAGATACTGGAGTGGAGACCACGCATTGGAAAGCGCAGCGTGGGACGGCCACCTGCCAGATGGACCGACGACATTGTAAAAACTGCAGGGAGTCGTTGGATGCAGGTGGCATTGGACCAGACACATTAGAAATCTATTGGGGAGGCCTATGTTCAGCAGCGGACAGTAACGGGCTGAAATGATAATGATGATGATCCACTTACTTATTAAATGGCAATTTTTGTACAGGCCCATATCCCAGCACTTTAAATAAACTGATATTTAAGATAAAACATCTGAAATTAATGAAACTCACGAAAGCAATTATAAAAGATCATTTTAATATTTCCACCCACACACCAATGTATTTCATTCACGAAACAGACATCATATTCATATGATAATTTATTTACCTAACTATTTCACGACTCACTATTTTTAATTTATATTTCACGACACATTGCCACATTCAGCTCCCTCAATAACCCGAATGAAATAGTACATTTTGATACAAGTGGGCAAACTTTGTCATTGTAGCCCAGGCGGAATTAATTGAAAAGATTGAAAATACAGTAACCCTCCACTGCTCGTTTATAAAACTCGACGTCTAAAATTGGAATTGATGAAACCTACACCGACAGTTGGCGAGTTAAGCCCATGGATACCGGGATATACAAAAAGACTGGTAACATGGTACTGTATTTAATTTGCATTCGGGAGTGCAGGGTTAAATATTTGCAGGCACTTTCGTACTGTGGCAAAGTAATAACAACGCTTGGTCTAAAACGGATTTTGACATTTCAATTTTACGAGCATGTCCAATATGAATTCAGTCGTGTGAATCGAAACGTAAGGATTTTATTAAACAGAAACGGTTCTTTTGATATCTAAAGGCATTTTCTGCGCACGTGTTAACTTTTACTTTTATTCGTATTTTCTATGATTGGATTTTCTGTTGCTCTTCTGTTGATTTTTTGCTGGGACACAGGCCTCAACTCTAGGGCTGCGGGACTGTTCGAAAGAGATACCGCGGCCCTGAAACACAGAGGGCAAGGAAGGAACCTGGATGGGTTTGAGTCAGTACAAGTCTGACACTCCCTTCCGCTCCGCCCAGAGCGGGAGAAGTGATTTGATGATATCCCATACAAAAAAAAGACGTCAACTCTATCAAGGGAAGTAGCCTAAAACCCACCAAACGG
Organism: Lycophotia porphyrea; assembly: GCA_950005105.1. Taxonomy (NCBI): domain Eukaryota; kingdom Metazoa; phylum Arthropoda; class Insecta; order Lepidoptera; family Noctuidae; genus Lycophotia; species Lycophotia porphyrea. Next base: position 11,531,866 of record OX465391.1, on the reverse strand, counting down.
GCCTTGCGTATGTTGGTACCACATGCTGAGTTTGGTACCACATGTTGAGGTTGGTACCCAATGCTGAGGTTGGTACCCAATGCAGAGGTTGGTACCACGTGATGAGTTTGGTACCACATGATAAGGTTGGTCACACATGATGTTTTCAAATACCAATTTGGTTCTACGATATAATTATTTCCTCGTGATGTTTTTCTTCACCGTTTTGAGAACAGTGGTGATGAAACAAATTACACACAGTAACAACAAGATCACCTTGGATTCGAAATCAACTTGTAGATAAATAGGAGTCGTTACCACAGCTTATTTGACATATAAACTACTAAAACAAACGCCCAAAAACGATATTTCTTCACTCCCGTTTCAATTTTCGCTTAGTGTACGGATCAAGGCCGTAACTAACCTACTTGCATGCCTACCTACTTGCCATTCATTACCCAACGAATGGATATAAATGATGCAATGTGAGAATGGAAATTTATTAAGCTCTGTTTTTTGTTTTCTAGGCTAATCGATTGATGGCTGCGTGTGTGACTTTGTATTTTTTAAATGCTATTTACGTGTATTGGTTGAAAATACAATGTGGACGGGACACAGACGTGAAAACGGTTACCACGGATTGCAACTTAGTTCATATTTTTATCTTATTATAGTTCAGCTACAGAGGCCATTTGAAGACCATAGTTTTACTTAAAAACGGTTACCACATAATGAGCTCCCTCCCCCACAAAGAAATTTTTCAGGGGTTATTAAAAAATACCTGCTGTTTCCTAAAAAAATGCAATAGCTACACAGTCAAAATGTATAGAACTCGTGATTTTTTTAACCGATGAAAAATTTCTATGTGGTTCCAAATACGAAGTAACCGTTTTCGCGTCGGTCCCTTCCACCCCGTATAATTAGGTCAGAATTTCATTTAAGCTTGTAAGTATTTAAGTACAACTGGGGCCAAAAATGGCCTTTTTAGCAGAACCATAATAGGATAAGAATATGAATTACGTTACAATTCGTAAAATGGTCACAAAGTGACTATTCATAATACTGCGTTTGGGACTATTTTTCTACTAAAGCGGCCATTTATTGGCCGCCTGTAATTCTTGTAACATATCTGTGAAAAAACAAACGGATATTCAATTTATAAATAACCATTATTTACAGAAAGAACAAAGGTACCTATTCCTTGGTGGTCTTGAATTCTTGACTCGACACCTAATCTTTACTAATTAATGAGTTCCCTACATATTATGATGGCTTGATTTTCCGTAATTTCCACACGATCAAAACAATTATAAATGGGCAAACCGGAGTTAACAAATTATATTGCCCTTGAAAACTTATACCGAGTTGCTGGCTCATCACTATGAATGGACTAGACGAGACACGCAATGCGGGCTTGTCCCATCCCTAGAGAAATCTGGGACTGAAACATGCCACATAAAGAAGACGTGACAGGTCAAACGGGGCAATGAAATACGGTTCTACGTTGGTAACTGTTGTAGTTAGAAACATTGGGACTTATGTCCATCACCGGGTAGTAGGAGGGTTAAAATTTTTAGTCGAAAACGTATTTTAAGTCAATGCTTGGTTGCTTTACGGCTGAATTTTAAACGCAGCTCAATTTAAAGTCGCCATTATATCTCATATTTTCTCTATTAAGTACATTAAAAGCATATGTTAGGTATTGTAACGACTTAAATTGTTTTTATAACACATTTGCTCGTAAGGGGTCTCTTATTTCATCAATTTCAATATCGTATTGTATCTCATTACGTACTTGTGCGATAATGTAATGTAAAACGCACTGTTTATCAAGATGCTCCGTCAAAAACGAACGTTACTTTTTTAAATGTTAGGAAAGAGGTTTTATGTCAGAAAAGTGGTTAACATTTTACGAATAAAATTAAATTTGGGAGATAAAATATAATAAATAAACTTTTAATTTTTTAATTTAATTAATTTTGACAATAAATTACAACCATTTATCTGTAACAAAAACACAAAAACATGAATTTACTGTATTAGTAATACTGGCTGTTTTAGTGCCTTTGCCTTAAAAAAAAGCGCTAATGCGCGCGCCTCACTAATTTGTGAACAAGTAAAAATTATTCCGCGCGCTTTTTCTTTTCACTGTATTGTTTTTATTGAAAAAGGTCGTCAAGTAATGATGAATTTATTAATTCGACACTGCCTGATGTCTCAGAGGCAGCGAAAAAGGCTACTCTAAGCCTCTTGTCTGAAAAATCGACCGATAGATACTTACAAGCGTATCAAAATTTCGTTTAAGAAAATCCGAGTTTTATTTATTTCCTCGCAAATATGTTATAAAACGTCGTATGACATACTTGCGCTTTGATAATTACAGCCTCTGCTTTCTTTCAAGCAGCTATTCCGCCTCGGCTGTAATATTCAACTTACCGCACTTATATCATAATGTACTATTGTTGAATGGCATCTTAAATATTTATTTTAATTTAATTATTTATTTTTAAAGTGAATATACAACTAAACATTGTGTGAATATTTCAAGTGTCTACCGGCCGCCGGTATTAATATCGAGCAAAAAAACGGCAAACCATCACGTTTGTTGTATGGGAGCCCCCCTTAAATATTTATTTTATTCTGTTTTTAGTATTTGTTGCTATAGCGGCAACATCATCTGTGAAAATTTCAACTGTTTAGCTATCACGGTTCATGAGATACAGCCTGGTGACAGACGGACAGACAGCGGAGTCGTAGTAATAGGGTCCCGTCAGAGGCGGCGTAAGGCGTGGGCGGTGTGGGCCACCGCCCACGGCCTCGCGGTGCAAAGGGCCTCGCGCTTCACAACCGGAAATAAATTCAAAAAAGTATGAAAAATCAAAAATTAGACCCACAAGGTTTTCCTTATAATAATTAGAATTAATTCTCAACTTAGATTCCCCGAACAGGTCACCGAAGCGCAGCCAAGATACGAACGCTAAGAAGCCTACATCGGGCCCATGTAGGGCCCGGTAGAAGCGTCCGTGAAGCTCCTTGCCTGCCATACCTCCTTGCGGTCATTAGTGTCTAATCCTCTAGGTTTACGCCAGTTCTCGTTAGCCAGGGAGAGCGGGGTGAGGACCTTGTGCACTGACAATTTGTAGCTCCATGAGTTGCAAATTGTTGGGGGCAAAGAGTTTCAGATCATCTATGTAAGACCTATATGACTACCATACTAAGGTGAGATATGACCTGACCATCTCTCCTCAACCGATAGCCTAGACCTGAACAATCCAGCAGTGTGCTGGAGGATTCAATGCTAGACGAAAGCACAATGGACTCAGTCTATCGCCCTGGAATATACCGCGCTCGATCCTTATTGGTTCACTGTTCCCCTGGATCTGTCGACATCCTGGATAGCGAAGGACCGTTCTCCAGTGCCCCATACATGACATCAGGTAAGTACGCAGAGTTGCATCTACCTTATACAACTCCAGCACCTTCATGAGCCATAGTCATAGCCATGAGGCACAGAATCATAGGCCTTCTTATAATCTATCCAACATGTAGACAGATCCCTTCGGGAGCGGCAGACCTGTTGGCTAATGGCCATATCAATGAGGAGCAGCTCCTTAGTACCGCGGGACCCGTTCCTACATACATTCTGAGAGGCAGACATGATAGAATTAGTCTCAATATGTCGGTTGATTATAGCTCTCAAAATGGAGGTAAGAACTTTATAGTGACAAGTGATTAGTCTATAATTTATGGGCTCCACAGTACTACCTGATTTATGGAGCAGGTGAGTAATTCCTGTCGTCAAGAAATGGGGCAGCGACCCTGACTCTAAGGCTGATTGAAACTGGGACGCTAAGCAAGCGTGCGATCTTTGGAACCACTTGATCCAGAAGTTGTGCAGTCCGTCCGGCTCTGGAAATTTCCCGTTAGCAACGGACGGACTGCACGAGCTACGTCTTAGGGGCTGATGATGATTGCCCCCATTTCTGGTATTGGATCACACGCTTGTTCAACCTCCCGGGTCCAATCGCCCTCAGTGTGACTGACAGGCACCGACCAATTATTATTTTTTTTATAAGAAGTTCAGTAAAACCAAAAGTAGTAATTTTTTTTTTTTTTTTTTTCTTTAATATTCTAAAGAAGTATACTTAAGTTAAAATTTAGGTTTGCTTCTTATTGAATAAAAAACTGTTTAATTTCAAGTGATTTTTTATTTTATATTCGCTTCTACTGGCACCATCAGAGGGCCTCGCGAAATGTACCTTGCCCACATTAAGTTTAGGTCTTGCGCCGCCACTGGGTCCCGTTTTACACTTTGGGTACGGAACTCTAAATATCACTTGAAAGTAAACAGTTTTTATTCATTAAGAAACAAACCTAAGTTTTACTTGTTCACAAATTAGCGAGGCGCGCGCATCAGCGCTTTTTTTAAGGCAAAGGTACAAAAAACAGCCAGTATTACTAACAGAGGCGGCGTAAGGCTTCGCGGTGCAAAGGGCCTCGCGCCTCACAGCCAATAATGTATGGAAAATCCAAAAGTAACGGCACAATGTTTTTCTTATATTAAATACATAAGAATAATTTGTCAACTTAAAGATATCCCACTCTTTGTCGCACTAAATGAATGTGAATGAAGTAATCGATATTTCTGATAGACTATTAGGAGAAAAAAAAGTAGAAATTTTCAATTTCTTAATTTTTTTTAAAATTTTTGTTTAATTTTCCAAAGTAAACAAAAATTTTAAAAAAAATTCCTCCTCGCTAATTTGTGAACAAGTAAAATTTATTCCGCGCGCTTTTTCTTTTCGCTGTATTGTGTTTATTTGAAAATTTCGTCAAGTAATGATGAATTTATTAATTCAGGCGGTGTCGAATTAATCAGAGGCAGCAAAAAAAGCTACTCTTATCCTTTTGCCCGAAAAATCGACCGATAGATACTTACAAGCGTATCAAATTTCGTTTAAGAAAGTCCGAGTTTTATTTATTTCCTCGGAAATATGTTATAAAACGTCGTATGACACCTACGTGCGCTTTCATAATTACAGCCTCTGCTTTCTTGTAGCCCTCGCCTACGGCTCGGGCTAGCAATATCGCCTCGGCTGTAGTTTTCAACTTACAGCACTTATATTTCATTTCATTTCATTTCATTTCATTTATTCATTCATTTAACAATTCACATTGTGTTTGAAATATATACTTAGTACACTTATTAATATTACATCTAAAACCAATAAAATATCCAAACAAACAGTAAATTTCATTAATAATAAAATCAAGAATACAATACTACAATACTTATGTCAATAGAAATTTAATATGATGTCAAAAAAAATTAAATAGTTTAATAGTTTTTTAATAGTTTCATTGTGTTTGAAATATTTAGTACACTTATTAATATTACAGCTAAAACCAATAAAATATCAAAATCAAACAGTAAATTTCATTAACAATAAAATCATGAATAATATACTTATGTCAAAAGAAAGTTAATATATAAGTCAATAGAATGTCAATAGAATTCAAATAGTTACTAGGTATATTATATAATTACTGTATAAATTATCATGTCAAATTATTATAAATCTATTCTCAAAAATTAAATTAAAGAAGTAATGGTAGGTAAATTACTAAAATATAAAAATTATTTATCATCATTTGTCATCAATTCGGATACGGAGTATAAACATTTATTTAACAGGAATGCTTTAAGTTTAGCTTTGAATAGGGTACCTTTGTAAATTAATGATCTTAATTCAGTGGGCAACCCATTAAATAATTCCACTGCTTGATATTTAGAGCAATGTTTAACAATACCAAGCTTAGGAGCAATTTTATTTTTTATAACTTTTCTTCTAGTTTTCTCTCTAGATTCACGTTCTTCTTGTGATTCATATTCGTGTATGTATTTCGCAAAGTGGCTAAGTAACACTAACACATACAAACTTGGAACAGTTAAAATATCTAATTTTTTAAAATACTCTTTACATGACTCCCATTGTGGGATTCTGACAATCGTTCTTAACGCACGTTTCTGCAGTATAAATGCTCTTTGACAATTATACTCGTAACTGCTCCCCCAAAACATAATGCTGTATCGCAACCTGGATTCCACCAATGCATAATATACCGATTTTAGTTGTTTTATATCAATATCGTCCCTGAGGCTTCTTAGCGCGTAACAAGCTGATGATATTGAGGAATCAATGGCTGTGAGTTCTTTTTTCCAATTTAATAGGGAATCTATGTAAACTCCTAAAAATTTCACTTCCTTTACTAGTTCAATATTTTCCTTTTTGAGCTTTATATCTATGCTATCTTTATTACGTGACGTTGTTTTGAACAACATCGCTTGGGTTTTATTTGTATTTATTATTAAATTGTTCGCTGTAAACCAAGAAGAAAGTTTTTCCAAACAGTTATTTACATTTTCTGTCAACTCATTTAAATTTGGTGACCCGATTATGGCGTTCGTATCATCTGCAAACATTACAAGTCCTGCGTCGGGTTGGGCATTATTCATAAAATTCAATAAATCATTAGTGAAAATAATATACAGTATTGGTCCCAAGATTGAGCCTTGAGGCACACCGCGGTTTATTTTGGTCATTTTTGACTTATATATTACTTCAGTCACACACTTGACGTCACCATTGCTTGCTTTAGTGTCTTTTATTTCTACGTACATTCTACGGTTTTTTAAATAAGATGTCATAAGTTTTAACGCTTTACCTCTAATGCCATAATGCTCTAGTTTAGCTAGAAGTAGGTCGTGATCTATTGTGTCAAAAGCGGAACTTAAATCAATAAATAAGCCAGCTACCTTTATTTTGTCATTCAGTTTACTAATAATGTCATTTACAAGATTATCTATTGCGTCAGAAGTACCTATCCCCTTTTGGTATCCAAATTGTTTAAAATTAATTACTCTATTTAAATTTAGGTGGGTCATTAATCTAGTTTTCATTACTTTTTCAAAAAGTTTTGATAGAATTGGTAATAAGGATATTGGCCGGTAGTTTTTGGGATCTGTTTTTGTACCCTTTTTATGTAGCGGAACCACCTTTGCCAATTTAAGTTGATCTGGAAAAACAGACTCTTCAATACATTTATTAATGAATTCAGATAGGGGATATGCTAATACTTCTATGTTGTCCTTGATCACCGATATCGGCACGTCATCGTGTCCACAAGACGCTTTGTTTGTCATCTTACGTACGATTTTTATAATTTCCTGTGGTGTCGTCATATTGAAAGTCATCTCACCTTCCACTCTCACTGTTGAGTTTTTTAAAAAAGACAACGCTCTTTCTTCTTCTATTTTTAAAAGTGATGATTTAAGCACAAACTTATCAACAAAAATATCTGCTATTTCTTGTGGATCTGAAACTACTTTGTTGTCAACGTTTAGAATAAGTTTTCTTCTTACTTTATTTTGCATTCTCTTTGTCCGATTATTTACAATTTTCCATGTCTCTTTTACTATATTTTTGGCTTTATTGAGATGACGTGATATGGCTAACTTTCGTGCATTCTTTAAAACTCTTCTATAGACTCTTATGTAATTCTTTTTGTAGTTAATTACACTAGTATTATTGGTGTTGCCCGAACACAAAATTCTTTTCATTTTGCTTGACACCTTAATTCCCTTGGTAATCCACTTAATCTGATTATTGTTCCTCAGTTTTACTTTACTAGTTTTCCTTGGGTAACACTCACGAAATTTTTTATTAAAATAATTGAGAAATGTATTGATGCCTAGGATATCAGTATTTGTATTGTGAAAGCTCTTTTTAAATGCAGCATTATTTTTTGGGTTAAATGTTCTTTTATTAATCAATATGGTATGTTCAGATTCGTTTGTCTTTGTATCTATCCTATCAAGAATTGTATTACAAAGAAGACCGCCATGGCCATCTGCTAAACCGTTATGATCTACGAAACATTGCTCTATATCATCATCAGAAAGATTAGTCAAGACATTGTCAATGCAAGAGTATGATTGGTTTCTAATATAAGTTGGAGTATTTATAAGGGGCCTAAAATTGTAAGATGTTAATATGCTTATAAATTCAGAAGATTTTTTACATTCCGCAAGTATGTCAACATTAAAATCACCACATATGGCGCACTTCCTGTCAATAAAATGTTCCAACAATTTTTCTAGACTCCTTAGGAAACTATCAAAATTCTTGTCATTTGGACTTCTGTAACAACAGCAAATATTTAATCCTGTCTCAAGATCTTTTACACCACAAACCTCAAAGCTTTCTGATCTGTATAACTTCTGTATTGCATCAATATTTTCACACGTTTTATTAATATTCGCTAAAATAAGACTACCACCTCTTTTTTTGTTTTTCCTTGTGTTATGAGATACTAAGTTATAATTGCTCAATTGAAATAAATTAATAGATTTATCATTCAAAAAATGTTCCGTTATACACACATAGTCCAAGCATTTACAAAAAGTTTCAAAATATGATTCTAGTTCAAGTGTTTTATTACTTATACCACAAACGTTTTGGTGAAATAATTTTAGGCAGATCGTATCCGATAACAAGGGATCCGGAAGATTGTGATTTCGTGGTTCTACTTTATTCTCGAAAACAAACGATTTTTTCGAAACTCAGGGAATTATTAATCTGTGTAGGAGTAGCAGAATCTATTAATAATCGAGATGTTCCATCGTCCAATTTTTCCTTGCCGTCAAAGTTACAATCTGTCTGTATGCATGCATCTCGTGATTGAACTTTTAATGTGTTTTTCTTATTATTGAGCACATTGTTTCTGTAATTGGAATATGTAATTGCGTATTTGACATGTAATATGTCCCTATATATTAACTTACATGCAATTTGCTTATTAAAAGTTCTCCGATCATTATCATGGTCATTGTCTAATACAATAAATTTAGAATGATTGCAATTGCTGCAGATAAATTTTAACATATCATTCAGTTTCAACACGTTTAAATAATTGTTACGATAGACCTTACCGACTAAGACATTTGTGTTTGGCATGTTCTGCAAAGCGTGATGTAGAGAGCTTAAAACTTGTAGGGGATTGTTGTCATTGGAACCAGCTATTAATACCACGAAATCTGAGTCGGTAAAATCCTTACACAGAGACACACTTAAGCTTAAAATATCACCAAGAGGCGCATTCGATTTAATAAAAGACGACACTTGAAATGAATCGCCCACCAAGTCCTGCAGATTTTCTCGTATTCCGTATCCCGCCTGATCGGCGAATATAGCAATTCTGTGCTTCGGTGTCGTAACGGACTCCGTTTGTACTTCCTTTGAACTTTTGTCCATTTGGTTTTGTGTGTTTGTAATCGAACTTGAGTTATGTTTTGTAGGTGTTGAAGTACAACTGTTTGCCTTTGCTAATGGAACAGTGGAAATAAGGTAATCTTCAGTATGCATGTCGTCCTGCAATAGGGGTAATTGGTGAACGTGTAACTTCTCTTCTGTGTCGTTGCGATTGAAGCACCTTTGTGTCGAGGAAACAGGTGTACCATTGTTGCTAGAAAAGTCTATTTGCCTGGGAAGTGAACTGCGTATATTACTCTTTTTCGATATCCTTTTGTTCGAAGAACATATCAGCGTAAGGTTATTGATTTTATTTTGTTGCTCCTTAATTGTTTTTCGAAGACACGTATTTTCTGATAGAAGTTTTTCAATTTCGGCATCTGCACTGTCCATACGAGCCCTTAATTCCTTTATTATATCCCTTAGTTCTGTGATTGCCTCCGTGTTGTTATTTTTAGGCAAGTCTGGTAAACTCGTTAGACTATTGCTCAATGATAATTGACTGTCATTTGCGTCTGGTAATGAATTACATGACCTATTTACCAAGTTTTGCTTCCGACGAATGGTGATATTGTTATCCTCCATAATGAGTGGTTATAAATTATGTAATATACTTAGGATACGATTTGTTTTTTTTTGAACGAATTCTTATAATCGTTTTTTATGAGCCTTGTAACGCCCTCGTTTACTCGCCGATAGGAACTACTGGTAGTGAATGTGCTGTCCTCTTTTAGTTGTGGAGAGAATTAGCAAGTATCGATTGAGCTATCATGCAATCGTGTTACCGCTATTGCACTGTAGAGGTCGCTAATGATGTAGTTGAGTCAAGTGATTTCCGTAGTACATTAATCGAGTCTTGCTTCTTCAAGGTTCAGCTATTTGCCGATAGGTGTCACTGCCAAAGACCTGTATAGTCCCATATAAAGTGCTGCCATCTGTCTTATAGATTTCGATTTATAGCTTAATACATAGACATTTAGCTATTCACCGCTAGGTGTCAGTAATGACGTATATTGATTTTTGACTAAGAAAGTGCTGCTATCTACAATTCGTGTCGGGAACAATTCTTCGTAACGGTATACAGTTCAAATCGTTGATTCCACTATTGCCCACTAGGTTTTATTCTTGATAAATGTTCTTCGTTTTTAAGCACTTTAGTTTAAATTTAAAGTTATTACTAGTTATTCCTCACGATACCTGTTACTGCTTGATGATAATGACTATTTAAAGAAGAAAATAACAGTAAATTGGTGTTTAAAAGTCGTTTAAGTCATCTTGATCACAGCACGAATAACTTTTGTCACAGGGTTATTTAGTCTCAGATAACGTTTCTGCACAATCTTTTCTTCACTATAGTTGTTTTAATTGTTCACAATATACTTTCACTACACAGCTTCTATTTTTAATAAATTTTTAGAAAATCTTTGACAGGAGCCAATGTTTACTCTATAAGCGCCCTCTATTCTAAAACATCATAATGTATAGTACATTAAATGATAATGAAACTTCATAAATTGCGAGTTGTGAGTTTTTTAACTTTATGGAGCTGACTGTGTTGAGGGGGAGTTTTTTATGCATTTTTATAGTAAATATTATTTAGTAACAGCCGCACGGGTCGATCTTTAAAGTAACGCCGCGCTTGCCTAGGTTGGTCTGTGGATGGGTGACCATCATTGCATACCGAGTTTCCTCCGTGCCTCGGAAAGCACGTTACCGGCTGTCATTTGTAAATCTTTGACAGTCGTTACAGGTAGTCAGTGGCCCGAAAGACTGACAACCAGTCTTACAAAGGGGTACCGTATTAATTAGTACTAATTTGGTTGCAGAGGTCAGATAGGCAGTCGCTCCATATAAAATACTAGTATTCTGGCATCCGGTAAGACTGGAAGCCGATCCCCAATATAGTTGGGAAAAGGCTAGGCAGATGATGATGATATAAAGTTTATCTAATAAATATCCTAGAGAACTTTATGTAAGTACTAATTGAAATGTCCATCTAAAAAAATGGCTCCGATACCCATTTTATTGATCGAATATTAAAATCTTATTACATTATTGGAAAAAAATACGTAAGTGGTCCCCCACGCTTTCAGTTCTAATTTTGCTAAATATCTAGTTCCTTCAGAAATATTGCACGCAATATTGTTTAGTAACTTTAATCCGTGCGTGGGCTTATAACACGTATAGTCCTCGCGAAATCCAAACATAGACTGAATGAAAGTGAAACCTAATAGAACGAAAAGTATTTTTGTTAAAATTCAATGAAACTCTGATTTAATTTCCTTTTTTTCCGCACGTTGCCTATGCAGCCCAATATTAAAAATTCCGGGGGCGATAAATCGATCTACCTAAGTTTCATTTTTAGGAGACGTCGTTTAATCTGTAATAAATAAATAAAAAAACCGAGCAAAACTCGGTAATCCAGGTATATTCATAAAGAGATTTAAAAAAAAAACACCGCCGTATATAAGGTGTATCTATTCATACAAGAAATCTCTTAAGGGGTCATTGTACTCATCATTAGTCACATTACGAACAACTTTCACTATGTGACCATACCTGAAGTTGCAAAAATAAAATCTGCTGTTGCCTACATTTTAAACACGCACCAATCAATGGACAGGATTCTTTTCCTTAATATGCTGTCCGGCGATCATATATTCCATCTTCTGATCAGCGCCTAAAACACAAACGAAGCCACGAGCCTCCGAAAAATACCAAGCATTTATAAATCGATTAATATTTTTTAACCAAACAAGATTATACAATCTCTATCTACAAAATCTTCAGTAATACCATCCTTTCAAAATCTTCACACCCCTCTCTCACCTCCCCCTCTTATTTTGCCGGTGTTGTGTCAATATTTTTTCAACAAAAACGTTTGAGTTCGCTTGCCCAAGCATCGAGACTCGAATAATATGAGCGCATTGTAAATAATTGTTGAGTAACACTTTTATGTATGTAGTTTCGCTTTTGTGGAAAACTGGGTATTAATATTCTAAATGGTTAGGTACAATAATATGTACTAAATTTAAACTAGCAGTTACCCGCAAATTATTATTAAAAAAAATTACTTCCCTTTTTGAATCGAATTTTGTTACCAATTTCAAGGATTTTCATTTTTTGCACGGAACCCTATTTATTTTTCTAAAATAAAAGTAGCCTATGTTAGACCTTATAAGATCAGCTATCTGCAAGTAAAAGTTCTAGTAAAATCGATCCAGCCGTTTCAGAGATTAGCCGAGACAAACAGACAGACAAAAATTTAATAAAATGTGTTTTTGTTATAAGTGCCGCATATATTTTCGTATATGCATTCACTAAAAAGCTGTTATTTTGATACTACAAACAGACACTTCAATTTTATTTATTTTTATTATTTGTATAGATTGCAAGTAGGAATAATTAGCCACTTCACAACTTTTGTATCGACGCGCGACGTGAGTCTTTGATATAGGTAGATACAAGGAGGTGTGAAGTCTCTGCAGTCAAGAGGATTACTGCGACAATGCCGTGAAAGTGGCAAAGTATTAGTTTAATCTTCATCAACACGGAAAAGAAGTGTATGTAAATTACTGAGAGAAACATTCAGCTATAGTTCTTCTAACTTATCAGACAGATGATGTTTCGCCTTCATCTCCCCAGCTAATAAACTAGGAAAGTGAAATCTCAATTTGTAGTAGGTGCTTATTTCATGTTGCATATTTCGAGCATTTATGACACATATTTCGACGTGTTTAAATTGCATTTAACTCGGTCTCTAGTCGCCTAACCGTCAAATGCACTAACCGTCAAAGTATGTACCATAGCTGGGCACCGTTAAACAAATAATTAACTTCGTTAATCGCTAATCCGTTACTAAAAAAGTTAACTTCCTTAAAAGTTTAAGCGTTAAATTTCGGAAGATTTAACGCAAGTTAACGTTAATCCGTTAACACGTGATGAAAATTGCATTTATCATTGCACTAATGATCTACTTATAAAAACTGTTGGTTTGGGTTCCGTTAAGTTTTTTTTTTTCACTCACACGCACTGACAATACTGGTGTTTTAAAGTATAGTTTCACTCGCGGCCGCGCCGCACTTGTCGACCGGCCGTGCCCCGAACTTACTTGTCAGAACGTGTTTTTACAGTGGCGCGGCGCGGTGCTTAGTAAATATTAGGTACTGGATTAACGATTAACGGACTTGAGGAAATTTAAAAGATGTTAACGAGTCCGTTAACATTTTTTAAAGTTAACTTGAAAGTTAATCCGTCCGTCGAAATGTTAACTTCGTTAATTAACGATTAACGAGTTAATACCCAGCTATGCAAATTACAGCGGTAGATTGCAAGCGAAGCATTCCACCCGATATCCTGTTAAAGGACAGATAGATAGCGCAATGTATAATGGCAACTGTAATCACAGTCAATCCTCTCAGTTGAATCTAGGAAGTGGCACGTAGGAGTAAACTAATGGAATGCTAATGTATGGGAGATGGTGCGATTGAAGGCTTTTGCAACTAGCGTGAAGGGCTTACATGTATCGGATTATTTATGGCATAATTTTATAATATTTTCAGGAATTACAAGTGTGATGTTGCCTGTTATTCCCGAAGGGTTAGGCAGAAAAAGTAAGAGAACGGTTGTACCTACTATATCACGCCCACATCTCGTGCGTTAGGGGCCAGACTTACTGAATAATTCTTGAAGAAAAAACCCAATAACACGGTGCCCGACCTGGAACCGAAGACCTCATCATCAGCATTTAAATATGATTTTTTTGAGTCATTATTAAGTCAGTCGTGAAAAATTTAGGTTAAACCCAACTTGATTCTATAAAAATTGTGTCGCTCCATGCGCCAATCACCCTGTTTTGGCGCATGGACCGACACAATTTTTCCAGGGATTTGGGAGGTCATTAGCTAGGTTTTACCCATACACCCTTTGTCCCAAATGTCACGGTTGGTTACATGTGACTTAAAAAAAAAAATGAAAAAAATGCCCAAAATGTTTCCTTTAATTCGAAATAACATTTTGGGCATTTTTTTCATTTTTTTTTATAACTTATATGTCATAACTTGATAAATGTCGCCGTGTATACTAATAAATACTTCTTTGATAATGCCTTAAGTGCAGGTCGTGCAGGTCGTGGAGGCTTCAAAAGCTCGGCTTCATGCACACATTTCTTTAGTAAAATGAAAGCCATTAGGTCACACAGTTGTCCACTTAACACTCCATTTTGTGCAGCAACGGAAAGTACTCGTACATCTTATATACAACGGCTGAAATTCTCGCCAGCTAAGCGATGCCTTTTAAATTTGCTCTCTCACTCACACTCAGGGCTGCGTTGAGGATTAAGTTCCTTTACTATGCTAACTGTGAATGTAGTCGTTTTGTAGCTGAAAGCAGTTTGGGGGTTGTTTGGCTTATTTTCTTAGGTTTTAAGTAGAGAAAACCACACAGATAGAAGAGTGGGTGGGCTATGGAATAAGAATAAGAATAAATTTATCAAACCAGTGTTACAAACATTTTTTCTTAACCTAACTTGACGCTATGGATAATAGTAACAAAAAAAAATAATAATAACATGTTTAGAAAACAGAGGTCCCCAAACGCAACAACTCTGGCCCACAAGACACAGGTACAGCCTAGGCGCCTGTGTCTTGGGGGCCAGAGTTGCGTTTACTTAAAATAATTTGTTAGTGTTAGTTAATATGAATTAGGTACCTTTATTAAGGAAGAGCGCCTTTACCCAGCAGTAGGAACAATAATCAATACCGTAAAACTGGATGAATAGGACTGCAGGGGTGAATAGAGTCAAACTTTAAAAGGGATTTTTACATTGAATTGATATGTTACCAACAAGGTCTCTAAATAAATCACTAATTAAATAAAATAGAGTTCTATATAAAATAATATAATAGGTATATATATATATAGGTATATATTTAATTAGGATAGGATAAGATTGAAAAATACGGTCCGTTTTAACTCAAAATTGCTTACTTATTTCAACATTGTACCTAAGTAGGTATATAGATACTTATTTACATACTAGGTACTTGTGTAGATAAGTACTTATGACTTAAGTACGTACCGAGTATTTAGTTAAAGTTAAAAGTGCTCATAATGCCATGCTCATGATTAAAAGAGACAATTGCACATTATTTTTGTAGGTTTCTGTTTAAACTAACACTGTAAGTAAGTAGAGAAATTATACATAAGTAATAATTTTACAAAAGGTAATAAAATTGCACGTATTTTTCAAGTTTCTACTTTACATTTAAAAGCGCTTTTCTAACATGCAGTGGCACCCCTAGCAATAGAAATTTCTAGCCACAACGGGAATTTGATATCTTCATTTTAATATCAGGGTTTCAAATGAGAAATAGTGCGAATAGCAGTGAAAATATAAACCCCTGTTGCGGTTTATATTTCAACTGAGAGTTGAATAGATATCTACTTATGTATAGATAGATCAACGCACTTCCAGTTGTGCTAACATTTATTGACGCAGACTAGGACTAGCCTGCCTACATCACTTTTGTACATTTTGCAGACTACAAACGGGCCGCGTTTTTCTTTTGTGACCAATTTTGATATGAACGACTTTAAAGTAATACAGTCCCATTAAAACTAAGCCCATTTCAACTCATCAAAAATTTTGCAACCTAAAAAGTAAAATCGTAAGTTTATTCCATTCTGTTCAGTGTTGAATGACATCTATGTATCGAATGAATCACTTACTTTTGACTGAAGTAAACGCCATCTCTGATGTAGACGTTGAACTACAATAACTACATGCGGACTGATTAGAATCTTATAAATACTTAGGGCCCTTGAAAAAAGAACAATAATTACTATAATTCGTTGCCCTTTTTTTAATATAACGAACATGAATAGTTTTGTTATATTATGTCACCCAGTTTGAACGTTTTTTTTATTGTTGAGCTGGCAACTAGCTAGTTTTGCACGACTATCGATTTTGAAATATCGATTTATTCTCTGATTACGGTATATTAAACAGCATGTTACAGCATATATTGTTACTAGTGAAAATTTATTATATTTTTATGTTCCATAATTATAATGTTTTACGGTTAACAACAAATCATTCGTTATCAAGCAAGATAAAAGAAATAGGTACTTCAAAAATTAAGATTTTTTCACAAACAACGTTTAATAAGTATAACAACAAAAAATAAATGAAAGATGTCAAGACTACTGCAAATGCACGGAATGTACCAACTGTTGTCTTGGTTATTAATATTTGTTGTTATGGTGGTAGCCCGCGAAATTCAAATTCTCTTACGTTTTTTGCAATTTGCCGGTCAGTCTCAGGTTGTATATTGATCAATATATGATTCGCGGCTGTAATACATATGTATTTACAGAATTATAATCATTAAAATCATGAATACAACATATCACGTACGAGCACATACACATGTCTTTCTTGCGTTTTTTACAATTACCTGTAGGGCTATTACGTATCTCTGTTGACAGTTCAAGTGATGATCACTTTGGCTCAGTGTCCATCGATTAACTGTCAAAAGCTTGTTTGGTATCGGCTATGACCAGTGACTATCAAATATGACGTCATTGGCGCTCATCGTCGCTGATGGTCACCGTAACTCATTTTTTTTTTTTTTTTTCCTAGCTTTTATCTGCAATCAGTCCTCGGATTATGAGCGGATGAGTTCCGTGGCTCTTGTAGTGTAGAGTGTGGCTTCCAGTGATGCCATCTACTCGCCAGTGTTACGGCTTTACTGCCGGTCTTCTAGTGCCATGATACTGTGGCGCTTCAAGCGGATCACGTAGTCTCGCTGTGTCAACTGACGAGCTAGCTCATTTGGGTGGATGGCTAGTCGTTCTTTATATTTCCCTGCTACATTCCGAATCTCCTCATTAACTGTGGGAATGGCTAGTTGTTGGTGAATTTTAGCGTTTGTAGTGAACCGTGAGACATTGGCTATTGTGCGTAGTATTTTGTTTTGTTGACGCTGTAAGATGGCTATACTGGAGTTTCTCGCGCTTCCCAGAGCATACATCCAAACGGGCTTCAATACTACTTTGTATATTAGGAGCTTGTTATCTAGAGTTAGTCTGGAGTTGCGGCCCAGTAGCCAATGAAGATTTTTTAATCTGTACGAGAGTTCGTCTTTTTTGGCTTTGATGTGTTGTTGCCAGGTCAATCGGCGGTCCAAATGAATTCCCAGGTATTTGACACAACTTTTGTGTGGTAGGTGGTAGAAAAGTCGATCTGTGAGGTAAGATTTCAGTATACTAAAGAACGGGTGGGGCAGATGCTGTTTAATCTTGCTTAGGAGGCCCTTATGCCACACCTTGTCAAAGGCCTGCTGGATGTCCAAGAACACAGAAGAGCAATATTTCTTTTGTTCCAGCGTTTTTCTTTTATGTTCACAAACCCGGTGTATTTGTTCAACTGTCCCGTGTTGCTTCCTGAAGCCGAACTGATGGTCAGGTAGTACATTTCTCTCTTTAAGTATTGGGGCCATCCTGTGCAGCAGCACTTTATCAAAGATTTTAGACATTGTTGGCAAAAGGCTTATTGGTCTATATGAGGTTTTTTCTTGGGCAGGTTTCCCATGTTTGTGAATCATCACAATTTCTGAGATCTTCCATTGGTCAGGAAAATACTGCAATCTCAGCATGGAGTTCAACAAGACAACAAGATTGTTAGCATAATTATGCCCTTGCGTGGCAGTTCTCTCAGTACTTCCTTCGTGACTAAGTCATAGCCTGGTGTTTTTTTACTGTCGGGGCATCTTATAGTCTTTTGGACCTCTTGGGGTGTAACTGGTTTTGGTGGGAGACAAAGTTGAAAGTCTTCTTTCAAGATGGAATTCGTCAGTTTCCTCATTTGGTTTAAAAACCTGTGACAAATGTTTTGCAAAGATGTCTGCCTTTTCCTGGCCTGTTTTAGCCCCCTTGTCATCATCTTTTATTGGGGGTTTTTGTTCGTGAGGCCGGTCATAGGCTTTGGTGAATTTCCATAGCGAGTAGTTGCTTTTTTTGGTCGCGGTTAGGGACTCTAGTTTAAGCTGCAGGGTGTCATCGTTAGTCTTTTGAATTAGGCATTTAAGTTCTACTATCGCCTTATTCAAAAGAGTTTTGTCTGAAAATAGTCGAGACTGGTGCCAATTCCTGCGTAGCCTTCTCTTTTCTAGGATTTTAAGCTTTATCTGTAGTGTGAGGTTGGTAGAGTTTCTTTTCTTTCTGATATCTGATGTATTTCTCCAGCAAGCTTCCTAAATTGTGTTAGTAAAGTTTTTTAGGGCAATGTCAATGTCTTCAGTGGTTTTCAGCCTTATATTTAGCTGGATGTTTTCTTCTACAAATTCTCTGAAGGATTCCCATCCGTATGATGATTGTACAGCGATTGTGGTATTTCAGTATCAATAACAGTTGCACTAGTGGTTAGTATTACTGGCGTATGATCAGAACAGGTGTCAAGACAGGATTCAGTTTTAAAGTAGTGCCGAGAAAGACCTTTGATTACAAAAAAATCTAGCAGATCTGGGATTTTATTGATGGTCTGCTGGCCAGTAGGTAGGTTCCGCAGTCGTCAGTATCTTCAGGTTGTTTTCGTCGATGCATGTCTTCAACTGTCGTCCACGCGTCGTGATTAACCTGGAGCCCCAATGAAGGTGTTTAGAGTTCCAGTCCCCACCCGCGACAAAACTAGTTGTTTGAAGAAGTGAGAAAACTTGATGGAGTCTATTGTATGTCGCGGTGGGCAGTAGACTGCTGCCATATTAAAATGCCCACATTCATCTTCTACTGCGATTACAGTGGCCTGTAAGTGAATGGTTTGATAACTGGGCAGTACATGGTGTTTTATATTGCTACGTACAATAATGGCAGTGCCCGCATGCCCTGTACCATCTGGATGTGTAGTGATATAGGTGAAGCATCCAGGTATTTTAATGGAGCTGTTTTTAGTGCAGTGTGCTTCAGATATTAAAACTATGTCAACTTTGTGTTCTGCCATTAGTGGTATGATTTCATTTTGGTTAGGAGTTAATCCATTTATGTTCCAAGCCATAATACGGAGACCTATTTTGAGAGCTTGTCAACAAGGGTTGATCTTGTAACTCATTTTGACAGTTGCTTTCGTATCGATATTTGTATTATTGCGATTGTGTAAGCATAGTGGATATCAAATTGATGTTCACTGAGGTTGAAGTTGCTTTCGTGAAAGACGCTACTCATAGGTAGTGTTTTTCAAATTTAGTAATGAACACCGACGCCGGTATTAAATGTTAACATTACGTTTCTTGTTGTTTTATTGTTATGTGTGTTTGTGGTGAAGTAATAATGCTGGAATTTGCTGAAGAAGAGCGAAAACGAAGTCGTCTATGACACCGCCTACGCGATTATGGAATACTAGAGATAATTTATAATATTCTATTGTGTGTTTATATAGCTTGTGATGTTCTAATATGTTCATTTTCTTGCATTAATATTAGTCTTTTTATTGATTATTTTATGTGAATAAAATCGGAAATAATGAAATGGTATCGTTAGTTCTGATTTTAGCCACGCGCCAAAGGATCCTTGTAAATGAAAAGGTTTGATTTATTAAAGATGGTAGTTTTATAAATAGCTCGTTTATTACTCTAACTTCACTTTTCTACATAATCACTACATAGTATAAAACAAAGTCGCTTTCTCTGTCCCTATGTCCCTTTGTATTCTTAAATCTTTGAAACTATGCAACGGATTTTGATGCGGTTTTTTTTAATAGATAGAGTGATTCAAGAGGAAGGTTTATATGTATAATAACATCCATTAAATAGTGGAGAAGTACTGTTATTTTTGAGGTTTCTAATGTGATATCGTAAATAATTACATTTTTTCCGCTTACATTGCAAACGCAGGCTGAACCCTACGAGTTTTATCAAAATAATGTACTAAGTATTGTACACATTGAAAAGGTCTACAGAAAAGTCCATGATGGTATATGTCTATCTCTTATGGATAACCCACAATAACTTTTTTTTGTCATTTACTTTTTACGACAAATAATGGCTAATTTTCGAAGCGATTTTAACCAATACAGCATTAATCCTTAACCAATTAAATACCTTGAATACATTGTTCATTTAATATAGATCTATATGGCCCTTTACACCGTATGATTTAAGTGAATATTTTCGAAGATATTACAGATTTAAAAATTGCGGGACGTAGCGTTTGCGGCGGTACCGGCCGGCCGCCCGACAAGCCAGCCCGCGACGCTGAGCAAGTAGCTTTAAATTCCCCTTTAAATAATATAGACCCAGCCAACCCTTGCTGCCCAATGACGCACTGAGCCTAGGTCCGAACCCCACAGGGGATGCCCTCAGTGATCGGTCATTTAATTGAAATCCTTAGTTTGTAAGCCCTGGCTGAGGGCCTTAAAGTAATTTTTGGCCACCACAGGATTGTCCGGTTAAGCAGTCGACAGCCTCTCTAGGCTGAACTGCGAGTGGTAATATCAAAAAAAAAAAAAAAACGCGGTTTTCCCTGTAGCACTTTGAATTTAGCAGCGATCAGACGCGTTTATTATAAACGTTTATTAAAACGTGCTTTTCAGCGCGACAACGTATCAGTAATTATAAGTAAGTTACGATAAATAATTGTATGATAGTAGTTTTAAAATATAAATTATATTCTATTCTAAGGTTAATTTTTAAATCGCACTTATAGTAATTATAAGTACCTACATAAGGTGAGATAAGATGAGATTAAATAAAACCATAATTTATGGATTGCAATTTTCTTTTGAGATCTTGATTAAAATTTACAGTTAGATCAATTTAATATTAGGGAAATTATTTTCAAAAATCGTGTTTAAGGTGAGATATGTAAGTTCAGAAAAAGTACTTAATAGAATAGCAATCAGAATAGAATCTTTTGTTGTTGATGATTGTTGATTAACTTTTGTTTTTAGTCGCACGAATAGCAACTTATTTTTTAAGTACTTTAAATTTAATTAAAATCGTTGTTTAAGTTGAGGTATTTTAGTAAATAAAAAGAACAGAATAGAATAGGTATCTTTTGTTTTTTATGATTGTTGATTATCTTTTGTTTCTAAATGGTAAGAATTTAGATATTTTTTACTGCGGCACATACTAATAATATGGCAATTTGTGCATAGGTAAACATACATATAGAACTGAGTAAATTTTGTACATTTTGTACAGAAATTATAAAGTCATGTCTGGAAGACGTTGTCGTTCGAACATAGGTCGTAGTACAGTGAATGCCAGAAGTGTACGTTCAGGCCGGAGCGGGCCGCTATGTTTTTATATACAACGTTCACAGTTTTTCTGTAGTGTATTTAGTATCAGCATTGCACCCGTGCGAAGCCGGGGCGGGTCGCTAGTGTAAGTATATTTGTGTTTAAATAAGTTGAGAAAAAGTCAAGTAAAAATAATCCTGTACCTACAAACATTTTATTGGTTGAATTATTTTATTGTAAGTATTATACTTGTTTATATAAAAATTAGTTTACTTTTTGGCCCACAGTAGGTGCCTGTATTATACTATGTTAGTCCTCTTCTTCGTGTAGGTCATTTTAAGGTGGCTGTACCTTGTAAGTTCATTTAACCCTATTGAATGACTTTTTCATGAAAAATTCATTGAATAGGGTTATAATTATGAACTTCGAGGGTTGTATTGATGATTTTCGTGATTGTGTCTGTAACTACAGACGTGTTATTCGCGCGACTCATTTTTCATCAACGTACAACCTGACACTGACTTGGAAATCACAAAAAACGTAAGAAAATTTGAATTTCGCGGGTTACCCTGACGCAACCAACTTAAGATGTAAACGTTTTATAAATAAATTATGTTTGCATATATTAAGTGGTTTTACTAACATAAATAAAGGTATTATTTAAAGAACTTATTCAGAAGTAAACACTGACAACACAAAATAATTTACAATAACCATTTCACGTGTCATATAAACCGCTAAAAATACAATGTTCCCTTAAATCAAGTATTTTAACGCTCAAAGGGTGCTACTCAACCTAGCCGCATAATAGTCGATAAAAATTAGAGGCCTCAAGTACTGAGACGCAGAGCACCGTCCCCGTTCTGTTAGCCACCGTAACGCGATGTCCACTCAATGTGATACGCAATACCATTAATATGACATTCTCGGTTGCCAACAAACTTCGGTGTACAACTGAAGCTTGATAGCCACCGCCTATCAAAAAGATACATAATAGCCCTGCTGAAGCTTGATAGCCACCGCCTATCAAAAAGATACATAATAGCCCTGCTGATCATATTATTTTAAAATAAAAAAGTTCCAAACTTCACCACCTATAATATTTATTTTATTTTTTATTTTATTTATTTGGCTCACCAACAATTGAATACACTGCTTCATAGACACGATATATATCCAATAGAAGTTACAGACAAGTGTATCAACCTCTTACAGGTAAGCACATCATGTACCACTTATTTATCGTTGAGTGCCTACTCCAAATCAGATGAGTACCTAAATACTCACCGCACACAACTGTGGTTTTTAAATACATAACTAAAATCAAGTCATATTACAATCAATATCAATATGCTGGCAATGCAATTCCATTCCACAAAAAAATTATTGTCTCGCAAAAAAACAAATCTAGTTTTCAGGAAAACCAACTACTAAGCTAATTCTAAAAGACATGTGAATAGACTACTTATACTAAACTTATAAACATAACGCATTATTTTTTGATAATTTGTGCCATAACTTGGAACTAGATCGTAATTTCTTTAACCGGTTGATTGTAAGCGATACCTACCGGTAGCCAGTTATTGTTGAAAAATTAAAATGTGTTGAAAAATTATATGATAAAGTCTCTAATGCATCGATAGATGCCTTCCACGGTCGAATCACTTCAACACTATCTTTACAACAGCGGCTGCGTAGATTTATTGATTTGCAAGTAATCGCCTCTCAATACACATGCATAAGTGCAGTCACATTACCGTTGACCGAGCGAGGTCGTCTGATACTATCAAGTAGCCAAAAAAGGTTAAGATTAGTTATTAAAAAGTTCTTAATTTGGACAGAGTTGTCTGTTCTTTGAACTATTTCGAGTTGAACTGGGGTCTGCTCTGGAATTTGCACAAAATCCGCGGCGTGGTCACCTCATCAGAAACACAACTAAAAGAAAACGAAACCTTTACAGATAAAGTGCGTAGTAGTATTATAATTATTTCTTTATTGCAGTTAATATTATGTAGGTGATATTTTTATGTTTCGTGTGGAATAAGTAGCATATATAAATGCCAAAGTTTATGAGAATGTATGGATATTTTTACTCTCTTACACAAAAACTACTGAACAGATTTAACTGAAATTTTACAATAGCTTATACAGCATTAAATATAGGTTATACTTTTATATATATATATATGTGTAAAAAAAACACGTGGTTCACCTACGTGTTTTTTGCGGCTGATGCGGGTGGAAGTTAGTTTTACAAAATTATCATGGTATTTCAGAACAACCAACTTACAAGGTACATGATGACTTGACAAGATAATACCGTCGAGGTGGTTTGTATGACAGTAGGAAGGTAGGTTACATACATAAGAACTTTGGAGACGGGAGCCTTAAAAATTCTTAACATAAGATAAGTATTACTTTTAGTTGAATAAGTCTTGGGTAGTTAGATCTTAGATATTAAAGTAGTTTTCATGTCTCGAACAACAATATATAGCAATATAAATTGCTGTTCGAAATAATTCAATCAACAATATATGAATATAAATTGCTGATCGAAGACTTTAGATGTTGCAATTCCTGAAAGATATTGTGTGTAGAGTTGTTTTTTATAATAGATTTGGTTAAATTAAAGAACACTTTTATTAAATACAAATCTATCAAATATCATTGATATATTTTTTGGTAAACATCTTATATTAATGAAAGTCATAATCTTCATTCATTACTATAAAAGGTTTGTGTAAGTAAGTAAGTATATTTATTCGCATAAAATGTGGTATATACAGGTGTTATAAAAATGTTATAGAGCAGGACACATTCCGCCATAATTATAGCATGCAAATTTAAAATATTTTTTTACGCACATTAAAATGAACAACATAGGTACGTGCCTATCTAACACAGACATTTATACATACAATTATGTAATGATACTAAGCAGACCATAATTAAACATAACAATAATAGTTAATACGAAAAAACCGTACATACATCTAAATAAACAATTGTGTTGAAGTGGCATTGTCAGCGTAGGGCCGTAGGTAGGAAATCTGACATTGTCTAATCAATATTTAAAAGTTTATCAATGATAATCAATTTGACTAAAAGTACATTTATCACATGAATGTAGTCGTTCCTAAAAAGCTCGAGCAGTGATCTGGTTAAATTTCAATCATTACCAGTGGACTAGGCCTACAGGGGACACCACTATAAAAAAAACGCATCTAGTGCTTTACCTCAATGGTGATGTGGAAAATAGCAGTGAAATCATATCAGTCTTTATAATAATATCTATAGGTATATACTTTGTAATGGATCATTATTACATAGGTATTTGTTTCAAACATTAATTTTTACTTTATTCTACACGATAGTATCGACACTTTAAACAATTTTTGAAGCACAACACTAAATAATTCAAATGTGGAACTTTGGAACACTGTCATTTGTCAGTTTTGTTTGTCAATTGTCATGTCGTTTCTCAATAGATTTTTTCCGTCATCATTTTCTCAACGGCTGCGCTCGGACTTGGAGTTCATCGCGGTGTCCATCACATAATCTTCGGAACAATGAAGACTTGTATGTATTTCCTAATCAATCATAATGCTAAATTGGTGTGCTTGTGTTAAATATTATTTATTTTTAATTTAACCTCTTTATCTTTCAAGGTTATCAAGAAACAATGGAAGCATGCGAGTCGAAGCTTCTAGAAAACCATGATGCAACTCAAAGAGGCGCAGTTACTTAAGGGCGACGATGATCCTGAGTTCCTGGACAGGCCACAAACAAAGATGAGATCTAGAGGAACAAATGCCCAGTTAAGGGTCTAAGGTATAATCTAGGTTCAATAGAACGAAGTGTAACTGACACGTTGCAGTTTAGCTTTGTTCACCCCGTTTTACATATTCTATGCATTCCACTCGTCCAGTGTAGGTGTCTTAATTTCACTTGAAATTATGTTTAAAAACGTACCAAAAGTGCTAATTAATATTTCTTACATAAAAGTGACCTACTTACTACCTACTGCGTTTCAAGTTAAACATCATTGAAGTTCTGGACTTTTGCAATGCATACTGAGCAGAACGAAAGTTCTGCTTTAAACCACAACTAGTATTAAGGGTTTACCAACTTTGACAGCCTATTGTCAAAGAGTTTTGCGCAACACAACTTCTGCCATAAGTGTAGGGACATGTTAGGGCTACAAAGAGAAGCAATTCATGATTTAAAGTCATCCCTGTGTGTATAAATGCAACAATGTGGAGGGTTCGAAGCCACCATGCCCAGGTACAGTGATTGTTGCGAGTGGATTAGGCCTACTGGGGACACCACTATAAAAAAACGCACCTTGTGCTCTACCTCTAGGGTGGTGTGGAAATGAGCACCATGATTTCAACAGCAGCTATTTATCCAAGACAATGCGCGTGGATTCTAAAAGGGAGGTGAGTAAAAGTTTAAGTATTGTCTTTATTTCCTTTTTATTCCCTCTGTATCTTAGTGCTTTGTGTTCAGCATTTGGGGAATTCACAATCATCAATAAACATAGCATGGGGGATCAGCATTGCCCCAACATAGCTGTTCACGATTATTTCCATGAAATTCCATACTGCAACACACTTCCAACAACTTGATGACAATTTCCTAGTAAAAATAAGGTGTGATATTGAGCGCAGAGCTTTTAACCAATTTGTTGTGGATAGCAGGACAGTAGTCACCAATTTTTTAACATGTGGCATATGTCACGAGAGGCATGCCATTTTTAAATCGATTAAAACTCTTTCAAAGTTTCAGAAGGGTTTACCCAGAATAAAACTATCAAAGTTTATCACGTAGAACAAGCCTATGTGTCTGGATATTGTTTAGATTTTAAAAAATCAGTGGTTAATAACCTTTTCAGGTTGCATTATTTTTACGAATCTAACACACCATTAGCATTATTATCTATTTAAAAATTAATAATGATATTTTAGTACGAATGTACTTGTTTTCGAATTAATTCAGCAAAACTACTCCCATCTATGAATATCAGGGGTGCCTATGAAGTACCAGGCTATCATAAGTAAGTAGGAGCTTACTTCATCTGATACCCAACATTAATTTTACTTAAATTAAAGAAAACTACTCCCACCTATGAATATCAGGTGCCTATGAAGTACCAGGCTATCATAAGTAAGTAGGAGCTTACCTCATCTGATTGATACCTAACATTCATTAAACTTTAATTCAAGAAAACTACTCACGCCTATGAATGTATGTATGTGTGCTTAACAAATACCACAAGGCCTAACTCAGTAGTAAAGAAGATCCAGAACTGTTATTATACCACCTTGAATTTATACCAGCCTAGTACTTTTTATATGTTCACCTGTTTACAAAACTTGGGAAAATTCTCCTCACCTACCTACCTTCTAATAAAAACATAATCCTTCCTTGGCAGTCGGGTAAAAATGAATTGTACAGACGCCAGCACATCAAGGTAAACCCTATACATATCTATAACTACAACAGCTACTGCTGTGTTAGAAAGAAAGTATCCTCGGCGTGATTGGTGGATTTTTCAACGTTTCCAAAATTGCCCAATGGTTGCGCACACAAACAATTAGCAGCCAATAATTCATGCCTCACGGGGAATAGGCCACACCTCCTTGCTCCTACGCAACCGACCGGCCACGTTTATTCATCCCTTAGTCCATAACGCTAGTCATTAAAAATTCGCGGAGCAAGTTGGTTCGGCTTGTAGCTACTTAGTGGAAGTGTGTGGCGAACTTTTTATATTTTTTAAATGATTCATTATGGCGCCTCAGTTAACGAGAATTGAAAGGGGGCGCATTATAGCGCTCCGATTGAGTGGATGCCGTATAATAGATATTTGTCGACAGACGGGCATTACGGTGAGTAATATTTTTTGTAGTTATAATTTTTAAGTTAAAATAAGCAAAAGCTAATATTGAAAAAATGTGTCAATGGTGTTTTTCTATAGAACTTTCAAAATAGATACGAGCTAATGTTATTTGTGAGATAATTACATTAAAGTGTTACATTATTTGGAAAACTGTTACCAATTTAATTTAATTTTCGTATGCTACTTCTAGCGGCGGATGGCTCTAAACCATAATATTTAAACAACTTTGTGCCTACCGAATCTTACGAATAAGGGTGTTTCTTATTTTTCGTGCATATTACTCGTCCAGATCAAAAACCTTGAATCGTTCAATAAATATTTATATTCCCATAAAGAAAGCCAAACCAAATCAAGTTGTGCTTACATGCATGGAACATTATAAGTCAAAATAATACAATTATTTTCTTTATTGCATAGTATAAAACAAATTTCCTTTATTTACTGTCCATACATAGATTAGATATTATTGTTTATTTATTACCTACTTTATAAGTCAAAAAAGTGGAAATTAAGTGTCAGCACTAGTAAACCTTATTTTTAATACTTATTATTCCGTTCCCACAGATAAACCGAGAAAACGGTTTTGTGGGGCAAAGTTCTTATGTAATATTTTTATAAACTCTCCTTTATTATAGAAATATTAATGAAGTCGCTCCCGCTGTCTGTACGCTTAGATCTTTTTATCTACGCAACGGATTTATTAATGCTGTTTTCAGCTATAGATAACTCAAGAGGAAGGTTTATATATACCTATATAAATCACTCCACACTGCCCCACATTAGTATCTACATTGCATCCGTGCGAAGCTGGGGCGGGTCGCTAGTTAAATTATATGAAAACTTAACTAATTGTCATTTCCTTCGGTGTCTATTTAGTAATGTCCCAAACATTTGCTTTTTATAAAAAAATATCCATGCTGAAATTAAACACAGTAACCATAATAAGAAACTACATTCAAAAATACAGCTTTTACACCTAAAATAAAAAATAAAACAATAACTCAGTACTTAATATAATGAAATTTTAATTCATAAATGTTGTAAGTAGGTAATTTAAACTTATGAAAATAAATATTATGGAATGTGCACGAAATACGAGAAACACCCATAAATGTCTTTACCTACCTATTTTCTTGTGTTCTTTGCTAATGAGTTCCCGGTATAGTAAGTTTTTAACACTGCGCGTTGTTCCAAGCGCTATTGTTATTTTTTTAAAGTCGGCACCCGATTGGATTTTAAAGTAAATACCTACGCAATTAGGCACTTATTTTTGTCTGTTGAAACATTGCAGGGATAAGACTTTTTTAGTGCTGTTTGTGTGTAAATAATAATAAGCTAGCAATTATTGTAGGAAAGCATATAAGTAGCCTATTGAGTAATAATGTGCAAATAAACAATAGCTACTTGTTTCGTTCCAGGAAAAAAAAACAGTTTACTTTTGGCTTCAGCGGTGGCATGAAAGTGGAGCCATCGAAGCGCAACATCGCCAACTTTACGCGAGAGCCACGACGGCAGCAGACGTTGGCTATCGTCTCTGCACACTCTGCTGATCCGTTTTTAAGCACAAGAGTGTTCTCAACTGCATACAATGTGAGTCCATGTATACTTTTTTTTATAGTCATAGTTTTACGCGCACCGCGTGCCCTGGACGTGCTAGCAATACCTAATAATTGCGCAAGCTACAGCAGCAACGTATTGGACTCAGTGAATGACATTACTATTAGATAAAGCTTCAGTTCTTTAGCACCTATCTCAACAAAGGTGGAAGTTCTCAATTCGACGGATTGTCTATTTATGTATATGTTTATATTTAAAGGAATAATTTGAAACTGTCCCATACTCATATATAGTGTAACTGGTAATTAATGACCAATACTTATACACGTGATTGCTCATGATAACAAACAACTTTCCCAAAGAAACATTTGCTTTCACTTTTATCACAATAACACAACAGCCTTATGAAATTCGCGCGCACGAGCCTGTGACGTATCAGCTGTTAGGCCGCTGCCTCGAATTTTGCGGGCAGCGGGGCGGCGGCGGCGGCGGCGCCGCACGGTGGGCTGAAAATCGGCTTTCATAGACTTAGGGATTTCAATTTGCAAGTGCTTGTTTTTATGCCGGATATCGCTTCTATTAGTCATTACTATGTACAAAAATGACACCCGAGTTAATTCTACCCAAAAACGAAGGAAATATAATTTTTTTACGAAAAATTTGTATGAAGCTAGTATGAAAAATCGAATTATCTCCTAAACGGCATGTTTAACCGTAATATCCTTGGAGATGGTCATAGTGCTAATTATTTATGATTTTTTGGTTGGCGATTGGACGAAAAATTTAATGCCGTTTTTTTTTAAAAAATCGTCAAAATATTTTTATTTATTTTTACATGTAAAACGATCCCTTTTAGTGTCTAAGTTAAAAAGTTCGATATGTTAACATATCATTAAATATTACAAAAAAACCCAAACACACTCAAATACAAATTTACAAATATGTACATATATATCTTTTTTACAAATTTTCCTTATCACTCTCGTTGTCAGACTCCAATTCTGAGTCAGCATCCAGATTGGATATATCCAAAAATTCGAACTCAGTTTCCTGAAATTGAATTAAGTCGAGAGTTTCAGCAAAAAAGCTCTGCTTTTCTTGGCATCTAACTTAGGCCTTTGTGCACTTAGCAAAGGGTCCGAAGAAACAACAAGCATATTTAAAATCTCGAAACAAAGATTTTAGGAGGTTTCGAGAACATCATTCGCGGAAAAGAAGCAGGCAGGATTCCAATCAAGACATTTTAAATATGCTTGTTGTTTCTTCGGACCTTTGCTAAGTGCACAAAGGCCTAAGTTAGATGCCAAGAAAAAGCAGAGCTTTTTTGCTGAAACTCTCGACTTAATTCAATTTCAGGAAACTGAGTTCGAATTTTTGGATATATCCAATCTGGATGCTGACTCAGAATTGGAGTCTGACAACGAGAGTGATAAGGAAAATTTGTAAAAAAGATATATATGTACATATTTGTAAATTTGTATTTGAGTGTGTTTGGGTTTTTTTGTAATATTTAATGATATGTTTTATTTTTTTTATTTTTTTTATTTATTTTACTTTATTTTACGAATGCTTAGTATTAATTCCTTAAATTAACTTATTTTGTATAAAATATAACTTCATATGTTACTTCAATATAAATCTTTTTTTATTTAAATTAATATAAATGTGTCAAAAACAGCAATTTTTTTATTTTATTTTTCTTGTTTCGTGTGTTCTTAATATTTGGGTTAATAACATATCGAACTTTTTAACTTAGACACTAAAAGGGATCGTTTTACATGTAAAAATAAATAAAAATATTTTGACGATTTTTTAAAAAAAAACGGCATTAAATTTTTCGTCCAATCGCCAACCAAAAAATCATAAATAATTAGCACTAAGACCATCTCCAAGGATATTACGGTTAAACATGCCGTTTAGGAGATAATTCGATTTTTCATACTAGCTTCATACAAATTTTTCGTAAAAAAATTATATTTCCTTCGTTTTTGGGTAGAATTAACTCGGGTGTCATTTTTGTACATAGTAATGACTAATAGAAGCGATATCCGGCATAAAAACAAGCACTTGCAAATTGAAATCCCTAAGTCTATGAAAGCCGATTTTCAGCCCACCGTGCGCCGCTTGACTGGAGTGCACCGCTCGTTGCCCGCTCCCGCGCCGCTGTTTTCGAGAACCGGTCCATTTAAATGTACCGCATAAGATCCTGCCGCTCCCGCGCCGCCGCCGCCGCCGCCGCCCCGCTGCCCGCAAGATTCGAGGCAGAGGCCTAAGGCAGAGCACCCGCGCGGCTAGCTAGCCCGCTCCGTAATGTGTGTGATAAAAGCAAATCAGTATAAAAAAAAAATGTATATAGAAAGTTGTTTGTTATCATTAATCACGTGTTTAAGTATCGGTCACTATTACCAGTCACCCTATAGTTAAATTGACCCGTACAATTGGTCATAATTAAGAATCGGTAAGTATTGAAATTGACAAAATTTTCTTTGTTTTAGATTTCAATGGACACCGTTACAAGGCGCCTTAAGGACGCCGGAAAAAATGCTGCCGCCCTGCCAAGAAAATATTAATGAACCAGGCGCATAAGGAGGCAAGAGTAAATTTTTGCCTGGAATATTATAATTTTGACTGGGCAAACAATATAGTCATTTCTGTAGATGAAGAGGCGTAACAGACAGACAAAGTAACTTTCGCATTTATAATATTAGTATGGATAATTCTTCCAATAATGCTAAAGCGGTAATAAAAAAAATATTAACTTCTTTTCGCACCATTGTTACATTCTTGATAATGTTTTCTTTGCTATTGTTGGTGACAGCAAGCAGAATTAATAGTGTAGATAGTGTGTATAATAAATCTGTAATAAATATAAATGAAAATAGAAGCTTGTAAAATATAAATATGATCCAGTTGTTTTTAATGTATGGTCAGTTTAGTTTTATATTTTCTGTTGTTTGTATAGTTTATAGTTTTATACCTATTTGTTGTTTGTATGGTTTAGTTTTATATTTTAATTTAGAGTATTTTTGTTTCTCAGTATTGTATTATAGTAATATTAATATTTAAAAATAAAAGGTTAAAGATTGTTATGTCGCATTTTATTTTGATACTACCCTGCTGATCTGCGCAACTTCGTCTGCGTCACATAGGTAACCGAGAGAGTTAGAGAGAGTGGTTCTTAGGCACCTATAAAACAATTATAAAGGTAGTTGAACTTTCTTAGAAGTGGTTCGTGGATGAAACAATCATCCACGAACCACTTCTGTGATACAGGCCGCCTATATTTCTCATCAAAAACAGGACGCTGTCATGGCATGATGCCCTCTCTATGCCACGCCAAATCAACCCTTTCCCATTAAAATAAAGTTCATTTTTGATTTCAGATTACGGAATGTATTTTTTTCTGCCCTAAAGCAAAATAAATCTTAAGAGAACGAAGGTATAGGTATAGTTATTTTAAAATGTAGAATCTGTGAATTATGCTAGTTGCGACTAAAATTAAAACGACCAATCCGACCAATTATTTGTAGTGCCTATCCTATTCCTTTCACGCAAGTAATGAGCTGCATGTTCATGGGTAATTTAGAATATTATATTATATTGACAAATAATCAACGTTCCTGCTACAGTCTGTTAATACAATGTTAAGGTGATTACAATGTTACATACCTACTTCAGTTATCATTAGTATTTTTTTTAATACCGTCCAATACACCTTCCTAACACCACAGGCACTATCTATTACAGAAATCATGTAAGATACGTCAAATAATATCCCGTAGCTCAACAAAATCAGATTCAAATAGTAGTAAGTAGGTGGTATATTTTTATAATAATTTCACGCGTACGAAGTTCCCAAGTATCAGCTAGTGAATATTATGAATAAATTATATGAAAAACATTTAATCCCATCGGTATCGGGAACTGGGTTCGAGCTAGCAATAGTCAGGGCTCTTGTAAAAGAAACCACTAGTATAATATTATTATTATCATAAAAGTAAAAATAAATTGATTTAATTAAACGCAAACACGAAAAGAAACCCATTTTTTTCATTATTTTACTCCATATTTCGTCATTCATTACCTATGAATACGTTTCGTCGCGTATGGTCAAACTCGCAATCAGTCAAATTCATGAAAATCGCAATCCGTCAAAATTGCCTAGCGTCAATATTGACCAAAAAAATCTTATTAGTCCGTCAGTCATAAAAAAGAAATCAGAATAGAGAGTCATAAAGAAGACGATACAGTGTGTCGAAAACTCGTGTGACGTCACATTTCGGAACACTTTTTACCGGAAAGTGACATCACAACCCCATCTTTGATGCATTTAATATCTTCATAAGTTTTTATTGATTTGATAAAACACAAAATACGTATCCAATATTTTTCGATAATCTAAGTGGCAGACAAAATATAGGCAGGTAATCATATTTTTTACTCAGGAATAATCCCTTTTCTAATATTACATAGATATTTCACAAGCGCCGGGCGTACCGTAACCGTCAACTTATTTTTACTACCATACCATTACTTAGATTCCATTCAAGTATGCGATCCGCCAAACTAGTATTTTGGCATAGCAAGTATCTTATTCTACACAACGACGCGCATACGCACACAGCCTAACGCACGCACTGCAGCACGAAACATTACAAGCAAGAACAGACAAAAAGATATTTATCTCTTTCGCACGATTCTCGCTGTTGTTGCTTATAAGGCGCTCAAGGTCACAGTGGGGTAGGTTGATGTGCTGGCGACTGTACAGTTGGTTCATTTGATGATACTTTAGCATCGATGACGAAGCGGTACTACAAAAACAAAAATTGTTGAAACAGTTGTGAATCGTGATCTTTTGTTTTTTGATGACAAACCGGGACAGTGACGAACCGGGCATAAGTCCTTTACACCACACGACTGAAGTAAAACTTAAACAAATGCCGAACAACCGTCTGTGAAACTTCTTTACGCACGCTTGACTTGGGAATAAGCTGGTGAATGTGTATGCTTTATGGGACATAGGTTTGGAAGTATTTTAGTTGTACTTTTTTAACTTTTTGACCGCACAGACGTCTATGGACGTCAAATCAAAAAGTGCTCAATTCCATGGACAGTATGGCACGTCAAAAATACACCTTTTTTACAGTTGCTTGGCGTAGAGAAAACACGATTTTCGTAATTGACGTGGCGGTCAAAAGGTTAATATGAATAGCTGCGGAGGATGTCTGAAAGGCTCCCGTGATTGAAAAGTTGGGTGGTAATGGGTTGGCTTGGTATGGGCATATGATGCGGAGGAATGAGGAAAGTTGTATGAATGTGGATGGGGTATAAGACTAGAGAAAGCCCAAAGAAATAATGGCAAATTGTGTAAAGGATGATATGGCAAGAAAGGTGTCTAGCCACAACTATACCTACCATTTTGTCACATATTTGTGTCGTTTGGTGTACAGGGCACGCGTTTGCTTGTCACGTATGTGACAATGGTGTTCAAAAGGGTACCTAAGCAGTGGTGCCAATTCCCTTGTTCACAAACTAAACTAAATTTAAGTTAAGTGCATCTTTTTCTTTCCATTTCATTATGAAAAGGACAGAAGATAATTATATTAGTTTAGTCCTGTCAAATTAGTCGGCACCTGACGTAATTTCATGTAATTTTAGTAATCAACTTTTTAATCACGTCTAAACTTGTCAGACGCTGGTTAATTTAGAGTATTAGACACTAATGACCGCAAGGAGGTAAGGCAGGGCAAGGAGCTTTACGGACGCTTTTACCGGGCCCTACGTGGGCCCGACTGTAGACTTCTTAGCGTCCGTATCTTGGCTGCGCTTCGGTGACCTCTTCGGGGAAACCGAAGGTTTTGTCTGTGCAATAATGGACGAAGTTATGATGACGAATAACTATCGGAAATACATTGTGAAGGATGGCACGGTTGACATATGTCGGGCATGCCACCGTCCGGGAGAATCGATCCGACACATTATTTCTGGGTTTGCGTTCCCATTGAAGGACCACATTTCAATTTTGATTTTTTTAATGCATGAGCCGTTAGTAAATGTTCCCAAACGATTGTAAATTCAGCCTTTAGTTTGTAAAAGCAGCCACTCAAAGTTACAATAGTTTAAAGGTGGTCCCTCAGTCGTGACTGACAGGCATCCATATCTCAAAACCTAGTTAACATTTTAAACTCCTCTATATGACTGCGTATAGTAAAAGATTTGTAAAACTAATTTATTGAATATCAACCCTTCCTGTTCACACAGTAAAAAGAACTAGCATGCGGAAGGTGGTCCCTCAATTGAGCACCATAAGTTCCCGTGAGTGGAGACCACGATGGAATTTGAAATTTATATATGGGTCTAGCGTAAGTAAAAGTACTTGAACGATTGTATGTTCAACCTCTAGTTTGTAAAAGAAGCCATTCGAATTAGTTGGAGCTCTTGAATTTATTCCCGGACCTAGCGCCAGTGACCTCGGCCATTACAGATGTCACTACTTTTTTAATGAAAGCATACGTATTTACGACGACTTACGCTTTAAATTTGATGAAAGTCCTCCAAAACGAACAAATTTTTATACATACATTTTGCTACTTTCTCATTAGTAGTACTGTTTGAGTTAAAAACTTCAGAGCTACACTGTCAGTGCCGGGTATTTCTTTTTTTTTTATCATTATTAGCATTTTTTTCTTTGTGTTTTTAATTATCTAAGTGATGTTAAATATTAATGATCATCATCATCATCAGCCTTTAATGTTCCCACTGCTGGGACTCAGGCCTCCTCTCTTATGAGAGGGAATGGGCTATAATCCACCACGCGGGCCCGGTGCGGATTGGTAGATGTCACATGTCTTCGAATTTTTGGTTCTAGGACATGCCGGTTTCCTCACGATGTTTTCCTTCACCGTTTTTGAGCGCTTAAATATTAATAAAAACTAATATCAACAAACAGTCACTACCTAGTTTTTACTTTTTCCAGAAAATCCTGCTGTGTGGTCACCTCAATCTTAGTATTTCTTCCCAGGAATTCGATGATTAGTTGTGATGAAACGGTACATTTATTGATGCTGTTTAGTAAAGTAATCATTAGTAAAAATATTTACTAAAGGATAGACTGTAGCATTCGTCTATTTAACTTCAGAATGCCACATAAATTGATTTTACTTATGATAAACGTTTTAATTGAGGGACCAACTTAAATTGATTGTAATTTTCGAAAGGCCTCTTTTACAAACTAGAGGTTTAATATACAATCGTGCAAGTACTTTTACTAACGCTAGACCCATATATAAATTTCAAATTCCATTGTGGTTTCCACTCACGGGAACTTATGGTGCTCAATTGAGGGACCACCTTCCGCATGCTAGTTCTTTTTACTGTGTGAACAAGAAGGGTTGATATTCAATAAATGAGTTTTACAAATCTTTTACTATAAGCAATCATAAAGAGGGTAATAAATCATTTTATATTTCGACAACAGAAGTTTTATTATTCTAACCTAAATTAAGATAAAATAAAAACTCAACCCACTCACCACAATCACCTCAAAATACACACCGTCTTCTGAAGCTAAAGTTAATTTTCGTTTTTTTTTTAGTTTTTGAAGTCGGTTTTTTATTAATATTTAACATCACTTAGATAATTAAAAACACAAAGAAAATAATGCTTATGGTGATAAAAAAAATACCCTGCACTGACAGTGTAACTCTCTTACGACGACGTACGCTAGTATTACTATTAGTATTACTTTCCAGGAATTCAATGATTAGTTGTGATGAAACGGTACATTTATTGATACTGTCTAGTAAAGTAATCGTTTGTAAAAATATTTACTAAAGCATAGACTGTAGCATTCGTCTATTTAACTTCAGAATGCCACATAAATTGATTTTACTTATGATAAACGTTTCAATTGAGGGACCAACTTAAATTGATTGTAATAGAGGTTGAATATACAATCGTTCAAGTACAAAAGTACTTGAACGATTGTATATTCAACCTCTAGTTTAACTAACGCTAGACCCATATGTATATTTCAAATTCAATTGTAGTCTCCACTCACGGGAACTGATGGTGCTCAATTGAGGGACAACCTTCCGCATGCTAGTTCTTTTTAATATATTCAATAATTTAGTTTTACAAATCTTTTACTATAAGCAGTCATAAAGAGCAATTGTAAATTTTAACTAGGTTTTGAGATATGGATGCCTGTCAGTCACGACTGAGGGACCACCTTTAAACGATTGTAACTTTTGAGTGGCTGCCCTACTCTTACAAACTAGAGGCTGAATTTACAATCGTTTGAGAACTTTTACTAACGGCTGACGCATTCAAAAGATCAAAATTCAAATGTGGTCCCTCAATGGGAACGCAAACTTTTTTATGTTGTTTTTTAATGAAATATTTAAAAATGTAACGAATATGTATATAAATAAATAAAGGAAATAATATGGAGAGAGGCATAATTTGAATGACTCAGTAAATTATCAAAAAAATATTTATTTTCCGTTGCACTTACATCGATTCACTGTCCTCATTGTTAAATTAATTTATTTTCAACCATTCACTCGGACTTGGAAAAATAATACTTATCTCCAATTAACCTATGTTTAAACTATTAAGTTAAATCTAAACAGTAATGTACATTTGAGATATTTTTACAAAAAAAGTGAAAGTACAAAAACGGCTCCTAGGAAACCTCAGTTTATTAATAATCAAAAAATAACCTATCAGAATTTTGTTAACTTTTAAAGTCCAAACTTTATTTCGATAGTGGTCTATAAGAATGCAGCGACATGAACCTTTTGAACGCTATAGTCACATATACCTACGTGACAAGCAAGCGTGCCCTGTACGCCAACGAACACAAATAAAATTGTGACCTGGCGTGGAGGGGCGTTTATGCTTTCAAAAGTCTAGCTTTCAAAAGGTTAGCACTGAAAACGCTTCTATAAATGACGACATTAAGCACGATTTACATTGGTCAAGTATTAAGCGAAGTAGTGGGTAAGGAGTAAGGACAGTAGTCTAAACCGATCGGACAGCAGTAAGTCAACTATGTTTTCACCACTCGCCAGTGTAAATCGGACCTTAGCGCCTGATGCCTTTTACCGCGCCGCTGCGATAGAGCAGTACTGCTGCTGCAGTTTGCCTTTGGAGTTGCACCTTAATCATCGATTGGATATATTAGTCTTCCCAATACAATAATCTATAATTCTCAATAATGTGATCAATGTTTTGGGACCCGTATTCTAGAATCTTTCATTCTTTAAAATACGTGCGCCATATGAGTACAATACAATATATACAACCTTAAGAGACTTCGTGTATGATATAGTTGCAAACAAATAATAATTTTTATTTTTATTAGTTCGTGTCAATTAAAGCAATGTTTGGTTTCCAAAAAATACTTTCAAATAATGCAAATTATAAGTACTTCACATCTATAAATAAATGTATTACTTGAATAATTCGAAGTACAAAAGTTACATACTTATGCTAATAATGCGAGTTATACTGGTATCTATTACAAAATAATGGCTCTTTACTTTAAACAGTGGCTCAAACCAATTGACTAAGGAACTCTTTGTCATAAAACAATATGCAACTAGTCTTGAACACAGTATGAGATAACTAAATAATAATAGATCTAAGATATTGGCCTATTCGGTGATACCCAAATGAAAGCTTATATAAAAACACACTAGTGGATTTCCAACTCACTGCTCAGCGTCGACACTTGAAATTCCAAAAACGCAATAATATTTGGCATCTATGTAGTTTTCGGCTAGTGTAAATGAAAACGGGTATTTATCTCTCAACACATTGTCTGAGTAAAATTAGTTTCAATCAATCAAATAGCTTGAATCTAGTTTTTTTAAGTATCCTTAAAATGTTAAAAAGCTGTCATCAGTATTTTAACTAATTCTAAATATTAGTGAAAGGTTAATTTTCACACATTTCTTTCTTATCGTAATTAATTTATTTTAATTTCCGTTTTTTTTTTAAATTCAGATCATTATTATTATAATAAAGATAGAAGTCTGTTAATGTCCCGAGAAATGCACAAGTACTCACAAATCACATACAAAACTACACTTTTCTGTTTTTCACAACTTTATCATTGTCTTAGGAAGTATTTCACTTTTCAATAGTTATCACTTTTCGAAGTCCTCACAAACTATCTCCGATAGAAATAAACCAGATATTCTCTTTCCTATAACATCCGTGTCTATGATTGGCTTAAGATTGCGCCATAGACACGTTTTTACCAATAATGAAACTGCCACCATTTACCGATACTTCTACGACACAAGACACTTCTCTAAAAAAACACTATTTAGGCCTGAAAACCCAATTAATTTTCAACTAATTATATAACTTGTTTTTTTTTTTGTTGCTTTAAAATCAATAAATAGTCGAGTCACTGAGTTGGCAAATTAGTGCCGTCTCAGATTGTTATTCCCATATTATTCTTATTCTTTTTTGCGCTCAAAATGAAAATATACAAATCGCACTAATATAATATGTACCTTATGTGCGAACTTAACCCAGAATTGGATTTTCTTACAGCAAATCTTATTTCGATTGCGCGATTTGCAATCTGAAATTGGAGAATCGCGTTCTGACAGCTGATAAAATCGAGTCAATTGATTGGTGGTGCCAAACTTTTTTGTTAATGGGTCTATGCTAGAAAGAGAAAGCCTCGTTTTATTCATAGTACATGCCATGCCTGTCTATCTGATTACAGTGGCGGTATGTATCGTAAACGCTAGTCTTGAGCCTCCTGCCCATTGAGTGAATCTCAAATGTTGTTCATGTCGAAGAGAACTTGCGCGATTGTTCGAGAAGCTTCCACGCTGCTTAGCGCGATCGTTGCTAGGTGAGCCTCGTAGGACCGGAGTTGTCTGTAACGGAAAAGTAATTTTAAATAAATCACATATTCTCTAAAATATTTTTTTTTCCCAGATATAATTTAAACACTGTCCACATTCTGGAAAGTCAGTGAACAGTTATTTGCAAAACTTTAAGACGTAATGTTCAGTGGCGGATCTATCATACAACCTGTAAAGCCCGGCTTGCCTTACAATCAACTCAACAAATAAAAAAAAATACATTCTTACAAAAATAAAAATGTATGTCAAACAATAATAATATCAAAATCTGCGCTAAACGTAACGTGATGCGATGCGACGTTGCCAGGTTTCCACACCACTTTATCAATCCAGAAATTATTTTAAATTCGCGCGCATCAAACGCGACGTTGTCAAAATTTTCTGATATCTCCGATACTGGCCAACTCTGGCTCGCTCTAACACTATACAAAAGAAGAGTTGTGCCTACGGCCTACGGCCAGTGACCCAGTGCTAGCGCGTTCTCTTTTACACCCATTGGCTTGTAATTTGGCTTCTCTGACCTTTCATTTTCTCTAGCAAAATGTTCTTGTTTTTGATAACAATAATAGGCACGAAATTTGAATTTTGTATTGAATTAAAAGCAAGGCTTTTTTATGAATGTGTGAGTGTAAGTTTGAGAGAGAATTGTGTGTTCGCGCCAAGAATGCGCGAAAAGCTGCGCATCGCGCGAATTTTGATAGAAACAAACAAACGATTTCACATTAGTTCATATTTGTTTTGAGCGGTTACTGGTGCATTTCTTTTTTGTGTTTTAGTTTATTTAATTTCTTGTGATTTAAAGTTTTGTGATTAGTTTTTCCTATGATTAACGTTGTTTAGTAGTGATT
This sequence comes from Lycophotia porphyrea, assembly GCA_950005105.1. Lineage (NCBI taxonomy): Eukaryota > Metazoa > Arthropoda > Insecta > Lepidoptera > Noctuidae > Lycophotia > Lycophotia porphyrea. The sequence goes on along the minus strand of OX465391.1, from coordinate 11,491,148 downwards.
ATAGTTTTTTTAACACTAAAATGAATTCTAAAACGGATGCAAGTTCCTTGTGAAGGATTAAAGTGTGTGAAATCGGTGCTGGGCAGGGTAAATGCTTTGAGTTTTTTTAATTGGGCTTTGCCTCCATTTCATTGCGGGCACGCCATGTAATGTTATCCGAATAGAGTGTGGTAGGTAGAGTGTGGCAATGTAATGTTATCCGAATAGAGTGCTTCTTACCTGCGTCCAGTATTGGAGTAAATAACAATATTTCTCAATATAAGCGCTGCTGTCAATCGTATACTTTTCGTAACTGGACCCTCGTTCTCATCCTGTCAAACAGATAACATTGTTATCAATAAAAGTTTCTACCAAAATATGTATACAGGCAGACTATTTAGCTAAAGCAATCAGTACGCAACATATTTGCTCCCTCTCTTTTTAGCATGACGTTTTAAATATTTTTGTCTCACTCTATCTATATCTATCTATCTCATAGAAATTGGATTTGGACTTAAAAGCTAAATAGTCGACCTGCACCCCTTTACATAAACGCACTAACGAAACTGATTTTTAATGTGAGTTTCTAATTTAGCATCGAAGCGTAGCATACGTGGATAAAATTACATGCATTAAAATATTTGTAACATATTATTAAAACAATATAAACATAAAAATATAACCAAAGTAATTAACAGTGGTTACTTCAAAATAACCAACATGCAATACTTAAAAGATACTGTTATGTAGTACATTTGAATTTTCTATCTACTGTTTGAACGGGCGCAACCAGACCCGATCCCCGACAACCTGACATATTTTGAGTCAATATGATGCTAAGTGGTGACATATTTTGAATTAATATGATGCTAATAGGAGACATATTTGGATGCGACGATCAATCGTTGTCTGGTTGCACCATAAGACAAATTGAGTGCTCTGATAAAACATTGAACGACGACAAAATACACCAAATAACGCACACATTGACCTTCAAGATATAACAACTGCCTTTAACATAAATAGTCCGAAATGGCTCTCTATGAACGCGGCGAATAATTTGTTGAGCACCAAACGCGTAACATTGTCTTGCCACATGTTCTGATGTTAAATTTAAATACGGTCGGGCAAGGAGCTGTTGGGTTTTTCCATCAAGAGTTTTTCAATAGTTGCCCGGAATCTCCAGTAATAGGCTCGCCTACATGGGCGAAATGACCTCTACAAATTCGTGGATTACAAGCGTGATGTTATGTTAATTTTCATCAATTTCGTTCCTTTATTGAGAACCACATAGCTTCGCTACGTTCATGGAAAGCCATATCGAAGTGCAGTACTAAACAACAAAACACTGACACACTCAAGCTACAACGTGTTAGGGGTGGGTCTCACCAGTTGTTCCGGCGTGCGACTGAGTTCGGCCCTGTGCTGCGCGTGCACAAACACATAGACACGTTAGTGACGTCACACGCAGCGTGACTCTATGAGTGATGTGACTAGGCGAGGGTAAGGGAGACAAATTGGGAGAACTATGTGTTTTTTTTGGATCTAAAGCAAGCTTAAATAGGTCCATCTCGAAATGGATGTCTTTAAATTAAATACATGAGGTGTCTCATAAGAGGATTTAAAACGCAAGAGTAACTAGACAATAACATGACCTATTATTTTAATAATGTTTGCTGTTTTTTGACAAGATATGCAAAATTTACTCCATTTTTCTTGATCTAAAATTAATGGGTTCAATTATTTTTGACTGAAGTTTTGTTTTAAACATAAGCAAAACCATAGCCAGATGTAATGAAATAGATTAAACCGCTTATAACTTTCGTATGTAAAATGCGTATTTGAGCAGAATGACCATGATAAGATCTCTCCTTTACGAAATATCAGTCGAAACAAACATAAGCAAGTTTATGAATGAAAATCTCATGATTGACAACTACTACTACGATATTAACAAACGCACAACTCTTATTACTTCTGGTAGTACGACTGGTAGTAACACGGGTTTTATCATTATTATTACCCAGTAACCTAGGTTTATTCATCAGCATAATTTTAAAATAACGCTTATTTCATCTTATTAAATGAATGGGAAGAAATCTTGTCTTTGTTCCTCGTAGACGGCGCTAGATGTATAGTATGCTAGTTTCTTTAAGCTGCCATGGAGTTTTTTGCTGAAAACTTTGTTGCTGCCAGCAAAAAATCCCCATCGAGCAAAGGCTTGGAGAAACCGGTACGGGCAGATTACCGGCCGGTTGTGAGTACCGGACACTATACTTGATCTGTTAAGGTCAGCGGACGTAAATGCACACGTAGTTAGTCGAAACAAGATACAGATTCCAATGTTCAATGCAGCAAACAGAAATCCCCTTTGATGCCTTGGGGTCGATATCTAAACAACATTGGAATTTGTATCTTGTGAACACTATCTACGTATGACACGTCCTCAATTTGACCGTACCAGTTCGACCAAACCTTTTACATCGCATTTATACCTCACACTTACGAACTAAAAGAAAGAGAATACATCATTATATCCTTACCATAAGCTCCCTCGGGTTGAACATGTCGGCGGCATGTTTGTTGAGGGCGGCGAGCGCAGCGTTCGGGGGGTAGCCCAGCGTCACCGGCTTGCCGTCCGCGCCTTCTGCGGCTGCGTGACGACGGGAGTTGTAGATGGCTCTTAACGCCTGAAATGTTGTAATGGATCTTCAGAAAGGGGAAATGATAGGTAAAATATAGGACAATCCCGCCTGCCAACCACTAAGCTCATTTTTGCTTGCACTCACAACATGAAGCGAACGAAGCGTTTTCACTCCTAAACCACTAAACCGATCATCCTGAAATTTTGCATATACGTTGTCAGGAGTACAGAAACGGACATAGGATACCTTTTATCCCGAAAAAAGCTTCTGTTCCCGAGAAAACCACAATAACGTTCTATAATGTATAATGTATGTTCAATAGCGAATATTACAAACACCGCAGGAATGGTTTACAAAAAAATCCTTCAGTTTGTGATTACAGGTATGTTACACAATTGGGGTGCAGATTAAACATATAGAAACTGAATGCGTATCACGCACTTAGCCACAAACGTCCATCTTGATCGAAGCATCATCCTCGCAGTGCAGAGGTCTCTCAAATCAAGTTTTACGCCGCTACAATAACATATCAGTTCACTTACTTGCGCAGTACAATGCTTGTCAGTAAGATGGTTGAGGAGCGCGAAGGTCTTCCGGGGCACTCGGTCGCAGTCGAGCCACATGCAGGGAGCCTCGCCTCCGGCGGAAGGCGGGCAGTGCGTACGAGCTGCGTGCGTGAATACGTCCGCTGCATTAGCGAATGATCTGAAAACATATAAGGGTTCATGTTAAGGTGGAAGCGTACGGGCAGCCCGCGAAATTCAAATTTTCTTAAGTTTTTTTGCAATTTGCAGGTCAGTGTCAGGTTGTATGTTGATGAAAAATGAGTGGCGCCAGTAACACGCGTGTAGTTATAGAATTACAATCATAAAAATCATCAATGCAACCCTATAAGTTCATTTAATCCTTTTCAATGAATATTTTATGAAAAAGTCATTGAATAAGATATTCCGGACGTCGGAATCTTAGTGTTTTTTTTTCTGCAAAAACGTTTTTTATGCTAGAAGGAACACAAAGATTTATTGCTAGATACTTCTACTTTAAAAATATGAAGGCTGAAAACGGAATAAACTAGCGAATATGTTTTGCCGATGCAAATCCTCTACTCAATTTTGCTAAACACTGACATACAAAAGTTGGTTGCCGTGTTATGACGAACAGATTTACCCGTCTCAACGTTGCAATTTTAGTTAGTCAGTAAATATTTTTTACCTAAAGAACTACAAATAACATTAATTTATTAATATCGGCATTACCTCTGACCATTTATTTTAATTTGCGTAAGATGTTGTCCTTGCAACGAGATCGGAAAACGCAAAATGGTAACAAATCCTGTTTCGCCTAGATATGCTAACTGTTACTTACTTGCCACATCCCCTCCAGTGACATATCCAGGGCGTCTCGTCTTGTGGATTGACGGCGTGTACCAGTGTGGGTGGTGTCGGCATCAGGGCGGGAGGTGGGGTTGCGGACGGCTTCGGAGTTGGTGGCTTTTGTGGCTAAAACAAAATATTCCAAGCATTCATTCACCAAAATTCATTTATTCGCCAAATAGGCCCAGTTAGCAGTGCCCGACGCTGGTATTCAACATACATCATTATCTGCCTAGCCTTTTCCCAACTATATTCGGGTCGGCTTCTAGTTCAACCGGATGCAGCTGAATACCAGTATTTACATGGAGCGACTAACAGTCTGACCTCCACAACCCAGTTAGTACTGGTTATTACGATACCCCTTGGTTAGACTGGTTGTCAAACTTTTTGCCACTGTACCTGTAACGACTGTCAAAGGCAAGGTAACGACTTAACGTGCTTTCCGAGGCACGGAGGAAACTCGGTATGTAATGAGTGGTCACTTATTATTTATCATTTTTACTTTACATTGTAGGAAACGTTAAAACACGTTAACGTTATAATATTTCATATTTACCTCAGGAACAGGCTGGTTGACGACGAGCTCTTTATCACCGATCTTTGTGTTACCCACCATCACCGGCTGACGGGTGATCACTTGTCTCATCACCGGCTGTGTAGTGGCTTTCTGTAAACATGACGAGATATTAATTACTTGAATATAAAGCCAAGTTAATAAGTAAACCTGTTAATCAGAAGGATGTCCTTATCGAGCGGGGCATTTGTGTAAAACGACCCTCAAAGCACGTATTCCTCCCGTCCTTGTGATATTTTTTTTGTTCTAAACCATACCATAATATTGTAACCTAAGTAAACGCAAACGGTGATTTCCCTCACCAAAAAAAAAACGGTTTTCTTCATGTGTTTGACACAATTACGAAAGAAAACGCATGTTACGAAAGCCATGATTCATTGATCTGTCAACGACTAAAAATGACTACAGGATCAGTCATAAAATATCTGAAAAGATCAATGAAAAAAAAAGCATTTTTATAAATAAGCGCAATTGGCAGTTCAAGTCAGGTAGGGTACAGGGTAGATGGGGTAGGTAGGTACTAGGGAGGTAGTTAGGTAGGTAGGTAGGATAGGGTAGGGTAGGGTAGAGTAAGTTAGGTAGGTAGGGTAGGGTAAAGTAGTAAAGTTAGTAGATAGTAAAATATGCATTGCAACATTAGCACACAGCTAGTATTGTATAAATACTAAGGTTTAAAATTTAGTTACAATGAAAGACATAGCAATACACTATATATACAGGGTGTAAGTGTCAACACTGTTTTCCTTTAAATCAGTGGTTTGGTTTCATTAATAGAACGTAAAATCAATGAAAAAAACCACCATTTTTTTTTTCACAAGATCGTTTCACCCTTATGCGCGCACGAAACAGCTGACGGCCGGGCGGCGGGCACTCGCGGTCATACCTACACTACGCCGCACGCGCAACGAACGAGTATGAGTCATGACCTCAGTCCGTCCGCTGTCGCGCTAGCGAGCGCACGTATGTAACTCTTAGCGCCGCGCGCCGCCGTAGCGCTTGTGTATCGCGCGTAAAAGTGTACTGAGATGTGTTACACAAACGAACAGTGGACCGAAATGGTTCGGCTTTACGCCATCGCGGGTGATAATCTGATAAACGAGGCTCGTAGGATGTAATCAGAATTGTTCCCTGGGCAGCCTGTGCCAATCGTGAAACGATGTTGGCGGCATCACAAAGGCTACGTGCCTACGGCCTGTTCACCGTGCCGGCCCATCCTAGGATCGTGGCAACCAACAGTTGCCAGGTGAACTTCAAGAACGTATCTTGAATTTCTTCGCGGAGCACCCAGAGGAGAGTACCAGGAGGGCGGCCTGTATTTTTAGGCTGAGGCATGTGTGGTCGTAAGTGGATCTCATTTGTGAACAGTTGTTATGATTAATGCAGGTACCTATTAGTAGTGTAGTTAGTGTAGATATTCAATGACTCAATCAGTGTAAATTTTTATCGGTGATTTTTAACTGTACATAAAATTGTGATGAACTTTTTAAATGCGCCAAAAATACCTACCCAATGGTTTGGAATTAGTTTTCTTTGTTATCAAACTAAATTTACATTTAGACTCGTCACGCAAAACCTAAGGAAGGTATTTTTGCCGGTCCTAAGCTAGGAAAATTGTGAAGGAAAAGTTTGCATCACAGGTTATGTTTCGAGTATTTTGTAGGTAGATAGGAAGGCGGCGAAAATATTACGTCACTCGGACGTATCCATGAATTCGGGCGCGGAGTGGGATAATTTATTTTTAATGTTTTTTTAAGTAAATTACTTATTTTGTTTTTTTAACTCGGTCCTATATTTGTTTATTTATGTCAACTACCCATGGTTTGAGTGACAACGGTCTTTACCCTTACACCCGGTATATATACATGAAAACTCACCGGACAACTCTGTATAACGCTGGTCTTGACTTCACTAACGACAGAAACCTGGTTGCTCTGCACGCTAGTAACCACTGGACTCCGTTGTGGTTGCTGGACAACCCTATGCACATTGCTTTTCATTGGAGCATTCATTAAGATCGGCTGGCTGTTGGATACGGTTATTATTTGCTGGTTCCCTTGGAGGAGTTGTTGGTTCCCTTGAAGAGAAATTTTAGATCATAAATAATAAATGATATTTGTGTCCGTAAATAGATCGAAGCAACTTTTACATGTCAATGATATATTAATAAATAAGTTGAAGGTTTTTTTCTGAAGTTCAGACATTATTTTGTTCAAATCTTGTGAAGGACATTAGATAGATGTTATACAAGGATTGTTTCAATAAGAACCAAACGATGCCAACCTTGCCGCTCGGCCGTGACCGTGCCGTGGAGGTGTACAAGACTGCACGGTTGGCGAAGTTGCTGAGCGATTGACTGCTGCGGTGCGTGTCGCGGGTTCGATCCCCGCGCGCAACAAATATTTGTATGGCCTACAGATAACAGTTTCGGGTCTGGCTGTTTGTTTATGTGAGTTTCAATATTTGTTACAGGAGAAAATCCTAGTGAGGCAACGTTCTTTTTTTTAAAAATAAACATCAATACATCAATGCTATTTTGAATAATAAAAAAGTAAAAATAAACCTGTGGGCAACGAAACCATTTCCACTAAAGCAAAAACTTTGACGTGTTTATGTGTATTTGATAACAAATTCAAAATGATGCATTTTGATTCAAATTTTGATAATTTTTAAATAAATAAAGTTTTTTTAATCAAATCAGCATCCATAAGTGTTTCTTTACTATTACAAAGATCACTATTGAGGTAGATAAGGTTTGTAAAAATATCTACCTGCTCGTTGGTCTAGTGATCGGGATCGATTCCCGGGTTGGAAAAATTGTTATTAGGTTTTTCTACCAGGAATTTCTCAATAGCAATGACAGAGTTTGGATTTGTGCCCGGTTGATGGCAATAGGGTCGCCCCCTATTACATGTGCCTTAAATATAAATGGCGAAATGTGACCTGTAATCTAAATCTTTAACTTACCTTGTATAAGTTGCGCAGTACTGGTCACAATCTGACTGCTGGACGATGTACTAATAAGAGCAGGCGGTTGCTTCTGAGTAACCATGATCTGTTGCGGTTGCTGTTGGTTGATGATCTGAGCCTTATGCGGCTGTGGTTGGTTTGTTATTATCGGATGCTGACTTGGCGTAATTTGAGGGGCGTTCTGTGGATTTTTAACAATATTTAAGAAGTTGCATTGCTTTTTGGACGAGATCGATAAGCTACATAGATAAAAAATAATTTAAAATACTCAACATTGATAGAAATGAACTCTACACAAACAACTTAATTATAATGATGAAGTTACATGATGCTACAACTTTTAAAATAAAACTATGTATAAGGAAACGAATGTATAATTGAATATAGAACATGCTTGCTTCTAGTAAAACACGCGTCTTCATCTCGACCAAACAGACTTGAACAAAATATCAAATCTCTTAAGTGTAAATTCTTAAATGTCGTTGTTTATTCAAGTTTGTATGGATATGTTACTGTAAAAGCCCGCATATTAATAAATCTTTGGATTTACCCACGTGAGTTTGTAAATGTAAAGATTTTATAAAGAAGAGACGATTTTCATGACGATTTTTCATGCTTTTACCATTCGAATTTGTGACATGCTCGGTTTTACCAATGACCGTCAATGACGGTTGTGTAAATGTTGATTTTGGAAATAAAACAATGAGTATTTCTTACGTATCTGGCGACTGATGAACACATACTGTAATACTAAACTGGGCGACCAAATGGGTTAGGGAGGTGAGAACCATGACCAACCATGAGCGAGTCGAGATGGTCGCAGTAACTAAGTTAGGGCACCCCGACCAAAGGGGTCAGGTTAGGTTATAACTGTAACAACACGCGAGCGAGCAGAGCGACCGGTGGCCGCGGCATCGGCCGACGAGTGCTACAGCCAAGTTGTCGCCGTCTTTATATTTTGTAGTTGCTCACAGTCCTTCGTCAGCAACAGTTTCCATGTGTCTGGGGTAAAACCTAAGATTTTCCAAGTGTATGGTCGTAAAAGTTCGAAGTGAACGATGATCATACAATATATTTGTATAATTCCGACTTTTGCCATTAAGAGTTGGTAAATCTTAGGTTTTACCGGAAAATCTTAGGATTCACCGTAGTTCGGGCTTTTACAGTAACAGATATACCGATTTACATACATCAATTAATTCGCCTGTACATTACGAAACAATGATGTATACCAAAAGCACAACAATAAAAGCCCGCATCCAAAGAATAAAACGTACGAGGATCAAAATAACATAAAACATTTCAAATTGTATAAATAAACACACGACCACCAAGCTGCCACGATGACTCTAACTTCTCAATGGCTCAATAACGTATATACGAAGAGCATTTTACGCTTTTTGAACTTTAACATACAACCACAGAGTCTAAAATTAAATAACATGTCATGCTAGCAAAGAGCATTCAAAATATAGAAGGAATAATACGCGGTATAACATCTTTTGTCGAATAATATATGACCAAATGAGTTTTATTCTACAATAAAATAAGTACTGTCTAAGACAAAGTACTGTAAAATACTCAAAGTACACATGCACATTGACAATTACAACAACCTACGAAGAACAGGTTTTAAAGTATAAGTGACGGCTTAAAAGCGAGTATAATAGCCATGTCCTGTATATAAAACTGTTTGAAACTAGAAAATATTAGATTTTCTAATACTTTACTACTGCAAGCCTGTGAAATGTCGCAAATGTCGAGACATTTATAGTATCAATAGGACCAATCAAATAATAAGTAACTGTTATAGTCCGAACACGGAATTTTTATGATGGACCTGCACTATACAATACGCATTTCACACAGACTAGCATCAATCATTTATCATGGAGATAGTGCAATCAGATCAATCTAGTTACAATTATCTTTGAAATACGATTTTTAAGAAATAATTAACCTTTATGGTGGAAGCGCTAGAGTAGCCCGCGAAATTCAAATATTCTTACGGTTTTTGTACTTTGCAGGTCAGTGTCATTTCATCAAAAGTCATTCAATGGGGTTAAATGAATTTCGAGGGTTGAATTGATGATTTTAATGATTTTAACTCTGTAAAACCATATTTGTTGCACTCGCGATAATATTTTAATCAACATACAACCTGACACTGACCTGCAAATGGCAAAAAACGTTTCAACAAAAAAACGAATTTCGCGGACTCTAATGCATTCCCCTTAAAGCCTTCACAATCTCTTCTAAAAAACGCCTTTTACACTTAAAACCTGTCCCACAAGCTAAAGTCTAAAATATTCTGTGCATGGAACCTGAGCGAGGGCATTCTTCACCATCGTGATGGCCTGCGAAGTACTCACTAATGTTGGCTGAGATAACACCCTCTGGGTAGACTGTATCACACCTGAGTTCTGCGATAACCAATTTTATGTCAACAACATCAAGTTTCAATTCTTATGGCATCCTATGTGGTGATCTATAGGAATTTGTATTGGGTGTTTATGCACCGCGGGTCATCCGATAATCTTAATATACAGGATGGAAGGGATACTGACGCCAAAATGGATACCACATATCCAGTATATTCCGAACACGCCCCCACATAGAAATTAAAAAAAAAACTGCTGTTTCCTACAAAACTCCAATACGTACACCGTCAAAATGTATGGAACACTTGATTATTGGGGGGTCGCTATTTCTTTTTCGAAATAGGGGCAGTGCATTTTGACCATTAAATATACATATTAATAAATACATATTTTAAATTTGTCATTTTTATATGTGAGTACAGACCAGCATGAAATATATTATTTTTACTTTCGAAATATATATAGCCTTTATTAGTGTGCGTCTCACGAGGTTAGGTATAACGTAAGTACGTTTGTACTCACTAATAAACATGACTTAACTTACCAAAGTGTAGTGATTAATTAAAATCACCGCCTTGTCACCGCCGTTGATATAAATAAACTTAATCAATAGTTTAGTAACCCATAAGTTAGTAAAGCGACAATTGTTATATTATGATATTAAATGAGCCGAATTATACACGCAACATAATAAAAAACGTGCATTCCCCATAAATTTTGAAAAATAGTTAATCAGACTTAATAATTTTTTAATCCATCTATTCTTAGGATTACGTAGGTAAAAATATTCGTCACAATAGAGTGTCATTTCTGGGCCTATATTGCTGTAGCAGAGCATAATGTTCGACAGCAATAAAGACCCTTTAAGATATTGTTGAACACTTAATATTCGCTTATGCACCATAAACAAAGACGATACAACAAAATAAAAGAACCCTGATAAAAACTGGAGAACCCACTTCATCTGTAGAAGTTTGTTAGACACAAAGAAGCAAAACAGAAAATAAATGATCATTAATATTTTTATGAGAACCCAAAAGTTGCTATTAGGCATTATTCGGAACTATTAGTATGAGTTGAAGCAAAGATTATTAGCACAGTATAATAAATCTACTCCATATAGTCATTCACAGCCGATTTTATACCACACACTTTTTATCCTTTATCCACAATATTAATTTTCAAGTTTGGTCATAAAACGCAAGAGCGAGACGATATAAGACTTAGTATTTCCTTCCTGCTCGCACGTTTTATGACCGCGACTTAGCCGACAGCAGTTTATCATTGACATCATAGTCTAGTATCGTCTAACATCTCATGGGACAAATAAAGACTATTTAAACTGTTAAACAGTTCATGTCATTCAAAAAGTGCCATAAATTACTCGTCCCTAATTACAGTACAGTGTGACAAGGCCTCTTTGGTGCATGAATAACCTTGAAGAGGACGGAAAGGCGCTTTTAGTAAGCATTTATGATATGTAGCGTTAGTTCCAATTATGGCCAACACTCCAAAAAACCCTTGTACAGCTATAACATAACTTGGGATGTAAGAACCCTCGACTTCCTCCCTTTGCATAAACCGACTATATGGAGTGAGATATAAAACTGTGGGTGTTAGCTACTTGATTTGAGTGTAACCTGTATAATTTGCTGTTGGGTTATCGCCTCTGTTGCTTGCGAAATAAGGCTGTTTAGCGTCGCCTCGTCCAGGCCCCCTGGGTTGTTCACCTTTTTGTCATAACACTTATGTTTTAATACCTTGTTTGTTGTTGATTCTGTATTCTTATTTTTCTTTGTTTTTAAATATTTTAGTTAAACTTAAAGCAGCCAGTGCTTTGCGTGGGATCGTTCAACTCTTCAACGACAGCTAAGTATGTTCATAGGAAGCAAGACTTGCGTAATATCGTTACAGAAACATGATTGTGTGTTGCTAGAAACATGTCACACACACATATGTATAAAGGGTGTAAAAAGACTTAACGAAGCCGAAAGGCACTTGTTCTCAAAGGCATTTTTTCTTCTAAACCATACCTGGGAACCTTATCGATACTAGAAAGTAGTGATATTGTGGGTCAAAGTTCTAACTTTTTCACAAGTTTTTTTTTTTTATTCTTTTTTTTAATGTAATTTTTTGACTAAACACACCTTCACTCCCGTACTATTCATTCCATCCATCAGCCCAATGTTTTGAATGCGTTACATTGAGTCCTACCGAACAACATGATTTTTCACCCAAAAAAAAGTCGTTTCCCAGCAATAATTTTTGCGTAAAGTTACTTAGTTTGATGCACATAATGCTTGGTTGACGGCTTCGTGAAGAGTCTGTTTACACCCTGTATATAAGATTGTTTGCAATGTTTTCAACAACACAAGAACAGTTTTGTTTACTACTAAAACGAGGCTTTAGCGCCTTAGAGTTTGGCAAAATCGAATACTGAAAGAAATAGGGCGTTGTTAGCGACCTTCTGGCAACCCTGAGCAGTGTCAAGCCAATGACATTGCCGAGTTTGACAGAAAACGTGGGATTGCCAGGTAGGAAATATGTAGTGCCCCGTTTCGCCACTATTTTAACTTTTTTATCGAAAGTACAAACATACATATATACAAATTAAATCACATTTTTCTTGTGGCGATTAAGAATCGTCAACCCGGCCACACTATTGGAAATATTATGGCCACTGCAACTCTTAAATCGAATCGTCACTAGTTTGTCCATAATACTTTTTGAAGTATAAAATAACTCATTAAAAGATATGTGGGATACATACCGTCAAAGTAAGGGGTCCCCCGCCGCTAGGTCCTTGGACTATAATAATAGTTTTCTGCATCATGCTCCCTGGTATATTTTGGGCGATGTAACTTATGCCACCTGTAATGTTTAATTTAGTTTATTGTCTATTTTAAAACATTGTCACAAGAACCAAATCACCAAATAAAAGCATTTGCAATGTTTTAGCCGGATACTGTACATCACTCTCTAAGTTTCAAACCCACACAAATAGATGGCATTGCCAGTGGATGATTGAAACCAGTCATTTATGGGAATTCCTTAAATAATTAAATATTATAGCTAAAAATAAAACCAAAAAAACCACGCTTTAGAATGACATCATTGTATTTCTCTTTTTTCTTCTTAGCAAACATTTCCCAATTCATTTGGGGTCGCATGCATGAAAAATAACTAGTCCGCCATATTGGATTTAGAATGACGTCACTTAGATCACCATGTATTGTCATTCAAACTAAAGATGTGTACAAAATTTCAGCTCAATTGAAAACCGGGAAGTGGGTAAAACTTTACTTCTAAGATTTTTTTACAAATTTAGTTAAGTTAAGTTACAGGTGAAACTTCTTTAAAATAATACTATACCTTGGGCATTGCTGGGTGTGGCTATGATTTGCATTGGTTGTTGCATATACTGTGTAGGTTGAGTTGATATTGTTTTCTCTGCAAACAAATGATATCAATGTGAAAAATGAACAAAGGGAAATAAGTACTTTTACAGCAAATTTGTTGAAACACGTCACTTAGTAACAAATTCCTGGGCGACCGGGTAAAAATAGAGAAAACGAATTTTCCCAGTTCGATTTTTCGCCCCCGTAAGCTCCTATAAACTACTTTCATCGAAATCGTTACAGCCGTTTTTGATAACGTGATTACAAATACATATTACTTATGAGAGCAAGTCAGTTTAAACAATACCTTGTAGGATAAGCTGTCCGGCCTGCGAAGAAATGATGTTCTGAACATCCATGGGCTGCACTTGCAGCATTGGTTGTTGCATCTGTAACGTCTGCTGCTGAGCAGAGATAGAAAAGTATAAAAAGGTAAATATTACACCAGTTCAATCTGATATACTCAAAAAGCGAATCATAACCGAGCTCTGAAAAATCATCACTCCAAAAAAAGTCATCATCTTCAGCATTCGATTAGACTGGAAGGTAACCCCAATACGGTTGGGAAAAGACTTGGCAGATGACATCATCATCATCATCTTGGCATCATCTGATGATGACTGAAGTTAAGTAGTACCTGCATCGTAGACCCCTGAACTTGTAGCGTTGGTTGCTGAAGCTGTAGCATTGGCTGTTGCACTTGCATTGTAGGCTGTTGCACCGACATCGTCGGTTGTTGAACCTGGGTTACAAAAACCCTTCTTATCACGCGGTTGAGATGTAAACCTTATTGTTATTACAATAGGGTGCAGTTTCATTATTTAGCTATCACTATAGTTTAGGCTTCTTAATTTTAAACTAGTAATTGGTTTTCATTTTGCTAGCGTGGTTAAGTTAACGTTAAAATTATTTCGCAATGGATAGCAAGGTTTCCTTCAAACAGAGATAGTATAATATATAAAATTTATAGATAATTTAAATGAATATTTATTTTATACGTGGTCCTATCCCGGCTCGGGCAAAGTGTCATTGAGTTTTTCTCAGTGGCAGCCACGTAGTCTGGATTTGTGCCCGGTGGATGGCAATAGGCTAGCGCCATGGGACTTAAACATAACTGACCAAATGTGGGAGTACTATTATGTCCACCTCTGCCTAACCCTTCGGGGATTTCAGGCCTGATGATTTTACTTAGTGGTTATACTATTTTTAATAAATTGGTAAGTATTACCTGTAGAATAGGCTCTTGTATGATGACAGAATTGTCACCAGCTGCCATCAAAACTGGTGGTTGAATCATTTCAACAGTCTCTTGTTTCGGTGGCAACTGGTTACAGGAAAACACATTAGTATTTTATCAAGATTAACTACATTTTTTAGAGAAGCTATACTACACTACTTCTAAGACATCAATTGTCCAGAAAACGGCACGTCTGTGATAACTAGAGATTGGATATTTGAATGCATATTTACCTACAGTTTGCATATTGACTAGAATGGAGTGCGTAAATAGTTATTTTTTATTTTATTGTTTAACTCCAAATGAATTATGCCCAATATTTACCATTACGTCCTGTTCGAAATTTCAGTAGTAAAATTTGAATTCAAATTGTTGTAGTATTTTTTTCTTGTTATTTTCAACGAACGCTAAGGAGTCTGGATTTGTGCCCGGTTGATGGCAATAGGCTCGCCTCCTATTACATGGGACTTAAAAACATAATCGGCGAAATGTGGGTTTACTATGAGGTACACTTCTGCCTAGCCCTTTGGGGATTACAGGCGTGATGTCATGTTATTTTCAACAAATTTCGTGCCAGGTTTTAAGTAGATTATAAAAACAACTCATTATGCTTTTTAGTACTACATTTTAAACACGCTAAAGAATTATGAAATTCCGCGATCCAGGGATAAAAATTGGCATTCAAAGAAACCGCTTCCATAGTTTTGTAATCTTTGCCGGAAAAAAAATGTACTTTAGGTAAAATGCATCCGGATAGCCGATCTCTAGTGGTAACACATTGACCATGGCGTAGAGTACAGTTTCAAGAGAATACCATGCCAGCTTAGGCTGGTTTTGTGACTACTGTATGTGAGTACTTCAAAGCTACTTACTTCTATTTTAATATAAAAAAAAGCCAATAGTTTTTAGTAAAGGGCGAACTAATGGAAAAAAAACAAGGACTAGAACTAAGATATAAGACCTTATTACATGACTAGTAACATTAATGAGAATATAGTTATAACAAAGGTTAGTCTCCTTAATACTAAATAGGCTACTTTTGAAGTGAAAACTTCTTTAACATTGTTGTGATTTGAAAGTCGATAAAACGAAAAAGAGACAGACACATAACTTCATAGCATTTAACGTGGGAGAAAATGAGATAGGAATTATTATACAGTGTTTATCTTGAACCCAACATTTTTGAAGGTTTCACTTCTACCACGTGTGAATTGCACACATGTTTTTTTTATTCTACTAAACTACCTTGAAGATACATATACCTGATTATTTCTAAATAACAAAACTAAAATTCAAATAACTTAAGGCCGACTTACGCAAACAGAAATGCTCTTTAAACGAACGTTACTAAGGCTAATATTTATGTAAGTTAGATGAGGTGATTCAAAAGATCTGCTTTGTGTAGATGTTTGTGATATCTCTTCTCTGTTAGTAATCTGTGCATACGATAAATATAACATGTTAATATCTAGACCTTAGCTCGTAGTGCTCCTAAAAGCAATCCGTGGGGGCGCTTTACGCCACAATGTATAGACATGAAATAAAGAGGCCACATTTGACTTAGTAATGTTGGGAAATAGATCTCGTGTATAAATAATAACAGCCGCCCTCGAGTCTATCTGCAGGTTAAGCCGCGCTTACCTGGGTTGGTCCGTGGATGGGTGACCACCCATTACGTACCGACATTCCTCCGTGCCTCAGAAAGCACGTTAAGCCGTTCGTCTCGGCTGTCAATTGTAGATTTTCAACCGTAGTTACAGGTAGTCACAGTAGCCCGAATGAGACAACCAGTCTTACCAAAGGGTATTATATTACCCAGTACTAACTGGGTTGTGGACGTCGGGCGGCTGTTATTATTTATGAGTGTTACGTTATTATAATTAAATTATCTAAAATCTCTGCGGAACTGACACACTATTACTTAGTTAATAATAAAGTGCAAACACAGTTATACGGTTGAGTAAGATATAAACTGCCTTCGCAATTTAGTTGTTTTGAGAAAAATGAACTTTATGTGCATTATGTGCTGTTATTTATGTGCTTTATGTGCGTTTTGAAGTTGTAACTTCAAATTTTTTTTAAACATTTTGGATAGTACTTGTCATTCGAAAATCAACTTAATTTACATAGTTCATATTAGTTTTAGAACGAAGAAGTATTTGAATAGACTTGAGTGAGACTGTCCATAATATAACAGAATCACAAGACATTCTAGAAAATCATGAGGTTAGAAATAATATTCTATACTAGGTATGTATAATTATATTTACCAAATCCTCTTCATCTTCCAATGCTGAGGCTGCAAGTGCTGCATACAGATTCGCTGCTGTTTTTGATACGCTTTCTTGTGGCTGAAAAACGCTTTAGACTTATATATCCAGAAAATCTAGGTAATATATGAGTATTAAAAGTTATCTTAGAATTATGTATTATGCATGAAATAATTCACAAGGAACATGATTTGAGTCACGTTACACACTCAAAATGAAAAAAATAATATATAAATAAAAAAAATACTTGTGAAAAAGTTGAAACTTTGATCTCCAATATATCCGAAATTACAAAGTTCTGAGGTACGAGTATGTTGTTTCAGAATGAATAAATGATCGCAATGACGGAAAGCAAAAGTGTTTTTCGGCTTCATTAAGGGCATTCTCATAAATAAAAAAACAAATAAAGGGCATTCTTACACCCATTAAACATACAATTCTAACACACAAAAACTAACCTTTTCTTCAATCTTAATTTTCTTAGCAGGCGGCTCAGTATACGAATGATCAGCCACCGCAGTGTCAGATCCATCCTTCTCCGTCTTGAGCTGAATTTGACTTTCAGACTTGACCTGAACCAACTGACCCTGTTCGTTCTTGTACTGAAGAATCGGCGCATGTAATTGGTCACTCTTCAACTGAATGATTTGACCTTAAATGATAATCCCCAAAAGTGTGAATTACATTTTAATAACAGAAAATTAGTGATCCAGGGTAGAAATAAAACCCTGATTTCTACACTAGTTTTATGTCCCTGCGCCTTAGAAGCCAGCATATAACTTGTATAACCTAATAAATTGATGGGCTAGATTTTAAGTTTATTTTTTACTTTTTAGAGCATTTAAATAAGTATGGGGCTGCATAAAGTTCTTTCAGCTCAATCGGTTGGGGAGAACTGTTTTAAAATTCCGTTGCAAGATTTGACCTAAACAAACATTCATACATACAAAAATTACAAGTTAAATAAAAGCTTGTAAAAAATAAAGTGTTACAACAACAGCGAGTATAAATTGTCGTTAGACGTACCTTGTTCATTCTTTATTTGAATGAGTTGACCCTGTTCGTTCTTTATTTGAAAGTATTGGTTTCCTTGGGATACTAGGCCGGAGTCGTTAAATTGAATGACTGGTGTTGGGTCTGACTTGACCTGAACGATTTGACCCGTTTCCGTGATTTGGATGGTAGGGGCATTGATCTGAGGGCCCATTTGTACGACTTGCAGTGGAGGGTTGGAGTTTTTCTTTAGTAAGTCTGCTAGCATCTTGTTTTGGGCTGATTTCTGTAAAGAAGACGAATTTAAGTCATTTATTTTTTATAAAAAATGCGTTTAGTTTTCTACAGGGTAAAATCAATAAGGTAGCAGTACTCCGAAAACGTGATGAGTATTAAAAAGAAACATGTCAATAAAAATCGGCTGGCAGTGTTCCTTTTGGGCGACACTGCCTACTAAAAGGGAATTTCTTGTGTCAATTTTTAAACGCTGCTAGGCCACGCCCACGTGCGTCATGGTCACCTACCCTGTACTTTTTCATTTAGGCTCATATGCTTAATACGATGGTACAACTCCCGTCCCGCCATCTATTATATGTTTCGATAAATAAAGCTTGCTAAGTACAATCAAATTGTTTTAATCGCGTTTCTGAGTACCCCCAGTTCACTGCTAATAGTAGTTCATATGAATTCACATCAAAATGTTTTGGTTGATTTTTTTGATCAACGACCGCAGGACATAGTTTTGTTACTTGAAAGATCCATTTAAAAATGTTTATTTATTGATTTATAACGTCCTACAGACTTTCGAAAAAGTTAAAAAACGTTACTCACAATAGTCAATTGCGTTTGCTCATCTATCTGAATTTGCACTGGTTCCTCCTTTGGTACTAAAAATATAAAAATAAAGTAAAGACCAGGAGGTAATAAAGATAAGTAATCATTTAATATTATTTGATTAAACATTTTGTATATTTACCTACTAATTCCTCTTGCTGATTGATGTGGACCTGAAAATAACAGAATAGTACAATGAATTATAATGCCAATACATAGTTTTAAACTTAGTTCGTGATTTAATTTCCAAACGTGCCAAGAAATTTGTTTTTGGAACAATCACTTTAAAACTCTTACGTAAAGTTTAATTAGCTACACAACTTCAAACATTTTTATGACTTTTTCAATGGAACTATTCATGCTGATAGCTGATATCCTTTTTTTTTCGGATGGGAAATCATCAAATGACTTCTCCCGCTCTGGGCAGAGCGGGAGGGAGTGTCAGACTTGTACTGACTAAAACCCATCCATGTTCCTTCCTTGCCCTTTGTGTTCCTGGGACGCGGTATCTCTTTCGAACAGTCCCGCAGCCCTGGGTGCTAACATATCAACCATTAATTACAGTATTATTAAGTTGATATTTTAAGCGTAACATCAATTGGAAATATGGATTTGAACGGACCTTAAGGTTGGGATGCTTTTTATCGGTTTGTTGGGAAAATTGATCCTTTTACATGAATGTATTTACCTTATCAGTTGGCGTACTACTAGCAACCCCGCCGGGAGTTATTGTTGTGCACTTGATCAATGCTTCAGGATCAACGTCGATAACCTGTACGGGTTTAATATTGTTTTATTACATTGCCCTCGAGACTATTTCGTTGTGATACGTATGACAACGAATGAATGAAAATGGGAACACCGACGGGCTTGCATTAAGGGTCGGCTTTGAGTTCTTTTCCCTTCCTGATGATTATGGACGCTTTGACGTCGGACATATACAGGAAGAGTTTTGTTAGGCGACGACATCGTTCTTGTCGGTGAAAATGGACCTAAGATCCAGAGCAAATTGGAGAAATGGCAACAGAAGCTGGAAAATTTTGGTTTGATAATCAGCAGAACTGAATACATGTTCTGAGAGTTCGCTGGTTCCTCCAGTTATGGAACCATAGCGCTACATGGGACGTTTTCCCGGTCTGGTCCGAAATTCACTCGTGCAAAGGGATGGCGATATAGATCGAAGTGTTCAGCAGAGAATTCAGTGTATGGATGAAATAGCAGATAAAGTGATGATGGTTTGACCTGCTGTGTTGTATGGATCAGAATGTGAGGCCACAAAAGCGATGAATGAAAGGCATTTGCATGTAGCTGAGATTACAATGCTAAGGGGGGATGTGTGATGTAACGCGTATGGATAAAATAAGAAATGAGTACGTAAGAGGAAGTCTGAAAGTGGCGGCGGTGACTGAAAACTTGTGGTAATTGATGGTCTTGGTAGGGCATGTGATGCGTAGGAATGAGGAAAAGGTCATGAGGGAAGTTTTGAGTTTGAATGCGGATGAGGTGGATGGTTATAAGCGCAGAGGAAGACCAAAGAAACGATGGATGGACTGTGTGAAGGATGATATGGCAAGAAAGGAGATGTCTGATGAGATGACCAGTAATAGAAAAGTATGAAAGAAGCAGACATGCTGTGCCGACCCCAAATAAATTGGGATAAGGGCAGGAGAATGATGAGAAAATTAGTCTTATTGTACGGTTTTTTTTCTCAGTCAAAAATTACAGCAAAAAAACAAAAAGAATATTTGTGAACAATATTGAAGAAAATGATGTAAACTTACCTGAGGATTTTGCACCACAACTGAACTCTGAGCTGCAGGTCCTCTTTGCTGATTTTGTTGTCTTTGAGCGACCTATATTTTTAATAAATATTCAATAAAGATGTTCCAAAATTTTCTATGTCCCTGATCCTACATATAAAATAAATGATAAATAATACAATGGATTAGGAAATGAAATTGAATAAAAAGAAAAA
Source organism: Lycophotia porphyrea (assembly GCA_950005105.1). Taxonomy (NCBI): domain Eukaryota; kingdom Metazoa; phylum Arthropoda; class Insecta; order Lepidoptera; family Noctuidae; genus Lycophotia; species Lycophotia porphyrea. Next base: position 11,470,522 of record OX465391.1, on the reverse strand, counting down.
TAATGTTTGAAAAGAAAATGTAAGTAAAAAAATTTCGTGAGTTTATAAATGATATTAAAATATTAAATTGTAAACGAACCAATTTCAATTATAGATGGTATCGCGTCATTGCGCATTTGAAAAATAATTATTTTGAAATTAGCAGTTTCTTGAAATAGTTGCAAATAAAGGTTTCTGTAAAAATGTTACCATATACAAAGATAAAGTTTTTCATGAGGTCCTAAAAATAACAACAATGATAAATCCATGCTCAACAAAAGCTAACGCAATACTCATGCCGTTTCAAACCAGTTATTTTATTATGTTAGTTTATTAACTAGTGATACCTGGCATGCCTTTCTACGTCGCTTTTAACTGCCACTACTCGGAAATGTTACCATATGCAAAAACTGTTTGAATTTTTTTATACGGGTAACTCTATGCCTTTATATTTTCGGATTGTACTACAGAGCAGATTTCCTTTTTTTTCTTTCAACTAAGGCTTACTTTTAGACTCTCAAGCATTTAGTCCAAAAATACTTTGATACAATGCATGCTAGATCTAATAGTTCGGAAAAGAACTACCAAATCTTTGTTATAACGTTCAAAAACTCAAAATAACATGCATTTGTTAATTTTTCACTATATTTCCGTTTTCTATACCTTTCTTCGTGATATGCACGTCACCTGCTTTTGTCTATGTTTAAAAGTAAATTCAGAAATTATAACAGAAAATAAAGACGAACAGAAGGATGAAAATATGGGCTTGGTCGGATGATCAATATAAATTATACAACAGATGTACAACTAACTCCCTTAATACTAAATTAAATCATTTTAAGAACCGCTATACAATAAAATTCTTTTTTTAAACACCAAAGAGTTTCAGTTATAGTGACTATACTCATTTGCAGCTTTTAAAGTGTTCCAAAAAAAAAAATATTTCACTGCATCGTATACACTCAACCACACATTATTATATTTATATATATTATTATAGCTAGCCCATATTGTCCCACTGCTGGGCAAAATAATAAATACAAAATATAGAACACATTCATAACGAATCAACACAGAACTTCTTTACATCTCAAGAACTACTTTGATCTATCCCCCGTTCTGTCATCTAGAGACCGACCAAAATTCAACTTTTCAAAGGTGCAATTAACTATCTGATATACAGGGTGGTGGGTACACCGACGCACAAACGGTTACCACGTGTTCAGTATATCATTCTGAACCAGAGGACACCGAACTTAAAAAAAATCTGCTGCTCCATACATTTTGGCCGTGTAGGTATTGCACTTTTGTGGGAAACAGTAGCCTATCTATACTATTTAATATTATAAAGCTGAAGAGTTTGTTTGTTTGTTTGGTTGAACGCGCTAATCTCAGGAACTACGGGTTCGAGTTGAAAAAATCTTCTAGTGTTAGATAGCACATTTATCGAGGAAGGCTATAGGCTATATAACATCACGCTACGACCAATAGGAGCGGAGCATCAATGAAAAATGTCTCTCTCTTATATGACGCAGACGATGTTGCGCGGGTTAGCTAGTTTTCAATAACTGATGAAAATTTTCTATTTCTATATTTCAGAATGATGTACTGAACACGTGGTAAGCGAGTTTTCTTTTTTTTTTGCATTTTCTCCGAAATGTATTGCGCTTTTATTTGCTGTAACATCAAAGTATTGATTTTCCGGATTTAAATGTTTATCAATCTAACTTATATTAGAAAACGAAAACGACTGATAACTGCCAAAAACGAAATGCTTTTTTTGTGAATGTCATTTCGCATCTGTTTAACCGGTCTATCCTATGGGTGTCTTGAGTGTAAGGCCTCCAGCCAGGACAAAAAAACTTACAATCTAAGCGACTACACGCTAAGAGCACCCCATGTGGGATACGAGCCTCGACTTAGGGCGTCGCTGGGGGGGGGGGACAGCAAAGGGACAAGCTGGATCTGAGTGAAAAAAGAAAAGCGGTCGGACGCCAGTTTTGAACTTCACTCCCTACCTCCCTCTACCAACCACTCATCTCACTCACACGTCCCTAAAACAGTGCTACAAGTACACAGTTAGTATTGTTAGTATCACTTACTTGCGCTGTCGGTAGTGCGGGGCTTACTTTGTGCGCTAACAAGTGCTTGATGAGGGTCGTGTTCGACGGGCTGGACTCTAGGGCTTGCGAGAGGTGCGGGTGCGGTGGTGGGGGCTGTTGTGGGTTCTGGAGATATATTCAGAGTGATTGTAATTTCGATGGATTGAGAACAAAGAAAAGCACAACGATAGTCCGCTTTCAGGGGGTTTAAAATTGCTGATTTTCCAGAATCATAATAGGATAATAATATGAATTACGTTACATTTCCTAAAATCGTCACAAAATGACCATTATTCATAATATTAACTGCGTGTACGGTTCACGTACAGGCAAATTGCTAACGCCGCAACCTACTTTACGCTACTCGTTTAGTTTACTTTTATAATTACTTATACTTATTAAATTAGTTGACCAATAGCTGCCGTAGCGCTATAACCGCGGATTAGCATCCAAACATAACTTACGTGTAACTTTACAAATATACTGAACTAAGGTGAAATCTGTGGTTTTCGTCAACTCACAACTTAACTACCTCTGAGCCATACATAAAAGTGGTCCTTCGAGCCGGATGACACGGCATATCATCTCGTGAGTCGTCGTGTCTCCTCATCAGCAGAGTGCTTAGCGTGGTATATCCCAGTTACGTTAGCAAATCGGTGCTATTGGCCTCCCACAAGCGGGTCTCACCAGTAGCATTGAGACGTTGCACATAGCGTAAAGGAGGGTGATCTACACTGAGTGCCTGTAACTTACGAGCTAGCAGAGATCACGTCTGCTGCTACAGCTGAACTATCGGCGAAAACTTCGCAACTTGGGTGAACTAGAACCTGTGGTGATACAACTTTACTCCACCAACGGTCAACCCAATAACTAACAAAAATGGTTCAGAGCTTGGCAGAACTGATAAGTCATCAGGAAACTACTTTCAGAGACTTAAAACTTATCTGCACAAACTACAAGAAGGACAGTGCCACCAGGAAGAACTTGGCATACCTGGAGGAGCGTCTTTCTCGGTTGAACAAAAACTGGGAGAAGTTTGTTCATAACCACCAACTGCTGGAAGAGTCTGGAGCGACAGACCTTCAATACTTCAATGACGACATTTTCAACAGTACGAAGAAGATGTATGAAGAAGTGCTGCAAGACATGTTGAAACGTAAGTCTGAATTGCCACCTCCGTCTACTAGTAAGACGGAGCAACCACCTGCGACGCCTAACCAAGGGAAGGGGCAATCGAAATTTACTTTCGACGATATCCAATTCCACATACCTCCTCGGGGAACAAGCGAGTCGACGGAGAAACAACAAGATCTTTTGCGTCAACAATACTGTAACTTTAGAGCATTCGAACGCACTGTGGAGAAGATCACCATAGCATTGGCAACACCAATGGAAAAATGGGAATTGGAAGACAAGTTAAGCACCCTGAAAACGAAATGGGAGCACATAGAAAAAGCAAATTGGGAGTTAGACTATATTTTACAAGATGACGACTCAACTTCATCATCTGCCTAGCCTTTTCCCAACTATGTTGGGGTCAGCTTCCAGTCTAACCGGACGCAGCTGAATACCAGTATTTTACATGGAGCGACTGCCTATCTGACCTCCACAACCCAGTTACTACTGGGAAATACGATACCCCTTGGTAAGACTGGTTGTCAGACTTTTTGTGCCACTGACTACTTTAACGACTGTCAAAGATCTTCAAATGACAGCCGGGACCAACGGCTTAACGTGCTTTCCGAGGCACGGAGGAAACTCGGTATGTAATGGGTGGTCACCCATCCACAGACCAACCTAGGCAAGCACGGCTTAACCTAAAGATCGACCCGAGCGGCTGTTATTGTTTAGCCACGAGCTCCTCAACTTACCAACTAAAATATAATACAGCGGAAAACCACTATGATGACCTGAAAAGGCAACTTCAAAACAACATATGGAAAAATGCGCATTATGAGAAATCTACGCCAAACATACAAATACCGGATTTTCATGGCAACTATAACCAGTGGATGAGTTTTAGAGACCTCTATCTTGAAAGTGTACACAACAATCCGACACTTTCAAAGGCACAAAAAATGCAGCACTTAAAAACAAAACTCAAAGGTGAGGCGGAGAAACTGGTTCAGCATCTTGGCATCAGTGCTGAGAACTACGCATCTTGCTGGGAGATGCTGGCCCACCGCTACGACAACAAACGGCTGTTATTCACCTCATACATGAACACGCTTCTGAATCAACCTAGTATTCAGCAACCAACCGCTGCAAGCATACGGAAACTTCACGACATCATGATGGAAGGCTTGAACGGGCTGAAAAACATCGGGCTAGACACCACCAATTGGGACCCGATCGTGGTTCACCTATTGGTTCAAAAACTAGATAGCGTTACATATAACGAATATATAAAGGAGGTCAAACATCCCCGGGAGTTTCCCGACCTAGAAGAGTTTATCAAGTTTTTGGAATCAAAATTCATGTCACTGGAAGCTCTGCAAGGAAATAGTCAAAAATTATCATCATCTAGCAAACCATGGAAAACGGAAAAGCAGCCGCATAAAGGGTCAGAAAACCGAAATAACAACTACAAGAATAAAACGCAGGGGTCATCGTACTTTAACAAGTCACAAAACTCGCCAAAAACCTTCTTCACGACAGCAAAAACATGCCCGAATTGCAAAACTAATCACGTTTTGATGAATTGCGAACAATTCCTGGCGATGAACATAAACAAACGGATTGACGCAATTCGCAAATTGCACATTTGTAAAAACTGCCTATTCAGCCATGGAGAAAAACAATGCAAATCAAGAAAGACGTGTAAATTGTGTCATAAGGCACACCACACACTTATGCATGAAGATGAAACTGAGCTAACAAGCCACAAACAAGCAACAAGGGAGGAAAACCCATCTTCGATCCCATCGACGTCCTATGGGGTCAATAACTTAACGAATGAAGAGAGGGAAGTGCTGTTGACAACAGTACTTCTGAAAGTCAAAACTATTGACGGAAACTTCGTAAACTTGAGAGGTCTACTTGACCAAGGCTCCCAAGTAAGCCTAATAACAGAAAACGCGGCACAACGCCTCCGATTGCAGCGACGAAAAATGAGCGCTGTTGTATCGGGTGTGGGAACCCTTAGCGGCAACTGCAAAGGGGCAATGAACTTAGAATGTCAGTCAATACATTCAGACTACAAATTCAACTTTGAAGCGTTAATAATGAAAAAACTCATAAGCAACTTACCTACCGCATCGTTCTCAATCAGCAACTGGGACTACTTAGAAAACTTAAAACTAGCGGACCCACAGTTCAACCTGTCGGGTCCGATCGACCTACTCTTGGGCGCGGACATCTATTCCGAACTTATCCTGAACGGCGTCATCAGGAGTGACAAGAGATACCCAGTAGCTCAACAAACTAAAGTGGGTTGGATTCTATGCGGGAATGTAAAGACATTCAACTGCTTGGTGACACTTAACGATTTCGAAAACATGACAAGATTTTGGGAAACAGAGGAAATTCCAGACAAACCATCATCAACTACTGAGGAATAACACTGTGAGGAACATTATAACGCAACTACCACAAGACTGGCGAACGGACAATATGTGGTACAAATGCCAATGAAACCTAACTTCGAAGCAAACTTAAAAAATGCAAAGTCGCAAGCATTAGCACAATTCCTTCAACTGGAAAGGAAAATGTCAAAAAACAAAGAACTCAGTACCGAATACAAGCGTTTTATGAACGAATACATCGCTATGGGACACATGAAACCTGTCTCAGGAGAAAGTAGGAGCCAAGTCTACCTACCTCACCATGGCGTGTTAAGAGCTGAGTCCACTACAACAAAACTAAGAGTAGTGTTCAACGCGTCGTACAAGACAAAAGGAGACAGCAGTCTCAACGATCACATGTACTGCGGTCCGAACTTACAAAAGGATATACTGACACTACTTATTAACTGGAGAACATACAGATACGTCTTCACGGCAGATGTCGAAAAACTATATCGGTTCATCTGGCTAAACGATAAACAACAACATCTGCAAACTATAGTCTGGAGATCTTCCCCTAACGAACCTCTACAAGATTGGCAGTTGGGCACAGTAACTTACGGAACAAAAAGTGCACCTTATCTGGCAATGCGCACTCTGCATAAACTCGCAGAAGATGAAAAAGATACTTACCCGGAAGCAGGAAACGTCCTAAAAAACTACTTCTACATGGATGATTTGGTTTACGGGCAAGATACTATTGCTGCATCGAAAACACTGGTAACACAACTAATTGAGTTGCTAAAAAAAGGAGGATTTAACTTGAGAAAATGGAAGACGAACGAACCAACTATCTTGGAGGACTTGCGAGATGATCAAAAGAGCCAGAATACGAACATAGACTTTAGCCCAGAAGAAACAACAAACTCAAAAATGTTGGGCATGAGGTGGAATCAAGACAACGATAGCTTCACATACCAATGGGATCTACCGCTCAAGAAAAAGCTGACAAAACGCGTACTACTGAGCGAAATTAGCAAACTGTACGACCCACTTGGACTACTATCGCCACTTACAATAAAAACCAAACTCCTGTTCCAAAAAATCTGGATAAGCAAAATCAACTGGGATGAACGTTTATCCGAAGATCTCGCAACGGAATGGGAAACTATGAGAAAAGATATCCCAGTGCTTAACAAACTTTCCATACCACGATGGCTGCAATGTCAAGAAAACAACCTAGAGATATATGGGTTTTGCGACGCAAGCGAAAAAGCTTATGCATGTGTCATTTATAGCCGAGTTAAAAATCAAACCGGCGAATACAAGACTACGCTAATTACGGCAAAAACAAAGGTTGCACCAATCAGCAATAAGATAACAGTACCTAGAATGGAACTTTGCGGGGCCGTTTTACTAGCTAAACTGCTAGAAAAGGTGCGAAACACTCTCTACACGAAAAACCTACACATAAGATGCTGGACCGACTCCAAGGTCGTTTTAGCCTGGCTCCAGGGCGATATAAACAGATGGGACAAATATGTATGTAGCTAACAGAGTGAAACAAATAAACAGCATTATCTCGGCAAACTGCTGGGACTATGTGAAATCAGAAGAAAATCCTGCTGACTGTGCAACTCGAGGTTTAACACCATTACAACTTCTCGATTTTAAACTTTGGTGGAATGGGCCAGAATGGTTACAAACAAATACGTTACAAAACCATCAAGACAATCGCTTGACCTACACAACAAACACTGAGTTGCGAGAAATAAACTGCTGCGCTGTCACATACAAGAAATGTGAAATAATTGACACATTACTGAATAAAAACAGTAATTATAAACGCGTAATACGAGTGCTTGGATGGATTCTACGACTCAGCAATATTCGTAAGCAAAAACGCGCACTAAACGCAACCAATAACTTAACCGACTGCGGTAATAAAAAGGAGGTTTTGTGCTTAACAACACAAGACATAATGGGAGCAACAGAATTGGTTATTAAGAACGTTCAAAAGGAAAACTATGCCGACGATATAGAATGTTTAAAGAAAAACCGACCAATATCAAAAAAAAGCAACTTGCTGAAGTTAACCCCATTTCTGGACAACAGTGGAATACTGCGCGTGAAGGGGCGACTAGGCTACTCAACTTTATCTCCCGAAGCTAAACATCCTATTATTCTTCCGGCAACAGGAAGATTAACGGAGCTTATTATTCAAGAGGCTCATCGTGACACTCTCCATGGTGGCGCCCGGCTCACTTTGGCTCATTTACGTCAGAAATTTTGGGTCATTGGAGGTAGCAGGACAGTCAAGAAGGGGCTTCGACAATGCATCCGATGTCATCGGTTCAAACCAAACCGAAACGTCCAACTGATGGCAGACTTACCAAAGGAGCGTGTCACTCCATCAAGACCGTTCACGAACACGGGTGTAGACTATACCGGACATGTTGATGTGAAAATCAACAAAGGAAGAGGAGTTACAACTTGCAAGGCTTACATAGCAATATTCATATGCATGGTGACCAAAGCCGTGCATTTGGAATTGGTGTCAGACCTGACTACGCAAACGTTCCTCGCCGCATTCAAAAGGATGTGTGCCCGCAGGGGTACACCCCGCCACGTATTCTCCGACAACGGCACGAATTTTGTGGGCGCAGCAAAACTTCTTCAACAGGGATTTGAAAAACACAACACGTTTAAGACTTCTGAATTCACCGATGAGATGAGCCACTTACAAATTGAGTGGCATTTCAACGCGCCACTATGGCCAACAGCTGGAGGCCTGTGGGAGGCTGCCGTCAAATCAATGAAATATCACCTACATCGAGTACTGGGGGAACAGAAGCTTACTTTCGAGCAATTCACTACTTTACTTAATCAAATTGAAGCCTGTCTAAACTCTCGTCCGCTGTGCCCATTAACAGAGGATGTCGAAGACCTGGAATATCTAACGCCAGGCCACTTCCTCATTGGCGGCCCCCTCCTGTCACTACCACAAGAAGAGCAAGACTTTGCTGAGCACGATCTACGAAACAGATGGAAGCTTGTTGAACAAATGAACGTGCACATCTGGAAGCGCTGGTCGAACGAAATTTACATCAACTCCAAACCCGTAGCAAATGGCAGCACCCAAAAGAAAACCTGAAACAAGGAAGCCTAGTACTAGTAAAAGATGAACACTTACCTCCTGGGCGCTGGGCTTTAGGAAGAGTCCAGGAACTACATCCAGGCGCCGATGGTCGAGTACGAGTTGTTACCTTGAAAACTGGAAAAGGTTCACTTAAACGACCAATAACGAAGCTTTCACCATTACCGCTGAAACTAGAAGAAACAAGAGTAAACGAAGAGGAAGAGAAAAGGACACCTACTCCGGAAACCAAAAAACTAGGAGGCACAGCTAAAAACAAAAACAATTGGCTGTCACTTGTTCTCCTATCCATAGTAGCGATGACGGGAATTGCACAATCTGCGCCAACGACGAATAACTGGAAGGTTACACCTATACCGAGCAATCATCCGATTTACTTCGATGAAGCAGGGACAATACAACTAATACATGACGAATGGAATCTATTGGTTTACTATAACTTAACGTCATACTGGCAAGCAACTGATCGAATCAATGATTACGTGAACCAAATAGATAAACTATGCCAAAGAATATCACATGACTACACGCCTTGTGAAACAATTGTCGGCCACCTACGTCATGAACTGAGTCACCTAACCGACTACAACTCTATGCTGCTCACTCAACACTCAAGACCAAAACGAGGTTACTTTGATGGAGTTGGGAAATTATCAAGAACTCTTTTTGGAGTTCTTGACGCAGACTTTGCCGAAAAGTACGAAAAAGACATACAGAACCTACAATCAAACGATGACTACCTACTCCAACTTATAAAAAACCAAACACTGATTGTAGAGGCTGAAAATAACATTATAAAAAGAAACACTGCCTTTATGGATGAACAATTCAAAACATTGTGCGCCTATATAAACCAAACTAGCAGCGACATCACAAAAATAGTAAACAGGGCGCAAATGCTATTCACGATGAATGACATAAATACCGCAGCCATGACGGCAACTCTGATTTTTAATGATTTAAATCGAATAGTGGAAATGTTGATAAATGCTCTCGCCAACATTTATAGAGGACATTTAGATACACATTTATTTCCCGCTAACCAACTGATCGAACAGCTCAACATAATATCAGGCAGGTTGCCACAGGGATTGTCGTTACCGGTAAAGGACATTCAAAGGGATTTGAAAAATATTTATGACCTCATCCACGTGAAGGCTCGCATTACAAACAACTTTATGCTATTTGAAATACACATCCCCTTGCTGAGCGATGAGGACTACAAAATATACCGAGTTATACCAACACCGATCCTTACACAAGGACGTTTAAAACTCGTGCAAGCAAGTTCAAGCTTCATCGCAATCAACTTTTTAAAGAACTCTTACATAACAATGGAAGACCAAGACATGCGGCAATGTACATCATACGGAGAAGACGAATTCCAATGTGTCTCACGTAATCCTGTCTACAACATGCACGACAAGTACGCTCCATGTGAGGCCCAAGTCTTCAACCAACAAGAGTCTTTATCATGCGTCCTCAAAGACGTAACATGCAAGGAAACCTGGATAAAGCTGCACAAACCGAACATGTGGCTATTTACACTGTGCGGAAAACAGCTGATGCGCGTCATATGTAACGGTCAAGTTACGCCTGCGGTCATTGACGGGACTGGAGTGATTTCCTTGAAATCAAAATGCTTACTGCAGAAAAACGACGCCACAATATTTACACACAATCAGCTGGGAAGTAGTTACAACATGGAACCAGAGATCGAAATACCTACTTTAAACTCAACAATCAACAACATATTTGACCACGGCTGGAATAATGCCAAATTGAATATAACCGAACAAGGATCACCAACTGCTGTAGAAATAAGAAAAATAGACCAGCAGTTGACATTCCAGAAAAACAGGGAAATATTACCGAAGGCATCCGACATGTCAAATCACGACATCTATCTCTATTCGGTTACTTCTTTGTTGTTGGGAGGAATCGCTGTGCTTGCCCTCTATCATATCATCAAACGAAGGTGCAAAACAAAGAAAGGCATCAAAACACTCTCTTCCAAAACTGGAGTGACACCTAGAGGAAGGGAGAACTTTGGAGGAGACATCGAGCTACAAGAAATACATTCGACAGCAGCGGAGCCCGTTTACAGCGAAGCAAGACAGCCGAAGAAAGTATTTCACTTTGACGATTTAAATTGAGTGTTATACCTATACTTTTACATTTATAACTTTACACATTAACTTTTGTTTACTATTTAACTTTTATTATTTACTTTGCACTTTTCTTAGATAATTATTTGCTTTGTAATGGATGCTCATCCCACTTTTCCCTCGGGAGCATGTACGGTTCACGTACAGGCAAATTGCTAACGCCGCAACCTACTTTACGCTACTCGTTTAGTTTACTTTTATAATTACTTATACTTATTAAATTAGTTGACCAATAGCTGCCGTAGCGCTATAACCGCGGATTAGCATCCAAACATAACTTACGTGTAACTTTACAAATATACTGAACTAAGGTGAAATCTGTGGTTTTCGTCAACTCACAACTTAACTACCTCTGAGCCATACACTGCGTCTGTGATAATTTTAAGAATTTGAATCATTCAAATTCTGAATATATGAATCAGGTGAATCATATTAATATACATACTATTAAGATTCTGCTACCACAGCTATTTTAGGCCCCCCAAGTCTCGTTCCTATCTGTTTAATTTTTCTAAACTATAGGACTTTTGGCTTTTAAAGTGGTTTTCAACGTCTATAGAAGATTTGATTCCGTAAGGTTTACAAGTACAGACATACATAAACTCACACATTTTCCCATGGGGGTAGGTAGAGGCAGAACGCCACCTGCTACGATCCTTACATACTCCTTTTGCCTCGTCCACGTTCATACATCTGATCAAACACGCACACCAGTTGCGAGTATTACATTAATATTTCACTTAAATACAGAGTGGCGATTAGGTTATCTGTATTTTTCAAGAAATATGTGTATACCTAGTTGTGATATAAAAGGGTTGATTTATTTTACCTGTACTTGTGGTTGAGATACTACGGGTTTCGCTTCTGCTGCTCCCTTGTTCGTTAGCTGCGCTTTCAGTATCGGTGATGATGGTCCTACACAAAAAGTTATAAATGTAATATACAATACTACTACAGGTCGACAAGTTACCTTATCTTTCTACTATTATAAATGCGAAATGCGGATGTTTGATGCAAAAAATACTGAACAAATTTTGATAAAAATTGGCACACAGATAGTTTATAACCTGGATTAACACATCGCAATCTTTTTATCCTGGTAATACGACCCTGCGGGACAATTATCGAAGTAAACGTGGGCGAAGCCGCAAGCATAAGCTAGTCAACCATATTTTTACTATTAATAATTTTAGTTTTTCTGGTTTCCTCATGTAAGAATTTATTTTCCATTTTCTTTCTAATGCAATCACAATTTTAATAAAACAAACCTGCTGTCGGATTAGCCCTATTCTGCATAGTCCTCGATCTGATGCCAATATACGCCTGTTGTGTCTCACCCGATGATAACGTCACAGTATTTGGTCCTACTGTGCCACCGAACACCGTCCTATATAGAGAAATTGATATAATCAGAATAATTAGCAGGTGATGAGCCTAGGGCTAACAAGACGGTCCATAAAGCAAACAAACAGTTCAAAAACCTTAACCTAGTAGTATGTTATTAGAACAGCTTTTAGGCTTGTATGAAAGTACCGCCACTGAAGACACGCATGTTTCAGAAAGTGAGTATTTTGTTGCCGAGAATCGAGTGCTGATATGTTTGGGTGACCTAACTATTTCCGATTATGCCTATTTAAAATGTAAAAAAACTTGTGCTCGGCTTATGTGCAGCATATGACGTCTTCCAGCTTAATCATGGTGATGACTTACCTGACTAGCCTAGGGAAGTGTGCAGGCGCGATGACGCCCTTCCTAGACAGTTTGGTGCAGCAGGCCACGTACTGGCGGTACATATCGTTGGCGTCGCACGCGCTATTGTCGTTTGCTGGCAACACTTCGTAGGCCGAGCGCAGCCATGCTTGAGCGAAGTGTTCGTTTTCCTGTTCAAGAATTGTTTTTTTTTTTTGTATGAAATATTTTTATATTCTACAATGTTTATACCGTTTAAATTATACAGCGTGTATCAGAAAAACACCCCGATGAAAATTAAATAAAATGTACTAAAATGAGGAAACTTATATATGGCAACACACGGGCACGAGCGGTCGCTTCTAAGGTAGTGTCGACAACAACGTCATAAAAAAACATTCTTATGCCGAAGATAGTGTTGTCACGTTTTAAAAGAAAAGTTTGTTAGAATTTAGGGAATCGGTGGTAATTTGGGACAAAAACATGCATTTTATGATAAATATTTTTAGTTTCATGAATGCAATGCCAATGGTATACCTACATGCCTACCCCCATAGAAAAAAGGCGAGGGTTTATGTATGTGTGCTTAAGCTTCTACATTTTAGTTTATCAAGCATATCTACAAAGAGGATAATATAACTACAGAAAGGAAACATCTCACTAGGGATAAGAAAGTTGTGGAACTTTTTCGAAGGGTCGGTCGGCATATAAATAGCCGTCGGGTTTGCGGGAGCACTCAGTCAGGTGATACAACGAAGCAAATCGAAGTGAACTACAAGTGTAATATCTAAGTGAATTTGTGATACAGTTATTAGTGTTTTGTGATTAATAAAGATATTTGGTGTTTAATCGGTAGTATTTTAATTTATCGCATACCCAGCTCGTAACACAAGCCAACAAATTAAATATCCAAAAGAATAGTTAAAAGTAGTGCGTCCCTCACCTTGCTGTCACTAACCTGCACGGTTCGCTGCTGCAGATGCGACTGCTGTATGGTCGAGACGGGCGCCAGCGACGATACTGCTGAGGTCGTGGCCGTGCTCGGCGTCAGCTGTGGGGGCTCCTGGGTGGGCTTTGTGGGGGTTGTGGTCTGTGGGGGGAAGGTTAACCTATAGCTATACCGTTATCGTTTGGTCATCATCTGCCGAGCCTTTTCCCAACTAACATAGTTGTCCTCCAGTTTTACCGGATGCAACTGAAAACCAGTATTTTATATGGAGCGACTGCCTATCTGACCTCCACAACCCAGTTAGAACTAGGTAATAAGGAAGGATACCCCTTGGTAAGACTAATTGTCAGACTTTTGGGCCACTAACTACCTGTAACGACTGTCAAAGCTCTACAAATGACAGCGAGGACCAACGGCTAAACGTACTTTCCGAGGTACGGAGGAAACTCGGTATGTAATGGGTGATCAGCATAGATCGGAGTAGGTAGATTAAATTGGGGTCATTGATCCGAAATGTATGTATTAATATGGACATAGGTTGATTATTAAAAAAAACGGAACTTAGGTAGGAATTGTATTAAAATGAGCAATATTATACTGTTCATATTTTTTTTAACGTTACTCACGATTTGACAACCTAACGACCAATCAGAGCAAAGGATCATGGGTGGTGCACTAACCGGTGGTATCTTCCTTTAAATGAATTGAGCAGTTATAATATCACTACCAACATTAACAATATTTAATTGGATCCGGAAATACCGGAATTACTTTCCGGGAAAATTACTTATCCATGTTATTCTTTCTGTGAACATTTATGATACAAGTACCAAAAATCAATCTACTCCGATCACTGGTGATCAGCCATCCACGGTTAAACCTAGGCAACCTAAAGATCAACCCGAGCGGCTGTATTATTTAGCCACTCCCTGCTACCTCCTCGAGTTCTCTGTCAGTAACAGAATCAATTTAAGATATTTATTTATACTACAAATTCAAGGAAAAACTCATTTTTTACCTCTAAGGGACAATAGAATACATAAAGGCTACACAAAACTAAAAAAAAAAACAAATTGCGATAAAAATATTCGTTTTCTTACAGATTGTTGTGGTTGAGTTTGCCTCTCCTGCGCATCACGCTCGGCCTGAGCGGCGATGGCGCTAGGACCGCTCACAGTCTCCACTACCCGCATGAGGATACAAGCGCGAGGGCCGTAGCTTTGAGCCTGCAAAAGAAAGAAAATTACTAGAATCAAAATCATCATCTGCCTAGCCTTTTCCCAACTATGTTGGGGTCGGCTTCCAGTCTAACCGGATGCAGCTGAATACCAGTATTTTACATGGAGCGACTGCCTATCTGACCTCCACAACCCAGTTACTACTGGGAAATACGATACCCCTTGGTAAGGCTGGTTGTCAGACTTTTTAGGCCACTGACTACTTTAACGACTGTCAAAGATCTTCAAATGACAGCCGGGACCAACGGCTTAACGTGCTTTCCGAGGCACGGAGGAAACTCGGTATGTAATGGGTGGTCACCCATCCACAGACCAACCTAGGCAAGCACGGCTTAACCTAAAGATCGACCCGAGCGGCTGTTATTGTTTTAGCCACGAGCTCCTCAATTATGATAATTTATTCGTTGTACAGACGCCAGCACATCAAGCTACTACAATCTGTCAAATTTCTCTAATAGATTTTCAACTTTATATCTAAAGCATTAGGTTCAAGGTTGTTTGGATAAATCTGACAGTTTCGGGTAGTTTGACCTGCTGGCGTCAGTACTACAAGTAGTTGGTAAATGAATATTCGTATACGCACGAACTATATGGCAAGTTACACATTATGTCCAGGTCAGCCTGATTCAGTATAGGCCGCGGAAATCGTATTAAAGTATATATGTATTTACATACTTTGATTAATGTACTAATTTTTGAGCCATAATTGTGTGGTATAAGTGTAAGAAACTAACATTTAGCTGCCTATAGACCAACCAAAAGGGTTGAGGTCTGCCTTAGATTGAAGGCAGACCCCAACCCAAGACTAAGCAGATGATGATGTTTGTGTGGAATAAGTCTCCAGTCCTCATCTGTACAAATAAATAAAATTGAAGTGTCTATTTGTAATATCAAAATAACAGTTTTTTATTTAATGTATTATGGAAATATATAGGGTGACTGGTAATTAGTGACCGATACTTATACACGTGATTGTACTCATGATAACAAACAACTTTCCTAAAGAAACATTTTTTTAAATTGTCTTTCACTTTGATCACAATAGCACAACAGGCGTATTAAATTCGCGCGCACGAGCCTGTGACCTATCAGCTGTTAGCCACGTGACGCCGATCTGTCTCATTACTATCGTACCGTGCAGCAGTGGGTAGGCCGAGCACCCGCGTCGCTCGCAAGCCCGCTCCGAAAGCGGTTGTTGTTTTATTATTTTATTGTGATTAAAGCGGATCAGTATAAAAAAAATATTTCTTTGGGATTTTTTTTTGTTATCTTGAGTACAATCACGTGTTTAAGTATCGGTCAGTCACCCTATATACGGCACTTGACACAAAAAACTATTTTTTTTATTTTTGTCTGTCTGTCTGTTTGTTCCAGGTAATCCCCGAAACGGCTGGACCGATTTTGACGGGACTTTACTGGCAGATAGCTGATGTTACAAGTATTGAGATTAGGTTAAAAAATAAGACTTCTTTGTGTTTAAACTGAATATAACATTTAATTGGTGAGACTACATACATTGCACAGAAAGTATCACACATGACAGACCGATAAAAAACATAGCGCTGTCAAGTATTATATCAGGCAAAGACATCAAAGCATACAGCCTAGTATTAAAATAAGATTAAATCCAATAACAAGGAGTAATTTAAGCTACTTTTAAAAAAAAAACTATTAGCGTTTCATGTAAGAAAATTAAAACCCATGAAATTCTTAACAAAATCCAATTCAAATAGGGAGGGAAGTCATATTTATACAATAATTTCACGCGGTCGAAAGTCTTGGGCAATACCTAGTTTAACTATTAGCATAACATACCTCGACAGTGACGAGCGACACGAGCGTGTGTATAAGCCCGGGCACCCTGGCGACGGACTCGCTGGCGCGGTCGCCCAGTGACGTCAGCGCGTACACGCACTCCAACGTGCACACCAGCACCATTATGTCGCGGAGAGTCAGCAGGGCGCACACGTCGTGGTACAACTGGAAATTAATTTATATTTTTGAAGGGATAAATTCTAAGTCCAACTTTATAATCAAGCTTTTTAAGCTCTAACAGAATTAATAAAGGGTGGCGATTTAGTCTCCTGCCTCAGTCAAAGGGTTGATTCTGCCTGACAGAGTTTCGCTATGAAACTAATATTAGAGTCGCCAAAAAAGAATTATAATTGGAAAATTACACGAAATAACTAAACAGACAGATGCGTGATTGAATCGCCAGCGCCACCCATTGATATCATTGTTCGCAAAACGCGGTTATCAAAGCCAAAAAACCAATCA
This sequence comes from Lycophotia porphyrea, assembly GCA_950005105.1. Classification (NCBI taxonomy): domain Eukaryota; kingdom Metazoa; phylum Arthropoda; class Insecta; order Lepidoptera; family Noctuidae; genus Lycophotia; species Lycophotia porphyrea. The sequence continues at coordinate 11,453,460 of OX465391.1, read as the reverse complement.
ACTTATCAAACGTTGAAATAAAGTCGAAAATATAAGTAAACCAACTCACTGAAATCAGAGCTGGTAGAGGCTCGCTATTTTTAGTACATACCTTAGATTCCAGCGCTTTAAGCAATGCATCTTCATTGACCTCATTCTGGGCAAGTTTATTCAGCAGCTCAAGCGCTGCAAGTACTCTTGCTCGATCCTCAGATACTAATGCTGCTTGAATTGTAGACAACACATGTCGGGAAATCAAACATGTTGCAGGGTCCTATAACAAGAAAAAGTGTTAGTGTGTAGTATTTATTAGCACCTCGAAACATGTGTCTTGTGTAGCATTAACAACTCTATTACAATAATATGGTGTGATTTGAAAGGTATTGACAACTCCATAGATATAATAATTTCAGAGAAGAAGAAAATGTATTTTTTTCTTTACCTTAACTATAAGTTCAGTAGATACATTGCCGAGTGTGTCGAGACCTGACTGCCGTAGTGTGCCTACCCAAGAGTTTGCACACAGCAATAGAAACCTGTAAAATAAACATACCTAACATAACCATGACTTCACTAAGGCAAAATTCGATTAGAGTATATCGTGCACTGCATCAAGGCGTAAATACGACAGATGTGGGTCACAGGACACCTCTATAAAAGGGAGTGGACCATATTCCATTACGAGAGCCCAGCGCGACTGCTGATCATGAGGTCGTTGGTTCGATTCCCAGATCGGGCAAAGTGTTATAGGGTTTCTCCATCAGAAATTTCTCAGTAGCAGCCACGGAGTCTAGATTTGTGTTTAGTTTTTGGCAATAGGGTGGCCCTCTATTACATGGGACTTTAACCTAATTGGCGAAATATGGATGCACTATTAAGATCCACCTCTGCCTAATCCGGCAACCTAAAGCAACCTAAAGCGCAGTTTCAGGACGTTGAAGGTTTCCTTCAATGATTCCATTCACTATTTTAAAAGCAACAATCAACAGCTTCATTGAGTTTAGAGTTACCATGGTGGAAAGATAATTCAGCTGGACTCGCGTTACCGAGAGACGGCACGGTTGACGCAGTGGCTGAGCGATTTGCTGCTGCGCTGCGTGTTGCGGGTTGGATTCACGCACGGAACAAATATTTGTATGGTCTATAACGGCTGTAGTTGTCCCGGGTCTGGTTATTTGTGTTTGTGAGTCTAAATGATGGTAAACTTACCCACGACACAGGAGAAATTTCAAATGTGGGGCAACATTTTTTTTTAAATCATTATCGTAATTCAATATTTTTAACGTCGCTCGGGAAAACGACCTTTTCTGCATAACCTGCACAACTATTTGCACCTTTCAGGATATAAACGACACCAATGATATAGCTGTGCAGGAAACTACATACTGGTTAGATAATTTTTTGACGTGACAACGTCTAATAAATCGATGAACTTCGGCTGCATGCACGAAAAATTGTCCCGTTACGCTCATTGTCTCTTTACCCTCATTGTCCCATTACGCTCATTGTCCCGTTACGCTCATTGTCCCGTTACGCTCATTGTCCCGTTACGCTCATTGTACGCTTGCGCCGCATCTATTTCTCTTCCACTCGATTTTATGAAGTTGTCACGTTAAACTATCGTCCGAAAACCAACTTTACAGACAACCAATTTTTTATCTACTATCTAATCAACAAGCAAATACAAACAGAACAGCTTCTTACCTGATAAGCGTAGTGTTCTTAGCTAAATACTGCACGTTCTCATCGTGGAAGGACAGCGAGCGCACGATGGAAGCTATCTGTAACACCCGCTGCGAGTAAACACAGGAGGCGCCGCCCGGTAGCTCTGGCGCAAACAGTTGGGTTTCCTCTGATGGGTCTGTCATCCAGTCTTCTAGTGTTTCCTGGGAGGTAGGAGACCAGAACAGTTGAAAAAGTGTCAGATTAATATACAAGGCTAAATCTCGATATCCATGACCGTCGTGGAGTTTCGGTAGCTAATTTAATTTAACTCTGATGATAAAATTTACAGTGATTACTGTGATTTTTTAAGCTAAGGTTAACAACAATGATTGCGAGGTTTAACCACCTAATTAACATTACTAGGTTAAATGAAACCTCCTTTTTTAACAAATAATAATTTATAGAATTTCAAAATGTTCATCCGGGCAAAGCAAGTCTCTTAACTCGAAAATAAAGTAAGCGCTTAGTTAGTGCTTTAAACAAGGAGTTGTTCGCAATTGAGCTACATAGGATAAAACTCACATCCTCATAAACCTTCTCCACCACCGCCTCTTCTTCCTCAGCTGGATTCAGCAGACAATCCGTCAACGTATTGTACGCCGCTCTCGCTTGCACTATAAAGTCTGGTTGTTCGACCCCTGGCTGCATGAACTTGGTCTCGTCAGCTAACTCCTTAGCCCCGCCCCCTCCCGCCCGAAGGCTCCAGAAGTCGTCGGGGTAACGACCGCGCGCTTCGTAGTAGGAACGGCCGATTGTGTCGCGGAGACTCGCTGTGGGTGGGAAGATAGTTACTTGTGTTTGGGGATGTATATTTTTATAATCTATATCTTGACTAGTTATCTAACGATGCATTTAACAGGAGAGCTGTATGTATGCCTACATTTTATAAACTGGACTGACTTCTGTTTAAAGCTCAAAATAAATAATAATCACGGAAAATATAAGTAAATGATTAAGTAAGTAAGATCGGAAATGTAAGTGATTATATAAGTTTGGAATTACTTCTACTATTAATAGAAGATTTTATTGAAGTAAGTACAAGTTGTTTTATCAAAAAAGTTAAAATTTCATAAACTAACATGGCTACGCACTGAAAACTGTAAAAAAAGAAAAAGTTCGCCAGCGGACAAATTAAAATATGATCAATAAAGTGAAACTCACAATGATTATAAACCCCAGCATGCGCCAGCAAGAAATCCAATATATGCGGCGTAGTACTCAACGGCAATCGGTTCGAATGGTCGGCAGCAAGCACGGTGCACACGTTGACGGCGAAGTCCTGTTCGTTCGGCATCGGCGATAAGAGTGAGAGGGCCAGTCGCTCCGATGCTGCTGCCACGCCAGGGCGCTTGTTGAGCGTCTCACCTGATGCTTAGATGCCGATAAATAATATTGCCTAATGACTGGGAAGTTGGTGGAGGTACTGCAAGCACCAATATGTATGTATTTATTTATTTATTCAGAAATACACTCCGAGTTTAGTTATTTATCTAAACGCTTAAAAGCTAACAATAATCATATTACGATTTCCAATAGCATCTTATAATCGCAATACCGTATACATTTTGAATCTTTAAAATCTAAATTTCTTCCATTGTATTGATTGATATTTGATGTTACAAACGGTGGGCTGCATCAATTGGGTACCCCAGTTGGGAACGTAGGTGTTTTAAAGAGGGTTACCCAGACCCACATCGTGACGCTGACTGTACATAGTATTTTAGAATTCATGTTATATTATGATATAAGTCTTATTTGAAATAAAAACCGAGAATATTGCATTTCAGTTTAGGGAGGTGTATACATATTCGTGCTTTCGACTGTACCTGTTTGTTGTAGAGGCGATGGTTAATAGCAGAAAAGGTTATTGCTACAAAGTATGAGTTTTGTGTTGAAATAACTTTTTCCTTTTTCTAAAGAAGACGACATATGTATATATATATATGTATATCTTTACTATAGACACGTAACACGTTCTAGGTAAATTACTAGCTTCAGCATTTTAGTGAATATGTATATTGTGGAGCTGAGAGTTAAAATAAAAAGAACACAAATGGCAAAGTAAACTAAACACTATTAATACTCAGAAAAAGGCAAATTTACAATCGTCAAATAATTTAAAGTGAAAATTTGGACAGTTTTGAAATCCTAATGGGTGCACAACTAAAATCATAAAGAGAAGAATAAGCACAGATATCAATATGTTTCCTGTCGAAACATACCTGATATGTACGTACCCCCTCCAAAGGAGATGCGCGGCATGGCACCGCGCCCGCGCCGGGGGTCTTCATCCATGTCATTGTCATCATCCCGGCCTGGTGGGCCTTTTGCTCGCTCATACCTGGTGAATAATAATATTTCCAAGTTTAATCAGATTTTGAAAGTGGTATAGCAGACAACAGAGGAAGTATCTATAATGGCCATTAGTAAGGCAGTCTGCCATCTTACTTTTCCAAATATGATCCATAAATTCTTCTGAGCAGTGTAGATCCATTGATACATGGATGTGGCAGCCTCAATGGTCGCAGGAATGACTCCCATGTGTCATTCTGATTAACCTGTAAATCAATATTTGTGATAATCACAAATCATCCAAATGACAATAATACGATTATAGTGGTGGAAGGCAGGTGTCTGATGAGATGACAATGTCTTAATAGAGAAGTATGGAAAAAGGATACAACATACATACATTTATTTCTAGGCAACTTTAGCCCATAGCTTACCATAGACTAACATACATATGATAAAATACAAATTGTGTTAGTAAAAAGAACCTTAAAACTATGTTAGTAACACTTCACTTGGCATGCAGCACCGACCCCAAATAAATTGGGATAAAGGCAGGAGAATGATCATGATGGTGGTATAGTGGTGGAAGGCACATCTATATAAACTGTTAGAGACATAAATCTTAGGGCCTGTTTCACCACCTACGATTAAGGTCCAGTTAACTTACTTGGCACATAATTTCATACAAATTCTGTTCCATTTTTTAATTTATTCATTAAGTAATGCCTATTCAGACATTGTGAAACCGGCTCTTTGTTTTGAAACAGCATGTATGTTATGATTTAATTAAAGCAAAAAGTAGATTAATATTAACTAAAACAGTTTCAGCTATCCTACAACTATTTCTACAATTAGAACTCTAATAAGAAATAAATATTTGCATTTTATCTCTTCTCGTGGTGATTAGTATCAGCTGGATGAGATTTATTGCGAATCAAATAGTATGGTATATGCAATCGGAAAGGTCTACGAACAGCAGTGGACTGCTGTACTGCCGTGCTAAGCTAAAAAGTGGTATCTAAAAAACTGATTAGCATCAGATAGTTTAAATAAATATGCACTTAGTGAACTAAGCCGAATAGCAGTATCTTTGTATTTTAAAACATAAAATATCCGAATAAGCAAAAAAAAAACCCTTAATCAGTATACCAAACTATATTTAAAAAACTTCAATTTTCTCGAAACTGGCTTTCCTTGAGATACCGCTTTTGCATTTAGCACGGCAGTGTAGGCAGATGATGATAATGTAAAGAGATTTTTTAGGTAATAAACTTTAGTTAGTTTAACCTAATAAAGTATGACCCCCATAAACTTTAAAACACCAAATTTTTTACCTGTACATAAATTTCTAAATATCATAGAAGTCCTTAAAATACTATGACATACCTTTCCGAGGCCTCCTCGTTGTTGTACTAATGTGTAGAACAGATACAGATCTATTTCTATACCATTTACTATTGGCTGTTTTGTAGGTAGGCTGAAAAAAATAAACAATATTCATTAATTTTCAATTTTTGAATAAACAAATAGGTTTTTTTAATGAAATATGAGTATACTGATTATGAAACTCAAATGATTGTTTAACTGTTAAAGTTTTTAGGTTAGCTGCAGTATGTATACAAATGGTTATCAGTAGGCAGCTTTTAGGGAAAATAGTAGGTGCACTTTAGCTGTGCTAATTTTATGAGTAAAGTAAGTATATCTCATAACAGTTTCACAAAAGCAATAAACCAATTAGATAATACGGCCTAAATTGCATAGTTGATGATAGGCATACCAACTTAAGTACCCAAATATGTACTGTAAATATATGCTTACAAACGGTGGCGCAAAATCCATGTACTCACTTTTTACTCTCGTTGAACTGCTTCAACTCCTTGATAAAATTTTCCCGGTCCTTAATATAGTTGCTGGATTTCGTATTTATTTGTGCTTTTGCCATTATAACAGTATCTCCCCAACGGTGCTCAACACACTCTTAAAAACGAAATACCGACACTTACGTATGTCGTTACGCGATGGTAGTGTTTATAAAAGAACATACATGTCTCATAATTAGCTAATTGATGTATTTTATCTCATAATTAATAAAGAAAACGCAATTTTTCAATATTGTGAAGAGTTTGCTTGGTTTTCTGGTTTTCTTTGACATTGACAGCAAGCCGGACCGAACGACGCTTGTTTGTTGCCATTGAAATAATCAATGCCGTTTATACACTGATATTCTCGGTAGATATGTTTATTTTACCACAGACAAGCATCAGCATGTGAATTACGGAGCTAGCCTGCTGGCATTCAGATCCATTGTAGATTTTCCGGCTTATTTTCCTAAACAACTAATAGATTTATATTTATGCAATAATTTTAATAAAATATGTAAACGGCACGATTTCGATCCCTTCTCCACAAGTGTGTCCACGGCCAGAAAGTGCCTGAGCCTTACCTTTTTTAGTTTACATAGTTGATACATTGTTTGTAGGTATGTGTGATGCAAGTATGAGTGCTTAAACCATATAAGTTTTAACTGTTTCTAGTTTAAGCATCTGTTGTTGTCCTGTTTTTTCTGTGTGGGCAGTGCTGTGTTTTTCACACCATCATTGCCAGTCTGTTTTTTATAAGTGAAGACTTGTAATTTGGCTTTCAGTTTCACTCACTATTTTTTATTCTGTTTTGTTTAGCTGTAAGTCTTCCATAGTCCATAAATAAATAAATAAATAACACTTTCCGTCATTCATTACATTGACCTCAGCCGTCAGTCCGTCAGTCATCCAATACAGGACAATTTTTTTTCCAAGTATCATCAACTGGCAGTTCGAACCATATCTAGTAGTTTCCCGCATTTTAAATTGTAAACATGTCAGTCGCAGGCGCGGATCGAGCTCTCAAAATAGGTTGTGGGCACGGCCCTAAACCCACCAAAGTGACGTCAAAACAAAAAAAAAGAGACAATCTTCGTGGAGTGGTAGCAGTTTAATGACGGATTTTACAACAGGAAACTAATAAGACGCAAGAGCAAGTGCAGCGAGCACGATTTTTATTTGCACCCGCCTCTTATAGATTTTCAGAATAATCAACAGACTTTAGAACTCAGGAGCAAGCGCAGCGAGCTCGAAAATTTTAGCATCTCTCCTCCGATTCGTAACATTTTATTTATTCTCTAAGCGTTATTGAAATGATTTCGCCGCTTCGGAATGCGCTGCGCTGCGCGGTGCTTTAGGTTAGGTTTTCTTTTGACCACTAAGCAATACAAATTACTTAGAGAAGCTACTTGAATATGAGGCGGCAGGCTAGAAAATAAATTTTGCTTTTCTCAAAAAGTTAAGGCAGTTCTCGCCGCCATAGGCCAGCTTTCTAGCACATAGGCCTAAGGGAAACAAATACTCCATTGCTTGTATCTACAGTGTATAGGTCCACGCAAGTAAAACCGTGGGACGAACACTAATAAATTAATATAAGGCTGTAAAATGTTAGCCTGTTTCATCACAAACATTACAACAGTGTGTTTGTTTGAATGCAAATCACACATTTAAACTCTGAACTATTCAACCGATTTTGGTAATCAGTAAAAAAATATAATTTAATGAAAATGATGTCTTCGCGGTGGCCACGATAACTAGTGTTACATTTTTTTGTTATTTTATTAAGGCCTTGTGTAGAACATCAGACCAGCGCACAGTGGAACGAATGTATGGGAGCGGTTGGACGTAGACATGTCCGAAAAATAAGAGTAAAATTATGACAAACTAATGATGCCATCTTATTCGATTACTTAATGCCTTCATAAATTGTGGTGATGAATTTCTTCATAACTCCCATATTTCGGGAGTAATTTGAGAAAATGTGAAATTTTACTATGAAAATGAGTGTATCGAGCTCTCTCCCTCCTGATTCCGGGCTTGTTTCAAGTACCGGTCTCTAATATCGTAATGCTATTACTAAGAGCTATATTTAATACTAAGACACATAGTGCGCCAAATGTGCACTTTCTGGGATAAAAGGAAATGAAAATTTAAAAAAAAAAACGTTTTTTCCCCATTTGTATTTACTTTAAACCGCAGACAGACTTATTAAGAGGTCTATAAATATATTATATATATACAGAAATATATATTAACAAAAATATTCACAAGAACTGATGAGAGTATGACTTTTAAGTAAGTTGATTATAAATTACCTAGTTTCATTAAAAGTACAATAAATAATTAAGATGTAAGCTCTAATTTACTAAGTTACACATTTTAAAACAATAACATCATTTAATTATCTTCGTCATCATCATCATCATCAATTAATTCAAATTCAGAATCGATGTCCGCTAAATCATTTATGTTAACAAATTCGATATCACTTTTCTCAGAATCCGTAAGCTCATAAAATTCCTTAAAAGAAGATTTTTTTACAAACTTATTTCCTTTTGGACGGATACTTGTAACAAGTGGATCAGAAGACAGTAAAAGATTGTGCATAATATCTTCATTGCATGAGATACTGCTATGCTTTCGAGAATGCCCCTCTCTATATTTTCTAAAATCTTTATTTCTAGCCTCAGATGCCTCTTCGGATAGAAAACCAATGGGCACAATTGACATGTTCTGAACTATGTCTGGCCCATGCATTAAAATTTTATGAAGTGAAGAAGGCATATAATACCATGGGTATAACTCCACGTAAAGCTTAGCAGTATCAAAGCAGAACTCTCGGAATTTAGTTACGTTGATCTTCTCTCCTGATGAAATACACTGCAAGATCACACAGATTTTTCTTAAAAGCATAGCATCTATTCCGGTCAGTTCAGCAGATTTAGTGTAGTTTTCAAAAAATCTCCTTGCCGAGTTGCCATTGTTGGTGGATCCACTGCCTTGTTTCACAACATCGAGAAGTAAGCCCGTTTCTCTTCTTACAGCCTCTTGAACTCTTTTCTTCCTGTCATCAACTTGCCTTTTTGCTATATCACCCCTTACTTGCCATGATTTTATGTCTAATTTGTAGGAAATGTGTAATAAGCATTCCATTGAGCGAATCCAAGTGTGAAGGGTGCTTAAGCTATATTTATACATGTCCTCGTTTGCGTGTTTATCTTTGATTAACTCTAAATTATTCATTTCTTTAGGACAAGCCTTGCATATGTCACACACTGAAGCTGCTGTATCGGATATAATGGAATGAATTTTACCGTCAATCATTGTCAACAGCAGTTGCTGTTTGACACTAATTCCATCAGTGATGGTGGATGGAGTTAAGGCTTCAATCTCTGCTTCGATTTCAGCCATCTCTCTCTGCACATTTTCTTTGGTTTCCTTTATAAACTTAAACAATATTGGCCGGCAAAATGAAGTGGAAGATGGTCGCTCGTTTTCCCAAATTGTTACACCTTTTGAGACGAGCCGCAGTGGTACAAGACTAATCATAAAATTACTAGCAAGATCGATTTGCTCATCTTCACTCGTCCTTTGATGATAAATGCTTTGGCTAGATGATCCGTCAAAACCCCATTTGCTGGTCAATACGAGCTGTTGATTGGGATCAACAGGGGTTTCTAACGACCTAATAAGTCTTCTTGAGGTTAAATCCATCAAGGCTTGTAATTTGATTTTTGCAGAGCTCTCTGTAACTGTGAGATCTTCTTTGGCCGGATAGCACTTAATTTTTTCTTTAACCAACATGTAGTAACTCGGGTATTGAAGAGCTCCTTCTTGAGTGTTGAAATCCCGAAGAGTGTTATAGCGCCATTTCGATAAGTTCATCGATACATAAAGAGCCAATGCCTTCAAAGGGGATATTTCCCGTACCTGAATTGATTTACCTTCAATGAAGGCTTTGATTTTTGAGGCCTCTTCTGGATTCTCCGTCAAGTATTTCATAACATAAGCTGTATCGCTTTGTCCTGCCTTTTGAAGCGCCCTTTCGGCCGAAAACATAATTTCAGCGCTGCTACTGCTGCATGAAAGACTATCTTCAGTGCGTCTTCTTTTTTGCCGGTTACTAAGGTCCTCAAAAGATTTACGAGGACTAGGATGTGTACAAGTTGAAGCATCAGATTTAGCAGGAGAAATTATGGGCTCGATGACGTCACTTATATTTTCTGTAGAAGGTTCCATATTTTCATTCTGTAATTCCGGCCATTGAATTGCAGCCTGTAGCCAAATCTCATGTTTCTTCCGAAACTTATCTGTGCTTCTTCCAGACTGTGTCCATTTTGCATAAATGCGGTAGCAAAATCGACGACACCAGTCTTTTAAACTTGTTTCAGCACTTTCACATAACTGAACACAACTGTTATCTTTTAAAACACTGAACAAATAGTTAAAGTCGCGTAAATCTTTATGTGCGCGTGCGCATAAAGCAACGTGAATATCAAGATTTGTATTAAAATTTGGAAAATACATTGCGAGATTAGCTTGGATACAACGAGGTGTAAATCAACACTGATTTTAAAGTTACTAATAGTGACCTATTTATATAAAATCCAGGTATCCCAGGTATCCTTTGTTAAATATTGCAAGGTAATTAGTTATTGTGATAATTAGTAAATGATGCATGCTAAATTAGTGTATTAAGAGCCATTTAGTAATTAAATAATAGCAATGTTCTTATCAGTAATCATTAGTGCATCAGTTTTATATGTAAACCTTAAGTCCCTAATTATATATCCTAATTAGCTTATATCTTCTCTAATTGGCTGCTCAGAAATGTTATTGTAATAAGGTAAACCTTTAGAAAAACGGTTTTAATCAACAAAATAAACAAAAAATAAAAAAATTGTGTTATAAAATAAACATCACTCTTTATCCCAGAAAGTGCACATTTGGCGCACTATGTGTCTTAGTATTAAATATAGCTCTTAGTATTAGCATTATGATATTAGAGACCGCTACTTGAAACAAGCCCGGAATCAGGAGGGAGAGAGCTCGATACACTCATTTTCATAGTAAAATTTCACATTTTCTCAAATTACTCCCGAAATATGGGAGTTATGAAGAAATTCATCACCACAAGTTATGAAGGCATTAAGTAATCGAATAAGATGGCATCATTAGTTTGGCATAATTTTACTCTTTTTTTTCGGACATGTCTACGTCCAACCGCTCCCATACATTCGTTCCACTGTGCAGCGACCTCATTTAGGGTTGATTGTGCGATGAGTACGATTATTTGTTCTGTTTCTGGGTGTGTAATTTATCTATAATATATACATATATATGGTATGTATTTAGAAATATATAAGTATGTTTATCAGCTGTCTGGTTGCCATAGTACAGGCTCTGCCTAGTTTGGGATCAGATGGCAGTGTGTTGGTTGTCCCAAGATATTATTATTATTATATTTAGGGACCATTCATTTAGTTGAAGGTTTAAAGCAAAGAGTACGTTTAAAGCAACAAACTGAGCTTGTTCTGGATTTGGGCTCACTTTCGGACGTAGACTCGGCTCGGGTACGGTGGCGTATCAACTCAAGATTTCTTGTTCGTACACTCAGAAATCCGTGCTTTACCTGTTGGGTCAGTTAGGGCTTGACAGAAATTATAACATTATCCGTAAATGCACCAAATTCATGTCGGTTGACAAAATGACAACAGAATACTTTGATTTTGACATTGACAATGACAACTTGTAATAAACATGCTGAAGCCGAGCCGTGTCGTTTGTCATTTTAGGTTAAAAACTACCTATCGCAAATCTTTTTAATTTCTTGTATTTGTGAAATAAGCTATCAAAATGGTAAAAAAGAAAATTGATAACCGGATTAGGGTAATGATAGAGAATGGTGTTAAGTTGGGACATCGTACTATGATCCTCCTTGTAGGGGACAAGAGTAGAGATCAAGTAAGCACATTGTTTTATTTGTTTTTATGCTTTGGGAAATTATTTCACTCGATCGTCTTACAAGTTGACCTATAAAGAAGATAGCCCTATACCTTGACTTAGAAGACACAGATTTACTCGCAGAACCAAAACTTACGCTCATAAATATATGGCTATAATTCGCAGTCTTTAAAGAATAGCTGGAATCCTTTACTGTTTCGTCTTAACTAGACGTCGGATTATACGCATGAAACACTTAGGCCCACAGTGGCATAAAAACTGACACCGGGTTAAGCACTAACCACGTGAAAAGAAGAAAGACTGTTAACTACTAAGTTCTGCTTTCTTTCAGGTTCCCATTTTATATGATATGCTAGTTAAATCTACTGTTAAGGCTAGGCCTACAGTCCTATGGTGCTATAAGAATAAAGATGAAGCTATAAGCAAGTAAGTTTAAATAAGTATTGTTTTTTAACTTTGCTCCTCACAAAGAATGTCTTATGTATCATGAGTGTGTATCAACCATTTAAATAAGATTAATAGAAGAAGAAAATTCATAAACTGCTAGACCCGGAACTACTATCTGTAGGTCAGACAAATATTTTTTTCTTGCGGGTTTCGAACCAGCAACATGCAGCCGAGCAGCCAATCACTCAACTACTACACCAACAGTGTAAAAAAAATGCCTGCTTGACACCTACAGGCAGGATTGGTCTACACTAGCTCTAAATAGATAAGGAGATTAAGAGACCTTTGCTCTTCAATAATGAGCAGTTTTTGCAATATTCTGGGTTAGAAGCCTTTTTGGTTTTACCTATAATAACTTTTTTCAAAAGGAATGTTTGATTTGTGCTAGTTCACAATAACTTATTTAAGTTTTTTTTTCCAAAAAGGCTGTGAAATCTTGGTAATATCAAAAATAATGTTTATTTTTAGTCATGGCCGTAAAAGAGCAAAGAAGATAGCAGCTGGCAAGTTGGAGGTGTCAGAAGAATCTCTATTTGATGCCTTCAGAGTAGCAACTACAATACATGGACGGTATTACTCTGAGAGTCACACCATGCTGGGTCAGACGTATGGAATGTGTGTGTTACAGGTATGTAGCTTTTAAAATATAGTCTGTAACTAGGATGGTTAGCGCAGTAAGCGCCGGTTTCCGTCCCATAGGAAAACCTGGTTTTAATATGAGACCAAACCCGGTTCCGCATGCCCTAATCCCCACACAGAACAAATATTTGTATGGCACAATACATTGACTAAACAAGAAATACAGAAAAAGAAAAACTGACGATTGTCTAGTGAAGAAATATCATGTATAAGGTTAGATTTATTCTGCAATCCATTCCTTCATATCATCATTAACCACACATTGATAAACATAAAAAATTTGATGTTTAAAACTTTCACTCAGGATTTTGAAGCCCTCACGCCTAACTTGATGGCACGCACAGTAGAGACAGTGGAAGGTGGAGGCTTGATTGTGTTCCTGCTCAAATCCATGGACTCCTTGAGGCAGTTGCATTCCATAACTATGGATGTTCACTCCAGGTATGGTTGGGTTCAATATAGTTTTTAAGAAAAAAAAAGACAATTCTTAATTTTTCATGCTTAGTATGATAGTAGACATTGTGTAAACTTAGTGTTAAAGAAATATCTCAAGAAGGGGCTCAAACTATACACAAAAAATCACTTGATACATTCTGTTACCTTAACTTTTAACTATTTTTTTCTGTGAATTATTATTCAACTTAATTTCTACCATGGAGTTTCGAAACAAGTTTGATTTTATATTATGCTCCTTTTTTGCATTAAAAAGATTATCAGTTATTTTAAAAAAAACATTGCCCTCCTTCTGACGCAGTTGGATAAAAAAATATCAGCTGTTCCAGGTATTGCATTATTGTATGCAGTAGTTGATTTTTTCTTTGAGATAAGAACTACGATCAATGTAGATCCAAATATTTACCTAAATTAATATATTATTTACAGATTTAAGACAGAAGCTTACGATACAGTAGTGAATCGTTTCAATGAGAGGTTCCTGCTGTCATTAGCAGACAACCCTCGTTGCTTGGTGTTGGACGACTCACTCACTGTACTGCCAATATCGTCCAAGACTGCGCAAGTAGAGCCCGTTGATGTTGCTCCTGAGGTTAGCCTAAGTTCTCCTTCTAACATCAGCTATCTGCCAGTAAAAGTCCCGTCAAAATCGGTCCAGCTGTTTTGGAAATTAGCTGGAACAAACAAAAAAACAGACAGAGAAAAAAAATACATAAAACGTTTTTTTTAACTACCATATATTTTCATATACATTTAGTAAAAAGTTGTGATTTTAAAAGTACAAATAGACACTAAAATTTTATCTATTTGTACGTATAGATGGTCGTTAATCAACCAGTCACAACAGCAATTCCGTATAGTATTCGACAAATGCCGAGAGTTGACTCTGTCGTAAAAAAAAATGGGAGCAGTCTTCATAAAGTCCAAAAATAAATTGTGTTTGAAAGCAATTAACTAAATGATTGTTCTTTCAGCGCGTCAACCCAAAACTGACAGAATTGATATCATCCCTATCGGATTCACCGCCAGCGGGACCATTGGTCGCTTTGTGTCGCACGTACGACCAAGCGAGCGCGCTCGTTGCGCTCATCAACACGCTTGCTGATAAACAGTCCAGGTGAGTTGCTATAGTCATTGACTAGGCAAAACAATTGAATAGGAACTTGTACCAAATACTCGCAATTGTTGCTAAATATTATATCTCTCGCGTATCATAATACGGGACCTGTGTATTATGATACGCGTGCGATACGGCATGAAAGATGAAGGAGAGAAAGACTAGTGTTTCTCGATTACTCACACGACTTTAGGCGAGCCCACAGCGTGTTTTAGCCACGCCCAAGAAAGTGTTCGAGCCGTCCGAGCTGCGCTAATAAGCGCAGCTTTAAAGCGACACTGATTCAGACAAGTGAGCATTACAAAAAATCGACATACCTTAAACTTTATTATTTCATTTTTTTATCATTCTTCATATCTAAAAGTTTTTTGTGCTGCTGTGTTAAATAAAAACTTGATTCTTGAAAGTTTTCCAACAAAATCCTGTTTTCCGCAGACCACCCCACTGCCTGACCGCTGCCCGAGGTCGCGGCAAGTCTGCCACCCTGGGCCTGTCAATCGCCGCGGCTGTCGCCCTGGGCTACGTCAATATATACGTCACTTCCCCCCACCCGGAGAACTTGATCACATTGTTCGAGTTCCTGCTCAAAGGGTTGGACGCTTGCTTATATCAAGAACACACAGATTACAATATTGTGAGGTCGACGAACCCGGACTTTAAGAAGGCGATCGTAAGGGTCAATATTGCGAGGAATTCGAGACAGACTGTGCAGGTGAATATTTGTATTTAAAATATTTTATTTTATTGGATGGGATGGGATTGGCGCGTGACACAGGAATATGGAAAGGTTTAGGAGAGGCCTACGCCACGGAGGCGACTACTACAAATAAAGTTTAATTTAAGAATGCATGCAAATATTAAAATATATTAATTATACTTTTAAAACCTATATGTCTTTATGCAAAAAAATTGTAGTAGAAATAAAGGCTATTTTTATTTAATTTTATTTTAATACCATGTTAGAAGCACAGCAGTATGAAAACCGTCATTATTGCTAGCTAGCAAATAAATCCTACTGTCAACAAGGAATGATTAACATTGACGTAAAGTTGACTACAAAGAGAAACACTTTTCTCTCTTGGTTTTCTAAAGAGCATAAAACTTTGTAAACAAATATTAAACCGTCAAATCACAAACTTCTAATTTTTAGTAGTAACTTAAATAAAACGAAAATATTGTAATATATCGTCACAATATTGTGCTCTATAAGTCTACACCAGTTACTGTCCTACCTTACACATGACCCCTTCGCATTGACAAGCAACATTCTTCCCAGTACATAACTCCCGATGACCACTCGCTCCTGTCCGCGGCCGACCTGGTGCTGGTGGACGAGGCGGCGGCCATCCCGCTGGCGCACGTGGCGGCGGCCGCGCACAGAGCTCCGCTCGCCCTGCTGTCGTCCACGGTGTCGGGCTATGAGGGCACCGGCAGAGCTCTGTCGCTGAAGCTGTTCGCTCAGCTACAAACGCAACACAATGCTCCCCCTCCGGTGAGTCATCTATACGGGTTGGAAGGGACACACCAAGGTTGGAAGGGACACAGGGATAGAAATGTCCGTTCCTGTTCATTGGTTGTTTTGTCATCTATTGGTTAACGTCTATTGGTTGTTGTAAATTGTTCGCGGACAAATTGTCCTTCGTCTGCGCAGGCTCCTATTCAGTACATGATTCGGAGCCCCCCTACATAGAAATTTTTATATATAATAAAATCAACTGTTCCATACATTTTAACCGTGTAGTGTAGGTATTGCACTTTTGTAGGAAACATCATTTTTTTTTTTTTAACAAGTAGTTTTTTTTCTTCACAGATTAAATTAGAAGAGCCAATCCGTTACCGTTCCGGCGACCCCGTGGAGTCCTGGCTGAACGGCCTCCTGTGCCTGGAGGCGCCGCCCGGGGGCGCGGGCGCGGGCGCTCCGCCCCCCGGCGCCTGCGAGCTGTACCGAGTGAACAGGGACGCCTTGTTCTGTTACCATAAAGCGGCTGAGGCTTTCCTGCATAGACTGGTGGCTATTTATGTAGCTAGCCATTATAAGGTGAGGATTTTATGAGACTTTAATGTTAATTTGTCTTTAATGTTATTCCTGTTTTATCTCTTTGTAGGTTGCTTAATAGAATGTTTGCGCACTGCAGCCAATCCGAATTCGGTTCAAATCTCAAATGTTCTAAAATCGTTTCTAGTGACCTTGAAAAGATGGCTAAGTCAGACTGTTGTGGCGCTACGTTAAGGAGGACTGCAACTGGCTGAGTTGGTTGAGCTACCCTTCATGCATACTACGGCTACTATCGCGGAACCTATCAATTAAAAATTCAATTTCAAAGTTCTAAGTAACAACCGACCAACAATAGACCGCATGTTCTTGACGTGTCAGATTTTATTTTTTGTGTTCAAAACTGATGAAACATAAATTTTTCACTCACAGAACAGTCCAAACGACATCCAGCTCCTAGCGGACGCGCCTGCGCACTGCCTGTTCGTGCTGCTGGCACCGACGCCGCCCAACAGTACGGCCATGCCGGAGATACTGTGCGTCATACAACTGTGTCTAGAAGGCAACATATCTGACAAGTAAGCACGCATTTTGTATTTCATATCAGCAGTACTAATCATCTTCAAGTTACGTGTCAAATTACACTACCATTTCGAATAACGGACGGTATCCCAGTCGTTGATAAAAGCAACTTCCACAAATTGATAAAAGCTTTTACATAACATCACGCCTGGTAATCCCCGAAGAGTAAGGCAGAGGTGTACCTAATAGTACACCCACATTTCACCAGCTATGTTTAAGTCCCATGTAATAGGGGGCAAGCTGATTGCCATCATCCGGGCACAAATCCAGACTCCCTGGCTGTTACTAAGAATTTCCTGATAGAAAAACCCAAAAACAATTTGCCCGACCCGAATCGAACCCAGGACCTCATGCTCAGCAGTCTCGATTGCGACCACAAGACCAACGAGGCAGTCAAAGGCTTTGATTGGCTATAAAATTAGAAAGCGCAGAAGTTAGCTTGTTTTTATCGAGCATCGATGTGAACTGCCCTTCGGGTGGTTACGTGCGCGTTTGATTAAACTTATGACACTTAAAAATAAAGTTTATTATTCAATGGCGGCAATCACCACTGCGTCTCTAAACGAAACCATCCGGTTGATCATAATAGGGCCATTTTTCTATATTAAAAGCTATGTATTTCCACAGGTCAGTCCGTGACAGTCTAGGCCGCGGCCGCAAAGCAGCCGGCGACCTGATCCCCTGGAACATCTGCGAACAGTTCGGTGATAAAGACTTCCCCAAACTGTCGGGGGCTAGAGTCGTGAGGATAGCTACGCATCCTTCTTATCAAAGGGTATTTTATAGAATTTAAATACTACATAAAGGCTACTTATGTATTTATGATATGCTGTTTTCTCCCGTATCCCACGCTGTGCAGTCGTCATTTAGAGGTGCTTCACACATCTTTGAGTTGGCTTGATTCGGCTCAGAGTGGGGGGCAAAATTTAATTTAATTAATTTAATTATTTATAAGCAACTTATGCTAACAGTTTGCACCACACATATAAGTTATTGGTTGAATATGCTACGAATATAATGGGTGTAAAAGACCCTTAACCAAACCGAAAGGCGCTCGTTATTTCCATCATTGCAATGTTTTTTGAAGTGAAAACTTCTTTAGCGGCGTTGTGCACTTTTTGGGATGGGTAAAAACTGTTAAACTCGCGTCAGATCGTCAGATCGTCGGCGGCACAGCGCGATTGCGCGTGTGTGCGTGTAGTTTAAGCTAGATAGCGTTGTTTCATGTTTTTTTCTACGGCTGCGACATCTTTCGTTCTTGCAGAAAGCTAATGAAAGGTTAATTCAATCAAGGCCAAATCAATCAAATCCCATTAGAACAACCGTGGCCCACAGTAAATACTGATACAAAGTTTATGGAATTATAGTTTAAGTTGTTATGAACACCTTCTAGTACTTATCAGTTTAGAAAATAAGTCGCCATTTGGAAATAAAACAGTTTTAATTATCGCGAGGGCCGTCATTAGATGCGGGGTCAACAGTTTCCATATTCACATCAAGGGGAGGCTGGGTTCAAGTATGCGCGAAGTTCGTCATTCAGGTGAAGTTGTCGGCGTCCAGTGTCATAAAAAAGGGCAACAGAAAACTACGGTAGTGAGCGTGCTAATGAGAAGATGGATTTGACTGATGATCTTATGTCAAAGGATAATGTTGCCATATTTTGAAATATAATCGATTAGTTGCATCGATTGTTGGTCTTGATACGGCAAAGCCATAAACAATACAGTGATTTTACCATTCATATGTTTATGTATGTGTGGTTTTGACTTAAGGTCGACTAGGTTTCGTTCGAAGAAACTACAATGATCGTGATATTATTCGAAAAACTTTTCGTTATAGCCATAGAAATATTTAAAATCAGTTTTAAAATCTGAAACCCGACTAACGTATTGAGCAATATTACAAGAGCTTCCCAAAGTCAAAGCATATAAAATACTCAAGTTTTAATTAACATCAGCAACATAACCTATGTACTTACTCTTAGGTACCCATTCCCTCTTTTTCTCTCACCTCTACACCTATACTTTCACGATCGCCACTAGGTACCATCAAACGTTATTTCCGTGACGGCATCATCAGTGAGACGCTAGTACTTACATTGCCGACAAGTTCTTTTTTTTTTTCGCTTACGGGTTTTAGTTTTTTATTTATTTTATACCAATATTATATTTTATTTTATTCTATATACTTTCTCAGCCAAGTCAAAGCTAAATAAGATGAAAGTCTAAGGTATACATGAAATAGGACTGAAGTGTACCTAGACCCATACTACACTGGTTCATCATCATCAACCTAAAGGGTGTAAACAGACTCTTAACGAAGCTGAAACGCACTTGTTCTCCCCGTCATTGCGATCCATTTTTTTCGTTCTAGACCGTACCTGGGAACCTTCTAGTTACGGAGATATTGGGGGTCAAAGTTCCAACTTTTTCACAAGTTTTTTTTTTAAATACTTGTTTTTAATTCACGATTTTTACTTTAAACACCTTCAGGACCCCCTTACTATTTAATACATCCATCAGCACAATGTTTTGAGTGCGTTACATTGAGTCCTACTGTAAAACGTCATTTTTCAGCCTAAAAAAAAAGTCGTTTCTCAGCAATAATTTTTGAATAAAGTTACTTAGTTTGATGTACATAATGCTTGGTTGACGGCTTCGTGAAGAGTCTGTTTACAGCCTGTATATTACTCCACTGCAGGATATTAGTCTCGTCCTTCGATTGCACACCACTGAGCACACATGTTGATTTTTATAATTAATCCATATTAATAATATAAGTATAAGTAATCGATTTGATTTAAATCGATCGATCGATCGATTAAAAATATGAATTGAAAGTAAATTGAACACATAATAGCAACCCTAAACTTCGCCTGAAACTAAAACTTGTATTGATAATAAGTTAAAATACTTATTTATTTGATATGATCACGGCGTGTTATTTAGCGATAGATCTTAATTCCTATTTTAAAGACTTATTTTTTTTTGGATATGTTTCAAAATGTGTTTGTGGTGGGCCAGAATTGGGCAATGTCTTTTCTGATATTTAAGCTAGATGGCTTGTTTCAAGTTTTCACTTCTTCCGGCACTCCCGGAGTGCAACCCGTTTTTTTGTTTCGTACCATACCTGAGAACCTTCTAGTTACGAAGATATTGGATTTGTGCTCTTCTTTATGTTATGTCCTGTTATCATAAGGGCCATTTTCGTCCAACAGATGGGTTACGGCAAGCGTGCCTTACAGCAGCTAGCCGCGTATTACTCGGGCGACGTGCCGTGCTTGGACGAGGATCACTCCGACGACGATGACGCGGGCGCTAACGGCAATAGTAATACGCTGCAAACGGAATCTATCGTGCCCAGGTAAGGACTGATTTACATGTTAATTAATTTTGCAGAGAAATAAAGTTGTTTGTATGATTTCGTGTGTGTGTACAAAAATCTTTTACTCCCCAGGGACATAATAAAGGGAGTAAAAAGACTCTTAACGTAGCCGAAAAGCACTTGATCTCCCCGTCATTGCGATATTTTTTTTGTTCTAGACCATACCTGGGAACCTTCTAGTTGCGGAGATATTAGGGGTCAAAGTTCCAACCTTTTCGCAACTTTTTTTTAAATACATGATTTTAATGTAATTTTTTAACTTAAGACACGACACTTCACGACCCCCTTACTATTCAATCCATCCATCAGCACAATGTTTTGAATGCGTTACATTGAGTCCTACCGTAAAACGTGATTTATCACCCCAAAAAAAAAAGTCGTTTCCCAGCAATCATTTTTGCGTAAAGTTACTTAGTTTGATGTACAGAATGCTTGGCCTCGTGAAGAGTTCGTTTACATCCTGTATTTTATATTTTCGATTCCTAAGGGTTTAACCTTATCTAACAGCACGGAATAGCAGTTTTCCATGCTCCTGTTCCTTTCTGTCGCACAGAACCGTCATTTGAGATGTAGAGCGACAAACAGAGCGTGCTGCCGAGCGCATCGTCGATGCTGCCGCGTGCGGATAGCATTACCCCTCCGTTTCTCGCTTTTCCATGATCCATGGTTTTTCCATGGTAAGGTTGCGGCTCAACTAGCAAGATGAAGCGCAACCTTAACCGGAACGACTTTCAACGATTTACAAACAACAGTCTGTACCAACTTACAGGTGAAGGTAATTTTCGAGGCAAGTAAGGGTAAGGGGTACAATGGGGATAGTCACCCATCCAAGAACTGACCGTGGCAAGCGTATAAAACGAATTGGGGCTATTTTTATTTAGCCACGCCACTTCAATTTGCGATTTCTAAACGCTGTCCTGATGCGTCTTTGAATCTTTTACAGGTTTCTATTTCTTATCGGCCACGAAACTCTCTCATTTCAATTTTTTTGTATGAACTTCCAGAGCCAAACCACCTACCTTACTGAAGCGTCTTACCGAAGTGCGCGCGGAACACCTGGACTACCTCGGCACTAGCTTCGGGCTCACGGAGGAACTGCTCAAGTTCTGGAAGTCGCAGAAATACGTGCCTGTGTATCTTAGGTAAGTTCTTGTAATTGATCTGGAGGGAATATCAAAGTAACTGAAATTGAACCTTTTTACGTGATTGTTCAAGGTGAGGTTTTTAAGAAAATATGTTTCATTACTTTTACTTTAGGAGGATATGATACAACTTGGATATGTCTCATATTGCGTTATCAATCAGCTTTCCTGGTATGTATTTCTTCTTCGTACAGTTTAAGACATAATAATACTTTAAACATTTCTATCTTCAACAGCCAAAAAGCGAACGAGCTGACAGGCGAGCACTCGTGCATTATGCTACGTTCACTCCGCGACAGTGCATGGCTGAGTGCTTACAGCGCCGACTTCCGGCGTCGCCTGTCCCGTCTACTGGGACGAGCGCTCAGGAAGATGCCTGCCTCGCTCGCTCTGACTACCCTTGTCAATGATAGCGTGAAGGTGGATAAACCTGGTGAGTAAACTTACTCAATACATCATCATCTTTCAGCCGAAAGACGTCCACTGCTGGATTTAGGCCTCCCCTAAGTGTCGCCACACTGACTGGTCCCGTGCGACTCGCATCTAGCGGGTCCTCGCAACCTTCACCAGGTCATCGGTCACTTTTAATGGACAATACAATACTGTACTCAATACAACGCCATGATTATAGAAACAACTGAATGTCGCGATGCGGGACATTAATAGTAGAGAGTAGTAATTAGAAGCGAATATCTCATCAAACATTTACTTAAGAAAAAAAGTATTTTAGGAACCTCGATATCATATTCCTGAGGCCGAAACGAACCACGATTCAACTTCGTATGGTGTGTGTGTGTTATGGCCCTTAGGCAGACTGTAATACCCACCTATGCTGCATCTGCATCGTTGTCTTCAAGTTAACTTGTTCCACACATACATAAACTCACGTCCTATCCTAGGTAAGCAGAAACCACAGAAGGCCACCTGCTACGATCTTTAAATACTCCTTACACCTCGTCCACGTTCATATATCTGTCACACGCCATGTAATATGCCGTCTTTACAGCTCTATCAAGGCAGCTCATAGAACAGTACCTCTCCGGCCACGACCTCGCGCGGCTGGAGGCGTACTGTCGCCAGCAAGCGGACTACAGACTCATCACGGATCTGTTGGCGCCGCTAGCTAACCTCGTGTTCCATACCAAGACGACGGCCAAGTTAGATGCTATACAACAAGTAAGTAGCATTGTGTTGTTTTATTTACTGTTTCTTTACTACATAACATAATATCACGCCCGTAATCCCCGAAGGGTTAGGCAGAGGTGTACCTTATAATACACCCACATTTGTATTTAAGCCCCATGTAATAGGGGGCGACCATTTTGCCATCAATCGGGCAGAAATCTAGACTCCGTGGCTGTTACTGAAAAAATCGTGCAGGTAAAAATCAATAACAGTTAGTCTGACTTGGGACTCGAACCCAGGACTTCATGCTCAGCAGACGCGCTTGCGGCCACTAGACCTACGAGGCAGTCTTTCCAGCGGGAAGTTTCATAGTAATAACCCCGATGATCTCTAGTAGAGACGATATTGATCCCATGCAGTTCTTCAGTCTGATAACTTTGCGTTGATCTTATCTGCATTTCAAGTGAATTTATTGACACTTGCAATAAAGTCCAGACCATTTTAGTAGTCAGTTAAAACAACCAAGATCTAAATTACAACTTTAACCATAATTATTTCAACACAAAAAACAGAAACCTAGCTTTTACTGTGAAAAATTGTTTTCGTACACCATTCAATGATTGTAACAACTTAACACGTTCGTTGCCCAGCCAAAATCCTGAACTTACCTAGATGGCCAAAATAAAAATGGGTGGTGACACACGGACGGACAGACAGACAGACGGACAAGAAAGTGATCTTATAAGGGTTCCTTTTTTATCTTTTGAGGTACGGAACCCTAAAAAGCAGAAATAATTCGGTGCGCCCGCTATTTTATGGCTCGTACATAATTGTAAGGCACCATCACGCGACGTCGCGTGACATGGCAATTAACGTGTAAACCCGCTCTCTGATAATCTCATCTCTCCCTCAACAGGTTCTATTCATAGCAATGGGCTTCCAAATGAAAGACGTAGACGACATAGCCTCTGAACTAGGCCTACCAGGTTCACAGATCCTCGCGAAGTTCTTCGAAGCCTGCAAGAAGATCAACGCATGCCTTAACGCCGTTCTAGAAGACTCCGTAGCTAAAGAAATTGGTATAGAAGATAAGAACACAAGTGATGTTAGCATGGGTCCTGTGAAACAGAGCCTGTCAGATGAATTGTCGAAGGCAGCTAAGGTAATTTATTTTAGTGTTGTTATTTTGAGTATTGTGTTGTGGTTTAGAAATAAATGATTGTAGTTTTTTGTAGTTTTTTGAGTGTTTTATTTAGTTTTGAGAACTTCCTGGCACACACAGTGACACATCGAGCTATACATATCCACTATAACCTGATATCGCTTAGTTCAGTCAGATCAGTTTTATTTGGTTTTGCATAGCTTGATTGGTCGTGCGTTCTAGTCAATACTCAATCATTTATTTTATTGCTTTCCATATTTTGTACAAGATGGTAATAGCATTATGGACCCTGTCGACACAGCAAACCCGTTGAAGAGGGGAAAAGTAGTAGTTTAGACGGCATGGTTGGCGTAGTGGCTGAGCGACTGGCTGCGTGTCGCGGGTTCGATCCCCGCACGAAATAAATATTTGTAAGGCCTACATGTAGTTGTTCCGGATGTGGCCGTTTGATTTAGTGAGTTTAAATGTCTGTAAACGCATCCACGATACAGGAAAAAGTCCAAGTGAGGGGTCCAGTTTCAAAAAACGAAAGTAGTAATATGGAAAAAAAGTGCTTATATTTTTTGTAAACTGTAATGGTTTATGTTTTATAACAAGATTAGGAGCATAATACACGTAATTTTGATTAGATTATGTTTCTCCGCATGATTTGATAATTCAGAAAATCAGCTTTAACGTTAATCTGTAATTTTTGATAACCTACAACATCGACTGGGTTTAACGTTAAAAACCACCTCCAGTTTATTTCTAAATTCGAACAAAGTTAATGATATTCTTAACACTTAGATTAAAATCCTGTACAACCAAGTGGACTAGCTAGGTTTATAATCGAAGTTTTCAAACAACGATTTCGTGGTTTTCAGGACTTGGAACGCAAACAACGTAAAGAGCTATCTTGTCTGATGGGCGAGGACCTCGCGCAGTATCGCATCAAGGGAAGCGACCTCGACTGGGGCCAGGCGCTCGCAGGCACCAAGCAGAAACAGCTGGTGTCTGTCAAGAGGTATGTATATCATTTCTGTTATTGCAGTGAAACTTCTAATGCGACTTCCAACAAGGTTGCGTTAAACGTATAACGCTACCATGGAGGGGGTATGAATGCACTGTTACGTTAAACGTTCAAACGCTCCTGGGGACCCCTCCCCAGTAGCGTTGAACGTTTAACGTAACAGTAGTAATAGAAAGAGACAGAGCGAGAGTGAATGCGTCACATTACGAAGGTTCACTTCTTCCGCGCGGAGGGACTCCACGCACTATTTTTTTTTCTCTTTTGTTCGAGGAAGCGCTCGTTATAATCACTCTGCCAAAGTTTAAATATGGAAATGGGGAAGATACCAAAAAGTGTTTTATTGTTCTATCAATAGGGTCTTCTATTAGCTAAACATGCAGGGTGTTACAGGGTTGTATCTTTCAATGTTTATACCGGTACAGTATGGTACTGACGTCACTCTACTTACTAGCCAAGTGGTGACCAGGTTAGAGGAGACCAGAGGAGAGATGTGTTTGTAAACCACTATTAAAATTTGGTTATTTATACTTGTCTTCTCCGCTCCGCTTTGCACATCTCCGCACAGCTTCGGTGGATACACCCTAGCTCTTACGAATCTCCTCTCCTCTGCTTCGCACATTCCGCTCGTCTCAGTTTTGGTGGAGTCCGGGTCTTAAATGAGGCTGGAAAATGAGCCCCATTTACGGACACACGGTGAGTGGCGTGCGGCGTGGTGTCTCCGTTGCGCCTTTTTTAGGGTTCCGTACCCAAAAGGTAAAAACGGGACCCTATTACTAAGACTCCTCTGTCCATCTGTCTGGCTGTCTATAGCTAGACAGTTGAAATTTTCACAGAGGATGCATTTCTATTGCCGCTTTAACAACAAATAATAAGAATATAAATTATTTAATAATTAAAGAGGGCTCCCATACAAGAAACTTGTTTTTATCGATTTATGGTACGGAACCCTTCGTGCAGCGAGTCCGACTCGCACTTGGCCAGTTTTTTTTCTGTTTACGGAGAGGCGGCGCGTGTCCCGACTGCGCACCAGCAACGTGTGACAGCAACTAGCGCTCCCCCCGCGCGCCGCAAGAAACGCTTCATTTCAACCAAACGCATGTGAAATCGCTTCTCCGTAAACGCTCTCGTACATCGCATATCATATATTATTATGTTTGAATTTATTGCGGACCGCGCTGCACAATGCACCGTCTCCGTAAATGACACTGTTTTTTTTATTATAATTAGTACCTTATTCCTAACATCTATTATTTTTCATTGACAGCGGCGAGAAGCGCCTGGGTGACGACAGCAAAGAGATCGACGACCTCATAGAAGCTCATTCAGAGAAAAAGAAGAAGAAAAAGAAGCATGTACGGAATCAAGATGAATAAATACTGTTGATTTGTATATTTGTGTTTTATTTGGACTCGTTTTCATTTCGTTAAAATTTATCACACACACATTCATTCTTACAACAAAATACTCAATTTTAATAATTTTCTCACTGTTTTTTAGTGTGGTAACATTATTAAAACTTCCAAATACATTGGCTGTTACGTGTAAGAGGAGGATTGAGTATGATTCGATGAAACCGCCGAAATTATTTATAAAAAGTTCAGCTACAATTTGACTGGCTAAAGACCCTCCCTTAGTCAGTTTGTGTGACTGGCTGTCGCTGTGGCGCAGCAGCAGGCACGGGGGGCCTCAACAGACGTCCCCCTCCCCTACGGGGACCCGGGCTCCGACAGATCGCGGCGCGGTGGCGTGAAGAAAGCGGCTCTGTAGTACAGTCCAGTGGCTCGAGTGCTGAATACAAACGCACCCACACATAGGCAAGCTGCGTGTGCCTCAGGTCTGCACTATATTGGCCGCCTTATCGGGTCGGTCTAAGGACCCACAACCCACCAGCCACGTTTCCTTACAGGGACGCAGCACCAACCGCTGTGTACCGTCCCCGCACCGCACGCGACAACGCGTTCTTTAAAATTAATATTGTGTTTCTGTCATTTGGTTTTCCAATTACCACAATAAAGTAACACACAGCGCCTTTGGAACTAAATCTTCCTTCAAAAATGCTTGTAAGATTTAACCCATTCGCTGCCCAGTACTTCGCGAAAACTTCGCGAATTGAATTTCGTTCGCGTGCCCACAACCCGGATCCGAGTCGTCGTTATTATGAACTATCGGTGACTTGTATTCATGCCCAGAACCCGACTAGCGAGTCCATAGCTACAGATACGGATTGTGCGAACGAACAAATTATTGTTCGACTCATACGCTGGGTTCTGGGCACTGAATGGGTTTTCGATTCATCAGGCTACATACACTTAATCTTCGAAGCTAAACATTTGGACCAGAGGTTCACATCTTTGTTTTCTTACACCCTTAAATTACTTACACATGAACCATTCCTTTTTGTTTCCCCTATGAACCTACGTTTCGCGAGTAAAGCCCAGTAGGCTTTGTTTGTAGGTACATAGGTAATGTGGGTAGTTGAAAATAATATAAGGACAAATGAAGAAAACAACAGGTTCAATAATAATTTCTATAATTATTGTAATATAAAAAAGTGTTGGTAGTTATTCAACCCTTGGAATAGACAATAGATATTTCCTCTTAAACATAACAAATATGAGTGCGTGCGATGCGACCGGGGCGGAGTTGCCGCGCTCGTAAAAAAATATCATTTTTTAATCCGACCGTGCGCGCGCGTCGCCGCCCCAGGCGCGTCGCCGCACGCATACTTCTATACCATTTTATTACAATATAATGTGATCTAAGAAAAATAATATTTCGTCTAACGCCCGATACGGGGCGTCTGGTAAACAATTTTATACTATAATTTGTTTGTCCCTTATTTTAATACACGCGTTCTACTCGTTACAAATGTTCGTAACCTCGGCTCGTGCCGCTATGTGTGTTACAGCAAAGGCCCGACGTTGGTCTGCGGCTCGCGGCCTGCGGTTCAAGTGGTACGAGTGCCCGGTGGAACACTCGCACTGTAGCGCAGTCGCACGCGAGCTCCGACCTCCCCCGGCGGACTCGATACACATCTTATTCACCACAGCCCGCCGCGAGAGGCCGCCTCTTGCTCTAATATTTGTTAACATACGAAGACCATCTCCGTACTTTACGCTATCATATCGAGAATAAAAACATCCACTACAAAACATAATTTAGAATATCATTAACATTAGCTGCTATTATCTTTAAGTTAAACGTATGGGTTTCGTTAATTTATACACTATTATTTTCTCACTTTGACTTATGGGACACTTTCAAAGGTTGAGGGAAGTGACAGAAGGAAGTAAGTATGGAAGGGAGCGAAACGATACAAACATAACAGACAAGTATAACGGTTTGTAGATACACACAATTTTGCTAAAGCTAGGACGCTTAAAAAAGAATGTTCTTATATTAATATTGGTGTTTATGATTAGAAGTATCCCGTAGTAGATAATTTTGGCTAAGCGAGACGACACCGCGGCGTGCGCGTGAGGCTATCAGACGTAGATACATAGGTACAGAGTAATTGAGAAGGAATTGCACTTAAGAAAGGATTCGCGACTCTTGGCACTTTCACTTACGCTAATAATTTGTCTCGGACATGTATAGTAACTGAAGTGATAGGATAGTGAGGAAACGTGCGATGGAAAGCGATAGAGTTGAGGCAGTAGTTCGTTATTATGTTGTGCGCCGCGCAACCGCGCTCGCCGTGGAGTACGGAGCAGCGCACTGGGCCTTATCTACTGAACTGAATGCGTGGTGCGTGGTGCGCGCGGCACAGGAACATAACGTGACCAAACACACAATACTCGATACATTCGATTCACTACGTAACTAATTACTTTCACTTGAGATAATATATTATTATAAAATATAAATATACTTTTAAAACGTCAAGAATTTAAACTTATTGTACGTACATGATGATGTAAGCAGTGTACAGCGCCGGCTCGACTAGTCGCCACTGGGTACTCTATACATATACATCGTTTGATTTATTTACTCGAGAGACACAAAAGCAAATGCACTAGACCTCATTGCCACACTTAAAGTTATTGCTACGACATATACATACCGCTCTACGTATCATATATAATTGTAAATATAATCAATCACAACATCCAATAAAACAAAAATATTGTTTTTAAATATTATTGCATTAATTAGTTCAACTATAACTCTGAAGGGGTTCTCAGTTGAACCACGGTATAATATCTTTACATTTAGTGCGAGTAGTGTACAGTGCAGTGAATACCAGAAATACTGTGAAGTTAATACTTCAAACCGACAACGAGGAAAATAACATTACACATTCCTTAACCACGTTTCAAGATCGAGAGATTCCAAACGAAATTGGAGCTAAACGATTTGTCACTAAGGCACAATTTAAATTTCCCATTTGAACTTTATTTAACTCTAAAATAAACGAATACAATTCCTCTTCTCACACCAAAGGCTGTGTAGACGCGTGGCGTGGCGGTGGCGTGGCCATCGCTAGCCACCGTGGACCACTGTGAGCCACTCGGTACCAAATCTATACAGATCAACGCGTATTAAAATCACTGCAAAAATATTCAATGTGCGTGTACGACTTATTCATTTACTACATACGACATTCAGTTTAGAATAGCGTCGATAGTTTAGAATTTACAACGTTAATGTTTTAATGGTTTGCTAATTGGTAACTTATAATATAATTGCTTGGTGTATAAAATTCTGGCTTTGTTGCAGTTTTGTCAATATCTTAATGTAACATCTAGGCATACTACCTTTGCGTTGGTACAGAAAATTAGAGATGACAACAAACTTTTATTTAAGCTAAGCAAAGTTATAACAGTACAATAATGTAATTTTATTAACAGGCATAACTTTAAATATTTGACTAAATAAATGAGTTGACTGTGTTTGAAGCTCATCAATTTTAAGTACAGAACCACTACTTGAGTATAAAACGGTTAAAAGTTAAGTTTAATGTTAATATTTGAGTTCTAAATGAAGGCGCTAGTTTCGATATAAAAAATATAATTTCTTCCAAAATAACGTTTGGACTTCAAAGGGGTCTAACTAAGGGTAGGAAGTGGCAAAATTTTGTCTTAAACCTATATCTATAGTTGAGCTTAGATAACGAATCGTTGACAGAAAACTAGAAGATTTCATACAAAAATGAAGGGGCACTATCGAAAAATATACGGACACGAATTCTAACACTTAACGACCTGGGGGCCTAAAATAACCGCCTTAACAGAATCATAATAGGATATTAATATGAATTACGTTAAAATTCTTAAAATGGTCACAGACGCAGTGTCTCTTTGTGACCATTTTAGGAATTGTAACGCAATTCATATTATTATCCTATTATTTTTCTGGTAAAAATGGCCATTTTAGCACCCCTCCCAATCATAGGTGTGCTTTCCGACATACATCTGGAGTTTTCTCGACTCATGAGTGGCTTGTATAACATAGTTCATATTATTATACCTAATCATCACAAGCAATCTTTCGATTGTCATAATTATCTTCATAAAGTTGCGACGTGTGAATGCGGTCTTAGTAACGATGTGGTGTTGTGCTTATCCAAGTCACATGACCATTATCATGGGGTGTAACAACAACACGAGTGAAAGGGAGATGACAACACACGCATAATGCGTCGACACTCGTGGTAAGTTACGTGGTAAACATTTAATAAGGTATCTAGGTACTCAGACAAGCACAGCACCTTAGTAATCCTATGCTTATGTATTAACGTCAACTATAAATATAAGTGCAAGTGAATGATCTCTATAAATAGTATCTAATTTATCAATATATCGATCGCTGCGTAAACATATTTATCGCAAAACTATTATTATCTATCGTATACAAAAGCGCGTTGCGTGAGCCGCCACACGCCGCCGTGCGCGGCCCACAGCATGGGGAGCTTGCAGCGGTCCAACACGAATCTAATGACGACACACAGACAACTAGAATTATAAATATACGAGCTTTATAATTGATATAATCTTTGCATACTGGTGTTTGTTATACTGTGGACTCGGAACAGTGGCGATAGTCGTAGGCAGTTTAACATAACATTTTAGCATTCCCTTATAACTCCAATTGATTGTACCATTCCCTTGACGCTTACTTAGTGGACTGGAAGCGTAGGCTAGCGCATAACCCCGGAGTTTAATTATCTGGAAGCGATAACGTCATAGTGCCTGGCGCTCCCAGTTCAACTGACTAAAGTAATATTGCTTTCATTTACTATTTCAGTAACTACATACCATTGTACTTTTGTATCCTTTATCCTATTCTAACATCAATATTATGTATTAAAATCTTATTAATAAATGCATACAATCAGTTACTAACTGTTAAACATAACACTGATCGTTGTATTAAACATTCTGAGGAAGCAGAGATAAATAGAATGATATTATTGATCTATAAATATTTCTGCAATAAGTAGGTATTTGTTTCGATTGGTGTTTTATACAGGTACATCGTATTAAAGTTATGTATCCTACTTATGTACAGCTGAACACAGAGCTATAATCTACTCTATTCTAATGTAAAGCGTGTCCCGTCTCACGTAGATTGACACACACTCGAGCCACTGCACCGAGTCCACAGCGACTATACTGTATAATAGTGCTTCAAAATTACTCTAAAATCGGCAGCTGAAAAAGACACTTGCTATAAGGCATTACTGACGACCGCATCTGCGCTGAACGACAATATGATTGCGACGATAGCTTGTACGTGTCTCCAAATGGCAAAATTGACGAAAGGCATTTTGTATTACACTATCACTTAATTAAAGCATCCGTATCATATAAAACGCGATCCAATCTCACGACAAAAGCTTCCTTCCGTTCACTATCCGTAATATTTTGAAAGATACGAATTGACTCTAATGTCTAACGTCTGCGAGCCACACACACACCCCTCGCAAAAAAAAAGGAAAAGGAAAATAAAGAAACAAATATAAATCCATACATAAAAATTAATGTATTCTATTATCAATAACATAAGGTATAGTTACACAAAATAATAAAATTAGAGGAAAACAAATTTATACATAATCTTAACGCGAATAAAAAAACAAATTATACATGCTATCAACACAAGATGCTATTAAAAAAAAGAAAACAGTATTTTACAATTTCCTAAAACAATCGTTTAATGTTTTCTAACCAGCGCTCACTTGTTCATCAACTTAGCATAATAATTGTCAATTTGGTTTCAATTTTAGGGCTCATTTCATTGAGATTTAGGATTCACCTACACATGTGCGAGGGAAGAATTAATGTAATTAAGTAACCCGTTGACATGGTATCGGAGAATGAGCAGCACATATAGCTAAGTGCGACACATAATAGGGACTAAGAGAAATAATTTAATTAGGTAAGCCAGACGGCTGATTGTGTACTTTATATTAGTAAGTCAGATATTGTATTGGATAAATTCAACAATAAATTGAAAGGGTCTATTAAGTATTCGAATAATTTCATACTGGATTAATTAATTTGTTGATTCGTAAGTAATTACTCGATCACAGTTCTTTTGTCAATGGTAATTTTGTGATATTTTTAATAATAAGGCCAAAATAATAGCTTAATCACAAAAAATAAGCAACAAAACAAAAAATAATAATTGTATTATAACTCATTATGAACTAGAACGATAACAAAAACCAAGTACATAGACGCGAGTTCCCAAACGAGATGCATTTAATGATTGTTGATTAGTTAAAATAATAATAAATTAAAAATGTTCATAAACGGGTCAAAACGATTAACTTACGCCAATTGTTTGCAAGACTCGATATAATGCCAGATCTTTGATAGAATGCCTCGCAATAACTTCTACAATTTAAGTAAACTTCGCTTCATGTGCAATAAAATTAAAAGTAATACAATGCCACAAAAATAAATAAAATAACTAAAATTTAAAATAAAACATTTGTGCGGATAGTAAGTACCTATGGTGACGAGATAATGTCAAATGTTGCTGCGAATATTTCCAATTAAGACCAACAAAATTAACGTAACGTTAAATAACAAATCTGTACGTTCAGACGTCCGTTGTATGCACGAGATTTCTATTGATTGTTTTATGTCTGCGACGTATATTTAGACTTATCTTCGTGTTTCTTTCTCTCTCTCACACGACAGTATCAGAACGGCTCCAGTACTATCCATTAGCATCTTAAGACTTGTCCCTCCTTTTAAAACAGGCGGCACCTTAACTAACTTACATGTTTTAACACACTCGCCAAACTAGTACTTCGTCATAGCGTATGTACTAACATTCTCAACAACTACCGTTTGACAAGTGCGTACAATATTACAACTATAAAACTAATTTATACAACTATTATATCTCTAATTGGAATATATTCCCGGCACTATGTATGTGATGTTTTTAACTAGACTTTGAACGTGTGAAATGTAAATCGGATAGTACTGTAACGGAAAGCCGATGCGTAGGTCGGTGCTCGTAAGTTTTCTATTATTGCTTAGCACCGATAGTCTACGATACCGCAGCTGAACGTACGGATTAACAAATAAACATATTATTAAGTAGAGAAGGTATGCGCTGGCTCGTGCGACTGAACAGCGGGTAACTATTATAGCGCAGGGTAAACATCGGTACCGCGAGAGATTGCTTCAGGGGACCGAACGCGTCAACACCTAAACTATAATATACTAATAACTGAACGCTGCAAGCTCATCTACAAACATTTACAATAACCACTTCATTTAAAAATAAACAAATGGTGTGTTATTGTAGGGATCCCGTGAACTTGCTCTCTCACGCCAGGCCTCACTTACACATCCGAACACGCACCATTATACAAACATTATTATGTTAATTTCTCCTTGTCCGCTTAGCTATAAATATAGTTTACATTATATAAATTAAAATATAGA
The DNA here is from genome assembly GCA_950005105.1 of Lycophotia porphyrea. Classification (NCBI taxonomy): domain Eukaryota; kingdom Metazoa; phylum Arthropoda; class Insecta; order Lepidoptera; family Noctuidae; genus Lycophotia; species Lycophotia porphyrea. Next base: position 11,419,679 of record OX465391.1, on the reverse strand, counting down.
GTGAAAACTACACATTTCTTACAATATACTATGTACAAGGCATCTCTTGTCGCTCCTTATTAACAACTCGTGACCGCGGCGCGGCCCTCCGCCCTCACCTCGCTTACTATAAACGTTCATACAAAAACCTATCTGGCACTAACATGTATATTCATTACAAAATGTATAATATAATAATATTATGTATATACAATCACAACATAAATTTGATAAACAACCGAGAGAAATAGATAATATATTGGTGTTACGGACACTTTGTTGCAGAGTCAAATCTGTTCATGTCAAGCATTACATTGTACTCTTTAAAAGTATTCATTAAAAAATATTTGAACTTTTTTTATTATTAAACGAAAGGAATTATTTATTTGATTTGTTCAGAATTACGTTTCACTATCAAAACGATTGTTTAATGATTTTTATCCTCCATTACGTGTCGAAGGGCAGTGTGGAATTTACATATAAACGAATCTAGCTCCCCTAACAGAGTATTTATTGTCACTCCAAAAAATGTTAATAATCCGATGATCAGAGATTAAAGTCTGTCTTGATCGCGTACTTTAATCATTTCTAAGCGTACAAAATTATATAGATCGCCATTGATTACATTGGTAATGAAACTACCTGATTTGTCCCCAAATTATTTGATATGTATACGAAATAATGTTTTTATATTAAGACATGACAATAAACAGGGTTTTGCTCAATCATTGTTCTGTATTCAGTTATCTATATGATGTAGGAACACGTTTCCTGGAGTTGTTCGCTTGACGCTGTTGCATTGCGCGGCGCGGAGACGAGACGGGCGCTACGGTCCAACTATATTAATTTAAACTTAAGTTCTTATTCAAAATGGAGTTATTATATTTCAATATTCATGCTGAAACTATATTAGGCATAGATCTTTACATGTATTCTAGCCTTCATGGAAGATTGCATCTAATTCTCTAACATTATTTAAGCAAAGAAACTTGTCGAAGTAACAATGACTTTTATTCAATAAAAACAGCCTATTTGTTTAAGTATAAGGCTTATTTCTAAAGATCGCTTAAGGTAAACGTCTCCGATTCGAGTCTCTGGTCTTAAGGTGGTTGCGTCAGGGTAGCCCGCGAAATTAAATTTTTCTTACGTTTTTTGCAATTTGCAGGTCATTGTCAGGTCGTATGTTGATGAAAAATGAGTCGCGCCAGTAACACGCATGTAGTTATAGAATCACAATCATGAAAATCATCGTCCATTTAATCCTATTGAATGACTTTTTCATGAAATAGTCATTCAATAGGATTACATGAACTTACAGGGTTGTACAACATACAACATAACACTGATCTGCAAATTGCAAAAAACGTAAGAAAGGAGATTGAGCAAGTTACTATGGCACTTGGTTGCGCAACTTTTGACACAGTATAGTAATGAAAATTAGACACAAAAAAGTGGTAGTGTCATACTTTAAAACAAGGTTAAATTCAAAACTAAATATTGTGGGGCTTTTGAAAAAAAAAAATATAAGTTTATTGAGGTTATGTTCCTTACCGCGGTAGGAGAAATCCATGTACGTAAAATATTGACCATAGAATCCGTTGCCTCTCTGATTTGGCGTCTAGGCAGCGGGTGTGTTAATAAAAGAGAACAATTCATACAGCGCGACATGTTTTTAAGTCTAGAACAAATCACCGTGGACGTAAAAACGTTCTAACAAATCACTTCGCAGCACACGCACAAAAAGAGTCAAAATGGTCGATGCAGTGGATAGACGTGGAGGAATCCTAAAACTCAACTCTAAACGAATTTATGTTGTTAACAGAGAAAAGCTAAAAACAATATTCTCAGCTCAGTTGACATGGTAAACAGAAAACACTATTTTGTTTGACATTTCATCGAATAGTGTTGTGACACAACAATAGACTACGGCGTCATAACTATATCGATTATATCTTAATTGTTTTACTTTTGCCTAGAAATCGTTTTAACGAAAAAAATAGTAACTTATTTAAAGAATACAATAATAATGACAACTCTTTAATACTTTTTAGTTGCGAATGTAGATTATTTTGTTGTTCTACGATTTATATTAATGTTTAATCGATCGATTATAATTCAAAAAGGAGTCGCTTTACTATAGTGGAATAAATGACGTATTTATTGTATTAAATACTAATAAAAATAAAAATAGAAACGCCACAAATAATTTCAATTAATTTAAGTCAAAAATCAATAAAAATAATATTATGAATTATACATTAACTCAAATGGCCATACGCGTCAAAAAGTGCATCTAAAAGTGCTCAATCTCCTTTGAATTTCGCGGGCTACCCTGACGCAACCACCTTAAGACCCGTTTCCATAAGTCATTGCTCTATGCCAATCCGTATGGAAGTATATAAGTGCGGAAGAATTTCTGCGTTAAGTATCAACTCTATGTTAAGTAGCGACCTTAACGTTTCTTGAGGTAGATGAAATATCACGTCATTTCATATTCACAGTCAATTTTGATAAAATATACAACCGGTGTCACTACACCAGTATGTGATGCACCTTCAATATTTTTGCCTTTAAGTAAATATCATAATTATATAACTATTTGGTGTTGTATTTTGTATTCGACTAACTTTTGCCCGTCTTGTCTCACCGCCGCACAATTAAAGGTTTATTATAATTAATATATCTGATTCAGTTTGTTGGATCGCCCCGTTACATCGTCGAGTGATTACTTTCCGTCGCCGTTGCACTATAATTATACATCTAAACTAAATTATAAATCAAATTACACGTAATTCACTCGCGTAAATCAACATAGCGAAAGTATAAATCTGTAAATTATTGCGAAGACCTACAAGTGATCCCATACATGTTGAGATATTAATAATATACTCGATTGGCCCACATGCGATCAAAATATTATTTTTGTCGTATAACTCCCATTACACTAAGAAACGAGCAATTCGTATATGTGTTCCCGACAGTAAAACATTTCCATTGATAGGGAAGTAAAACTACAACGAAAAACACTTAAGATATGAATAGTCTATCACTTATATAATACAGAGTCGGTAATCAAATCGGACTCGACGCCGCCCGTTGCTACGCAACGATGCCTTATTTACAATTTTTCTTACAAATTTTTACACTTTGCTTTTTGGTCATCGATTTGGGAAGAGAACGAAATGCGAAGACGTTGAGTTGGGCGATATCGCGGTAGTATCGCTGGGACCGAAGTACATGGAAGCTACCATCCTACAGATAACTCTCGCGTTCTTCTGTTGCTCACGTTTGATTGTGTTCAGAGTCGGTTCGGTTGGTTTGCGCATCGTTTTCTGTCATTTGTAGGACAATGCGAGGTAACCAATGCATCAAACCGTACGTTTGTAATTTTGGGATAACTTCTAAAGCGTTGAAGGGTCAACGTTATGCCTACATACCTCTCTTCTTTCAATATTATTGAGTTTTAAAACTGATATCAGAAGACGCCGACCAAACTGGTGATCTTCCAATAAATGCGGACACCAAGCCACTTGACACCAATCATAGCGACTGAAGCATGCATACTATTCCCATTGAACGACATGAGTGATTATCGTTCTCATTCGTTCAATGAAACTATAACTACATATTTGCACAGTCAAATCGCTACAACCATTATACAGTATGTGACGAATTAGGAATCATTTTTTTTGACCTGTTTTTAATAAATCGCTTTAGAAATATTGCTGTCAAAATATCAACGTGACCTTTTCATACACGTATCAACTTAGGATATGTTCATTAATCAAATCAGCTTTTTTCCATTCAACATTAAAAACCAAACTTGGAAGCGGTTTATTAATACTGGCCAAAATATTAATTTACACACAGAAAACGTAGAGAATTAACTCTTCTTTAAGTACTTAACTAAACATCAGGAAGCTCTTCTAAGAAAAACACATTAAAATTCAATAAACCCTTCTTCCATAAAAGCGCTTACTTAACATTTAGTTAAACACTCGTAAACAAGACCCTCTAGAACCCTTGTGATCACATACTGCAGTCACGAACACGCGGTACACTAGCACACTAGCACAGTAGCACAGTATGACGTCACTCGCGCGGCGTGTGCTTGAGCAGCGAGATGGCGTGGCGCACGTACTGCACCAGGTGACGGAACGTGGACGACAGGGACAGCGGCCCGCACTTGCGGTCCACTGCTATGAACAGATCTGGAACAGACAAATAGGCGGACAATTAGGCGGTTGATTTTGTAAAATGTTTCAAAAGGTGAGCGGTCGTCATAGTCTATGGACTTTGCAATGTCAGAGCCATCTCAACTACGTTGCCAGTACAGGGATTATTGTTTGTCTGTTTTTCAAACCGAAACACAGCAAGACTACTGCAATAAATCGGTAGGGTGGTACTTTTTCCCGACGATCTCCACGGAGTGTACTCGTATAGCTGCTTGTAATACCCGTATGACCTATAGTTGTGTGCTAGTACACACACACACACGTCATATGCGTGCGTGCATGTATGTGTGTGTGTCGTCGTGTGTTGTACATTTCATTTATGGATTTTCCCGAATCTTTAACAAACTTGGAATCACCCTCGAGCCCTTATACCAATGCATTTATGCATTGGGTTCGGCGCAGCATGTCTTCTTCTCCCAAACAGCTTTATAAGATGAATTTGAATTGAACATAAGGCTAGGACTTCTTTTACCAGAATAAATAAAAAAACATTAACATAATACAACGTACCTCTATTAGCCCTAAGCCTGCACAAGGAATCCGCCTGCTCCCACAGATCATGCGCCACATACAGGAACGCGTAGTACTTGTTCAGTAGCAGCAGCGCCTGGTGCGCGTGCGCCGGCACCGAGTGCGCCAGCGAGCAGTAGCCCGACGACGCCGACCCCGACCCCACGGACCCCACCGACCCCGCGGGGGACGGGGTCGGGGACAGGGGGGACACGGACTCGGCTAGAGCCGGCTGGAACAAGCAGAAAGACGGGGTTGTAGTAAGGGAAGTAGGGACTTACTTAGAACTACTGTTTTTGCATTCAGGTAAAAATATTGAACTATAAGAAATATAACAAACACAGCATTTATATAATTCTCTCATCATCTGCCCAGCCTTTTCCCAACTATGTTGGAGTCGGCTTCCAGTCTTACTGGATGCAGCTGAATACCAGTATTTTAGATGGAGCGACTGCCTATCTGACCTCCACAAGCCAATTAGTACCCCTTGGTAAGACTGGTTGTCAGACTTTTTGGGCCACTGACTACCTAAAAACTGTCAAAGATCTACAAATGACAGCCAGGACCAACGGCTAAACGTGCTTTCCGAGGCACGGAGGAAACTCGGTATTTAATGGGTCATCACTCATCCAGACCAACCTAGGCAAGCACGGCTTAACCTAAAGATCGCCCCGAGTGTTTGTTATTATTTACCCATGAGCTCCTCCTCCTTATATAATCCGCCTCTATGAGAGGAAATTGAATAAGGAAAATTATTTTTTGAATCTTGGCTTAGTTTAAGTCGATTTACGGCGATCAACATCATTCTCCTTCACGTATTCCACCAAGAAAACTGAATGCGATCAGCACATGCAGAGCACATTATGACAGTTCTTGAACACGGTCAATATGCTGATCGCGTTCAATGTCATTGGTGAAATTCATTATGGTGCTTGCATAACGAAGCGGGTTTCAGTTCCCGTACTGATATATTGGTGCAGATTGATCTACAGAGATCGAAAGAACCGGTAGTTCATTACCGATTTCTTTATTGTATTTATGGGTAAACGGTACTTTTATAACATTGATTTCTTTTCGGTACCGACTACCAATAATCGCTAACAAAGATACAACCATTTTATCTTATAGCAGGGAATCGAACGCTATACAGGGTGTAAAAGGACTCTTCACGAAGCCGTCAATCAAGCATTATGTACATGTACGTAACTTTACGCAAAAAATATTGTTGGGAAACGCCTTTTTTTGGGGTGAAAGAGCATGTTTTACGGTAGGACTCAATGTAACGCATTCAAAACATCGTGCTGATGGATGGATTGAATAGTACGGGGGCCGTGAAGGTGTCTTAAGTAAAAAAATACATTAAAAACATGTATCAAACAAAAAAAACCTGAGAAAAAATTGGAACTTTGACCCCCAATACCTCCGTAAATAGAAGGTTCAGGTATGGTCTAGAACAAAAAAAATGATTGCAATGACGGGGAGAACACGTGCCTTCCAGCTTCGTTAAGAGTCTTTTTTGCACCCTTTATAAAAACCTCACTTATATAAAAAGCAAAAATTACTATCAACTACAAAAACTGAGCAAAAAAAAAGGTATATAAGTGTAAAACTCATAGTTATATTATTGCATACATGGCAACACCAAAACGAAAACAAATATGTCATAAATATGCAAGCTTTTGCATACTGTCCTTAAACATGGGACTTGAAAACGATAACTAGTGAAATCCGGGTGTTCTAGGTAAATCTCTGCCTAACCCTTCCTATTTCTGGCGTGCTGTTATGCGAGCCTTTGCGAGTTTTATGATTATTTGCTCTATAAACAGCCAGTATAAAAACTGAAAATAATACTGATTAAAAACTTATCGTTATTCGCATTGCCAATCTATGTAATAATATACCTAAAGTGTATTTTTCTTTACTTGTCTAAAATTGGTAAACAAATACGCATATAGACATCTAATTACAAGTTTTTTTTTTGTATTTAAAAGCTTAATTTGCAACAGGTTTTAACGTAACTTACACCAAATTCATTTCTTGTAAAAAACTTGCGATACTTGCAAGTTGCAAGTGAGTACTTGAAAACGTTGATTGTACCAAATATATGACAAGTGAAGAAAAACACACTGTAGGATAAAAATAAAAGACAAATTGATACAGACATCAGAACGTACCTTCTGTTGGTACTCGTGAACGATCTTGTTGTACTCCTTGACTTCGCGGTTGTACATCTTGAACATGCGCAGGTATAGAAGCGCTTGGACTCTTAGGCTGGAAATATAGCGGGGATATGTCAGAAATTTTGAATTTATATAGCTGTACATAGGCAGACTGAATGGCCGTATATTGCCACTAGTCAAAAAAAAAATACTATGAAACAGTTTGACACTAATGATTGATATCGAAAACGATTACAAATAAATCGAATATACCAATTGGTTAGCAGTAATAGTCGGCCAACAAGAATCGAACTCATCGATCTGATTTAGGGCGAGAGACTGAACACGATCAGGTTATCGAGGTTCGCGTTCAACGGCCACCAGTGTCAAAATTCCACACTTAGGTTGACACTGCCTGTTCTTGAACGTAATTTATATCGCAGATAGATTTGTTTTACAGTTTTACTATACCTAAAAAACTCAATCTGTATGTATAGTGAAATCTATCAAATAGACACATACTTAATGGGGGCTATCGCGCATGAATTCACCGCTAGTGGCGTTTGTGTAGAGTAAGGTCTTCCAAAATGTCAGATGTCATAGAGTATTCGTTTGTGTAGAGTAAGGTCTTCCAAAATGTCAGATGTCATAGAGTATTCGTTTGTGTAGAGTAAGGTCTTCCAAAATGTCAGATGTCATAGAGTATTCGTTTGTGTAGAGTAAGGTCTTCCAAAATGTCAGATGTCATTGAGTATTCGTTTGTGTAGAGTAAGGTCTTCCAAAATGTCAGATGTCATAGAGTATTCGTTTGTGTAGAGTAAGGTCTTCCAAAATGTCAGATGTCATAGAGTATTCGTTTGTGTAGAGTAAGGTCTTCCAAAATGTAGATGTCATAGAGTATTCGTTTGTGTAGAGTAAGGTCTTCCAAAATGTCAGATGTCATAGAGTATTCGTTTGTGTAGAGTAAGGTGTTCCAAAATGTCAGATGTCATAGAGTATTCGTTTGTGTAGAGTAAGGTCTTCCAAAATGTCAGATGTCATAGAGTATTCGTTTGTGTAGAGTAAGGTCTTCCAAAATGTCAGATGTCATAGAGTATTCGCGCGTTGCGTGCTTTTTATTACTTATTTTAACTAAAATTCATGATTCTGGTCTAGATTGAGCCATTCCTAATTAATTATGACATGAAGATTTTAAGTAGCAACTTAGGATCTTATTTGTTAGTACTTGGAGGTAGAATGATTTTTAAATGTTTCATGCTTGTTTATGTTGGTGAGAATATTTGTAAATATGTATATTGAGTTTACACTATGTTGGTATGCAAAATGAAATAAACATTTTATGAAGTTATTTGTACTTTTTTAAACTATAAAATAGAATTAATGACAGGACCTTACTCGACAGTGGCACCATCTGGTGAGCTTAAAAACGATAGCCCCCATTGAGTGCAGCCCAAATTAGCATGATAGTAATGAAAAAGATCTGAATTTTAGGAAATGACAAAAACAGCAAAACAAAAAACAAATTACCTGAGTATATCAAGCTTATTGAAAGTATCATGCGGCGATGCCCTAAACCGTTGCGGCATCGAATGTATACTCTTTATATACTCGATAGTTTCCCGGTAGATGGTAAAGGCGCCCTTAGTGTCGAGTTCTAGCTCCAGTACTCGCCCGGTGAGGACGAAGCACAGTACTGATTCGAGGTACAACATGACACGGGGTAGTGGTTCCTGTTCCTTTTCGGCTGCCGTGCGAAGACGCGTTGCCTCCTCAAGGTAATATCTGTCGAGTGAAATGTTGGCGTTACGGCTTGTAACAACAATGAAGACTTTAGTATAATGGAAATCAATGAGAGAGAAATGAGAAATTAACGGCAGGTATTTTATTGTTTATCAGAGTTATTTTTGTTTGTTTGACCCCCGTACAAATCATGTGCATGGCAGGTTAGCTGCATAATAGTAGTTTTACTGCTCACGGTTTAAAATTGCTTGACAGATCGCGTTAAACTTTCACCCAAATCGTGATCTTTGTCAATTATTATTGCCCCATGATCTTATTACAAGCACAGACTTTTATCGGTAGATGCGGTCATTGTATGATAATGGCAACATTATATTTATGATGACAACTTCATATTGATAATGACAGCCTGATATTAAAAACGAAAACTTGATATTCATTATGATAGTCTAATATTGAAATAAACTGTGACATTATATTGATAGTGACATCCTGAGATTGACCCTGAGAAAATTGTAATGATGATGACAACATGATATAGTCGATGACAGAATGATAATGAAACTAACTTGTGATCCCTCTCCTCGTCGGAGAGTGCGTCGGCGGGCAGTCGCTCGAAGTAGGAGAAGTAGATGGGCGTCTGCCCCGCGTATGTGTCCGTCCGCTCGTGGTTTGTCGCTGCTACCTCACCGCCCTGACGGAGAATACAAATTAGTTATTTGTTTGTTTTTTTTTTTAAGTGAAACTTCTTTATCGACGTATGGGAGAAAGTTTTTTGACGTATCGTCACGTTTTTCGGTTACGCGCCATGTTGCTTTTTTTATCAAAGTTTAGTATAGTGACGTAAAGAATATAATGTATCATTATTGATGAAATACAACAATAGCAATGATATTATAATAAGAACCATGATAAAATAAATTACTCATTAATTGTATGCATATATGGATATTGTATGCTATAATAAAATAGCTTTAATTTAATACGGAAAAAATTGTTTTTCTTAAGGCTTAAGCCTTATCTACCCCATTTTCGTGAAGTTGCAAACAGTAGAAAAATGATATGTCGTAAAGAAGTTTCACTTCTTACCTGTGTACTCTGGTACACACACATATATTTTTTTTTTAATTAGGAGGTAATTTAGGTGTGCTTGTACCATAAAACACTCAAGAATGTTTAGCGCTCAATGAAATTAAAATGTCAGTCTATTTTTGACGACGGTTTGAAGGTCATAGAGACAGTATGATGTCTTAAATATGTTATAAATGATGTCGTTGCAAGCTATCCGCATTTTGGAAAACGGGTAAATAAATCAGTTAATAAAGTTTGACAAATCTTCGGTGTCTCAAAGTTAGTTTAATTTAACAGCTATCAAATCATTGATAAATTACTTATCTTTATTTGGTCAATAGTCGTTAACATTTTGCATAACCGTTAAGTCACTTGTGCAAAATATTAACAGTTGTTGACCGTAAACCAAACCAAACCAAATACTGATCCTTCTGGACTCTGACCCACTGTTCAGGTCTGCATGGACCCGATCTCATCAACGTGACCTGTGACATAATAAGGGGTAGTAGTGTGTTACCTGCTCAGGATGCGGCGTGTGCGGCCGCTTGGGTACGCTGCGGCGCGCGGGACGCTGCAGCGCGCGCACCGTGTCGGCGCGCAGGCGCGACAGCGACACGCGCACCACCAGGCGCGCGCGCGCCCGAGGGACCACTGCGGGACAACAAAGGAAATGATCACAAAATAAACTCACATGTGACAATCGAGAACTATTTAATCGTCAAAAATTCCACAACTCCATGGCTGTCCCGAACCCCCTGGAATCGGCGAAATCAGTAGTACGTATAAGGAAATGTTATTAATAAGAAAAAAAATCATCAAATTCATAAACGTAAGACTCAGCTCCAATGACAGAGGCCCAAAGCACAACCAACAGAGGCGCGGCGAAGAGCGGTTTTTAGACGCAGATCAGGAGATTCCGAGCGACTCCGATCGCAGCCAAAGACCCATTGAGGAGTAGTCGTGTGCCGTTCTATGTAATCATTGACATGCCATTTTCAACCGTTATGGCGTAGAAATTAAGGTTTTGTTAATCTTTATACATAAATATATAGTAAAGTCCAAACACTCACCATTGGAAGACGCTTCCTCGAGTCTCTCGGATCCGCGGCCGGACTTGAGCCCCGACCCCACGTCGGCCTCGGCGCGCACGTACCGCTCCGTCGCGATGCGTTCAACTCGCTCTACCGGCTTCTCCAGCACCTTATCAAAAAATATCGTTTATTTATAAAAAAAAAAAGAGGCACATTTACATCATCATAATCACCTGCCAAGCCAAACTATGTTGGGGTCAAAGTTCTTCTAATCTAACCGGATGCAGCTGAAACCAGAATTTTACATGGAGCGACTGCCTATCTAACCTCGACAATCAAGTTGCTGGGTAAAATAGGTAGACTGTGGTACCCCTTGGTTAGACTGGTTGTCAAACATTCGGGCTTCTGTACCGACAAAACAAACTCGTAACAAACGTAAGTTGCCTTGATAACTTGGTGGAACCTGTGCTTCAGGCTAATAAGTGCATACATTCTAATAATATTGTAAATTAACAAACGAGTGTTAATTTACAATATTACTAAAAATTAAAAAATAGATATAAGTAAGAATATAATACCTTGCTCTCAAGCCGGTCGTGCGACAGCTTGCTGTCAGATAACCGCGGCTTCGTGTCCGGAAGACGGTCATGCGATAACTTCTCCACTATCCGCTCATTCCGCTCGTTACGCTCGCCTGATAGTCGGTCGTGAGATCTTTCTCTCGGCAACCGATCTATCGACATCTTCTCACTCGGTACCCGTTCAGTAGACCGCCGATCATTGAGCCGATCTGAGGAGAGACCCCCCGATAGCCTGTCAACCGAAAGACGGTCGCTGGCCGATGAAGACCGGTCCGACGTGGACGTACGCTCCGTCGATATCCGATCGACGGGGCGGTCGGGTATCCGGTCGTTGGAGGTACGTTCGGTCGGTATCCGATCGTTGACGATCCGATCGGAGGGTATTCTCTCGAAGGAAGTCCGTTCGGGTATCCGATCGCTGGGGGGTCGTTCGATGGGCAATCTGTCGTTGCTGCTGAGTCGGTCGGCGGAGCGGCGTCGGTCGGATCGGTCGGATCTTCGGTCGGGCTCGTGCGGGGAGAGTCGGGCCATAGCCTCCTCGTTGCGACGCTCGGCGGAGCGCTCTCGATGTCTCCTCTCCTCCTCGTCGGCTTCGGGCGCTGTGACCTCGATGATGGTCACCTGACCCTTGCCTTTGCCTCCTTTCCCTTTGCCGCCTTTACCTCCCTTGCCACCGCACTCGTCGCTTTTCTTCGGTGTAAAAACCTGAGAAAAATAAGTATTAAAGTTACAAATCGGTAATATAAGTGTTAATGATGCGGAGGGACGAGAAACATGTCGGAAGGAAAGTTGGTAAGAGTGTGGATGGTGCTTATATCGCTAGTAATATGACTAACAGAGATGGCTGCTAATAGAGAGAATAGACAAAGAATGAAGACCCCAAACTATTCGGGGCAGGGTAATAAACATCTTCTTTCCGATACTAACCTTACGGAAGATATGCGTCTTGGTTTCTTGTAGAACATTATGGTGTGTCGGCGGGTCAGGCTCCACATCACTGTCCACAAGGGGCGCGGGGGGCGCGGGCGGCGCGGGGGGCGCGTGCGCAGGCGCGGGTGACGAGGGGCGGCGCGTCTTGGGCGGGCGGCCGCGCTTTTTCTTGACTGGCCGCTCCTCTGAGGTCCGCACCTTGGGCGGCCTCCCACGCTTAACCGCTCCCGCGGGCGCGGAGGGAATCACTCGGGGTGATGTCTGAGGATAAAATATCCCTATTAAAGCCAACATTTATCAAAATTCTTATTCATACTATTTGACAGATATTAAGTAGTCTGCATCGCCCAATACATCTACAATACCAAAAGCACCGCAATGTGTTGCCATCGCCAATACAAAATTAAAATCCATAACGTTTAACGTTCACTGCTAGCACAGTACAGCAGGAACAGTGCTGCATGGTCCTTATGGGGGCGCCTGAGCCTAGTCAAAACTACGGCGCCTTCTTGTTTTGTTTCTGTTAATATATTCAATACATTCAAGCGCCTATGGAACCATGCTACATCGTATAAAAGCCTTCTATGCCAATCAAGTTGTATCTATCTACAAATATATTTGTTACCGTATGCCTCGGCGTGTCGTCATCACTAGAGGCCGACGGACGGCGGGTGGGTATGGAGCGTCTCCGCCGCACGACGCCCGGCGACGGCGACGACGTCTCCGAATCCGACATCTCCGAGATCGGACTCTGCAACAACATGATAGTGATACGTTAGTGAAGAACTTGGATGAGTTTCTTGGTATAAATACAAGAATCGTTAAGATATTGGTCCGTTTCTTCATTCAATCTTCTATCCACAATGATTGTCTTGAAGATTCTGAGTATTTTCAAATCAATCAACTCAGTGAATACAGTCCACTGCTGGGCATAGGCCTCTCCCAAGTTGCGCAACCAAACTTTGTCTTCCGCTTTCCACGTGCAGTCTGATCCAGCCACCTTTTAACTTGCTTGTTTCTCATCATCAACTTAGTCAAAAGATATCCAAGTAGTGCCATCGTATGTTCATCAGTACATAGACTCCAAGTACAGCCATGGTTACCAGGCCCACGCAGCGCATATTCAGTAACTCTTCAACTGTGTTAAAAATCATTCAATTTTACCTGAATAATGCTAGGTACAGCCATAGACGCAATGTTTCCATGAATCGCCCCCACAACTTGCCACAACACATCCTTTAACCTGAGGTACTGATACCAAATCCTCTCACGATCTTCAAACGGCACATCACTGATACTGTTTTCAAAGTTCATCAGTCCGTAACGAAGGGAACTCTTTAGTAAAGAAAGCTGTATCCATTTCTGGGTGACGTCTTCTTCGCTTTCAGCCATTATGTGATGAAGTAAGTTGTAGTATAGTCCGAAGTAAATATCCATTTTGGGCTAGTATCACTTTGTATCTTAATGTTAATTTCTGTCAATGACTTTTTCGCGCGATCAATATAATCATGAGTTGACGATTTTCTCGTTTTGGAAACTACATGATCATTTTACAGTCTTTTTTTTTAATTTGGATGCTTTTTTTGTACTCCAGCCGTAAAGATCTATTTTTAAATCGTTCGAACATTGTTTCGTAAAAGGATACAGTTACAAAACGTCTTATAACTCAAAACACAAGTGGTGTGAACTCAACGCGATCCCAGAATCAACCGCGAGCTTACGACTCGGATTGTAACAAACGCTTACTAAGTATTCTTACTAAGAAACGTATGGCCACTTTGCTTCCAAGAACTGTTTATCTTTAGGAACATAACACCTGGAAAAGGTTCGCTTAATATAGTCGAGATACTATTGCATTGCGGGCTAAATACGGAAAGTGCTGGGTAGGTCATTCTTGACCGTGAGAGGTAGATGTACCTACAGCAAGTCAGAATAGAATATTCTTTATAATGCAGTACACCATACAAATAACATTGACAAGATGACACAATGGGCGGTCTTATCGTTAACAGCGATCTTTTCAAGACAACTTTTGGGTGCATTTCAGCATTTGTTAATGACTCTAGTTAGGTGTAAGGAAACATCGCGAGGAAATCGAAATGTAGTAGAACCAAAAATTCGACATGTGACACGGACCAACCCGCACTTGGCCCGCGTTGTGGATCATGGCCTAGAGGGATGCCGTCGTCCCACCTATAGGAACATTATACGATGATTATTTTAGTGGCGGTACTGTCATCCAATCTAAAAGCTTGACTCGCCCTTATTACTCGTCATGATGTTAGGGTTTCTGGAACTGTCTGCTTGCCTTATGGGCTAACCGTATTGCTGGCCCTAGACACGACACTGTTATTTATGCTTATGCAAGTGGCCTCACTGTCCTCATAAGTTTTATGGTCACCCGAGTTTAAGTTTGTTGGCAGTTTCTATCAACACCTGCTGAAGTGAGAAACTTTCAGTATTTTAGACATGTGACAAGTTGGCGACAGCTTCGAGAAATACCGACTTGTCATCCAATCTTCAACACATTCGCTTGCTAAATAGGGCAGCTGTTTATACTTAGAAATCTTAGAATGGTATAGTCGCAAGGTTAAGTATAAATTACATGAAAGATAGATCAATTAATCTTGTTTCACTGTTTTTCATTGAATATTAAGTCCCATCTCATCATTATTCCCTACTAGTGGTATATTCATGTTGGCTTTGTGTTGGTTACCCTCCAGCTAGATTAACTAAAGGTGACTGAGACGAATTGGAAGCGGAAGGCGATGAACGAGCTTTCTTTTTCTTTTCGAATCGATGGTACTCTTCAGATCAGATGGACCCAGTGAGTGGTCACGTTAAAGCAACGGTCAGTGGCGCTAAAACGAGTGTTATGGCGTAATTTCTATCACTGAACTGGGCTAACCAGAGTTGAATGATTGAAGGCTGTCCGACTTGTCAAAGGCTACGTCAAGCTGCAAGAAAATGACTCTTAGATATCATCGAAACTCACCGGCTTTCCCTTAATATCAGCAAGAGCATGTCTGACATCTTTCCCCGACTCATATGTCTGATCAGGCGGGTGCGCGGGCGGGGGCGCAAAGTTTGACAGGCTCCAGGAGGAGCGCTGCGCGGGGGGAGGGGCGGCGGCGGCGGCGGCGACGGGCGCGGGGGCGGCCGCGGCTGCAGCCGGCGCCGGCGCAGGGGTCGTGGACTCCGCTGAAGAGGTATCTGATTCGGAATCGGAGGGTGATGAACTGCCTGAGGTCGGACTGCCGGACCCGATTGGTGATATAGGCCTGTAAATTAAAATTATAGTCAGACATTAAAAATTTCATCAGGATTTCTTTGTTAGTGGGATTTGCGATGAAATTGAACTGGCGCCGTCTGATGTCAAATGGGAAATACGATTTATCGATACACATTGAAATTTACTCTAATTTTAACGCGATTCATTACTTTTGTTTTGTCAGTGATAAAAAAACGAATACTAGCACTGAAGCAAATGCTTCATTTCACATGTTTGAGGATAGCTGGACTTACATGTATTATGCATAATGCAAGCTATTTTGATAATTATAAGAATCATTTATTTTACTCAAGTAAATTATTCTTTATCATTCAAATCTTTAAACTCATTCTATTGTCTCATTCAAAAATAAAACGACAAAAACCGTAATTCACAAAACTGCAATCCTTTCAAATCAAACGAGCTCCGGTTCGCTTGGCTCTTAGACTTGTTGAAATTAATTCAATTTCAGTCACGTACTTAAAACTTACGAGTTTCCCCACTCGAGATAAAAATCAATTAAAAACTTAGCGCTTACAAAGGGAAGTGCAGGCGTGGCGTAATTTAGTTAGCACAGGATTGAACCTGCGTCGCTGGTTCAGTGGTCGCAAACACTACCGCAAAGCACAAGAACCTCGATTCGATTCTCGGGTCGGGAGAAATGATATTTGTATTTGTTTTTTGTATTTTATCAGATGTAGGTATATTAGTTTGTAAGGTTATCTTTATCTATGGGCCAAAGTAGCCTGAGAATAAATGGATGTTGATGTGGATATTGGGTTTTGCCACCAAGAATTTTCCATAGCAGAGTCTGAATCTGTGCACAGTTGATGACAATAGACTGGGCGAGTCTATTACATGGGACGGGAAAAATGTGGGTGTACAGCCCTGTCTAAACCTTCAGGGTTTACAGGCGTAATGTTATGTTATGGGACGTTGGACGTTATATATATAAGGTCCCATTAAAATAGATGGACAAATTTTAACACAGCGTTCAGTATATCTAACCAAAGATATCCAAGCAAAAAAAACCACTGATTAAAGAGATTTTATTTTGACCTAACATAATAATTTTTAGTCTATTTTCGTTAGCTATATTTTTTTCTTGTAAGTTACCAAATGCGTTGTACTTATTTTTTTTTTACTATTGTCCTATTTTAGTGGCCTGAATGATTTTTAAAAGTTTGTCCATCTATTTTAATGGGACCTTATATAAATAGGGACTGACAAAATGCGGGTATACTGTATAAGGTACACCTCTACCTAAACCTTAGCAGATTACAGGCGTGATGTTATGGGAATAAACTTACGGTCCTATCGCGTGTGTGTTGGCGACCTCGTCATCGCTCGCATCCGATAAGCCGAGGTCCTTGTTCACCACATCACTGGAAACAGAAATAAACATACTATTAACTTCTGATAAAAGGAAGCTTCCTTATCGTAAGCCCTTGCCTCTTTCAACAACTATGAAAGGCCTAACTTCAGTAGCAGTAAGCAACACTTGTCTTAATATATTGCGCTGCTCGAATTTCGGCTGTCTACGCTGACGCCAGCGTTGCAAATCCATCAGAGCGCCTTTTTTGCGCATTCATTAAAAAGTGTTACTAAAAACGGGCATCGTCATTATCTGCCTAGCCTTAATTATGTTGGGATCTTCCAATCCACCCGGATGTAGCTGCATACCAGTATTTCATGGAGTGACTTCCGCAATCCAGTAAGTGCTGGGTAATTCGATACTTCTTGGTAAGTCTGGCTGTCAAACTTTCGAGCCACCTGTAACGACTGTCAAGGACTACAATTGACAGCCGAGACCAACGGCATAACGTGCTTTACGAGGCACGGAGGATACTCGGTATGTCATGGGTGGTCAGCCATCCACGAACCAAACCAAGCAAGCGCGGCTTAACATAAGGTCGACCCGAGCGGCTGTTATTATTTAGTTCGAAAGATAGCTAACGTAAAATCAACTGAAACTAGTGATGTGGACAAGGCTTTCGAATAAGTAATAAATTAGATATTTTTGAAGCATTTAGGGAGTTAGAAATAAAGGATAAGTCTAAGGCTTTCAACCAATGGATGACATAAACTACTTTATAACTTCACCAATATGCAATATAGCCGACACCAAACACCCATATACGAGAGAATATGTACACACTTAGCGAAATGCAAAAGAGATTTTCTCGTAAAATATCGATGGCAACTTTGAAATAAAACCTTTTTCATAATAATATTGATTCCAAAATACTATGTTCGTAAAAAGATCAAATTACAATCAAGACAGAAGGACAAAATCACTTTTAAAGTTGCGACGTTTATACATATAGTGCTCGTGAATGTATTGTACGTATATACTACCGAGTCCACTAACGGTCGACCACTTTTCAACCTTATTACTTAGGTCATAAGGGTGGCACCCTCTGTCAGTAAACTCGGGAGTACGAGCCAGTTATTCGTGTGCGTAGCCCTATCGTACATAGCCGACAGACCTTTCATTTGCATGCAGGAGTGGGACGTCTGTTTACAGGACGGCCCACACCGACACTGACGGAGTGAATTGTTCGGTAGTCACTATGTCGGTTATTCTAAGCTCTAAAACATGTATGTTAGACCCTAGATGGGGAAAGGAGAATTAAATTTTTAATTATCTATTTTAGCAAGGAAGCGTATGCAATATGTTTGGTAAAAGAAAGGATTCTAAACAGTTTATTGAACGTCAAGCTTTATTAGAGGAAGAATAAAGCTTGACGTTCAATCAAGGTTTGTAACTCCCACACTTGATTATGATTAGATATCCATGTCTTGATACACCAAGTTCGTCTAATGTTACAGAATTTACAGATACATGTGGCGTTCAATGAGATGTACGTTTATTCTATTGAATAGAGCACAGGCCTCTAATAGGTAGTCTATGTTTAGAATAACCATAAAACAATATAACGATATCTCTTTATCGATCTACTAAATCGAAAGTAAGGCAGCTGCTACACAGCTTCACTCAATGTTTATCTAATACTCTGAAATTTATGAGTAACCCTTTTAATTAAAATGAGATAGATACTCACGGCGACACTGAACTCCTTGAGTTCGATATCCGGTTGTCCAAACCTGTAACAACAAACAAAACATATATTTATAAAGGCTTCAAAACTTCAAACATCATAAAATACTCGTAAAGTTACCAATTATGTAAATCGTCTCCGTTCATTTGAGTTAAACACAAAATTTAATAACTATGTACCGTTGGATGAACAATATATTCTCATTAAAAAACGTAATTAATCTTTCGATGTTTTTATTGGTAAAAAATGTTCCGTTTAAAGAGGTGCAATTAAAGAGTTCCTGCAGTTCTTGTTAATTAGTTTCATGTATTTGTTCGTGTGATCATTTGTCACCGCTATGTCCAAAGCAGCCCGTCTCTGAAGGCCAAGGCTACGATACATTAGACTAACAGCATTTAGCAACCGTAAATTCTACAGCCGACTCCATTACGTGATAAATATCAACCATATTTAACATTGAGACTGCGATTTGCGATTATTGTCCTAAGTAATCTCTTATAAACTTCACTGATTATTTGCTAAAAGCAGATTGCCTTTTAAATGTTAGAAAATGTGAAACAGAATCAGTAAATAAATGCAATTACGTCGGGTTCTATCAAGAACAATAGTTATTAATGCGAAGTACTTTCGTATATTAGAGCTAAGAGCTTTTCATTTTCTCCCATAGTTCGTAAGGTTGGTTATACGGACGTAGGTGGCTCAGATTGTGGCACAGAATCTGCAGTGAGTATTCATTAGCTGCGACAAGGCCCACAAATAACTCTATGCATAATAAATGCCACTGTACAAGTGGCGGCTACTTCGATAAATTAGACTTTATTAAAAACGACCGGACTAATGTACTTGGCTGTTAAAGGACGCAGTGACACATTCAATGAATGTGTTTCCTTTTAGCTTTTTGCTTTTATTTTTCAATGACGAATTGATGCAAAGTTAATAATGCGTCTGAATAGGATGTTATATTGGAACAACCTACAGCTAACCTCGAGTCTGGCCATTATTTATGTAATTTAATGCTGGTGTAAAATCATTTTTGATTGGTCACGCATAACATCAAATTAAAATATAATTTGATGTGATGAGTTTCATGGAACACTAGTTTACAAATGCAGAAATTCAACCTCTGCTATTATACAAAGGTTGCATTGAAAAACCACACCATTTAATCGTACTACAGGTTGCTTTTTCAGTTTTCCTGTTGATTAATGGTGCATTAAAGCTGATTGGCAAAAACTACATAGCAGCCCGAGAAAAACCTGAATAAAATCCCCCTTCGTCCATTGCAGAGACTAATTAGCTAAAGAGTCCAATTGTGTGGTTTGACTGCAACACATACACGGTGTATAAGTGCATCGCGTCGAGAGCGGCCGGTGTTTACTTAGGCGTAGAGAAATGTAAACATGTCAGTGGACTCGCTAGTAGCGGGTTCGGTACCAGGCCGATACCCTACCGACTTTAAACAACCTATAAAAGTGCCTTGAACTATACGGTGCACATAATTATGTTTAGTGTAAACATTACACTTCCCACAATTCTCACGGATCCCTCGTCCAAATACTCGGAGTTATTTGAACTTCAAGCTGTATGTTCAAAAAGTTAAGTGTGAAATAAAACATTATCATCATCATCATTTGATAAGTACTGAAAAATTGTTTCACGTAGGTACGCTTCTAAACAAATGTATTAATCTATTAACATTAATACTTACACAATCTATAAAAAGCCAGACAGCAAAAGTACAATCGATCTAAAAAAATATGAATACTCATGAACAGTAAAAAAAGAGATTGAAACTACGCATTTATTTTACAAGTAAACACCTGTAAATCCCATCAATAATGTCAATGGATGCAGTCGATCAAAATCATTCAATCACTCATTCGCGGCTTATCCCGCCATCGAAATCGAGAACAGAGGGATATGTATTATATTGGGAGAAGTGAATACTATGATTTACCCCGAGACTGATGACATAAGCCGAGTAATATGACCGACAGACCTTCAGGGTCAACGACCTCTAGGGTTGCGGTGACTTCGCAGTGTCAGACAGGCGACGGCCCAACCTGCGGCCCATTCGGCTACGAAACTTAGGCTATATAGGCCGTTTTTACTTCAATATAAGTATTGCTACGCCCCGTGAACTTGAAAATGAATGCCTACTTCTTTTTAGATTGTAATGGCTTTGTGTAATGTAATTTCAGGAGTGGAACGTGCTTAATCCAATGTCAAAGTCAAATGTCGTATAAGCGTCCTAGTATTGGAGAGAGCAACATCTCATTCATACAACCCACGCTCAACTGTGAGCAACTAAAAACACACTCATCAAACTTTGTGTGCTACAAATAGGTTGAAACTAGCGTTGTAACGTTGTTTGTAGCGTCACAGCGCGGAGCGGCGAGTGACGTCATTGTACTTCACTGTACGGATACAGGACAAGGAATGGAACACTAATGGAGTGACAATGCATCAACGACGCCATCTGTCTGAACTGCCTCGCCGGTATATGACGCTTCGATTAATTACCGACGTTTCTGACTCTAACTATTGAGTTGACTTCATAAATATTCGTGTGTACTCTTCTGTTATTCTCTCTGTACTCTTCTCTTTGGTACGGAAGCTAGAGTAATGGCGCTGCTGAGTGCGACATGCGCTAACTTGCGTAATGAATGACCACCCACGTTTTCTTGCACGTGTATGCGGCTCGAACACGAGTAAACGTTCGTGTGCTCGCTTATAATAGTGAGGAATTTAAAATTGAGCGATGTTTTATAAACAGGAGATTAAAGCATGAAGGAAATTGAAAGCTAGGCGTAATCTTTTGAAATCGAATCAGACGATTACTTAAAATTTCAAGGGTACGATTTGTTTATCTAACTTAATTGGCGATGAAGATGCGAGGCTGAGTAATCCTCCTTAGTAACAAAAAAGTCAAAAACAAACATTGCTTTTTTACTGATCTGAATCCAAAAGCTAACTAATTACGTGAAGCAATAAAATAATTTTGTTTATTTTCCTCAGGGCGGGCCAGTGGGCGTTATTTCACCACGACCCGACCTTATTACCCGCCATGGGTCGTATAAGCGCTATATAAGAGGTCCAACACAAATCTGCAACATGGTGTCCTGACGCAGTAACCTGCAGCACGACGCGATTTCGTGCGACAAAGCTTCGGCGCGCTTTGGCTCAGGTGACCATACCTTCGACGGTAGTCAACCGTATTGTACGTGTTTTTACAAGTAGTGTCATCGATCGCAAGAAGTGTTGCACTGTTGTTATTGTTAAATAGACATAAAACCATATGATTTTGGGTTCATCCACTTATTACGATTATGAACCAAAATACTACGCTTTGAGAACAGAGGAAGATAATTTTTTTCAGTATTTTAGAATGAGCATAGCTGAGCATCTTGCCCACACGCTGTCTCAGCGGACTAAAATGTTGTCACCAAATGTGATGTAATGTCGCAGAAACGCGCGGCGCGAGTTTTTACAGCGCGCCGTGAATTCCTGCGTCACGACTCGTGTCACCCGTGTGGGAGCCCTAAGGTAAGCCGCGTGTGTGCCCGATAGTTTTTCTTGTGACGTATACAAGTTACCGTTGCGAATCCATCATGTAAATTATGGTGAATTGTTTATACTTGTTTTGATGTTACAAATGCGTGTAGAGGAACGTGACATAGTGATGTAATGAAAGGTTTTTGCTCAATGTTTTGAATTGTAGCGAAGAAAACTCTGTTATGTTGGCAACATTTTTTGTACTTTGTAGGGCTTCAAAGAAGTTGCCATGCCGGAAAGAAACGTTTCTACATACTTATATTTTACAAACTGCTCTCTAACTTATTAACCGAATTGTTGTATCGTTATTTACAAGCAGAATTTATAGTGGTTAATTTTGTAACTATTATAGAAGCGCAACCCTTTCGACTTCAATACAATCTACACCATTCTTATTTTTCTGAAATTCTTAACGAGGACACAAAGATCACAATAGTATCCCACCTATACTCAGTCCAGTACAATGAAACAAAATAGTAAACAAATCAATATCCTTTGTTATAGTTGGTGTTATGCTGTTCTTACGACAACATCCGGCTCGTTGGGCAAACCACTTAATATCGAGTAGTTTTTAGCACTTAGCACACTACGTAAAACCGTTAACGAATTTATGCGTATATTACTTCACAAGTGCAATAAATGGCTAGTTTGTTAAAGGTTTACGTTAAATATTATTACTGCTTCCAATCAGTTTTGTCTGTACCTGTACCTAAGTATATTATTTCATATCGTGTTTTCCAGTCGTTAAGCGCTTTTATCCAGACATCACGTCATCTCAAAAAGTTATTAAGTACGTCTACGTACTTACCTCACAAGTACTTTAATAAAGGTCTAAAAATATGTATAAAAGTCTATTAGGCTTTGGAAAATTTAATATTTATTTATATACATTCTTTAATCTGCGTCATCGGCAGATGTTTTGTAGATAATTCCTTTTTCTATACAATAGTATAGAATTAGTATTGGATAGAATTTGCCGTATTATCTATACTATATATAATATTATAAAGGTGAAGAGTTTGTTTGGTTGAACGCACTAATCTCAGGAAGTGCTGGTTCGAATTTAAAAATTATTTTAGTGTTTGATAGCACATTGATCGAGGAAGGCTATAGACTATATATATGGCATCACGGTACGGCCAATAAGAACGAAGTATCAATGAAAAATGTTGCAAAAACGGGGAAAATAGGATGATTATAATAGTTTCACGCGGACGAAGATGGCGGGCCACAGCTAGTACATATATGTATATAAATCGATGTCTTTATCTTTTGCATTTATTTGTTTATCAATGGCAAGGAATTTGACGTCACTATAATAAGCTAGTAACGAACGTAAGTACCTATATCGATTTTTCCTTTGTAGTCAAGACGTGGAAAAGCACTCATCTGCCTTTTCCCAACAGAAAAGCCAAGTTCAAACAAAGCTAAGTTGGAATACCACTAGCCTTGTAGAGTAGTGCTCTAAAATATACCGTAGTCAAAGAATTACAAAACACTTAGCACGTAAATCGAATCGCTTCTTTAGTTAGAAAGAAGCGCACTTCTAGACAAAGAGGAGTTAGTCAGTCAGGATTACGATCAACGTTCAAAAAAAAAAAACAAATTTTGAGAAATTTCTAATGAAATAAGCAGTAAGCACCTTTGTGCTCTTCTATGTTAATATAATTTTCTTGTTAAGTATTTTGTGTTTACATAAATAAATAAACGTTCTACTAACAAAGTGCGTAGCGGTCCTCACCATCGAGACACGAGTAGCTATGCAGCGTTACGAATCGAACAAACGACACGCATGGCCGCGCCTCCATCGACCACCGGCCATCAACATCCACTAAATATTTGTTTACATCGCGCCCACTTTCATGTTTATGGCTTGATTCAACACGAAATTTACTATGAATGGAATGTATGAGAGGGCAGTGGATTTTATGCAGTCATTGTCCCATATTTTCTGGCTGAAATTGGAAAATTGATGACGCATATTCGGAAAATGTATACTTATCCGATTTTTAGCGCTATTAATATCGCAAATTCAAATATTGAAAATTCAATAGTAAATGGTTTAATTGAAATAAATGCTTTTAGTTTGTAAATTAAATAATAACCGTTGCGAGCAAAGGGTGAGTTATTAATAAGCCTCTAAAATTAGAAAACTCCCAAATCTTCTGTACATAACTGAAAAAAAAAATGACATTCGTGTCATTTTAAGATGACAATTAATTTTGCAAAGCACTACTTTGTGTATACTATTTAAGAATGTACAAGCAAAGAAAGAAGAAGCAAGGACGCATACATAATAAATCATGTCCCAGAGTGCAGTTCGCGAGTGCGACAAGCCGCGAATAAGAGCAGCGAGTAGTAAGACAAATATGCTAAACATGGCATCTGTTGCTGTCTGCTGAGTTTTCTCAAGTCCGCAACTCCGCACCAACGATGCGAATGAAATTTACGTAGTTTTAGACATATGTACTAGACTCTACAGTCTAGTACATATCCCTAAAACTACGAAAATTACTCTAGACTATCTACATAGTGACTACCTCGTTGGTCTAGTAGTCAAGCGCCACTCCTGAGACAGAGCATGAGGTCCTAGGTTTATTTCCCGGGTCGGGCAAAGTGTAATTGTGTTTTTTCATCAGGAATTTCTCAGTAGCAGCCACGGAGTCTGGGTTTGTGCCCGTTTGATAGCTCGCCCCCTATTACATGGGATTTAAACATAACTGGTGAAATGTGGGTGTATTTGTTACTTGTACACCTTTGCCTAACCCTTCGGGGATTAAAAGGCGTTATGATATTATGATGTTTATAGAAATAAAGACAGCAATTTATGAAACAAGATGTATAAAAATGTAGTCATAATTTTTCTTGTGTTTTGCCTTGATAAGGTTAAATAAAGCTGTGCTAAGATGGATGGATGATCGTTTATGTTATCGAACAGATTAGAAACATTTTGAGAATATTCATTTCCTGTTACTATTGAAAGCTACCCAAAAATACAGCAATTCTATATCGTTTAAGAGCGTTAACGACTTACGGAAACTTTTCGAAATGTCTTTAAAAAAATAATTGGAAATTTCTGTTTCTGAAATTAAAATTGGTCTAATTTAGCTGTAACACTATTTTTCGAAAAGTCCTTTTTAATTTTTTAGACCTATGTATCCTCATATACTGCTTATGCGTATGAAGTTTCATTAAAATCGATTTGATCATTTCGACAAAAAAAACAACTTGAAAGTTTGTATGAAATGCCGTAATAAGTCGTTAACGGTCTTAAGAAAATATAAGTTCACACGTGTCGATAGTTCAAGTTAAAAATTCTCTTACTATTGGAAAGGTGACATTCTCGATATGCGGGCTATTTTTAACTGTGAGCCCGAAGAGGGCGAAACGACGTTAGTGCTCTTTGATAAAGTTATCCCACAGCAACATTTATTATTATTTAAACTAGAAATTCACTTTATGTGTTACGTTTATACTAGTTCTACAAAACCGGCCAAGTGCGAGCCGGACTCGCACATAAAGGATTCCATACCATCGTAGTAGGGGAGCCCCATTTAATTTTAAATTCTTTTTTATTTGTTGTTATAGCGGAACAAGAAATACGCATTCTGTGAAAAATTTTACTGTCTACCTATTACGAATCATGATATACAGCCTGCTGGCAGACAGACAGACGGACGGACGGACGGACAGCGGAGGCTTAGTAATACCCTTCGGATACGGAACCCTAATAACTAAAAAATCATTTCTATTTTCTAAAACGCTTTTCAAGTTTAATAAATAACCCTCATATATGCTAGCTACCCACTTAATTATTTATACCTCGTTATCTTAAGTTTAAGTGATTGAATAAACGATCGTCTGTTAGAATTAAAGGCCAAAGAAAGGCCTAAAATCTTTTTCTATTGCCAATTTAATAATGTCGCGGGAATCAAGTACCAAAAGCGCTTTTAACAGAACATTACAGTGACGTAATAATGTAGTACGTTGCCCTTTTAATTGCTGACAAGGGGTTAGAAATGTTAGTAAAAGGATATTACAGACAGCATTCCGATGTCAATGCAAACATTTATAATTGTAACTGTACCTTTTATGTTTGCTGTCATGTGTTTTGAGCAAAAACGTTTTTTGTTATTTTATTGGATGGTGAGAAGACGGGTGGACGTCTTATTAGGTCACAAATTAAATTATTAGGTCACAAATTACATAATTAAGTCATAAATTACATTATTAGGTCACAAATTAAATTATTAGGTCATAATTACATTATTACGCAGGTTAACAGTATCAGTATCAGTAATTATATTATTAGGTCATAAATTATATTTGCTTGCGCCCTTCGTCCGCATGAAATTATTATAAAAATATTACCTACTTATTTTTGTATTGGATTTTGTTTACAATTTCAAGATTTTCAAGGGTTTTAATTTATTTGCACGGAACCCTAAAAACACAACCACACCCCTTAAAACATCAGCTATCTGCCAGAAAAATCGATCCAGTCGTCTCACAGATTAGCCGGAACAAACAGATATACATTTTTTTTTAATTTTTCTTATTCTTTCAGTAAAAACCTGTTATTTAGAAATTACAAACAGACACTTTAATTTTATTTATTTGTATAGAAGATGTACGCGAATCCGGGCTGGATGGTTCTTCCTTAATTTAAGATAATATACGATTTCAATTCTGGTGAATCATGTAGGTACTGAATCAAGTATAAAAGTTTGTGTTTTTCAGAACGTATACAGTTATCCATATTAGCGTAGCGCCTTATTTCACAATGTTGTTCAATGTCATGTTTATTTATTCAGTTGTTATATTACCTATGTCAGATGTTCCTTAAAAACACATTATGCTGGAATAATTTACAATGCCTTTTCTTTTTAAATAAACGTAGAAAAGGATACCATGCAAAATCAGAACAGTGTGTTTAACGGAAAAAGAATAAATGAAATCCTGAATGAATAAACACTGGGTATTTGTAGAAACAAAAAGAGGAACATAAACATTTTGACAAAAAAAAACAGCAAAAGAAATGTGTCTTTAGAAATTGGACTTAGTTGCGCAAAAAAGGGGTGAAATATTAACAGGGACGGACCTTTTGGGTCTCATTGTTTACTGCAACCAATTAGTTACGAAATGCGAGGCCAAAATAATGCTGGCATTGAAATAAATATTTTATTCATACTCAAACAGTTTAATATTTGTGACTAGCTTTGCCCCGCATCTTCGCACGCCGCATCTTTTTTTTTACCCTATTCTGTCCCACTGCTGCATTACTGGGACAAAAAAGAAATATGTAATGTCTTAATCCACGGGCCAGGTCATGGTCTATATGTAAGCTAAATTTCATGTAAATACGTTAAACCGATAATGCATGACAATTGACTTAACCGCGTTTTACAGATCCCAATAAAATTGTTAGGAAAATGATAGAAAAAACCGTATATTACATTAATTATGGAGTAAATAATATGTGTCAGAACACCTAGCAAGGCGCGGTCATGGCACGTGGAGTAAAGCTGTGACCGAGTGGCGTCCAAGGAATGGAAAGAGGAGTGTTGGCTTTCGGAGATGGCAGATGGAGATGGGCAGACAACATCGTAGCCATTGCGGGAATATCTTGGATGAGATTGGCACAAGAGCGTGGAGCTTGGCACAAGCAAAGAGAGGCCTATACCCAGCAGTGGGTGAAGTCGGGCTGTGGATGATGATGAAATAATATGTGTCCAATCCAAATAGCCTCTTAATTAAGTACATATTTGTAATTAAAAAGTCAACAGGTAGGTAGACAAAGTTACTTTCGCATTTAATAAATCACTAGGGATGGTATTCAATTTAAAATGCAGCCAGTCCACATAAAATATTAAAGGACCGCACACCGACACTGCACTGTCCAATATTTCAATCACCTCAACATGGAATAATAAAGTCGGAACTGCCTCTAAATTGTGAAACGGAAGAATGTCACTCACATACAAACGCTGAAAAAGCCGCACTTCATGAAATGTTGCTACATTGATTTAATTTAACCCGTATCCGGGAGGAGCGATACAAACTGTTTGTCGTTTTGCACTGGCAATACTGTTGACAGTGCTGCCACTTTATTTATTATATTCGTTTGACAAACGCTCACTTTAATAGGGCTATTATATGAGTGATATTGAATTGCAAGCTTCAATGCTGTCGCAAAAGCATCATTTCGATTGCTCTTTGGCAGTTTATTGACATTCTTTTATTTATCATTTAGAATTCCTCCTATCTCTTTATTTGTTATAATTATGTCAAACATACGACTGATACCCTGAAAACACGAGACGATCAAGCCGCGGCGGATCAAGGAGATGACGGAAAGACTTGGATGTCTAAGAAATTGGCAAGAAGTAGAACAGAACTAGGATCGCTAAAATAAATGGACGGAGCCCGTAGAACAGCAGTGGGACGTACAGACTAGCTATAAAATAAGACAGTATTGTTCATAATACATTTCCGGTTAAACATCATGTAGTCAACATAGAACTTCCAAGACAAGAAATAAAAAGATATTGCCAGGTGAAAGAGCAGCGAAAGGTGGGGTATAATTAACCCACCCCAGTCTGTATATCGTAGGTGCCCGGCCAGACAGGTGGCTATTGTCCGATTCACAATGAAAAAATAATATTTCCAAGTCATTGATACAGGTGGGGACTATCACAATCGCCTTATTTCAGTCAGACTTCTTTTCAAAACCCTTGTCCTATTTAAAGGTGCAACCAAACCGACCTGATCTGACTTCGGACCAGGATCAGACTTTGACAGATAATGTACTGAACTATGTCAGTGTCCACTTATCCTGCCTTTTTCGTATGGTTAGTGCCTAACCTGGTGTCAAAGGTTTTGTGCCGCCCATGGGCCTCTGACTTGGTTTTACATGCCGTCGAGAAAGAATTATCTCTCAGGCATACTGGTTTCCTCGCGATGTTTTCCTTCACCGAAGCAAGTGATATTACACAATACTGACATGAATTTTTACTTTTATTCTTTTATAATAGATATGTATTTTTAAAATTCCAGATATTAGTTCCACGACCGTTGACCATTATATAGGTATATTGTATTTGTGTTGTTACTAGCTAGTTTTAAATACTGTAAATTGTAATCTGTGGAGATCGTAGTGGGTAGCATAATTGTTTTAGGATTTAATATTTAAGATCTTATGACTAATTGTTATTGTGCTACTGTTTGTTTTTTCTTAAATAAATAAATGAATTCGAAAAATCAGAGGTGCGTGTCTTGGGTTCGAACTTCAGACTAGCAGTTGGCAGTTCGACAATCACACCACTAGACTATCACTACCTCAACTATCAGTGTCCAGGGTCCGCAGCCGATCCTATGCGTCCTACTGGTTTGCCTTTACCTTTGAACGTCCGATCCGTCCGTCCGGAAAATGAAATGAAATCATTATTTTCCAGATATAAATCCACATACAACATTCACAAACAGAAATTAAATTAAAACATATAGACATGTCAAATGTGTAATGTCAAATGTCATCAGCGCTAATAAAAGGCACACACGACAATTACAGACACATGCAATGGACACATGTGCAATTTACAACCGGCAAAATTGTTAACTATTAATTGCGGGGTGTTTCGTTAATAAATCTCAATTTACTATTACATTTATGACTATTATTAACTACAATAATAATAAAAGGATAAACGCGTGGTAGTATTTCATTATTTTATTGGCTTCTTCTAATTATATTGAATACTAGCTGTTGCCCGCAACCTTCGTTCGCGTGAAATTATTATTAAAAAATACCCATTATTATAAGCACTTCCCTATTAAGGTGAACGCGCACCTGACCGCGCCGCACTCGCCGCACGCGCCGCAGTTGCAGTTTAAAGAGTTTAATTTTTTTTTTGCACGGAACCCTATTTATTTATCTAAAATAAAAGTAGCCTAAGTTACTCCTTCTTACATCAGCTATCTGCCAGTGAAAGCCATTTCAGACATTAGCCGGAACAAACAGACAGACAGAAATTAAAAAATATGTTGTTTTGGTAATTGTACCGTGTATACATCCATATATGCACTTAGTAAAAAGCGGTTATTTTAATATTACAAACAGACACTCCAATTTTATTTATCTGTATAGATAATTACTATGTATGTAAGTGTAGGTTGTAGCATATTTTGTAATTATTTAGATAACTTGTTAGTTCTATCAAACCTATTATTAGGTATTACAGTATATTTACGTGGAAACAATAGGTAGGATATTACCTTTGAACATTTTCCTAAGACGACACGTGGAGGAAGTCGAAACCTTTCCAATAAGTCGATTTCCCTAAATAAAAGAAATTCCCAATTTTGCCTCTTCCCTACAAACATTCGCTGTGAGATTTTTCTAAATTCAATTAGTGAATATCAGGAAAGTTAATGCTAACGATAAAAAATATTGAATACATATCAAATAAATCTTCTAAAATGGAAGTTAATTAAAGCAGAAGGGCAATGTGGGGACAATGCGACGATAAATAATGAATTGATACGATCGACGCGACGCGTGCGCAGTGCGCCCGTCAAACGGTGTGCCGCATTATTCTCGCAGTTCCACTTCTGCATAAATGAGACGATTCTTAGTATTATACGTCGTTTTATTGGCTTAAGCCGCAAATACACGTGCCAGTAACTCGCACAAAAGTATGCAAGAAGCTCTTTCTTGCATGCCATTGTGCTGGATGAAGTTTTTTGCCCATTCTTCTCCGTACAGACTATCTTTGCGAATGGGCAACTAGAATTAATTCTATTGCCGCGTGGTTTGATGAAGTTGAAATTTGACGTTCAGAAGTCCCTAGCAACTTCTAATTGCAGAATATTTCGGCATGCCTTCTGCTTGCATTCTTTAGTGTTAGTTACTGCCACATATGTTATAGCGTTATTGTCGTTTTTTTTGCCTTATAGAAGCATCTAATAAGCATTGCTTGAAGACCTGACTTCGATCTCATGGTTGATTAAAGATCCACTGTGATTTCATAGAACACTGCTTGACGCAATTCTGACTACTGCAATTTACATATTTTAAGCGAAAATATTTTACTACTCAATGCCATACCTGAATAATTCGTTAGGTGCTTGGTTTATATCTAAACATCTAGTAAAAATAATTGTTTCTAGAAAATAATTAAATTACTGCTGGTAAGGTTCAGTTAATAATGAACACAAAAGCGTAAACTAATGGAATGTTTAATTTAAAAATTATTAGATTTGAACACGTTAAATAAACCTACAATATCAAGCAATTTCACCTCGTTTGTACTTTGGGAATAACATTATTTACCATGTCGATGGTGTAAAGACGTTATTTAGTGCAGTTACAATAAAAACAAATAAGTGACGTTAATGTTTTTACATAAGTTACACTTACAAAAAAACACCTAAACAAATAAACACGCTGCTATTTGGAGGATATTTAAGGTTAATCGATAAAAACTTTTATTGCAAGTAAAACAAACTAAGAGGATTATGGATATATAACCATACCATCATAGGTACATACCATGAGTACCATACTTTGTTTACTTTTCAAAAGAATTATCTCACAAGTGACTTCAATAACTTGTGATAAAGAAACTGAACGATGGTGCTTATTTCACCATGATAATTTATTGATTACCCCTATAAATAACCATAGAGGAACGGCCAGCCGGCCACTTCATTTGATAAATAAATAACAAAGTGATAAAATGAATCAGACAAACCATTATCGTTTTAAATGGCTATGTATACGTCAGATTATGTGGTTTTCAAACGATGACATCATCATGTAAGTCACAATAAACAATAAAAACGTACCGTAAACTAGCTCCCTGCCTAAGAGTACATCTCCGCACTCAATAAGCTGCTGCAGCAAAGTTAAGCGGTTCTGGTAACCAAAATCCGAGGTAAGCAATCCCAGCATTGTGTCACATTTTCCTTTTACAAGCACAGCCATAAAAAAACCACTGTACACACTTCTCAAGGTACTATTGCTCACTAACTCACAACATACTTTATTCACTGTTCATTGTTTTAAATGTACTATCAAAAACACATGTTCTTTTGGCGCGAAAGCAAGACAGATGCGCTTGCGGCGCGCGCCGGTTGCGACTGCGTTGCGTCTTCCGAAAGCTATTACAACAGACAGGTGGTGACAAAGGAGTCCCTACTTCCCCTCTTCACTAAGTAAGCTCTGCGACTAGTCGGCCGATTGATCGCGCTGTTTGTCGCATGGCTATTCTTTAGGTTTGGTATAATATCTAAGTTAGAAATTAATTAACAAAAATATAGTGAGCTGTTGAACAGAAATGGCAATTAAGGCTTTTCCTAATAGAGTTCTTAATTTTTTATTGGTTTTTAACAGATGAAATAAGAAACTCCATTAGTAAAATTGTTTTCTTTTAGAAACGACTGAATTAACAGGAAACTCTTTTTGCGTTTCCATGTTCATTTAGAAAAATAGCCCCTCTCATTTGAATGATCACTACTTTAAAAGGTGCTTCCAGCTCCCAAAAGCGAAACGACACAGCTTCCAATATTTTTGATGTATGAAACTTCCGGATCAATGGGAATACCAAATAACCCAATTGGAATTGGCTAAGTGCATGCATGCTGCATGCATCGCGTACGTGAGCGGGTGCACGTCCCACCCGCGCCCCTTCGCTATTATTACTCGCATCGTATGGATGAGGGTGGTTGAATCGGGGTTTGATTATTCGCACATCAACATGTTTGCATTTCATCGATTTCGTCTGAGAACAAGTCGACAGGGCAGTTTCGGACCAGAAAATAGTCTTCTATACTGTTTACTCCTCACACGTTCGATAATTACTGGTGGCTTTATAATCGTTGAAGGATGGCATTAGCGAGATAAGGCTACCGGTGTATAGGAGGCGGATGAAGCACGCGTCGCGTTTATTTATTTTTGTCTGCGCGGCACGTGGGTACCGTCGCGCTCCGAACGCTTCGAATACGTCGCGACGCACCGACGCACGCGAGTGTACTGACCGCGCGGGTTTCGGACGCGCGTCATTCGTTGCACTATTGTGCATAGAGCGTTAGAATAATAAGGACATGGGCTGTTAATTAATAGAATTAACTTTATGGGTGATGGTGATGACAGAGTAGAACATTAATTTCGTCGATTAATTATTTGATTAGGAGTAGTTAATATGCAAATTAAGAAGTTTATCAATTTTATTGTCTACACTTGGAATTTAAGGTGTAGTTTTAACAGTTTAATTGTAACTTTATGACTGACTAAGAGAGCAACTCACACTGTTATTTTACAGATGAATTAAACTCAACCTATCATTACATTACCCTTTCATGAAGGTATGGAGAAAGACGACTGGAAATCCCGACAGTGAGAGGTGATAATGTGGTTCGCGTCGCGACGAGCGTTATAAATATTTCATCCAACGAAAAGGCGTTTAACACATCGACAGCGGTCGCAAAGCCGACATACACATGTAGGTACACGTATTGTATGGACGTGTATACGTGCATGGAGTCACAGACAAACCCCATCTATTTCCGTAGCCCACAAGCATTTAAGGTATTCTACTTGCTCACCGATTAGCACAAGTAACTAGTGAAATAAATTAAAAGGTTGTCCGTTTGATGTTTGCGAGGTAAATCTTAGTAGAATAATTATACAAAATGTATAGTGTTTTGCTTTAATAAATATTTACATTTACATATCTTGGGTTAAACTAACTAGATCATATTTTACCTGGTTAGTTTATATATTTTCCTTTGTGCCATTGTCAACCACAACTTTACCGACGATAAGGATGAAGTGTATGTACCTAATTAATTTAAGTTACATGGTTTTTTTTTATAACTACAAGGAAAGGAAGAAGTAATATTTCCAACTTTTAGGTGCTTGAAGCGTTGTTTGACGCAAAAGATATAATTCAATCGGCATTTTATCAAACGTGCAGATATCCTAACTACTAAAATAATTGTGAAACAAGTAACAAAGTATTAAAAACAATGAAATTCCAGTGTCAAAGTGTTGCATAATTAGAGAAAGGGCCGTTTTTATTATACCGAAGCCTCAGAACCTGCCACAATACAAAGTGAGGGAGCGGTCTACCAAAGGAAGACAAAAGATTCACGAGCCCTTACGAACAAGGCCAACGGACGCTTTCAAATATCCTATTCGGTATTTCTAATTCCACAATGTCGCTTCAGTCGTGAGAATTCTTTATTTTATTTTTAAAGGCATTGACGTGTAAAACATTATCTTGGGAAAACCATCACGGTGACGCAATGTGTACCTAACACAATCAAATTCAAAATGCTACGTTTGTTTGCATTTATTTACCTTATTTTTCGATACAGTTTTTCCTGTACGTCACACGAAGTAAAGCTGATGTTTATGGTAAAGAAATGTTTTGCAATCCGACCTTCCAATCTATACATTTTAGAAATTGCTATTTTTGTTAAACGTAATTGTCAGCTATTTTTAACATTATCGGAAAGCTGGTACCGGAAATTTATACGGAAATTTGCGATCTCAATACCAAAATTTGTTACGCACAGGTGGTTATAGAACTGCTTTGTTGAGGAAGAGTGTTTTTGGTATGGCACCGGCTATTTTAACCCACATTCCTAATTCAATAAAAGAGGAACCGGTAAAAATGTTCAAAAAGAAGCTTACTGAACTTCTGTTAATTAAATGTTATTACTCCGTTTCCGATTTTCTAGATTATAATTTTTATTTGTGTGTAGTTTATATGTGTTAGTAGTTATGTTTGATGATGAACTGCATCAATGTGTGCATGCCAAAATGGTAGAATGTACAGACGCCAGCACGTCAACCTACCCGAATCTGTCAGATTTTCCCAACCAACCTTGAACTTAATGTCATAGAGATAAAGTTGAAAATCTAGTAAAGAAATCTGACAGATTGTAGTAGCTTGATGTGCTGGCGTCTGTACAAGGATTCCATAATATTATTGTAACCACCTTATTGTAAATACCTACAATCTGAGCAAATAAATAAATATTCTATTCTATTCCAACTCATTCCAATGACAAAATTACACAAATCTTACGAAAAAGGACGATATGATAATCTCGAATTCTCGAGCAGTTAGCGGTAAACTCCGAGACAAAACTAATGAGAAAGCGAGCCGTTTAAAGGTTTCTAATGTAAATAAATATCTAAATACGGATCAGATTAAGGCGTTTTCAGAAATGCCGGATAACCGGGCACGAGGTCAACAGGGTGAAAACTTTTGTTGTGGAGCAAAATTACTGCTCCTACTTCTGTATTAGACGCTCAGCGTTATTTGATTGAACGTTTTCATAATTAATCACGAAAAATTTAATACTTGTTATCGAGTTAAGGCACTCAAGTATAGTTAAGCAATCAATTAAAGCTAATGCAAACTAGTCGGCGAGTGTGGCGCGCAATTATTTTAAGATCCCGACGTCTCGTACTCGCATAATCCACGCTGCATTCAATTAATAGGCAGGCTTGCTACTAGCCTAACCACTGCACCGTGTGACATCATTTTCGTTGATAAATTGAGTATGATGGTTCACATTATAGTCCCCTTATCGCTCAGCGCAAAACCACAGTGACAGCGCAGTACATTAAAATGGCGAACTTTGTTGTTGGCGAACACAAAACAAACACCACACTCACAGCCGAGCTCTCACCTGATAAATTATTACAACAATTTAATAACAAAGTGATCCACATTATCATCAACGCACATCTACAATAGAGGGGTTGTCCCGCATGAATACAGCGGCGAAATCACTACCCTAAAATTAATATCACGCTGGAAAATTTAACGGACCGCTTCGACCAAGCGTCGGGCTCTAATTCATATGCATATCTAACTTTGCCACATTGGCACTGACCCGCGCACAAACTCTGCAAAATAAGATACGCGGAGTTCACCACTACAGCGCTACATTTCAATGTGCCACTCAAATCGGTCGGTTATACTATTCCCCTTCAATGGCTTCAATCGTTTAATGGGTGTAATACGAACAAGTAAAGATGGTAATTGTTTATACGCTGCACCTATGTGTTGCGTCGTGTAGTTGGTACTTTTGTGTTAGCGCACAAATTCACCTTGCGCCCCTCATCCGGCGTTTAGCAGGGGATGGTGCAAGGCTGCTACAAACTTAGTCGTTCCCCGCCCTACAGCACAAATTACATAATTTATAACTGCTTTTAATAGCGAGCTCGTCGGACGGTTTATCGTGAGAAAAAGGGTTAAGAGACGACGTCGGACATCGATCAGGATTAAACTTTCGAGATGACTTCCAAACTCTGTAAATAGGGCACGTGTTAATTTAAATAAGGACCCGAAAATTCCTTTAAAAAACTTGAAACAAACCTTATTGGAGGATCCCTCACTGGAATCAAGCGGCAATAAATCACGGGAACAATCAATACAAGACACGGTTTGATCCCAGCGAAGCGTGAACAATAACGCGTTTTGTTTACGTAAAGACTTCGTAAAACTCTGATTCAAATGAGGAAATAAGTATGTGTCATAATGACACTGACATTCATGCGCTATTAGTTCCATTATATCATACAATCAGTCTACTAACATTCCTGTACCAATGTGTACATAAACAGACTTTGAAATCACACATATTGTGCACAAATCGGTGTGTGAACAGCATTTCTAAAATCTATGGCAAGTTCTAAACCGCAAGCGTTTAAAGACGCGACAGAAATCGCCTAAAAAGCGGAGCAGTGACAAACTCGAAGAAAAAAAATTAGCTCTCGACCGGCAAGCGGAAAGTGCGACGCCTCGCCTTCAGCTTTCAGACGCCATCATTTCATCCGGTATTAAGTCGGGAAATATTTCGCAACAGCCACCATCTTTTTAATGTGGAATATAACTTAACGACGATACTGTAGAGTTCAATTTTCATCGGGATCACATTGTTTTAAAGGGTCTTGTTCTGCGGAGCTTGATAAGTCCCTTCTGGTTAAAGACAATAGGGTGTATAATTGATTCCTAGATAAATGTGTAGTTGAGACCTTTTATTTCGCGGTGGACTCGATACTCGTCCTTGTGGATGCGATTCGTCTTTCGTATTGGGGCTTACAGAGATTTTGCAGAATGCATACTACGAGATTGTTTATACTTTTCATTGTAGTGAATTTTCCATGAGGTCGACGTTGGTGGGCTGCACAGTGCGAGGTAAGGCTTGCTCGCTCCACCTAATATCTTTGTTGACGTTATTATTGAATGCACGGAAATGGTTTGAAACGGTCTTTAAACATTGACGGAACTGCAGAATCTGAGCAAATGCTCTGTAGCGCTGCCTTTATGTGAACGTTTACAAATAAAAGGAAAACTGTTTTCATAAAAATACAAAGTAATAAGAAGCAGTAATAAAACCTGCTTTTACACCGTGGCTTATGAATGTCCGAGAACCTAAAATTATAAAATAACTGGAAAGTGCATCGCCAACGATGCGAGCGGCCTCAAATTAGTGCGCTATAAAACAGTAGCCTGAGAAAAATTATATGTAGATAAAATCTATGAGTGTTTGTGTGTGTGGACATTGCGTAACAGAATGATGGCTGTAGTTCGTGGAGCTGAGGAAGTGTATGGCTGGGGGCAGAGCATACGCGCGCTGCATTTTAATGCCGTGTCCCGTATCCAGCGGTGCCCCTACGATTGCAATACGATTACACGTACATCTCATATCTCTTTATTTTAAATGTCTTCTAGTCGGATGTGTGTCAGCTGTTTATCATAAAGTTGCTGGGCTAGACTAGAATATCAACTGACTGAGTATTACATCCTTTGTTATAAATCTAGGTTTCTTTTGCGATCGATTTATCTATATTATTCTGTATTTGTTACAGTATATTTCAGCCTACTTTTAAAGCATTGGTGTAATTTTAAAAGTCGGGAAAGTCGTGTAGTTACTAACCCAGATCTAGTTACAAAAGTAAGATTTAAGAAAACAATGCCTGTTCTACAAATCCAATTCCAATTTCAAAATTCTGCTAATACCAGTCAAAACTCAACATTAATTCTATTTCTGAATTATTGTGGTTACCGTTTGAAAACGGGAATACGGGTCACAATCGGGACGTCCTAGTTTCTTTATTTATTTATATGCCAGTTTAAGACGTGCTCACTGTAATATAAATAATGTGTATCATCGTCTAATAAATAAAATAAACTTCAGGAATAACGACTACAACCGCGCTCGGACTTCCTAATCCAGTTTTGTTCGAATAAAAGTAGGTCGGTCGCATAGAGTCGCATCTCTACAACTACAACGTTATATCAGTATTTCCGTGGGTGTATATGGCTGTACTAGATACTTACTTCAACGTTCCCATGATAATTCACTTCAATGTACAGACGCCAGCACATCAAGCTACCCGAAACTGTCAAATTTTCCTAATCAACCTTGAACCTAATGCTTTAGCGATACAGTTGAAAATCTATAAAAGAAATTTGACAGATTGTAGTAGCTTGATGTGTTGGCGTCTGTACATCTTTACAAAAATGATATAAAATTCAAGAACGTGTTAAAATCCCGAGAACCCATGGTTGTCAGTCCCCACCCACATCACGATAGGCGTTTTATCACCAAGTCAGCCGCCTATAAAACATAACACTGTACTGTGGCGTATACCTTCCGGAATTCACCTCTTCAATCCCTTTGTTCCCAAAATTCGGTGAAATGAGTCACACGAAGGTCGTTCGTTTCCATCTTATTTATTAAAGAGTTCGTTTGGAACGCGTAAACCTTACCACTTTATTTTCATAGTACTTCGGCCCTCTTAATAACGATAAACAAAGAGATAAATTGCGAATTCGGGACAGAACATCACTTATCCTTAATACCCTTTATCTAATAAATAAACCACTTCAAATGGAATAAAAAACCTAATTGACTTTTATTCAAGTCCAGCGGAGAATTAAATGAGTTGTACAAGGTTTAAACTGTTCATGAACGCCTTTGACAGAAGGAAGGGGCCTTGAATTGGTGTTGCAAATTATCATTTATCTTCAGAAGGATTCAGGTGTATTGTTACAAATCTACCGTTTACACTTCGTTAGAGCACAGAGCAAGAGTAGAGCATAACTTTGAATGATAAGGGAGTCGTTAGTCGGCATTGCGCCACCCACTTTAAATTTTCTCTATTTCTCATTGACTAGTCCGGTGGACGCTGTAGCGGCCTATATAATCTAAATCGGTGCACATCAATACAGTTGTAGTAAACTAGTGTCTGCTCTCGAAATAGCTGTAGCTACGTTGTATAACGTAGTACGCGTAGTATGGGCGTCACGGCCGAGGCCAGGGTGGTCGCACCCCCGCCCCGCCACCGGCCCCTGCCACCCCGCCGACCTACCTATGACGACGATAGATGGCGCCCCGAGATTAAATTGGCATATCGGATACACGATTTATTTCGCTCACCGATCTAAATGAAACATTACTCCTTCGAGTGAAATAAAAAAATTAAGTCTCTACATCTCATCTTATAACGCTTATCGTCGAGTAATAAGATTCTGTTTCGAGATAACGGAATCCTTCAATTTCCCGTCGTCGTCGGGGCGTCGCGATTCGGAGTTGCTGAAATGAGTGGTTCGGCTGAAATCGGCTCGGTTTAAAAACCCCTATGTTTCTTTAACTTCTCAATTTTCCGCAAGCCAGAGGTTGCGCGGTGAGAACTATTCGCAACTGCGCAAATATTTTATTTATTTGAAAATGGTCGCTCCTGGTTATTTAAACGAATCTCTGTCAAATTCTTCAACAAAATAAAATACGCTGCACGTGCGAAACGCAATTGGACGTCACAATATTTTCTACTACTTAAAGCGTCGTTTTTTAAAACAAATAGTAATTTCAAGCTGCTTTAACATGCAAACAACGTTGCAGATGTAAGTCAAGCTGGCGCGAATATAAAATTAAGTATAACCGTAGAATTTTTATTTCATTGCGCTATCATAAGCACAAGGTATCAATAATAATAACGTGCTCATAAAGTAGTACTTAAGTAAAAAGTTCCAAGCTGCGACTGCAAACTGTACGAGTTAATTAAAAGTTACAGAAGATAAGACAACTTTGTTATTGAATAAATAAAACTTCCGTTTAAATTTCTGCGGAGGGAAATGAACGAATCCACGTTGGTGTGGATTGGCGCCTTTTTAGCAGGAGAAGCTCGGGGAGAGCCCCCCCCCGTTAGATTAATAATTGAATCGGACTAGAACTAAGTTCTAGTCCGATTCAATTATCGAATAAAGAAGATAGCAATATTGTTGTGTTAGGTTATTTATTGATAGGCATCAAATCGTTAACTTATAGACAACTTCAAACGTGTATCTTCTCGGAATTATTGGCTACGCATGTTAAAGCAACAACTGTTACAATTTCAATTTCATTGCAATAAATTATGGCATCCACGTGAATCATTCCTCATACGTTACCTACATGAAAGCTACAAATTGTATTCGTATCTCGTCATATCTAGATCGGGGGCACGGAAGCAGATAGCGAAGTAAATCGCTGTTCTAGAATCCGCCACATATTGGTAAACAGCCGCCATTGCCGCCTATGAAATCCCACAGGCTGTGCGCGGTACAACGAAACTAAATTGTTTCGTCGACCTGCCTGTGCCTTTGTTTATTCCCATTTATCAGTCAATTTCAACAGTAATCCTTTATTTTCTTACCCGACTACAG
The DNA here is from genome assembly GCA_950005105.1 of Lycophotia porphyrea. Taxonomy (NCBI): domain Eukaryota; kingdom Metazoa; phylum Arthropoda; class Insecta; order Lepidoptera; family Noctuidae; genus Lycophotia; species Lycophotia porphyrea. Next base: position 11,378,824 of record OX465391.1, on the reverse strand, counting down.
CAAAGCAAAGAATAATAGAAGGGTAATCTCTTGAAGAGCGTATGGTTAACTGGTTAAAAAAGATAGTAGGACAAGTTACTACATTAGAAAAGGTTCCAGCAAAGAACAAGAATTTTCCCCAGAGTAAGAAAGGAACTCTTCCTTAAAGTGTCATGATACGCAAATAAGAAATTACGTGAAGACATCCATTTGTCAAACATGGTAATTTTAGTTTGTATGCTATATTCCCTTACGACGTTTTATCTTCAGTGGATAAAGATTCCCATTCCAACAATGTTCTTTTTAACAAGGGAAATCCCTAAGGAATCATATTGTGCTGCAGTACACATATTTGTTAAAGACAAGTAATTGATTACATTAATTGAATAAGAAAGGTATCTGTATTACATATCAAGTGCTGATTATTAATATGATGATAGCGAATAGATTACAGATGGGAGCTATCTACATGCTTGAGACCTCACGTACGACGATGACTCCTTATAGACAACATGTGAAAGTAAATCCCTGTCAACGATAAACAATCTAAATAAATTATGGTACCAAACCAAGTAGGAATCATTCAGATTCAGCTAGTTTTCAAGTTAGAATCTTTTATTCTACTTCAAGTTGCGCCACTTCAATATCCTTGCTGAACAATAGTTTGCAAATCAAAAAATCTAATTTTAAACAGTTATACAGCGGGCTCTTGCATTGTTAGCGGGGAATGGGCGGCAGTCACGCTAGGCTCCTTGCTGTTCTTTGTTGGCAGCCAGGGTTTGTTAATGACTGCTGATCGTCGTCACAACTTGGCAATGCCCTTTATGGACACATACAATTTCCATACATTCAACTTACACAAAAGGCTAGAATGTATAATTTCAAGAAGCTTTCCTTACTAATTGTACTAATTAAAATTCTGCTACATCTATGTATTCTGCTAAATATGGAGGGAGGGGGGGGGGTGAAGGATGTATGGAACCAGGAAATATGGTAGAAAGGAAAAGAGGCCTATCTATTACCTGCAGGGTATGCTGTGATGATTCCAAGATGATATGTATGCTGCCGGTCAAGAAAGGAAGACGTGGAGTGAGTTGTTAGATCATTATCTTTTGCTTAGCCTTACCCTGTGTTGACATCGGCTTCCAGTCTTACCAGATGCAGCTGAATATGCATGGAGCGAGCTACTACTGTTACTAGTTATTTTTATAAAAATCGTTCTAACCGAGTACCGTGTTTAATATTCAAGTGCAATAAAATATCGATAAAGCGATTGAAAATTCTTAACTTCGACACTGCTCCACGGGTCACGAGCCGAGTGCAGTAACTTGTGGAGTTTCGAACTTTACTTAATAAAACTTGGGGATCAGGCGGTGAGAATAATCTAACACTAGTTGATTGGTTCAACACGACGAAAAACTTCTGGAAGGGAGTAATTGGAAAAGTCTTTGTACATCTTTCAAAGTATGGCTCTAACATACACTATGGCCGCAAGCATATGGAATTTTACAAGGTAATCCTAAAAAAAAGTCTTTTGGAATTTAAACACAATAAAAAGAGCGAATGAAAATTCCATACAGAATCGTAAGTTATGATTTTATCAGTCAAGCTTGGCTGTCGTCGCGTACGAAACGCATTCCTGACATAACAGCATGTGGCACCATTATGTGACTTAATGACTGCAAAAACCCCTTTAGATATTGTTCGAGGTAATATTTATTTACGATCATATTGGTAAGATACTTTAATATTATTCTATACTCATCATGGTCACACATATCGACGCGAAAATGGTTTGAGGCGATCAGAAATAGCTTTATCTCAATGCAATAAAAGTGAATAGACCGACACAGTGTCGAGCCGCGACGTCCGAAGTTCCGAACTGAAACGACGCATAATATGCCTTCTTTTTGCATTCATTCCAAGGAAATAAACCTCATTCTGACCAGCTCAAGCTGATTCGTTGTCGATAAGTGTGTTAGCTCCCTAAACCGCCAGTATTTAATTATTCATTTTAGGATTTCTGGAAGATAACTGGAAGTCATGAGGAGAGGCCTTTGGCCAGCAGTTGGATGAAGCAGGCTAACAGTATCAGTATCAGGATTTCTCCAACAAAAGATATATACAAAACATTAGATAATGGACAACATAAGGTGTTAAGTAGGTTTACTCCAGTATGCTCATTGCACGCCATTTTACAATGCCGATGTCCGGTTAGGGAAACGCAAAGCCTTAACTTAGGTATTCACGCATATTAATAGTCTTTTGTTAGATTTCCATTTGCCTCCATTGTCGCCCATACCAAACGTTTTGTAACGGGGGTCTATGGTAATCGGAACGACATCGGCACTCATGAAGACTAATGTTGCTTAATGAACGTGTTAAATTATGCGCGCAACAAAGTAGATAAAATAAATACATTACAAATGGACAGGGACGTGGGGTTAGTGGAATGGAGTACAAAGGCCATCTTCATCTTCTCTTGTTCTATAAAACATATAATTATAAAGAGGTAAACTTTGTAAGTTTGGGTGTAGAAGTTAATCTCTCAAGCTACTCATCTGATTTAAAATATTCTTTCGCTGATAGAAAGCTACATTTTTACCAAATGCCATAGAATGTGTTTCCACGCGGGCCTATACAAACAAGAGGAGTAATTACTGCGTAGTAGGACTTTTGTCAAACGTCTTTCCCTTATTAGCTTTTCTCGAGACTATCTTCAATAACAGTCGCTACTATATATAATACAGAATTCATAACTCTACGGCGATCTCCCACACAATCATCTCTTCATTCGCTCTATACTCCATGAGTAGTGTTGCACATGGCGAAGGCGGGTCACTTATGCAACATCTCGTAGGTGATATTAATTCTAATATTGATGACATTTGGTTTACGACTGCCACGATCTACGGCGAGGATGAAAGGAATGCCGTGTTCACCGCTTTAACATGGCCGGTTAACAAGTAATAGCGGTTTGCACTATATTTTAAAGCTTTTTTTTGCTGTCTTTTTATTCGTATCGAAACACTGTTAGTTGGACGAAAACCCAATTTGTTTACTTTTGCAATATCAATTTTATTTGGTAGGTTGAATATGAAAGTTCTATGTTACATCATTATGGAAAAACACTACAAAGTAAAGAAAGGAGTTGTCCTCATCTTTACATAGTATAAAACATAGTCGCTCCCGCTGTCTGTACGCTTAGATCTTTTCAATTACGCAACGGATTTTAATGCAGTTTTCAGCCATAGAGTGATTCAAGAGGAAGGTTTATATTTACAACATTGCACCCGTACGAAGCCGGGGCGGGTCGCTAGTTATCAATATAATAAACTACACTTGTAATTTATGTGGTTTAAAAACGATAACGGAACGCTACTACAACTATCAGGACATTTCCTAATCAACACAATGAATCCGTATCGAAATGTACTACTGGAAACATAATAACAACCACATTAAAACAGCCTAGTCAATGAAATTTACTCGGTAGCGGCATAAACTTACCGATTAATTACTTTGAATCGATTATTCGGACCGTATTGCGCGTATCGATTAATATTTAATTAGTCGTCTCGTTCATTAATGCTCCGTCTAACTTCGGTCGCGAACTACATGAAAACTCTTATTTACCGAACATATTTAGTGGTTTACTCGAACATGTTGAACAGTCCTTGGCCAGTTATAATGGCTGGAAAAATTGCATGCTTCGCAAGTCTACTGTTTTGATTGCCGCGTGAGATTATTACAAAACAATATTGAGGAAAGAATCAATTATTTTTCTATTATAATAAAAATACGTAAAGATTCTTTGATAAAACATTAGAAAACATGGTTGTGTATTTGAAGCCGGTTGGGGATATTAGATTTTTCAACGACTCAACAAATCAGGTGTCGCCAATCTTTTGTGTTCATCTATTATTCAGTTCGACTGCTCGCGTCGTGAGAGTGACGATACGTAGAATGATATTATTCATTCACGAATACTCATTACATTAAGAGAAAGGAATTATAAGTAGGTAACTGTCTTTCTCGATCTTTGGAGAAGAGGCAATTGATATTCAAGGTGAGCTTATCGACTTTAATAAAACTTGAGTTCAAATTTGAATTATTCTTGACTTGTTAACAACTTAGTACAACAACAAATCAAAGCTGATGATCTTTCCATGTTTTTTTATTTCTGGTACTTAAAGTAAGTGTACTTACAAAACACATGCAGCTGTAATAATAAATTAAAATGAAAATTTCTTTGCATTATCAAAGAGACAAAGCATAAAGTAATGGACATAAGCACATAATGTAACGAGGTAATGACCGCCATTGTCATATTAAAGGCGGCCGAGTTTAATCACATAATGGTCCGTTATTTATCGCAGAGCACACGTATACATCGTCCAATAAAAGCTACACCTTTTCAATGACCTAAATACTGATTTATTTATCAGCACTGAACCCTCCACATAACTCATAGGGGGTAAGGGAGGAATGCGAAGATGTGAACGGCAACGGTTTTACGATTCGACAATCGTAAAACTTGGAAACAATTCTCTTGAATACGTTATATTAGAAGGTAAAGCTATCTATATTTTTTCAAAACGTTTTATTTTCCTTGTTTTATTAGAAATTGGTATGTTAATTAAATCAAATTTATGTTTATCGGTAGCGGTACTTACAGCTGAAAAATCACTGCAATAAAACTAAAACTGATATAAAAAAACTGACCAAGTGCGAGTCGGACTCGCGCACGAAGGGTTCCGTACCATAAACCGAAAAAAACACTTTTCTTGTATGGGAGCCCCATACAAGAAAAGGGTTTTCCCTTTAATTATTAAATAATTTATATTTTTATTATTTGTTTTTATAGCGGCAACAGTAATACATCATCTGTGAAAATTTCAACTGTGTAGCTATCACGGTTCGTGAGATACAGCCTGGTGACAGACAGACAGACGGACACTGGAGTCTTAGTAATAGGGTCCCGTTTTTACCCTTTGGGTACGGAACCCTAAAAATATGAAGAGTTTATCTCCAAACTAAGAATATTAAAAAGCTTTACCTTAAAATATAATTTTGTAAAAATATTCATAAATTCGCATTCACTGTTTATTCACCGACTAGAAAAGGTTCGAGCATTGGGATTCGAAGAAAATTCGTACCTACACATTTTCTACGAAAACCAGTTTTATTTAGCAATTTTCTATACATACGACTTGGACTGAGCCACTCCTAAATAGAGGTTGGTTATAGAGCAGAAAAACTATTTCATAAACGAGTCACATCAAACCTTAGTCCTGCGATAATGACAGGTTTTGAAAGATCCGTAATTCCGTAGTGTTCGAGGAAAGAAATAAATGACGTCGCGTGGTCGTGAAACCATCGTCAACAGCTCATAGTAGTTGCTCGATACGGATTACGTAAGATAGTTTAAAGGAAACGTTTATAAATAAATGTTAATCATGCTAACAGTTAGGAGGTTTTGCAATGTTGGTTTCTATCAAGTATATTGCGGTTTGACGTAATCCAATCTGTACCTTCTCGTGGGGGGATGCCATAGTGGGCGGGCTCGTGGACTATTACCTGTAGTCCTCAACTTTTATTTTGTTCTCTTAATTACTCGATTTTCGTTATTAACTTGGAATTTTCAACGAGGAAGAAGGAATAATCGGTTCGCAAATTCGTGGCTTTTGCGCCAATTGTAGCATTTAAATCATGCATTGTTTTTCGTGTTTTAAAAGAGATTATATAACAACGTAATGTAAATTGATTTGCAAACGTTTTATTGAAAGAAATTGATTTTATTTTCAGAATAATGAAGTAATAAGAAATATCCGCACTCCAAGAGGAAATCATTCAAAAAAATAAAATATGCTATCGGTACCCAGATGTGTCGAGGATATGGGGAAATTGGCGGAAGGTTTTCGTAGAGATTGAAATACGAACAAAAGGTTCCCCATGTGATATACAGCCTCTATAGAACACAGGAAAAAGTTATTAAATTAACCCACCAGATGCATAGGAATAGGTACATAGGGTACATGGGGTAGGGTCGGTCACGTGTTTTCTTAAAAGGTTGAGCGGAATCCCATCCAACGCTCAATAAGGTAAGCTAATACCGTTTGGTTGTAAACAAGTTTAACGTATGGAAGGTATAAACATTGAGATATTTAACTAGCGCATCGCATATGGCGGCCATTAAGAGAGATAAGTAAGTGATACTCTTACCTTATATCCTTGTGTAAGGGTTTCTTTGAGCACCTACAGAAAGCGTCCTTACTGGCTTATACAGGGGTACAAGAATCTTTTGACGCTCGAATTATGTTAAAGGAGCGCTATTGGTAAACATTTTTGTGAAATTGTTTTATACAATGTTTCATGTATTGAAACAAGAAGCGCTAAAGGATCCTTATATATCTAGTTATTTACTAAACTATATAGTACAGACGCCAGAACATCAAGCTAACCGAAACTGTCAATTTTTTCCAATCAGCCTTGAACCTAATGCTTTAGTAATAAAGTTGAAAATCTATTAAATAAATCTGACAGATTGTAGTAGCTGGATGTGGAATCAGTAAACGGATACAACATCAAAAAGGCAGACAAAAAAATCGCTCGTTTGCGATGATAAAAAAAAACTATTTTGAAGCGGTTCAATTTACAGACAGAAAAGGAAGGTTTAGTCAGTTTTCATTGGATAAAAAATAATCTAATCCGCGAAACTGACTCCTATGTTCGTGTCACAGGCAGGGATGCTGATTCCGTTCGCTGAAACAATCTAAACGATTCGACTATCAATAGACGAGCCAATGGGCTCGGGGACATTTAGCAAAAAGAATTCACAATACGAGAATGCGATGCACAATTGAATAAACTGAAAACTAGATTCTAAAAATGTTTTTCAATATTTTCAGGTCGCAATTACATTTTTAGAAAGACTAGTGAGGTTTATGAATAGTGTATAACTGCAAAAGCACTGTTATTGTCTGCAGGGGAACTTTATAAAAAATCTTATTAAAGGTAACATTACCGTAGCACAGTTCTCGACACTTTTTGAGGGCAATTGTTAGGGGCAGATAAACACAAACTACAAAAGAATGCGAGTTGAATTAATTTCTGTGTCGCTGAATTACTTGAACGATAAGCGGCTGTAATAGTTAAAATGCAATATTAAACACGTCATCGTTGTTATTAAAAAAAAAACTGTTATTCTGAAAACATTCGTTATCGTTGCGAACAAATATGAACGTACCAACAAATCAACAAACCGTAGGATTTTAATCTGCACTTCGCACAGTTTTTATTTAACTTTTCGTACTCTATTCGCGAGTCGCGACCGCTCACCGTTGGTACTGGCAGGTGATGCATACGTCAAGTACGTATGCATCTGTACCCGTACCTTGTACGTGCACGAATATAAAACCTGCGACGATTTAACGAGACCTCAACTTTAAGCCATTATAATAGGAATGCCGACAGTAAAAATAGCATTTCGAGAATACAACACGTTTAGTTAGTGGTTAGCCAAGCTAGTTTTTGCTCGTTTTGGAGAAAAAACGGGGTTTTTCAAACTTTATGGAGGGGGAAAAAAGGAAGCTATTCGTGATTATCGCGTGCACGTATAATGATATATGAATTGAGTGTTAAAGCATATCATAAAAATGAAAATGCGAATGAGCACAACACTTTCTAAATACCATTTCTGTTAACGCAATAGTAACATTTTGAAATAATGCGATAATGGAGTGAAGCCACGATTATTGTCACAAACCTGTAATTATAAAGCCACTATTTTCGTAGTCAAGACATCAAATATTAATAACGTGTATAATAGCAATAGCAAGTGAATACACAAAGCAGTAGAAATTACATTGAAACGATTCCGGTTACGTCCGGTTCGGTCATAGACATTATTATTCAGTTAGCAAGCGCAAATATTTTCGCTTGCAGTCTTGTTTTATGAGCGCGGCTATGTGTGTGCAGACGCGGCCATGTGTGCAGTTTGCACGTTTACGTTTTGTGCTTTTTTCACAATTTATTTATTCACGTCGCCGACAGGTGGCGCTGCCGGGCGATCTGTGCCCGCGATACGTGTAAACTGGCTGTTAATATTTCATTCCACATTTTATTTAGGCGCAGTCAACCTTTAAGCGCGCAAGCTGTACGATATATGACCTTATTGTTTGAGGTAGAAAATTAATTTAACCTCACCCGAGGATCGATTGCACTGCACTTAGCAGTATCGTAGTATCGCAGCCACTCAATTTACCGACGTGCCATGTTTGACTTGTACATTATTCATATAATTAACAAGTAACACTCGAGTCAGACCGAATCTTTTCTTACGAGTCTTATTTACACAACAAATACCGAAGCGGTAAGAATCTACTTTTTCCGAGTGGTTTTTCATTGGCTGTTGAGTGAGTCGGTGAAGTTATGAGCCAATTAGCGGGCTGCTAGGATAAAATAGGGTTTTTATCGTGCGTTTGAGGAGCGACATTTTAGGCATAGCGGTGGGCGGACGTGGAACAAGTCTGCGGAGGTTATCGTCACTATAAACTACTTCACATCGTGCCTTCACACGCCGTCCTTTATCGCTATTAGAACCTTTTTGTACCCACAATCATTTATACGCCGAGCCATCCCACTTATCCGTGACTTCTCCGATCGATTACTGTTTGTCTCATATCTCATTCAATTGATCACCCATTATATCAGAGTTAATTCCATTAATAAACCCTATAATTAATATCTAGTAATTATTTTCTAAACATCTAACAGGAAATCCGTTCGTTTGATGTCTGGCATTAATGCATTTATCGCCTATGTTTATCATAACATTCCGTATCAGTAATCGATTGAAAATAATGAGAATATCAGAGAGCATTCACTGAATACAACGAACGTAAATATTTATGAAAGAAAATGTCGATTAACTGAAGGTTTTGGGTTTGACGTTACGACCACACAGCCCGATGGAAAAAAAAGAAAATAAAGATGGAACCGAATGCCGGAAGAGGGGCAATGAATTAAATATGCATGTAATTTAAAGGCGAAACAGGAAAACGCGCGAAACGGTTGGATAACCCCAAGCTTGTGAATAACCGATAATCCACATAATTGACCGCAGGGGGTATCTAGTTAGAGACAATTAATGAGTATTGTGTTTTAGGGTTGCCAGATCTAAATTAAATAACCACTTAATATTATACATCTCTCCACTGATCCACTCTAAAGAGGAACAGTGCTCAATAAATTTGAGAAATTGTTTATTTAAAAATCGAATACATATTAGTTCTTTTTTTAGATCTGGTAGCCCTAACCTTAAAGATCTATTTACACTTACCGGGTTTAGGTAGGGGTGCTTTGAGATCGTTGGCGGCCAACTGAGGGTTCTCTTGGACCTGAAAAAGTGTTATTTGTTAACAGCGTAAGCATATTTAGAAAAAAAAAACAAGAAAATCAATCAAGAAACCAAGAAAATCAGGAAAGAGTATTCGACTTATTTCTCTGAAATGTTAGTGCAAAAAATCGCTTTACTTTTTGATACATAAAGGGTGTAAACAGACTCTTAACTAAGCCGAATGCACTTGTTCTCCTCGTCATTGCGATCATTTTTTTGTTCTAGAGCATACCTGGGAACCTTCTAGTTACGGAGATATTGCGGGTCAAAGTTCCAACTTTTTCACAAGTTTTTTTTATAAAATATATGTTTTTAATGTAAGATTTTTACTTTAAACACCTCCAGGGCCCCCTTACTATTCAATCCATCCATCAGCACAATGTTTTAAGTGCGTTACATTGAGTTCTACTGTAAAACGTGATTCTTCAGGCCAAAAAAAAAAGTCTTTTCCCTGCACTAATTTTTACGTAAAGTTACTTAGTTTGATTTACATAATGCTTGGTTGACGGCTTAGTGAAGAGTCTGTTTACACCCTGTATTGCGTTTTATGTATTCCGTCAGTGGGTAGTATCCTTTACAATATTGATGCGCATTTCGAATAAAGTTTATTCTTAGAAGATTTACGAGTGCCCATAGCTTATAAAAATATTGGGAATATGCTTTTTTTTGCGTTACGTCAATTTTTACCATTACCTACTTTCTGAGTCTAGATTTAAAATCAGATGTTCTACAGAAAACTCTATCGATTCCATAAACGTTTACACGTTAACATTGTTGAAGTTTTTGAAAGACGACGATAGATGAAGCCACTAGTCTTTAAAAGAAGAAGAAAAAAAAATGCTAATGTTTTACTTGAATTTACGGTTTTATTCACATAAAAACTTAATATTCAAGATAAAGTGCTATTATTTCTCACAGCAAAAGAAAAACTATTATCTTCCCCACACATACTAATTCAAGTTAACGTAACACAAACCTTATGTACTAAAAGTGATATGATACAGACTTGATCACAGTTATTTGACAATATGCCGAAAAATGTCTCCACTTCCAGAATTCTATCAAAGACTGTTCATTGTATTTTCGACTCTCAACTCTGTTACTTAAGAGTTCTTTCAGTTTGAAGGTTTGAGTGGTATGTTATGGCCCTTCTCCCCGAATAAAATTAATATTTTTTATCGTTGTGATGAGGATTACACATACATTTTGGCAGTATTGCCGTCCGTAATATAACCCCTAAGCCTATTTAGGACATTATTTTTTTCGTTACGACTTTTGCAAAAATAGGGAAATCTGTTAAATATAGAGATCTATTCTTTATATTAAATGTTGAGCTCAAACAAAAAAAAATCATTAAAAAAAAAAAGATAAAAGAATCCTGACCCTTTTAAAAAAAAACTGTTGCTGTCTAACGTCTTATTCCTTTTTAATATGTCTTCAGTCCACAATTAGTAAATATCATGCTTAGGTTAACTTTGAAGTTTTTCTTTTTCATAAAAATAAAAAAAAAATCAATTTTCTTTGAGAAAACTTACAAATAATACGGAAAAAAATTGTTTACAATCTATGATCGTAAACCTTCTAAGTAGTGCCACTTTACCGTTGCTACGCGGCAACTCCAATAAAATGTCCAGGCCTACGCAAAACGCTTCCAATCATATATTTCGTAGAACTAGCGTACCGTCAAAACTATATCATAAATGGTATAAAATGAAACAACATTTATTCAGTTAGCAACGTAAGGAATATTCTCGAGATATTTCCGACGATATCAGAGCGTGGCATCAATTGTCTTTTGTCACCATAAATTATGGCCGCTTGTGCGTATTTTTCGCGCGTTTGTCGTGGCGCGACCTTGCGCGGTAAGCATACAAACGTACGTCACACACGTTTTTAGCGTAGTCATGAACTTGAAATTTGCATTTATAATTGTTTTCATATTTTCCGAGTGTTATGCGAATTTGATATTAGTAGTTTTTAATTAATTTTGTTGGTATAGCTTTATTGCGACTTCCCTACGATTACGCAAGCGATTGTTGCGAGAGAATGTGGAATTTACTCTTATGTCATTTTTTAACGAATCAGGGTCAAGGTTTGCTTGTTCCAGTTTTCGCAGTAAAGGTCATGTTCTGACGAATTGTACATGTATGACTATGGTGGTTCCACGTGCCTCATTTGTGAACAACATGTATTTGAATTTCATTTGTAAAATGAGTCTTGTGGTAATAGGTAAATAAATACTGCAACTTCTGTCTTACCTTATTTGTGTAAGGGTTGAAGATGAATTTGTTCTCCAATTCCTTCCTCGGCGTCGCAGCTATCACTGACAACGGCGTCGGTAGAGACTTCATCTCCTACAATAACAAACAATGTTACATTTCACAGTGCTGAAACAACATTGATACAATGCATTCTTGTCTTGAGTGAATACGCACCTTTAAAATACTTTCTATTGGCGGTTGACTGCTATCGATAGCATTCTGTAAAGGAAACAACAAAATGATTATTTGGAGTTAATTATGAAAGTATCAGAGAAACGTAGTACACTCGGCGACACATCAAGCTATACCTTTCCAGTATAACATGGACTCACTCTGTATTGATTTCCCGTACAATGAGAGATCCGCATAAACTGGTTTTGTATAGCTTGATTGTTCGCCCTGAGTACACAGTGTAGCAAAAAAATTGAACCAATTTCCGTTTAAATTTTATTAAAACCATTCGATATTGAACTGCAATGCTGTCAGAAACCGACAAAAGCATATAAATGTTGTCACGATCCCGTTCAACATTTAAATCTACGGCAGAACCGCACACCCACGGCCCACGGGGAAATGCGGGCACGTGGCCGCCGGCCGGACGAAATATTGTGACATCACACGACTGCCTGGTTAACGTTTTACGCTTTATAATTTACCGTGGGTGAAAAACAGGGGTAGTTACGTATTCAACAAAATACATAGTCATACGCGTAACGAGATAAGCCGCGTTGCTCACATAAAAGATTGGACAAATTTGCACTGGCAAGAATAAAACTACTTTTACGAGAATACATTATGCCTCCTTAGCGACGTGGGGTGATTAAATTTAGGGCCCGTTTACGGCTGGCTATGCTTGTATGATTTACGAGTTTACGGCAATAAATGTATTGTATTGTTGTTGTTGACGAAATCTGCCGGCGACCTTAAAATATTCAACTCGACAAACTTTTTCCGTCATTTTACAACGTAGTGGCAAATCAATTGGAAGAAGAGAGATAGAATGTGTATTGGATGGTGTCATTCGTTTCTGAAGTACTATGTATTGACGCTGGACTGTTGTAGAAAAAAATGTTTAAAATGTATGTGTTTTTATTTCACAGTATCGAAGATAAATAATTGTCTTCTGCGAAGAACGTCGGTACAAAGTACAAAGGAAAAGGGACTGAAGAAGCTTTTGTATTAAAAAACTCTCTTATTACATTGTTACCAGAATTCTCGTTTCATTTCCGCTCAAATAAAAGAACACAGATAATATTATGATATCTCTAAAAAAAAAAAAGATATAAAGGTCAAATGTCAAATCGCATGATGGAAGTAAAAAAATAATTGCAGTGGAAGTATGGTATTACAGCTAAGTTTTGGAGCTCGCCCAAATAGGGTTGCCTAATAAAACGGGTCGTTCATTCAAAACTGTCGACCTACGACAACTGTAGCTGTAATCGCAACGTTTACATTTATTTGATCACCAATTCGAGTCACGCAAGAACCCCTTATTTTGTAACCAATACCATGACCCTGTTTACACGTCACCAACAAATAATTAAAACCATAAACGCTTTATAAATAAATACATAACATCACACCTGAATTACTCAAAAGGGTTTGGCAGAAAAGCACCCACATTTCGCCAGTTATATTTAGATCCCATGAAATACCTGCCTATTGCCATCAACCGATCCCAAATACTGATTCCGGGTTGTTACTGAGATATTTCAAATGGGACGACCTTGTAACACTTTACCCAACCTGGGAATCGAACCAAAGACCTGCAAACATAATATCGTTCTCCTAAAGCGGCCATTTTATACCCCCTGTTGCTCAGAACAAGTTCTTGCGACCACTAGGCCAACAAGGCGGCAGTCATGGCATAAATATTAGTTAAGATATAAAAGGCTTTCTAACAGTAGTATGTTACACCCACTTGTTGACCTATCTAGTGTTGGAGGCGCGAACAATACCTGCGGGGAACATGTGGGATGTGGTGTGAACTTCAAAGTTCAACATGTTCAACATTAAAGGGAATTAGGGACAGGCTTCTGAACTTGTTGACTGTATTTGTACAATAACAATAACATTGGACCAATCAATCGGATTAGGTTAGTCGATGTAGGACCCCCCTATTATACCAAGACAAGTTCCTAGAAGTCCTCTACCTTCAACTAGGGCAACTATGATTTTTTTTGCTGGCTGATTTCTTGGTATATGACTTTATTAAATAAGGCTTACCCTTTAAAAAAAAAAAAAGGCTTACCCTTTTACTAATTAACAGAATGTTAGTATGCCTCCCAGCTACAACTTTTTACATACAACTGTATAGTTCGGATTAATAAGGGACTGCATACTGAAATTCCTGAGAAGTTCTCATAATAAATTATGAAGCAAATAAAAGCTGCTACGCCAAAAACTGTTGGTGATCGCTTAATTATTGACAACGTTGACGTTAGTCAGGGGACCGAAGAGGCACGCGATGGTACTTAAACCAACGGCAAACCCGAGTATTTATATAATATTACATCCTCTGCTGCCTGACTGCCTCGTTGGTCTAGTGGTCGCAAGCGCGACTGCTGAGCATGAGGTCCTGGGTTCGATTCCCGGGTCGGGCAAAGTGCTATTGGGTTTTTCCATCACGAATTTCTCAATAGCAGCTACGGAGTCTGGATTTGTGCCCGGTTGATGGGCAATAGGGTTGCCCCCTATTACATGGGATTTAAAAACATAACTGGCGAAATGTGCGTGTACTATTAGGTAAACTTGTGCCTAACCCTTCGGGGATTTCAGGCGTGATGTTATGTTAGTATTTATATTTACAAATACTTTATAAATGAAAAATTTACTCTGGTGCAATACTGGCGCTTGACTACATTTCATTGACTGGACTGTTGTATGGATGTCGTGAGCACGATTTTTGGTCTAATTGACAGTTTTATCGATATCAGTCAGGCGAAGTAATGGATATCAAGGAATTTATTGATGTTAAACTTAAATAAATGTCTCAAAGGACCAATGATCATGAGAAGGTAAATTGTCGAACAAGATGAAGATGATAATGATCAGGGAAGGGCTGTCGTGAAGGCGTTTGTCGAAGCAATGAATGAGATGATGATATGAATGAAGCAATGAATATTTTCGGGGGTGAGCTAAGGGCTTCTCATCAAACTGACCTGTGACTGGATACCGTTGGGTATCCTGATTGGAGGCGGTCTGTGCGGGGCTCCCGTTGAACCGGAACCGTCGCTCTGCACCAAAAAATATACATTAATATTCTATTCACCTCCCCTCTTAATAGAATTACGTTTCGGGATTTCTTAAACGACGTCTCAGAATTGGATTTGTTTCGTTTTGTGGACGAAATCTGGGCTCGTTACTCGTCTAAATTGTGCTTAGTTTGTAGATCTTATACTTCATAGTTATAGGTTCTGATTTCGATTGTACGTTTGCTAAGAAAGGTAACAATACACATATACGATTTCCTAACTTACAAGTTCTCCGTATCAAATGTATTCTGCCATTCATCAACGTATGTAGTACATGTAGCAAGTTCCCCGAGTGATCGAAGTTGCTGGCGCCGTTTTGGAGTTAACCACATTAAACTTAATTACAATGTACGCCTGATGAATAATTCAGCCAGGAATTAACTAGTCCAAGATGTGGCTGTGTTAAGGCATGGGAAGTTTCAAATGAGACGTGAAAAGGCCGGTCACGCATCGTATGACCTCCTTCATCAGCCCTTAGAATGCGACCATAAGTATTAATGTGACTCCTAACAGGCTCTTGGTCCCATACTAAATCTAAACAAAAGCTTAGATAAAGCACCACAATAATAAAACGAGATTTTAAAGAGTTAAACCAGAAAAAAGTTGTATTGTCGTTAAGCATATTTCAAGGAAGCAAAGCGATCCAGCACAAAAGATGGTGGCGCCCGAAGCGACGGAGTTTGGTGGGGAATTTAAAAAGTTTCGTGATAACACAACATTTTCCTGGTTGATATTGCTTTGTAAAGCGTACAGCTTGACAATAAACACCATTGTGGACCGATAAGCAGTTGTAACGAAATTTTTCGCGATTCTCGCAAGGAGTGCAATAACGAGTGTATCTGGCACGTTTGAACGCCAGACACGTGTCGCTTTCATTTATCATTACCTTGTAGTTATTGTGATCTAGTTTTTTCCACATGTGTATGCGGAAGGCCGGATCTTTCTAACCATTTGAGCTAATAACTTATTTAGATCCTTAGATGATAACTGTAATATTCTCGCTACCTTGCATGAACTGCTCAATATATATTTTTTATCAACTTAGGGTTGAACCTCACCTATCAACAAGAAATTGTCAACCGTCATTTCATAGAGCGGGAATGCTAGCACGTAGCAGAACCGACAATGCGGTCAGCAGAACGGTCTGTTTATCGATCTTACAAATGACAGCTGCTAGATGTGGCGCAACCCTTAGCATTCTATAAACAGAGTTTCACTCCATTAAGACAGTAACTTCATTAGGGTCGCATAAGACCCAGAGGGCAGCATATAAAATCCCGTCGCGCCGCATATAAAACATTGGCTGTGGCTTTAAAGCATATAGTTTATAGATATAGTTGGAGGTGTTTACCTTGCTGTGTGGGATATGGGGGCGGTGATGGCGGACGCCGTTCTGCGGCGCGTGTGACGGCTTCTTGAATTCGCTCTCTCGCCGAGATGGTGGGCCTACAGACAAAGGAAACATATTTATTAGTAATCATATTAGTAACTCTAACAATACCAATAACGTAAACTATGGAACACTGCTAAAAAAAATTAGCCCAAAGCCCAACCAAAAAAGTGATTCCTTAAGTAAAATTATGAATGTTGTTTAATTTACCTCAACAGCTTAATTCTGTTTCGTCCAATCTCCAAAAGACTAAGTAATTATTGTTTGGTGTCAACGTTTACGGCTTCCCGAGATTTTTATGGATTAATAAAAGACCGACATCACCTCAGTGAGGAAAGTCTCGAAATCATAAGGTACTTTAACTCCTGTATAACTAAAAGAAGGAGGTGGGGCTCCCCATCCCCCCCCTGCCACCCCCCGGGACTCGTGAGGGGAATCTCGGCTAGGTGTTTAGCTGGTTTATGGAGATTGCGATCAGGACAAAGGAGTCCAAGTTACGACGCCTAGATTGCGCACTGATCCATATAGTCCCCTCTAAATAGATAGCTACCTCACCTTTTTTCTATCAGAAAGTTATAGAATGAGTTTTATAGTGTTTGTATTATGTGTGGGGTATAATGGAGTTCTTTGTGTTCTACGTGTATTATTAAGATGGATATCGTTAAGTTAAGCCCGGTATAATAGTGAGGAATGTGACCCACCCATCATAATATACATTAATCTACTGTACAACTGAATAGCAGCACAAATATTCAAAGTTCATAATGGAATGTATTACTCAAAACCGCTACCGAAACCATATCAAATATTCCCAAGTATTATCTAAAGAATGCATGGGAAAAAATCTCATGCTCTACACAACGTTATGGGATTAGAGCAACTTTCAATAAATAAGATTTGCTTATTTTGAGGCCACCTTTTTACTCAGTGCGCGCGATTGCAGAATGTGTTCAATTACTTGCACGCACGTAATGCTTACATGTGATTGGTCAATTTACTATTTCTCATTACCCTACCCGCTACCAGTTTACGGCCGCTAATGCGATTCACTAACAAGAGCTGATCATAACATTCATAACTGAACCTAGTTTAGTTAAAAATGAGGCGCAAGGGAAACTCACGGTGAAGTTACTACTAACTGCACTAAATACTGTGTTTTACGGGAATATTGCTTTTGAGATACGACTAATGGTTGATGACAATAAGCTCGCCCCTATTAGATGAGATTTAAACATATTGGCGAAACGTGGGTGACCTATTGGGTACCTCTACCTAACCCTGCGGGAATTACACGCGTGATGTTATATGTGAGATACGACTTTTGTTTACTCAACATATCAAGAAAAACGTATGTTTTACTACGTCACTTATATTGACGGTATATTTATTGGAATATTGATGAAAACAAAATACAGAGCAAGCATAAAATTGTTGAATTTTTCTATTTCTCCAAGAAGTTTCAATATCAATCAACATCGTATCTTCACAGACCTGTACGTCACACGCTGTAATCCGGGCACCCACCGCTTCAAAAACTCTCAAGCCCAATACACGTATCGGTGCAATCAGACCACCTTATTGGATTAGAAGCCAAAACACCGCACGATAATCTTCTCGGCAATAACTCGAGTATTTTTTCGGTAGCTGATATTATAAATGGAAATTTTATTTTGATGGGAACGGATACCGTGAAAGAATCGTTGCTTGGATACTTTATTTGAGATTTTTTAAATAGATGCGGCGTGGGTGCTTTATGCTCTATACCTCTAGTCATGCGGAAAACAATTGGGTTTTATAAAGTTGAGTGATTTTCTTTTCTCTAGAATACATTTATATCATAATAATGATCAGATCCATTCAGAAAACGTCTAAAAAGAAAACATTTTGGCCGATTTCCGAATTCATTTCATGCAACAACCTGCATTTATATAGAACCTAATAATTTCTATTCCTGAATTATGATAAAGCAGAGATTACACGTGCTTGCATCGTAACTTTATTGCTTTACAGCTCTCAAACTTATGTGCGAGTATCAGAAACTTAGACGCTTCTAAACAAAGAGCGAACTTCAGCATCGCACCATACTTCGGAGAGCAACAAATTCAGTTATCAGCTTAGTTCTGGACTTATATCCTCAATATACAAGTAAGAATAGTAGCATTGGTAAACTGAATATTGAGGAGTAGACCCTCGACAAAAGAAGACGGGCACACAATGCAAGTCGGGAGCACCCAAGATCGGCGCGCGTGTCGAATTCACCTAACAAATACACACCGTTACTTTATTGTAGCCATTGTTGATTCAAATCCGACACATCACCTTTGTAGGATCTTGTGAGAAATCAAATCAATTTATGATTCAAAGAAAAAAAATAGATGCTCCTAATGATGTCAATTTCAATGTTGACATACTTCTAAGATTTCCGGGATGCAAAATCCTATAAGCTGCCCATGAAAACGCTTTATGTCTATACAACCTTTCATCTGCTGCAGCATGTTTTATGTATTCGCATTTAGCTTATTATTAGTGTCATAAAATTGATTAGCCGCTAACGATGCCCCTTCATCGCTACGGAGGGAAATTGTTACTGATGCCCACAAATCGTTGGCTGTCAACTCGCCACTTGCCACTACAATGTGCAATTTGATAACCTCCTAACCTGTCATTATTTACGCTACGATGTTCAAGTCCTTTGGCAATGTCATTACTTAATCCGTCATCATGTTTAGTGCTAAAAAAACAAATAAATCGTTTTACTTTATTTGCCTTTTTGTCATTTACTAAACGAAGCTCATTATGAGGGTTTAATTGCAGGTCAAAGACCGCAAACGTCAGTAACAATTTGTAATCATAATCTTAATGATTGCATCCTTCTGACGAGTAATCATTTCTGGTTATTTTTAGTGTGGAGTGCTTTTTGCGGTAGATTAGCTAGCCACGCTCTTTATGTATTCAATGCTAATACATTTTTCTATTATTATTGGCTCCGGTGTTCGCTACACACCTGTGTGAATAAATACATAGCTATTCGTTAATATAAAGGGTGTAAACAGACTCTTAACGAAGCCGAAAGGCACTTGTTCTCCCCGTCATTGCGATCATTTTTTTGTTCTAGACCATACCTGGGAAACTTCTAGTTACGAAGATATTGGGGGTGAAAGTTCCAACTTTTTCACAAGTTTTTTTTTAAATACATGTTTTTAATGTAAGATTTTTCCATCCATCAGCACAATGTTTTGAGTGCGTTACATTGAGTAATACTGTAAAACGTGATTTTTCAGCCCAAAAAAAAAAAGTCGTTAATAAAAGCACTAATTTTTGCGTAAAGTTACTTTGTTTGATGTACATAATGCTTGGTTGACGGCTTCGTGAGGAGTCTATTTACACCCTGTATGGTCGTCTGTTATACATGGTCCATCATTAATATAAATAATTTAATTTCATAGTTAACAAATAAAATATACCAGGTGGCGTACGGTGTAGTTCCATATCCTGTGTGAACAACCTTTTATTTCTTTGCGACCGAAGTTGAAGTAAAGGAAAAAGATTAAGAGTCGATCAGCTGCCATCAGTGGCAGCCCTGATTGCTTCTAGGGTAGTTTTATATGAGCGGGTAGGTGGTGTGTGCGGGGGGAGGAGGCGCAGTGAGAACAATGGCCAGTGGTGGCCAATGACGCGAGCACCTGCGGCCGTTGACACGTGCGCACGCGTTGGCAGGCGACTCGCACTGCTTTCTTGTTAATTACATGAATGGTATTTGCGCAAACGATTAAATTAGTATCATACTGGAAAGTCTGGTTTATTTTGGAATGGATTTCGCAAAATAGTCGACTAAGTATCTTTGAACTAAATCAATTCAGTCAGGATAATACTTAGTCCTAACATCCACGCGGATTGAAAGAAGGCCGTATAAATAAGTTCAAACTTAATACAATATCCGAACCACTATTTTTGGCCTTCCCTCGGGCATTATCCCACTAACTGGAATAACACATAATGTTTATATCGCGTCGTTCCGCTCTTTGAGCGTAATTGAATATAAAAAACGGTAATATACCAGCGCAGTGTAATTCATAGCTACGATTTGCATATTTATATAGGAATCGAATAGAACGGAATCTGTCACCTAAACACGCAAGTTCAAAAGTGTGTTTTTAGCCTTGACAATGAAGCTTTGATATTTATGAAGGCGGAGATTAATTATTGTCTTAACTTTTCGATATGTCACGTCCTCCATTCAACGTTTAACCTAACTTCAAGACAACAATAAACAACTCAGCGCTGTAAAATCTGTGGTTTTGACTCTAGAGCCCGCGACTTCGATTGCTTTTCCGCATTTAACGTCAATCTCATTCGTATGTCAACAAACATTTCATTGACTTTCTTTTGTACGCGTTAATGGCTGCGGAAAGCGAATTTATCAACAAGTATTGGTGAATTATTGTCATCATAGCAGAAGATTTGGATGCATGGATCATTACAAATATGTATGGTCCTTGTGAAGCAGAATGCGGGACACGTGTCGTCTTTGTTCAGTCCGAGGTCGCAGCTCACCGCGAAACATAACGTAAGCGGGTCAATGCGATGTGCGACGACAGCTCTCGAGGCCTTTCCTTCCACTATAAGGAAGTTAATACGATTTATGCACAACACCGACACTCGTCCGTGTTATACACAATTTATGAAACTACTTAGATTCTTAAATACACGGCGCATCACTTGCTTCCGCCTCCGACGACCTTTGACAGAGAAAAACTGTTTTCTATCACAACTTTCTAAATTGGATAACTCTTAAATTACCGTGATTGTTGCTGCCTATAGAATTTACTTGGCATTTATTTTGTTTGGTAACCATGCCCAATTGCTGCTTGAACCATAGCAAGATATGGTTACGAAACCTAAGTAGATAGACCCTCCTAATGCCAAACCATAAGAAAAGCTACAAACCCTGCTGCACTTAAAAAGGCTACTGTAAAAATGCACTAAATTCCGCGCAAAGTGATCAACAGGCGAATTGCATTCTCCGTTTACGACTGAAAGGTACAAAGCAAATCATTGAAGAACACCGACCATTTACTAAACAAAGGGATTTACTTTGAGGAGTTATTTTTATTTGTTTTCTATCACAGTACATTGGTTATGGCTCGGTGGCGAACGACCGTTGTGTTTTGTATGCAGACGAGCGACTCCATAAACCGAGAACACACAGACACAATCAATAGTGTACCTCAGATACAAAGAGGGATGTGAGTTATGTTATTAGACATTTGCACGACGGAACACATAATTTTAGTTTGGGAGACAGAAAATTACTTAAGGGACAAAGAAAATAGTGAGTTAGAAACAAAAATCAATAGCGTAACGAAAGTTGCAATACCGCAAGAAGAAGAGACTTCGGATAGAACGTAAGTTATCATTATAGACGGAGTAAAGGAAAAAAAAAACTTGCCGCAACCACATAAAACAGCGAGTAAAACCAATCATAAGGGGTGATGTATATCTATTGCGGTTCCCAAACGGATTAAATGAGTTAGAAAAGAACATTTTCGTAGCAACTTCTGTAATCTTGAGGTAATTCGCAATACCTTAGCCCCTCACAGTTTCCTCGTCGATAAATAACTAAGTTTATTTCACGTTCATCCTAGCACTAACATATTTCATTCCTTTCAACATTACGTCGAAGAATGTTTTCTTACAACTCTTGTCATAAAAAGAAGATAACTTATGATAATTTCATTGGAGGATCGTTTTTGGGTTGTGTCCTAAATGAATATTAGTAACGAGCACCGAGGTTATTACATATAGCTCGGCGGTTGCGGTACAACCACGATTTAGACTCCCTCCGAGCAATAATCCTGTCCGAGAATAATTTACCATATTACAACAATGGGGAGAACCGAATGCGAACCTCTCTAGGTTAACCTCTACGTGGATGAGGTAGTAAAGTTTTTTAGGTTGGCATTCAGTTTATGTAAGCTAACAAATAATCTTAATAAACATTCGAGAAAAGGCTATTCGGGGGAAAGAGGAGAGTACTAAAATGTTCCTATACGTATATCCGTAGTATCCTGCGTTACTGTTCGCCATTAGGTTTTGTTACCAAATCAGTGAGTCATTCGTCATAAGCTTTTACGGACTTTTGGAGATTATGCACGAACTTGCGGTTAATATCTGCGGTAATGGCTCTCGCAGAAGGTCTAACAAGTCATGTTTAATTTTCTCTGTAATCAAAATTTTGTGGTTTTCTTACCAAAGGTCACAAGTATTATACAAATATTAGAAGAACGAACTTATTTAATTATGTAGGAAGTTATTGTGATTTTGAAATTGTTAGAGAGCAAATGAAAAAAATTAAAGCTGACCCGTGTTCTATTATTGACATTAAACAACCGTTGGTTACAAAATATGCGTTTAATAATGTGGTAACAATTGACACTACGATATACAACGAGATAAATAAATGTTTGACGCCGAGGTTCAACGAGACAGCCGCCTTGCGCCATCGTGCAAGAGTATGTTACATCAAAAATGGCATCGCGGCACAAAATACGAGTAATTCTTGAAATTTACATATAATCAACGTCTATTCGAGGTCTGGCGGGGCACGTTCGACGTCTGCCGACAACACTCAGCCCATTTGTATGCACATCACACACTGGCGGATTTAAGACGACTCGCTAACAAGCGTACGTTTATTAAGTATTTCTGCTTATTTCCAACAAAAACTCTGCAATTCAGGTATCAGTTGCATTCTCCCTTCAGGTGGATAAACAAAGCCCTCGACCCAACGCCTGGGTGAGTGTTTAAAACACACGGCTGGAGTTGTATGTAGCAATAGCAGCTAGATTTAAAGATTGCAGTCGTGCCACGATATCGCTTTAATAAACACAAGCCATTTTATAGAAACAATTTCGTAATAATTATTAAAGCTAAATAAAATACAATCTTTACTGAATCAAACGTTAAACAAACTGAGTCATCATAAAGGAAGTCAAATGTCGGGCTTTGATATTTGTATCAAAGGGTGGGCGAATATTTTCCGAATAAGAGACACGTTGAAGATTACAGAAAATTCGCAAACAGAAGCGGCGCACCCCCAGTCCCCAAGCCGCCCGTCCGCCGCCGCCGGTGCGGCGTCCCCCAACTCGCACAATGAAAATAGATTATAAGTGGGTAACTGGCGGAGATAGGAGTAGCGAGACGCATGACACGCGTCCAGTGTCAAACGGCCATAAATTGTCCAGTCGCCGACCACCGACCTGCACGCTACTTTATGAACGCCACAACCGCACATCCTAACCCGATACACACAATATATATTTTGTATGTTGTTCATTTTTCTCGGCTGGGCGTCGGAATCAATTCCCAGCTGTCCCTCGGGGGCAATACCTCATATCGGTGTCCTGAGAGCCGTGCCTCATGCCAATATACGTTATAAGTAGACAGTACGCACACCAACAATCCACCCATGTTGTTTGTTGTACGCGTTATAATCCACAAATAAACATGTTATTATGTTGTAATTTCTACGACGATTATAAGAATTTTCTGCGGCACGCGTTTCAAGCGCTGAGCCGCCAGTGGGTGAGAATAAGAATGAAGAACTAATGAGGCTTAATCCTCCAACAGCCGTGGGTAATAAGTGCATAATGATGTGGCTAGAAAGAGGGAACGCCTAACGAGGGTAGGCAGTGGAGAAAAGACTCTATTGGCTCACAGAGCTTCCTGTACATTTATCATATTTCCATGCATTTATATTTCACAGCGGCCGCACAAAGAGGTGAGCGAAATAAAAGAGTGAACTAACAGAAATAATAAGAGTAATTCAGCATTCACGTCGGCTTTACCACCTCCGAAGAATTACCCTCATAAATCTTTCATTCGCGCGCCAGTTCAGCTACTCACTTATTAAAATAATCCTGAACTGTATACGCGACGGTTTACCGTCGTTATTTCGTAAATCCCGATATTACTCCAAAATCCGTATTCCATTTAAACAATACGTACATTGTAATCTCGATTACAAATGTAAATTATATTTGCGAGGGCCGTGTTACCGTGTAATAAGGCCGGGGAGCCTGAATGAATGTCAAGGATGAACACACCACGGCTTACAATAAAACATCCGCGTTTATGGATGTGTAAACGATGACTGATAGACGAGTCGGATCAGAGGCCAGCGCTTGCCACATACTGATGGTTTGCGAAATGTTACGTGATTTGCATTCTCTAATGAAAATAACAAGTTGGTAAGGAAACGTGCGGAAGTTACATTTATCACGCCTCGTCGGGGAAATGTGGGTGAAATACTGAAATATAATAATTTTGTCCATTTTATTTCTTTCTTCTATACTATAAAGCGTACACGGTACAAGTACTATATCTACTTGTTATGCATGCAGTATCCCATTGTAAGTTGCTATAAATTCTCATTATAGTTAAAGTAATTACGACAATGAGTCTGTTAACCGGAGGAAATCTTCCTCCAGAGAGCAACTATTCTACAATAGATTTGCATAACATTTCTAAATACTTACTTGGTTTACCATTTCTGTCTATAAACCACGTTAAAGCGGAGTTATTTACTAACGAGAATTAGCGAACATTTTGTAGAGTACAAAGTGCAACATGCAAAAATTACTGCGAAAAGTTGAGTAATATACAAAGCCAGATGAAACTGAGGCGTAATATGAAAAGTACGTTCATGAGCCGCGGTGTGTGGTTTGAGGAGGCGATGGCCAAAAGAAGAGGGATTTTTATTTTATTAGGATATAGTAACGCTAGCGGTAAAACAGGCACGTCTGTGGTACTCAAGGCGTAAAGCAATAACGTCTAAGGTTTAAAGAACCCAACATAAACGTAGACCGTTTCTCTCTGTCACTTTTTTACCTCCTCCGCAACTTGGTGGTGGAATGACAGAGTTTATCTATCCGTTTATAATGACCTTTATACATAATATCCTACTGATGACAGTTTAATTTACTCCTGTCTAGACGTAAGACAATAAGCCGAAAGATCGATCTTCAATATTAGCAATAGGCTAACCGCCAATCAAATATAAGCTAACTGTGGGCGTTGTGACATCTCTGCCTACTCATTACCTTTGACAGGTGTGAGTCACGGTTCAACGAAATTGGGAAATGCAAACGAAGTTATTTTTAAATTGTCTCTAATTTTGTTCAAGCCATAATACTAAATGATTTCACAAAAGTTTTAGTATTCAATAACTTAAACAAAAGTGATGCTTCATAGGACAAAATATTTGCAGAGGTTACAGCAACCAATACCATCGTACGTAAGCCTAACAATTCGTGCAAGGCGACACTATTTGCCCACTCTGACCATAAGACAATTAAAAGCACAACAGTTCCCGTAAACCATCGGTAGGCGTCTAGGCGGCCATTAGTAATGAATGGTGAGAACAATAGTGGACCACTACGGGCCATACCGCCTTCCACGGCCGTGATTGGTAAATTGAACCTTGACTCCGCAACTGGGTCGAATATATCTTGTACTATTCATGACTATGAAGTAACTGTGACATGCCCACTATGACTGGTAATCTCATTAGAATCTTGTTTGTCAACTTAGTGTTTACTTCTGGGAGATTTTAACTGCACTTTTGTAATAGTAAGTCTAGTAAATAGTAAATCCATAGCTTTGATTACAGGCTAGAAATCATCTAAGTATTCCCGAAACACTGCAATTGTAGATTAAACTAAATCCAGCGTCAATTTATGTATTTCAGCATCATAAATAGAAGCCAGAGCTTCTTCTATTCACGCTTCATCAAGAGTTAACCCTCTGCGTCCATTCTATTCAATGGCATCCGTTGAAGTGAGTCTTTTGTTTTTCTGGTGAAAAGCCACTGAGTCATCTTGGACCTTCACATTTAGTTAGAATCTGTGACGTATCTTAAACTCTTCCCACGCTTTCACTTTCTGCTGGTCCCCTTACGTCTTACTTCAATGATTAACGCACGTAATTTTTCGTTTAGGAATGCAGTGTATTTTAAATTATTTTTCGCCCTTAGTGGCTTTAGAAAGGAAAGTTATGACAAGAAAACAACGGAATGGCATTTAGGTGAGAAAGAAACTAAGTGCCGTAGGGCAGACACCGACTTTTGATGACATATACCATATATTTTTTTGCGAAACGGGAACATGATTTACCAAAGTTGGTGTATCAAATGTCACATCAAATAAGTTATGAAAAAAGTTCTTTGTGGGTTTATCTGTAGGATCAAAGCGCACAATTTCAGCGTCTATAATACATTGAATGAACTTATTCACAAATAGACTAAAAATCTTAAGCACTGTTTTACATCAACGCATTATTCGCTATTGGAATCATATCCAGGCTACACCACCCACTAATCGTACCCCCGAACCCTTAATTTCCCGCAGCCCGCGTTCTGCCAACACATTATACGAGTAAATAAAACAAGCAGCTACTGAAACGCTTCATAACTACCTCACTTTTTATTGCCAGACTTATTATTGCGTTGCATTGCACTACTTTTGAAAGCTTTCGAATAAGCTTTAAAAGATTATTTTTTTGTTTGCTCTTTACAGCTTATTTCGATGGTATTACGTGGTTTTTACTAAGTAGACAGTGTTTTCAGTTTTAAACTATATTCATCTAGAAAATTAGTGAACATGTAATCGGGTTTCAAAGTGAAATAAGTTAATAACATAATTTATCAGCTAATAACCGTCTTAATTAAATAAACTTCGCTTAATAATACCTGCCCTGTTATTATTACGGTTATTAAAAACAAAACATGCTTTCTGCGTCACTTGGAGCGATAATACCGCACAGTGGAGTACCGCTCAATCATTATTTATGCCTTAAGAAAAATTGCTTGCCCGTATGTGCGTCATTAAGCAATTTCTCCTTACGGTATTACAGTACCTTTCTCATGCATAAAGTATGCATGTTGCATAAATTCAAGTAAGAATATCATAAAATCCAGGATATTTACCGATGGCAGCTGAAAGAAAATCCATTCTACTATATAACATAACATAACGCTTGTTATTCCCGAAGGCTTACACAGAGGTGGCCCACTCACATTTCGCCAGTTATGTTTAAGCCCTATGTAATAGGGGGCGAGCTTTTTGCCAACAACCGAGCACAAATCCAGACTCCAAGGTGGTACTGAGAAATTCCCGTTAGAAAACCCCAATTACACTTTGCCCGACCCGGGGATCGAACCCAGGACCTCATGCTCAGTAGTCGCGCTTGCGACCACTAGACCAAGGATTCTGACTATTATTTAATTTTCAAATCCATTTAAAATATGAAACGTTAGATGGAACAATCAGGAACATTATGCTCCCCCAATCCGTTTGAATGCTCCCCTCGGGACCCCTTTAAGAAAAGGTAACTTGTCAAATACAACATGCCACGGGTTAAAATTTAACGAAAATCTCGGCTTTAAATTAAACTTATTTTGACTAAAGAAGTCCTAATTAGGAGAGGAATATTATAAATGCTTTTTTTGAACCATTTGTTATAACTTGTGGAGTTACTTACAATTTTCAAAAAATAAGTCAGTGTACTTATCACAGTATGTTTGAAAAAACTGGCCAAGTGCGAGTCGGGTATTACCCTTTGGGTACGGAACCCTAAAAAGCACGACCAAATGTTATAGAATTGAATATTGCGGTTATTATAATAAGCGTTTCTGTATAACCCTCAGGGAGGGGCTGGGACTGGTTGATATGTCAATGGAAACACGTCCTTTTGTATATTAAAAAAACCGGAAGTGTCGCACGGTTCACCTTGTCGCCGACATAGCTTCGGAGCTTTATCGATACCCCTGAGAATATTGCTCAAAATTGTTCACCTTTAGAAAAGCAAATGTTCTTTAATAAATTCCATTCATTTTGATTTCTCATTACGCTCTTTGCAACTGCGAAAACAGATTCTTCATCCAATGGTTGATTGAGATATTTTTCTCGATCAAGATATTCAGAGAGCTTACTCAATTGCAATCACATTACATGAAGGTACATATAAACGCGCAAGCTGAGGCAAACGATCTTATAACGACTTTTTTATAACCCGTAGCTGACCCACCTCTTATTTATCAGTCCGTCAGTTTTCCTAGCTCGTTTACAGAGCTCTTTCACGATAATGTGATCATAACCCAATATTTAGAAGAGTCTTTTAGCGTTACTTTCGCCGAGATACCAAAAACCTTTCAACTTTAATAAATTACGGCTTCAAAATGTTCGTGAAGTCTACTGCAATAATTATGAGAACTTAAGGTTATTGAATTACCGTTTGGAACGTTGTATCCTTCTTAGGAAGGATTAGTTTTTAATGAATGTCTTACTATGATGTTTCTCGTTGGAGACTCGAGTATCTTAATCTCTTCCAGGTTTCTCTTATAAGAAGATCTTTTGCTACCCCGTGTCCGTTAGTCTTCGTTCAACCTTGCAAGATAAATTGGAGCTGGTATAACATCTGATTAGAGTCTCAGATTTACCCTTTGTCCTCTTAGAAAAACAGAACACGTATTTAACACGTCCGAAGTCGATAGGCGTCAACGCACGTCACAAATGAGCGTTCTATCGTGAAGCGACCGCTCATACATCGCCATCTGAACCTGACTACATTTCCATAAGCCGAGGAGACTGCTGTGAAGTTCACAGCAGCATATTAGGGACACAATAATACAGTGACAAGTCAATTTGCGAGCATGCGCCGCCGAGGCGTACTGTTCGCGGTTGTCAACGCGGACCGATGTCCATCATTCATCATGACCGCCCATCAAATCATCATCGGAATGTAATGGACACAGAACATGTTGTGACGAGATAAGTCGTTAACGGAATTAAACCAATGCACGTCCAATCGCACGCTCTTGTTGCTGTTGCCCGCAATGTCAATATAATCACGGTTAAATAATGGCTCCGACAAATTACCCTTTATGTGGAATAACTCCTCCTGCGAGGAGAACAGCTTTATTTTGCTTCGTAGATACTATTGTTCCATTTCCTCAGTCTCTTCGATAGGCAAGGAATTTATTTTCAGTTATACGACTATCTTAAATTCCTATCTTGTAAAAATCTGAGCCACCATTTTTATTCCGTGTGATTACGATTCATATAAAATCCGAAGCATTCTACACGCCAATTTGATTTAAGGTTTTTATACGGCGTATTCAATGTAAATCTAGTCGACCTCAATAATCTGTGGAATATTCTTAGAATAAGAAATCCAAGCGATACGCGCCTGCAACTCAATAACTCATTGGGAAGTCAAGCAATAGCTAACTCGGTGGTTCAGTACGTCGCCGTTCGTAAGTTATGTTTTGTTTATAGTTGTGTTTTCTTGCACCGAGCAAACTTCTGTGTACACACGACTACACGAGCATGTTTCGACACTGTTTGCCGATATCAGGGCGCGGTTAACAAAAACTGCTGGATGTCATTATTATACGTCACTAGGTACAAATAAGGCTTGTCGCGTGACAAAGTGTTCGAGCCAATAAACCATCGGCATCGGTTTACGTGATAAGGCGGCCGGCCGAGTTAGTTACGGTTTGACTGTGGCGTTACAATGGGAATTATGTTTTAATGACTTTGCTCATTGTTCTTCGGACATTAATTGTTTACACACGTATTGCATGCAGAAAGTGCGGGTGACGTCATCGATCATATTACTCAACTTAAATTAGAGTTTTTAATTAAAATTCCTATGCAAACTTGCGTCGCTTTCATATAAAGTAATCATTCTTAAAGTGATCAATATCATTGAACTAGTTATTTAAAGATTATACGGTAAAGAAGACGAGTGTTTATTATTACGCGCTAATTATTGCATGTGCTGGGTTTTTTCTTAGGCACTGGAAGAATACTACAGACGCCGCAGAGGCGGGTTCAGAGTAAATTAAATTAGGAATTGAATAAGGAAAAAGGATAATTGTTTGGAACTTTCCTAGAGGAAATAGTGAAAGGCGTTGATGACAAACAAGTGCTTTGTTTCAGTCATTAGGCGTAGTGAGCGGGGAGCGTCGAGCGGCACGATGTCGCGTCTGCGGGCGACAGCGAACGCGTCGCATCACACGACACGAATGTTTGTCACGCGACACGGGTGTCGCTCGCGATTTTTGAATCATTTATCAACCGCTTGTTTACTCTGCTTTACGCTACTGCGACCGGTTTCGACGGGCGTGCAAAAACTGGGTCATTCTTCATTACGGCCACAACCGCGCAAGTCAATTCATTGATTTCCACAATCGCTTGTACATTTCTTTTTACGTTTAACAGATCTCGCGTGACAGGACACTATTCCATTACGATATTGACAAGGGTCAATAAAGACCGAGTATTAAAGAGATAACAATCATATAAAGTGACATTAAGTTGGTAACTAATCACATTGCATGAGCGCGCGTTTTAAATAGGCACATAGTCAAAGAGCTAGTCGCAATGGAGAGTGACTTTCACAATGCACTCGTCGCATGCAAGTAAGCCAGTAAATGTCTATAATGTGCAGTGGAAGAATGGGGCTTCTCGCATAAATATAACACGTATGCAGGAGCGTTCGCAAGTAATCTTGCTACATATTTATCTCTGAACTTTCCCGCAATCTGTTTGGCATATGTGTTTTGCATGTATAATTTATAGGACATCAAAGGTCTGGAATAAGGTTAGGTACATTGTTCCAACCGGTTTAATTAAGAGCTACCGACTCTACCGAGAGTATCCGAATGATCGTAAAACGCGACGATAGTTGGCTCGGTTTATGCGATGTCTTACAATTATTTCCTTCTGGAGGAATATCATTATTATATATTACTTCTTTTTATGGGGGTGACGTTTTATAGCGGTTCATTCTTTCGGATAAATTCTGGAGTTTTGAATAAAATTGTTC
This sequence comes from Lycophotia porphyrea, assembly GCA_950005105.1. NCBI lineage: Eukaryota > Metazoa > Arthropoda > Insecta > Lepidoptera > Noctuidae > Lycophotia > Lycophotia porphyrea. The sequence goes on along the minus strand of OX465391.1, from coordinate 11,347,651 downwards.
AGGGAGTGTGTAATGATATTAGTTACCCTATTTTGGGAGGATCAGCTTTGTAAGCATGTAATAAAAGATTTATTTCATATAGTATACTGTTATATTTCCTTGTTTACAGTACAAAGGAATGATCCACGATAAATTACTACCCGTGTTTGATTTGATATAATTAAATCTAATTTCACAGCAATTCGCACGCAAAAACTTAAACAATACTTTATATAAAAGAGTCGATAAAGCGAAGCGAACAAGACGTACTGTTACATACATACATACATAAACTCACGCCCTTTTCCCATGGGGGTAGGCAGAAACCACAGAACGCCACCTGCTACGATCCTTACATACTCCTTTTGCCTCGTCCACGTTCATACATCTGGTCATACACGCACGCCGGTTGCGAGTACTACGCACCTGACCTTTCTGAAGAACCTCACCAATGAGGTCAGCGTATGTTCTTCTAGGGCGTCCCCTCCCGGCGTACGTACGTACTGTTAATAAGTTAAAATAAGACGTTAACGTTACGCCTGCTTGGTTTTCCTACAGAAATGCTGTATATGCTCTAGACTTGACAGCATTAAGCTCATAAAGGGCATGTGAATGCATCGGCAATATGTTGTCACGTCGTTCGTGCCGTGATGCGTCACACGTCAAGCTGTCACGGCGCCGCTGTGACGTCATCGTGACAGATTGACGGACCGGCCGAATCCCGAGGACATCACTGAATCATTTATTATCAGACTACGGAAACCGTCGATCGTAAACAACCTATTACAATATTTATAACACCCCGCCATTTTGTGCCGTACCGTGCAATCTTACAATTTTCGCCTCACCACCGCACTAATAGAAATTATGAAATTAATTTCATAATGGTTAGTAATTTTCATAATTTATTTAATGGACGCAGCAAGGATGTTGTGTCACGTTTGCTTAATAAAACTCACGTAGACAATTTTAAAAAGTATTCTTTGCTGAGAAATATTTTGTAAGGAACATCCGATTTTGAAAGATTTTATCTATTGCATCATATGATCATGATTAATACTGATCACAGAGAAATGACGTCCCAAAAAGTTTATAATCATCCATGCACAAACATGGGGCTGGTATACAAATTGATCCAAATTAACCGTTATGCAAACATGGATAATGTTGAACGGGAAAAAAATATTGGATGGACTCAGGTTCACCTGAAAAATGGTAGATTTTGTAAAGTAGGGAGAAACGGCACAACCGCGTATCAAATAACTTTATCCTCTTTTGTTATGGTAATGTCCACCCCCGAAATTATCCCAACTGGGTATAATCTTGAGAGGAATAAAACTTTTTGCTTCGTTTATAAGGACTTTGTTTTCCTTATTGTTTGGCAACTTGACCGACTCTGATTGAAACAATATTGCGATTAATGTTAATATGATTACAATTTTGTAGTACAATGTTAATTTAGAGGATATTATACAATATTTAGTAAGGTAAACATTATTGCTGAACATATTTGAAATCAAAATGGAAGTGGGCGAGCAAAGTTCGTATTGTAAATATTGTGATACGGTTTTGTTACGAAGTGATTCCACGAAATTAGTATATTTACGGAAGAATTTGTGGAGGTAACGAAAAATTACGAAAGTTTCAAGTTTATATTACTAAATATATCTGTTCAACCACCTCCAGTTAACGACATGATAATCCCTTTATCCACGAAAAAGAATCAGGTATAAAATATTTTCATTCTAAAGAAACATCACCGGATCGGGGCCAAGACAAAATCTATTCGAAATTAAATGGAATTTCCACACCAATGGTTTGCGGATCTCTGAAGCTTTTTCCGGAGGCACGGCAACGAGCTGTGATCAAATGGTACGGCCTGCGTCACAATTCTATGGATACTCCAATAATTTGGGAGATACTGTTGATGGAATGGACCCTAGCTCTTTGACTAAAGTCCGTTTAAAATTGCGTGTCAAAGGTTGAGATTACAAGTTCATTGATAGAAGTGGTCTAGGTCTACAAGTGGATATCAATGCAATATTACTTAAGGGAGCTAAAGGAAACAGATGAGATGGCTGTCAAATCAAATCAAATCAAATCAAATCAAATTTATTCGTAAATGTAGGTTTACAATAGGATGTTATGAATATGGTCAGTTCGCTACATTTTACTCGAGAGCATACAAATAATTATAAACTTGCACAAACACACATTGACAATAAAATAACTCAATTACTTACATACTAACACACAATTACCAATGTCAACATAATAATAATAATTAAAAACAATAATCAAGAATAAGAACTATAATAATGTAATATTAATTTTATAATCTAAATGTCAGTTGTGTCCTCCATAAACTCAGCTGTGGAGTAATAACATTTATAAATTAAAAATTGCTTCAGTTTCCTTTTAAACATATTAATATTAAGATTTTTTATGCGTCGAGGAATTTTATTGAAAATGACTGGAGCCATTCGATAAACACTTCTACGTAGGAGGGCTGTTTTACTGCGATCAACACAAAGAATGTTCGAATCCCTTTTCCTTAACCGTGGATCAGCTGGGGCTCTAACTTCGAAAAGCTGTTGGTTAGTCTTAACAAATACTGCCACCTCAAAGATGTATAAAGACGGCAATGTTAGAAGCTTTAAGGATTTAAAATATGGTTTACAACTGTCCCTTGCGTGTAGATTACATATAGCGCGTACGCATTTTTTTTGTGCGATGAACGCGTAATGATTATCTGTCGAATTACCCCAGAAAAGGACTCCGTATCTTAGAACTGATTCTACATAGCTATGGTAGGCAATAAGCACGGCGTCATGGTTCACAAATTTGGATAGCTTATAAAGAGCAAAAGCAAAACTGTTAAGTTTTTTACAAATTTCTTCCACATGCGGTTTCCACGTAAGTTGACTGTCTATTACTAACCCTAAAAACTTTGTAGTATCCGTTTTTGTAACTGAATGACCATTGTGACTAATATTAACCGGTAGTGGTTGTCGTTGTCGTTGACTAAAATGCATTATACACGTTTTTTCTAAATTAATTTTTAAATTATTCGACTCTAACCAATCTATAGTTTGCTTTAGCGTATCATTGATTTCTTGTTCATAATTGTAGGACACATCTTTTTTTATTATTATTGTACAATCATCAGCGAATAATACCGTTGGGTGATTGATACTTTTTGGAAGATCATTTATGTACACCAGAAATAATGGAGGACCCAATACACTCCCCTGAGGTACACCGTACTTCACCGTTTTAAGTTTTGACTGATATTTGATTTCACGCTTGGTTTTAATATTTATATTTGTTATTTCTGTGTATTGTTGCCGGTTGCTTAAATATGATGTGATAAGATCGAGACCATTTCCGCGTATTCCATATCGTTCTAGCTTGTTAATAAGTAACGAATGATCAACATGATCGAAGGCCTTCGTCATGTCCATATACAGAGCACAGATGGGTAGTGTGTTATCTACATTTGACATAATTTTCTTTAGAAAATCATAAATAGCAACATTTATTGACTTGTTTTTCCTAAAGCCTTTTTGTTCATCAACCAGTACATTCTTATTTTCGAGAAAATTGTACATTCGGTGATGTATTACTTTTTCTATTACTTTCGAGAATATCGGTAATAAAGCCACTGGACGATAATTTTTAATTGAAGTCTTCTCCCCTTTCTTGTACAACGGCTTAATAATAGAAACTTTAAGTTTATCTGGGAAGACTCCTTTTTCAAAACATAAATTAATAATATGAGATAATGGCCGACAAATAATATGATGGACTTTTTTGGTAATGTTTGTTGTTATGTTATCATATCCTGTACTTTTAGTATTTTTGAGAGATTGAATCGTTCTCGATACCTCTTCTGGTGTTGTTGGAGTTAAAAACATCGAATGATTTAGTCGGTCTATTTGTGGTGGTAGTTTATTGCAGCCTGAAGTAATTTGATCAGTGTAAAAGTCATTGAATGCATTGCAGATGTCTTTAGTTTCTACTATTTCTTTATTATCGTGAATAATTTTCGTTAGTGGTTCATGAGGGAAATCAACCTTACTGCTATTAATTATTTTCCAAGTTGCTTTGCTTTTATTATTAGATGTCTTAATGTAATGATTATTTTGTACATACTTTGTTAGTCTTATAATTTTTTTATATCGAGCTGTATATGAGGTGTATCTTGTTTTATCGATCTCAGTTTTTGTTTTACGGTATTGCCATAGTAGTTTGCGTTTTATTTTGCTGCACGTTTTTATGCCATTAGATAGCCATTTTTGCCTTTTATTTATAGTCTTTGTTACAATTTTTACAGGAAAACATAGGTCGTAAAAGATTTTAAATATGTCTATAAAGTTGTCGTATGCCAAATTTGGGTCATTTAGTTCATAAACCTCAATGAAGCTTAAGCTTCCAATACACTCAATAAACTTTTCTATATATTCAAAAGAGAAGTCTCTTATTTCAATTTTCCAAGAATGAATTGCACACGTTTTTTTTACATTGCATTTTAATATTTGCGCAGTGTGGTCCGATAATGCAGTCTCAATTACTTCTCCGTTGTTACCACGAGCATTATGAAATATATTGTCTATACACGTACCGCTAGATAGGCGAGTAGGTTGCTGAGTAAGTATTTTGAGGTTAAATCCGTAAATTGTATTTATAAATGTCTTGGTAACTGGATCATTTTTTAGAATATTTATATTGTAATCCCCGCAAATTATTATTGTCTTATCATTTTTTCCATGTGTAATAAGGGAGAGTAAATTTTCAAGCGTTTCGAAAAAAAGAGATATATGAATCTTTATATGGGTATTTTTCGGAACCCTATACATACAGACGACAGATACATTATGTTGCGTGAGCTCTATGCCACAGCATTCAATAATATTAGTTTTAGATAGCTTTTTTACTTCTTTAAGAACTTTGAATTCATGAATGTTTCTTACTAAAATACACGCACCACCTTTTCTTTTATCTCTATAAAAACTGTCACCCATTTTGTAATCTGGTAACGTCAGCATGTTTTCATCGCCCAGTACCATATTATGCTCAGTGACACACAAAACATCAATTGTCTTATTTAACTTAGAAAGTTCCGCTAACTGAACCGTCAGCATATCTGCTTTATTAATGAGCCCAGCTATATTTTGGTGCATGACATTTATAAAATTATAGACGAAAAAAATTTTCATTTGTATTGCTGATGGCATTATCTAATGGACCTGTGCTATTTACCCTTTTTTCCCTTTTTGTGACGGAAAAGTATTCTGTTATTCTTTTTTGTCGTGCCATGTTTTTTAGCCCATTGTCGTTGTTATTTTGTTTATTTGTTTTTATTTTATATTTAATTTCGGTATTACATGGTATGAATTTGTTATTATAATCAATTGTATCCACAACTAAATTAATTTTGGAACAAATATTTTGAATGTACTCATACCTATTTCGATGAATTATTTGAAGCTGAATAAAGTTACAATGTTCAAACTTACTTGATACACAACGAATCAGGTTATTAAGATTTTTCTCATTAAGAAATCGATTTTGACAGACCGAAAGTAATATTACAGACGCTTTTGTTTGTTTCAATATACAATACAACTCATGTGATACTTTTTGGGGATCCGAGTCTTCTTCCCCTACACACAACACCAGCTTGTCATGCTGCGTAAGTTGGAGCGCGTCGCAAGACTGCGTAAAGACTTCCATCAGAGCTTCAGGGTATACCAATCCCTGTATATTGTATTTATCATAGTTGCTGTTCATTCTGGACCGCAATAGTTCCGATGCTAAACCTCGGCACTGATTGCCTCCAATTATCATCATCTTCTTTGACGCTACCTTGGTTTTTTGAATGGGAAGGGTCGAGATATTTAGGTCACCTTCGTTCCGTTTCGGTGCCATAGGGTTTGCTTCTGGTTGTAGGCACTTTTGGTTTGTCTCGGTGCCTTTTGAAGTTATAACGTTTTTATTTATGATTGCCTTTAATGAACTATTTTCAGATAGTATGTTTCTCATTTCATTCTCCAGTGAAGACATTTTTTCTTCCATCGCCTTCACTAGTGCATCCAATTCTTCTAATGTCTTCTTTTTATTAGTCTGCAGACTTTGGTTACTGCTATTGGGCAGGCTGTTTGATATAAAGGACGGGTACTCACGGTCTTCATCCTCAGGTTGGGTAGTACGACTTATTGCCTGATTCAGCTTCAAGTTTGGTTGCGTCTTTTCGTTCTCATCCTGGGAGGCCCGAGAGTCGCTTTTGAAAAGTGTTGCAGTCATGGGACTGTTAGTAAAACTATCGACGAGTCGCCGTCTCGTACCTTTTGTAAGGCTTAAGGAAATATTTTTCTTGAATGAAGATAGAGGACTTGTACAAATCTGTTTTAATATAGCCATTTCCTGACTCAGGTTATTAATTTGTTTTCTCAGATCGGAGTTCTCTAAGCTAATAGTATCCAACTCATTTTGCGTGCTTTCTAGACTTGATTTAAATTGTTTTATTTCTTCCTGCATTTCTTCAACGCAATAGCTGTTTTGTATATTCGTAGACAAATCTAAGCTTCTACCCAATAGGTCTTCAGATAGCGTCGATTCGATGGAGTTATTTATGTTTTGCATTGATTTATGTCGCCGCAGCGTAACATTTTTATTTGCACTATCCATTTTAATTTTATTACAATTTCAATTGTTGGACTTTTACTTGAACTCTATACCCAATAATTGTGTTATGTTATTATTAGGTGGATTCAGAACGTAGAAAATATTCAAAAAGAATTCGACGATGCTGGATTCGAACTTGAGCACTGTTACACAGCAAGCGATCACTTTCAGACAGAACCAACTGTGCGCTAGTAGACGGGTCGAAATTGTTGTTTGGTTCATAGTTCTTTTCTAAGAAAGTTCGTTGATGCCAGTTTATTTAAAAACAAATTTAAAAAAAAGTGACGGGTGGGTCAAATCTTTTCTTTACTAAATGTTATTATCTTCACTTTTGTTTTGCTGTTGTATTTTAACTGTTCATTTAATTGAATGGTAAGTATGCTATCTAGTTTTGTTCATTGTTTAAGTCACTTTATGAACACAAACACCTTGATTTAGACACGGTTTATAGTTCCAAACTTTAAGTCATTGTAACAATGTTCTCTGTGAGAGAACGTTTGAGACAACAATGTCAGGTGATATTTGCACTATCTAGATTAGTTTAACACTACACTTTATAGGAAATTATCACTTAAAACATTTTTTTGAATTAAAATATACGGAGCACAATGTTTACTTGACAGCAACGCCATCTGTAATAGATAGATCTCAAAGATAAGAGTTAGATCCAGCTAGAATTATTATCAGATACAATATCAAAAAAGATCAATACCATCATCATCATCATCATCTTCCTGCTCTTATCCCATTCTATTTGGGGTCGGCGCAACATGTTTTCTTCTTCCATTGTCAGACGTCACGGCATCGTTGACTCCTACCAAATCACGTTAATCCAACCCTGAGAATTAAACGTAGAGGAAGTCCGAGTTCTCGATTCATCCTCATCAGCCGATTTAAAGACCCTCCACCACTTTAACAATTTATTAAAACTAGGTTGGTAACGTTAAATCTTTCAAAGTTATTAAGTAATAACGAGCAGTTGAATCTCAAACTACCTTCTTCAAGGAATTTCTGAAGTGATCTAAGCTAGGTACATTTGAAGTCCTATTTAATTTCTTCAAAGCTACTTGGACTGAAATTCATTGCAAGTTTGTGTATTTGTTTTATAAAGTTCATGGTGAAAATACTTTTCTTCTCATGGTCTTGACATATATTTTGTATGTTGTTGGTAAGCTCTGTGTACTTAAGAACTATTTTATAAAATAGGTCAATATAAGACTCATTTTGTCCATATTGCTCCCGTTTACTTTAACAAATTAAGAAAGAAGTATAACTGCAAGACCAGTTTTTAAGTCCTAATAATTCGATAAATTAAATGAAACTTCTGATTACTATATGTTATCACTATTCTCATTTTCTGTACACGATCTTTGTTTTCAGATACTTCTACAATTTCACTGCAATATTTGACGCTCAACCTGCCGCCTAGTTCTAGGTAACCGATGATATCAAACAAGCACTCAATCAGTATGCATTCGACACTCCTACCAACACGAGACAAACCCGTCACCAAATTACGATCGGACTTAATCAGAATCCTTTACCTACATACGTAATACCTCGATTCTCATCTCCAACAGGTTCAAATTGTACCGAAGGACTGTGAAACCAGGTTTGATAAACATAGGAGCTTAGGAGTTAATAACAATGTAATGGCAGGTTGCCAGCCTATCTACAAAGGTATACAGAACGTATACAAGTCTGACCCGGATTGACTTTCCGAGTATTGCGAGATGGTAATGCAGTTGATATTTTTGCTCTATCCATTTTATCTGCTCTATTAATGGACAATAAGGGCTAATGTAGTACCACAATAGGTAAGTTTCTAAACAATTGATGGGTGCAATGCACGATAGCCAGATACGCAATGAAACATGGCGCTTACGTGCAACCAGCAATGCAATTATAAGCTGTGCAAGCTGACGAATTGCACAATACAGCATTTATTACATTGCATATTATTAAGGCTCCTTATGATAATGTAGGCAGTACTTACATGGTGCAGGACTTGGTGGTTCAGCGCAGATCCCGATGGATTTGCTGGGGTCATCGATGAACCACTGCGCAAGATGGTAGTCGCCGAGCTTGGTCTGGATCTGCTGACTCACGCGATCCTGCCTGCCTGTCACCTGACGAAGAAAACAAGCTATTAGATCTACAGTCTTCAATAACGTCAATGTGGGTCAAAAGAACGCCGTCAGCAATGTAGGTCAAGTTCATTAAGTGGATGTCGTTACAAACGATTAAGATATTACAGTACAAGGCAGAGACGACGTCCTTTTTATAAATTAACAGCATCCTTTTTCTTTCAAGGGAATTAAAATAAATCTCGAGGATGAAAATGCACGGATAATAAAGTAAAGATCTACTTGGTCTGGAAAGAAAGTTGAAGATGAAAACAAGGATATAAAATAAAGAGAATTAATAGCATCAGGAAGTGAAAGTAAGTGCAACTATAAATGTAAATACACAGTACATATTTCTGTCTGTGTTTTGTATTTCAGTACCAAGAAATGATAAGATAGTAGAGATATTAACAAGCAAGGCCAATAAAACAGTTGACAAAGCACAGTTTGCTTCAAAGGTCTACTAAACCTATCCCCTCACGTTTACTAGCACGCCAAATTTTTGGCCTCGTTCTATAACCTAGTTTCCCAGCCTTGAAAATGTCTAGGCATGTGTGGCTACAGTGCCAGGTTATATAGTAACTTGAAGCCTTAATTGAACTGTGGATCAACTATGAGCATTCGTTCAACGCAAATATTATCAATATAAAATACGGTCTCTTAATCAATTTCAACTTTGTTTTGTTTTAAGCTTTGTCTAAAAACTATAGATCCTTTTGTATCCATACTAAAATTTTGATTGATATTAATTACAATGTCATGTAAGCTATCAATGATGTCATCATCATCATTTCAAATACCCTTTTGAATATTTATATGAAAAAGTTCCAATCTCGTCCGATGGTTTGTAATTAGGTTCTCCGTTTATCGTGTGATACATCGTTTAGATTGTTTGTTTATGTTAAATTCAACTCCATCTGTCATTTTGTAGTCTAGCTGATTTATTATTTAGCGTTGGCAATGGGTTTCATGTTATTACTCGGATGTCTCTGATATTAAGAATGATTGGTGACTTATTTATATCATTGTTTATACCGCTGAGAGAAAAAAATTCAACATCATTGTTAATAATAATCTTAAGTTTTGTTTTGAGATCTTCAACAATGTACATATTTAAAGATATTGCAACCACTTGCTAAACTTTTTGCTCCGTGCTTAAGTAGATTTTATTTTCTTACTCAAACACTTTAGAATCATAAATAGCCGGTTAAAAGAAAAGCTTGACGCCGTATTAACTCAAGCCCAGACACGTGCCCTTTGTATTGAATGCCCATACTTTAATAAAAAAAGAAGCAAAAGCCCTTCATATAGCAAGAGAACTGGTAAGCGTATAAATGGTAATACAATCGTAAATAGCGTATGTATCATCGCGAGGCCGCGGTCGTGTGGCCGGCATGTGTCGTCTCGGCCTAAATAAACCGGCTCACTGTCGACCAACGTGATTCACAGCATCTCCGCGCACGCTTATTGGTGATACATGCAAATAATACCACTATTCTTGCCATAATCTCCCGTTATTGAGTGTTTCGGCAGATCAGGCTTTTATGGTTTTATTATAGGGTTCAGCCCTACCGCTAAGTGCTTTTAAGACTTATGGGGTGTCACGTGATGAATTTCAAAACTGCTATTATGCAGAAAGTCATGGCAAATGGTTGGCTCGTAATTTCTCCAGTTTCGTTTATTTCCAAATATTTTTGGGTAAAATTTGGTTGGAATGGAATTCTGGATGCGGCTCGATAAATATAGCCTGAAATATATCAAACCAATTTCGTTGCGATGATTTATTGATTGAAAATCGGAGCGGCAAATTGATAACGCCAGTTTTGTTACTATAACAAGAAATGATTAATTAAATCGCTCCACCGAATAGGCCCGCCGGAACCACTCGCAATGATTGTTTAAGCTCTATTTGATAATCGTACTCTAGACTCTGTTGATTTAAATATTATTGCGAGGAAAGGGGAACTTTGATTAAATGCAATAATCAAAAGAGACCGGTGGTTTGGGACAATGTCGGACAATAGATTGAAATTGTAGATTCACAGATTCTATGCCATGGCATAATATAAGTATACGTTAGGTTATATAATTCAAAATGATGTTAATATTTCTGTGCGAGTATCTAGAAATAGTAGAAGTTATCTAGTACCTCAAAATAAACAAAACCACAGCTTCCGTGAAGCTCTACCACTTCCACAACTGACCACACAAATTGTTAGATCTTCACAAATGAGTTAACATCAAAATAGTCTGAGCATCTGATTCAATTTCAGAGCACACCAGTATAAAAAAACCAAATCCATATAGTTTTTAACACAATGAGAACAGAGTTCGAAATGGAATAAAGTAAACGTATTCGAGTTTGCCGTTGAATGTGCAGAGATTTGATTGAAACGGCAAATCATCGGGGTATTTTCCGCACGGCTATTTACTAAAGTACCTTTTACATCCCTTTTATTTATGTATTGTATTCACATAATACTGCAGTGTACCGTCGAAGACTAATCTTTATTTTAGCTGTACCTACGTTTCCACATTTCACTCGTATATGTCGTTGTAAGGAATGATTCGATTTCGGATCTAATATAATCTCCGATAAAGGTCTTTGGAATTCAGTAAGCGTATGTTTCGCTTTCTTCCTAAAGTGACCTTTTTCGAGTAGGAATTCTAAGGTTAACCCTTTAGGGGTCAGGGTTCAGGGTATCAATAAAGTGCTTCATATTGTTGATAACATCTATAGTCTTGTTAAGATTGTTAACGACAACGGTGTGACTGTTAACAGACATAAAAAGGTTGTCATGTTCCTTCATTTTACACTTGTATGTAAAATTCCAGCGGGGAGTGGTCCGGGGGAGTTTTCTAGTGACACTTCGCAAAGGACTACAGCAAACATAGTACGAAAAGTTCTTCAACACCCATTGAAAAGGGAAGATCCTTCGACCAGACGGGTGTTGTATCTGGTGGGCTACTTACTGCCCGACAGTTCGGGTTTAATTGCACGATTTAGGACTTTGATGTTAGTGCTTAATTTGTGTCATAGATGCCGCTGTAGTACTTTTTGCTTTATCGCTACAGATATAATTATGATCGTCAATGTTTGCCTAAAGCCTTACGATATGTAAGGCTGTTGACGAAGTTTTAATTGAATATTTTCACTATTTGCTTAAGAAATTCAAGTAAACATGGGATGTGTTCTCAAACGTAGAAGTCAACATTTTCCAAACACGTTCGGCATAGATATCACGAACTCCAAATATGTACAAATGGCTAATACGTCTGTGTTTAAATTCATAAAACTGTTTACTCTCGCGATTTCATACGATGTTCACAGATGAGGTGAGATGTAGGTCAATAGGCACATAAAAACAATCATTCGGACAGCTACGAAAATACATACGTATGTGTTGCGACTACAAACGTGAAATAAGAATAGAGATCTATTTGAAAATAATAGAATTAAAGGTAATTTTAGATTATATACATTCCTGCCGATTATGCCGATATAGCTAATTTCAAGTTAAAAAACCCTTTAGAATACAGTGCAAAGGAGCTTAAAGTTGAATAAACATAACTGATATCTGCTATGTTCCGACGCCAAATCTAAACGGCCCGGAGCAACAAGTCGATTCGTCTCGCACACTTCTTCCGATAGCACATCTCAGGAATTAACAATCTAGAACGCCTCGCACCTCGTCATATAAATCTTCCCATTATGGTGAACAAGTGAATTTCACCACGTGTTAGTTGTATCTGTGACTATCATAAATCCCGTGGTACGGGTCGGGTGGTATTGCGGAGTCAACGCCCGACTGTTGTGGGGCGCCCGGCGCCGCCCGCACCGCCCGGACGAAAGGACGTACTTCAGGGGCCGGTTACATCAAGTAACCACGAGTGAGCCATGCCTCTGAATAAGTTTGGCCGTCTTTAATTTAGACTATCTATTCTTGGGAGGAGACAAAGACACTTAAACATGGTGGGTGTTTAATGAGAACAGGAAGATTTTAATGAGATTCGAGAGACTTCAGTTGTCATTTTAATGTTTTCAGCTAGTAACACATGTCACTCCACGAGGTCACAAAAAGAACGAAGAAATAGAATTAGCGATTATCGGAACATTTATCTCCTTTTTCAATCTAAACGACGAATTTAATTGCGAAATAACTCGATGTCTTTGGAAATTCCGCCCTTGAAATGATATAAATTAGTGTGTCAATACCGAGAGGCAACATAACCGGATTGGCATCAATACAGATATTAATCTTATTAAGGATAGTGGTCATACATAAGTATGCAGTTAGCGTTCTCGGATGTTTCCTGTACCTTGAATTTCCGAACAAACAACGATTATTTCATCGAGGAAAGATGACGCACGCATATCTTTAATTTGGCATCCACACTGTGAGGAACATACCAGCACGTCGTCAACATAATAGGAAGACATTTTTTTCTCTTTATTGCTCTCTTGCATATTATTTGATTTGCACCGAAAGAATATAAATGTGTCTAATATTAAACGATTAATTTCTGACCATCGGAATAAATACTACAACAGCAATAGAAGATGATACAGATACAATTAAATTAAGTACTCAAAAAATTTACAAAATTACAAATAAGTAAATAAGAATTTCATTAAATAAATTCTTAGAAGTAAAAGAGGAATCATTACAGGTAACAACAATTTATTGTAGATATCTACTCAGAGATTTTACGACACAATAAAGAAAAATATTTGGAGAGTCAACGGCCTAGAGTTCACAAGAAGGGTGCAAAATAAGTACAAAAAGGACGCGCGCAGAGGGGTCGGAGTTTTATTACTTTACATTAGTACAAGATGGGGTAGGCACAGGCAATAGCCGACATACAAATATGTACCACCTGGCTTGACAGGATCCCAGTGAATAATGGCCGAAACTGTGTTATTATGACAAGTCATCGACCCAAATCGAGTCAACGACATTATCTGGTATAACCGCACCTAATCACTACATATTATAAAACAAAGTCCTCCGCCGTGTCTGTCTGTCTGTTCGCGATAAACTCAAAAACTACTGCACCGATTTTCATGCTGTTTTCACCAATGGATAGAGTGGTTCTCGAGGAAGGTTTAAGTATATAATTTGTCAAGTTTTTGTATACATTGGTTAAAATATGGGGTTGCGGGAACGGGATCAAAATTTTATGATTACTTTTGGTCGCGATAACCGACATCCACGCTGGCGAAGACGCGGGCATCAGCTAGTTCATCTATAAACTGTAAGATGATAGGCCTCCCGAACTACGAACAATTCTTCTGAACTTAGAACGAGTTTCCATATCATTCCCACGTTACGCAGCCAGGATCAACGGGGGATAATCTGTTTACCAGATTTATGGGATATTCAAGCGTTTGTTAACCGATAAATGTTGGTTTTATTTCATGGTTTAGTGATAATGCGTGTTTCTGTATGATTAAAAAGTCATATTTTCATAAGATATTTGTGGGGTGGGATGGGGCGCGCGCCGGAGATGGGTGGCGGGTTGTAATGAGGCCGTCTAGACGCTCCGCAATACTACATTGTATTTGTACGCAGCTCTTCCATTGTATTGTGCTCCACAGCATTGTAGACTACCACTTAACTTATCGTTTACATTAATGAATAATGAGACACCGAACTAAGTCCAGTCACAGTTGTAATTCTGGCTTCCTGCGTAGAGTTCGTTAATAAAGGGTGTAATTAGACTCTTAACGAAGCCGAAAGGCACTTGTTCTCCCCGTCATTGCGATAATTTTTTTGTTCTAGAGCATACCTGGGAACCTTCTAGTTACGGAGATATTAGGGGTCAAAGTTCCAACTTTTTCACAAGTTTTTTTTTTAATACATGTTTTTAATGTATGATTTTTACTTTAAACACCTCCACGACCCCCTTACTATTCAATCCATCCATCAGCACAATGTTTTGAGTGCGTTACATTAAGTCCTACTGTAAAACGTGATTTTTCATCCCGAAAAAAAGTCGTTTCCCAGCTCTAATTTTTGCGTAAAGTTACTTGGTTTGATGTACATAATGCTAGGTTCACGGCTTCGTGAAGAGTCTGTTTACACCCTGTATTATTCCAATAGGGATTACTTATTCATAGTCGAGATGTGTCGGAACTCCGAACGGTCGTCGTCTTGTCCTTATTGAACTGCGGCTCGCCGATGATTAACTACGGTTACATTGTCAAGCGATCATTATTGATACGAAACCTGCTGGTTTGATTATTTATTATTGCGTTATAGAGGTTTGAGGATTGAAGGCGAATGTTATATTATTGATTACTAACGTTTTCAATCAAACGTGACTTCTTTTAAAAAAGGGTGTAAAAAGACTATTAACGAAGCCGAAAGCACTTGTTCTCCTAGCTACTTCCAAATATCGTGTCGATCGACGGACGGCGCGTTCGTGTTCCACGCGCGCACAGTGGAACGAATGTATGGGAGCGGTTGGACGTAGACATGTCCGAAAAAAAAGAGTAAAATTATGCCAAACTAATGATGCCATCTTATTCGATTACTTAATGCCTTCATAACTTGTGGTGATGAATTTCTTCATAACTCCCATATTTCGGGAGTAATTTGAGAAAATGTGAAATTTTACTATGAAAATGAGTGTATCGAGCTCTCTCCCTCCTGATTCCGGGCTTGTTTCAAGTAGCGGTCTCTAATATCATAATGCTAATACTAAGAGCTATATTTAATACTAAGACACATAGTGCGCCAAATGTGCACTTTCTGGGATAAAGAGTGATGTTTATTTTATAACACAATTTTTTTATTTTTTGTTTATTTTGTTGATTAAAACCGTTTTTCTAAAGGTTTACCTTATTACAATAACATTTCTGAGCAGCCAATTAGAGAAGATATAAGCTAATTAGGATATATAATTAGGGACTTAAGGTTTACATATAAAACTGATGCACTAATGATTACTGATAAGAACATTGCTATTATTTAATTACTAAATGGCTCTTAATACACTAATTTAGCATGCATCATTTACTAATTATCACAATAACTAATTACCTTGCAATATTTAACAAAGGATACCTGGGATACCTGGATTTTATATAAATAGGTCACTATTAGTAACTTTAAAATCAGTGTTGATTTACACCTCGTTGTATCCAAGCTAATCTCGCAATGTATTTTCCAAATTTTAATACAAATCTTGATATTCACGTTGCTTTATGCGCACGCGCACATAAAGATTTACGCGACTTTAACTATTTGTTCAGTGTTTTAAAAGATAACAGTTGTGTTCAGTTATGTGAAAGTGCTGAAACAAGTTTAAAAGACTGGTGTCGTCGATTTTGCTACCGCATTTATGCAAAATGGACACAGTCTGGAAGAAGCACAGTAAGTTTCGGAAGAAACATGAGATTTGGCTACAGGCTGCAATTCAATGGCCGGAATTACAGAATGAAAATATGGAACCTTCTACAGAAAATATAAGTGACGTCATCGAGCCCATAATTTCTCCTGCTAAATCTGATGCTTCAACTTGTACACATCCTAGTCCTCGTAAATCTTTTGAGGACCTTAGTAACCGGCAAAAAAGAAGACGCACTGAAGATAGTCTTTCATGCAGCAGTAGCAGCGCTGAAATTATGTTTTCGGCCGAAAGGGCGCTTCAAAAGGCAGGACAAAGCGATACAGCTTATGTTATGAAATACTTGACGGAGAATCCAGAAGAGGCCTCAAAAATCAAAGCCTTCATTGAAGGTAAATCAATTCAGGTACGGGAAATATCCCCTTTGAAGGCATTGGCTCTTTATGTATCGATGAACTTATCGAAATGGCGCTATAACACTCTTCGGGATTTCAACACTCAAGAAGGAGCTCTTCAATACCCGAGTTACTACATGTTGGTTAAAGAAAAAATTAAGTGCTATCCGGCCAAAGAAGATCTCACAGTTACAGAGAGCTCTGCAAAAATCAAATTACAAGCCTTGATGGATTTAACCTCAAGAAGACTTATTAGGTCGTTAGAAACCCCTGTTGATCCCAATCAACAGCTCGTATTGACCAGCAAATGGGGTTTTGACGGATCATCTAGCCAAAGCATTTATCATCAAAGGACGAGTGAAGATGAGCAAATCGATCTTGCTAGTAATTTTATGATTAGTCTTGTACCACTGCGGCTCGTCTCAAAAGGTAAATTTGGGAAAACGAACGACCATCTTCCACTTCATTTTGCCGGCCAATATTGTTTAAGTTTATAAAGGAAACCAAAGAAAATGTGCAGAGAGAGATGGCTGAAATCGAAGCAGAGATTGAAGCCTTAACTCCATCCACCATCACTGATGGAATTAGTGTCAAACACCAACTGCTGTTGACAATGATTGATGGTAAAATTCATTCCATTATATCCGATACAGCAGCTTCAGTGTGTGACATATGCAAGGCTTGTCCTAAAGAAATGAATAATTTAGAGTTAATCAAAGATAAACACGCAAACGAGGACATGTATAAATATAGCTTAAGCACCCTTCACGCTTGGATTCGCTCAATGGAATGCTTATTACACATTTCCTACAAATTAGACATAAAATCATGGCAAGTAAGGGGTGATATAGCAAAAAGGCAAGTTGATGACAGGAAGAAAAGAGTTCAAGAGGCTGTAAGAAGAGAAACGGGCTTACTTCTCGATGTTGTGAAACAAGGCAGTGGATCCACCAACAATGGCAACTCGGCAAGGAGATTTTTTGAAAACTACACTAAATCTGCTGAACTGACCGGAATAGATGCTATGCTTTTAAGAAAAATCTGTGTGATCTTGCAGTGTATTTCATCAGGAGAGAAGATCAACGTAACTAAATTCCGAGAGTTCTGCTTTGATACTGCTAAGCTTTACGTGGAGTTATACCCATGGTATTATATGCCTTCTTCACTTCATAAAATTTTAATGCATGGGCCAGACATAGTTCAGAACATGTCAATTGTGCCCATTGGTTTTCTATCCGAAGAGGCATCTGAGGCTAGAAATAAAGATTTTAGAAAATATAGAGAGGGGCATTCTCGAAAGCATAGCAGTATCTCATGCAATGAAGATATTATGCACAATCTTTTACTGTCTTCTGATCCACTTGTTACAAGTATCCGTCCAAAAGGAAATAAGTTTGTAAAAAAATCTTCTTTTAAGGAATTTTATGAGCTTACGGATTCTGAGAAAAGTGATATCGAATTTGTTAACATAAATGATTTAGCGGACATCGATTCTGAATTTGAATTAATTGATGATGATGATGATGACGAAGATAATTAAATGATGTTATTGTTTTAAAATGTGTAACTTAGTAAATTAGAGCTTACATCTTAATTATTTATTGTACTTTTAATGAAACTAGGTAATTTATTATCAACTTACTTAAAAGTCATACTCTCATCAGTTCTTGTGAATATTTTTGTTAATATATATTTCTGTATATATATAATATATTTATAGACCTCTTAATAAGTCTGTCTGCGGTTTAAAGTAAATACAAATGGGGAAAAAACGTTTTTTTTTTTAAATTTTCATTTCCTTTTATCCCAGAAAGTGCACATTTGGCGCACTATGTGTCTTAGTATTAAATATAGCTCTTAGTAATAGCATTACGATATTAGAGACCGGTACTTGAAACAAGCCCGGAATCAGGAGGGAGAGAGCTCGATACACTCATTTTCATAGTAAAATTTCACATTTTCTCAAATTACTCCCGAAATATGGGAGTTATGAAGAAATTCATCACCACAATTTATGAAGGCATTAAGTAATCGAATAAGATGGCATCATTAGTTTGTCATAATTTTACTCTTATTTTTCGGACATGTCTACGTCCAACCGCTCCCATACATTCGTTCCACTGTGGCGTGCCTCAAAGAGATGTCAGCAAATGGAAGGGGGGCGCAAGGGCCTAAGCCTGCCAGGGCTGCGGGACTGTTCGAAAGAGACACCGCGGCTCGCTCTGGAACACATAGTGCTAAGAAAGAACATGGATCGGTTTTAGTCAGTAAAAGTCTGACACTCCTTTCCGCTCCACCCAGAGATCTCCCCCTCATTTGATGATTTCCCATCCGAAAAAAAGGCTACTTTCAAATGATCTTTTAATATTTCATTGATGAGAACCAGGATTGAATACGAGTGGCTTCCTCTATCAATCGACTTTGACTGTGATGATAGATCTTTCAAATTAACATTCAATTTTGCATTTCCTACATCTCCATTGATAACTACTCTGCTCACAATTTCAGTGAAGTTTTTAAAACTTTTAACAGAACCCCTGTAACACAGAACATCTCGTGTTAATGCATGTGCTGATGATAAAGGAGTATCCACATGTGTGCGCTGTTGACAGGCTGTTCGAGCGTCACGTGGGACCAAAACCACCAGGCGCCGTACAACGTGACTTCAGGGAACGCGCGCCGATGGACACTAAAGCTCCATTGAATTTACTGAAGAAGAAATGTGCTCAATACAGAATAAACTCATGTTTTTCTATTCTAAATACTGGCTTATGCCCGTGACTTCGTGTACGTGAAGTTTTTCGTGTTAACATTAACTAACATTAGACATAATCATCCTAAGACACAGCAATTGCTTTCAAAGAGAAAGACTTTTAAATCGGATGAGAAGTTTCGGAGAGTCTCCTATATTCAAACTGTAGCTCTTTTATTTAATATTATAGTATAGATTCCGCTTTTCATTTATTGCGGGTTTAACTACATACATACGTATACAAATTTTAATAGTCTCGTGGTTGCCGAAAGGTTACCTCAAGGTTTACGGAGAATTGGCAGGTACGTTTTCCTTTGTTTAGACATCATAGGTACCGACTACCTAGGTAATGGATTTCCCGACCCTCTTGACAATGAAGATTATTATTGAACAACACCAAGGACTGTCATTGTGGCAGATCACGCTGGAGAAATAAATACAACAGCTCTACAACAGCTAGAAATATTCGTGGGTAAATATTTTAATGATGATAAACTACTCACCCAACCAATCAATTAAATTGCAACAACAAAGGAGCAAAGCAATGGTAAGAAATCAAACGAAGAAACTGGCAATAACAATGAAAGCATATTTCGGCGAAAAGGAAACAAATCACATTAACATCCTCAACGTAATATAACAAACTTTACACACAAAGAAATGAGAATATCCACGAACGTATAAAAATAAGGAGGTACGGAAATAGATGTTACTTCGAAAGTAACCTCTATCTCGCGCGTTTACAGTTGGAGTGGGATGAGTTATGGAGAAATGTGCTATCATACAGTCACGTTCAGCACCTCGCAATTTATATTTACATTTGCGGCCTTGACAATGCGACATCAATGTTATTTACGGAATAAATTATAGAAACTGTTAGTATATTTACAGTTCAAGCAAACTTCCGAACAGGTAGATTTATTTTAAAATTCCTGACCTGTTTCCAAGGTTTGCCTTGCTTTAAGGATCTGGTTGCTGCGCTCATTACGGACCACGATCAGCGGAGAGTCAATCAAATTATTCTCATTAAAACTTCCCCGATGAACTTTACTAAAGGCAAGATAAACATGCTGATAAAAATAATGATGTAAACAAATTGATAAACACAACGCTACGAAAGTGAAATTAAAATAAATCAGCGTTGCCAATAACAATAATGACGTCGGCATTGAATAAACTGTTCATTCCGTAAGAATTATCGCGTGTAAACATATGATACAGCGATGCATATGGGTATGTTGCACACATGTGAGTTAGTCGCACATGTCCAGAAACACGAGTACCTAGCGTCGCCCCCTATCGGCCTCCATTTCCTAGAGTGAGCGAGAGGTGAGGGAGCTTTAATTAGTTGTATTTGTGTTTATGCACATATGCGCGGCTGTATGTCATAAAGTGGGTCGAGCGAGTGTTCAGATAAGCCGACCGCTTTTAAAAAGTTATTATAACTCTACTTCGTTTTGGCGCTGTTTCGACGACACTTTATGTCAGATTCTTAAACATGATTAAAGTGTTATTGGGAACTGTGCAAAGTTTAAAATCAAGAATAAGGTTTACGTTCCGCTACAGTATCGAGGTCCAGGTGCAATGGAAGATGGCTTAACAGTATCTCAGGCGTCAAGTTATTAAGTGAAATCGATATATACGATTGAGAACCGCAGCCGAGAATAGTTACGGACTATTAAAGAAAATCCTGAAAAGGAAATGTTTTTTCTGAGCGTATTTCATGAAGTAGAAATGATTACAGTTTGCATTTTCACTATGCTATTTCAAATCACTTTTGAATTGCTACAAATAGTTCAGGACTATCCACTAAGTTAGCTTCATAGCGTTCTGTTTGTTTTACAACGACCGACACGACTATTTCAGACATAGTTTACAATTCATTCTGCATTCCAGGAAAACTACTTCTCAAGTCAAATATATCCTCCTTCATTAGTTCCTTACGTAATCTTTCTTGAACCAGATTTCGTAATCGCTGAAACACAATTGAGCAACAACATGCAAAAAGTTAGGAAGTTCAAACATTTAAACACAAATTGTCCGTGTCCAACCGAACTTCTTACCAACTTTAAGCAAATAAACATAAGTCTTATAGGCGAACAACGGCCATTATCTTAATTTTGTTGTTCCTTTTGAGCACTTTAAAATCATTTTGGCAGCAATTTACATAGCTCCAACAGAATGTATCAACGTAATTACCGAAGTCGACACGTAAACAGCGGATGGCCTCGAACCCGCTTGACACTGGTGGCGCGTCCAAACACACTTGATCTCCCTCGACCCGATGCCCATTTAACACCACTAATGAGTGACGAGGGGCGTTTGTGCGTTATTAGGGACCAGCTTGAAGTGGTCGAGCGCCGGCTATCAGTTTAAGGTAGGTAGTCACTAGTCAGTACCGAGTATCTACGACGCCGACGACTAGATCCGAACACGGCACGTGCGGGAGGCAATAAAACCACATAATTCACTTTTACTGCGGCCGATCACGCGTTCTGTGGAGACACCCATATAGCAAGAAGTAGATAGGCTTCGTGGAAACTGTTATTTGTGCAACCGCTTTGAGTATTTAAAGTTACGTGTCTCCAGTTTGCATGCGTGGTGTGCATTATCTCTGTTCATGCCAGTCATCTAACGCTTAGGCGGTAAAACGATAGTAAGTTTAAAGTGAAAACTTTTGTTTGCGGTATCATCGTGACTCGCCTCGTCTGCTCTGACTACACTTATTCCGTGTTCCCTGTTAACCTCGTATAAAAGGTAACGTCTGTGAGATGTGCCTGCCTGCTCAAACTAGTTTGGCAACTGATCTAGATTTGTGAACATTTTACTATTTGAGTATTTGAAATCAAGACGATAAAATTCACTCCCAGATTTATATGAGCATCGATCGGGAAAGTTTAGTTAGGTTTAGGGTTCCCAGATCTAAGAGTTCTTTTCAAAACAACGTTTTTCTTTTAATTGTGCGTTCAACTTAATAATATAATTTTAATACCGTTTGTTGTTTCCGGACATTAAGCTACAATTCCGGACATGTCCGGAAAACTCCTTCAACAACCTTCGCTGAGTTTGATGGCCTCTGTAAATCAATTAACTACAGACGATGCTCCGAATCTATCATAACAACTAATTACATTTAAATTGATCACACAAGTACCGAATGTTGAGTCTGTGGAATTTTCGTGCTATGACATTGCAATGTGACACGCGCAGGCACAGTATCGACACGTGATTGCGGCGCGCATGCTTCGACGAGAACAAAGGAATGTACTAACCAGACACAGTATGGTTTAGACGCGACTACCTCAATATTTATGCACATGTATTTACTATATCCGAATAACAATTGTAAGATTAACATTGAATGTTTTTCCGGTAAGTTCTGCATTGTGAATGGAAATGTGCTCTTTAGCATCACAACTTCTAATCGCATATTATAGAAACGAAAGTGATGAGACAGTTAATGAATGAAATCTTCTGGTTTGTGATAAAACACCGTTTGGTTTTGCTGTATTTACACAAGAGGTTCGGCCATATTTGTTTCGCTTCAGGAATCGTGTGTAACATTTGAATACAAACATTAAACACGATTCGCAGAAGCAAACATCGCCTCAACTTCTTAATGTAAATAAAACAAACATAACTTTGTTTAATCGCAAACGTGCGTTTTTGGGTCTTTACAACACATCCTTTCCGAGTAACTTTCCCAATGTAATCAGTATTGGATTTATGCGGATTATTTGACATATTGCGATTTCTATATCAGTGAATCGAGTTGCTAAACCCTCGAATACATTTATCGGCGGCTGTGATTCGCAGAACGCAGAGCAATTCGGGACACTCAATTTAAATGTATTTTTGTATACATTTGACAACGTAGCTGAATACTAATGTTGGCAAAAATTCCAAATTCGTTGTATTCAGGGCTGGTGTAAAAAGTAATTGTCGTTTAATGAATAAACCCCTAATTAGAATCAGTCTCAGTTCTGCGAATTTAGTTCCCACTGAGATTTGTCACGGTTTGGCTTTAAATTTTCTCTTTGACTGAAGAGAAACAGAGAACACGATTCATGACGTAAACGATTCTTTAAAACGTGTACGTCAAGAATCATGTTCTTTTTTGCTTTACTTACTTTAGAGTACATTGGAGTGGGTGCGGTAGGTAGTGACATGGTATTAGTTTCAAGTGTGCAATAGTGCACAAACGTTGAAGGAGGCGCGTGGGTTGTGTCCTTCGCGTGTCGGAATACATATCCTTCGGACGACTCTTAACAAACTGAACAAAATGAATGCAAAGAAAAACCATTTTGATGGCCATTTTAAGTTGTTTGTTATTTAACGTTAATAAGTAAAACGGACTTGAAGGATTTTCTTTCAAGCGTTTTCAGAATGTTCTCAGAGAATGTTTAATTTTGTGTGACATGAAAAGTTTGCACGGGAACTAAGATTTCAAGGTGTTGTATTAATTTACAGGATGTTCCGTTTCCACCTAATTTAACCCTTAAGCCACCTCACACGCAAGAGGCTCCAATATGCAGACAGAACTTATCTTTTTTTTTTCGTTGGTTAAAGTATCAAATATGTATAAACATAATTTCATAAAACATTTGCTTAATTAAAGTTGGCTTTTTGGGATTTATATCTAGAAATAGTTCAAAAACATAGTCCGCTATAATTATAAACTAAAATTAGTCATTAATTAGCATCGAATGACGATTATAAAGAACCATTTGATGTATTTTACGTCCAGATCTGTTGCCAACCAATTCGCACTGCTATTAAGTGGATTTAATTGGTATTCCTATTCAAACTACGATATTTTTCGTAATTATCATAACTTTAAACATAATGTGGGAATATTTTTATTCCAATGGATATCTTCGGCAGATTTGCATTGTATTTATAGTACAGAGAAATGCCACTATTTCTAATAAAAACACATTTACTATCCTGTGCTAAAGTTGGCACAAACTAAACAACGCGACGCTTGCAAAAATGGGCCAGGGAACGTTTTCCTGCACTTTATATGGGTGCACAGAAAAATACTAAAAGACACTAGGATCTGGTCAGAGGATTTGTGTGCTTCTATCAGTCTAAATATAATACCGTCTACTATTGATGTTCTCTTAACATGTAACCCTACAAAGAATTCGCTGTTGTTATTATAAACGTCGACACAAAGCAACAATATCTGTTGTATAAACAGTCAGATTTGCAAGCAATATCTGTCAGTTGTTCGACTGGTAATCTGTGTTACCAATATTCAAAAATACAAAATCAAAAACGCTCGTTATAATCAGAATAATTGGTTTTCCGTTTTCAGATAAAGACCCCGATATATGTTCTGGTAAAATACCAACAACAATCGAAAATGTGGACAAGTTCGATCCGAAAATCGTACGTAGATAGCAAGAACTCATCCTAAGCACAAAGGGCCGACTTTAGGAATGCTCCATTAGCAAGGAAGATTCTTTCACGTGTGCCTGGCCTTACGTGTGACCGTGGTCATGTATTACTTCAAAGTGAACGTGCATGCGTGTGTGTGTGTGTGTGTATGAACGTGTGTGCAAGTGTCAGTTTGTCGGGGTACTCAGAACACAGATCAAACCAGAATGCATAGAGCTGAAGAAATAGAAAAAAAAACAAAAATACTCTGATAGGAGCTGTATGATATGGGTAAGTTTCTGTGAGTAATAATTAATGTGATGACAGAAACTAGAAACTATTTTAACCGTAAAGTTTTCTCAGTAGAAGAAAGACCAAAGAAAAAATGCGCGAAAGAAGAAATGAAATAAAAGTGAAAGAAGATATGGGTAAAAAGGAAGTGAATTTTAAATTGATGGCAAACAACTAGTATGGAGAAAAAGGTGTATTGGCCAAACCCAAACATAATAGAATATGACAAGGGCAAGAGTCTGGCAGCACGCGTAGCATGACCACTGAAGAAACGGTTTTTGTCGACGGAAGAATCGACAAATGACAGACAGATCAAAAAGAGGAATCTATCATTTTGTCGATTCTTATGTCGGCAAAACCCGTTTCTGCGGTGGTCGTGCTACGCGTACTGATACGTATGGCTCATGGAAGAAAAACAGGAAGATGGGCAGGTATATTAGTTGATTTAAAACGTAGTGCGCGTTATGGAATTGTGATGGCAAGCTTGAGATTTCTGGTTTTATTGGTATGTACTCTGCGTCCATGTAGTTATGTACTGACCCTGAACGGCGCCGGGAAGAGCGACGATGCGTCGGGTTCGGCGGCGTGCGCCTGCGACATCTGGTGCGCGCGCGCCTGTCGCTCGCGCTCGCGGTCGCGTTCGCGGTCGCGGCCGGCCCACGCGCCTGACCCGCCGCCTCCGCCGCCGCTCCCCCCGCCCCTGTCCCGGTCCCACTTGTCGTACCTAAAACAATTGAATAGAACATTAGACACAGATAAATACTTCATCATCTTGATACCAATTTCTGACCGGCATCAGCCGATATTATGTCGATAGTGTATAGTCAATTCCATTAAAATACGAGGAATTTACTCTGATGCCTTTCCAGAAGGCGTTACCGTGTCACTAAAGACAACACCAAGCAGCTTCGCGACACCTAATTTATATTTGCGAGAACCTCTAATTGACACAGCTGGATCCTAAAAAGTGTACCGTTGCGAAATTAATCTAAACCGACATATAACCCCGCGCCTGACACAATTACAGAATTACTCACACTTGTAACGTCGAGCTGAGCGAAATTTATATTAAACCATGTACAAACGTAACTCTTGACACAAAAGCTATACACGTTCAGGCTTATCCCCAAGAGAATCCTACGAAGGTAGTTTTCACAAATCTATTTGATCAATAGCGATATCAGGATATATCCCGTACTACCCAAAATAAAGAATGAGGTTACTATTCACGTAATGCGTTTTAATCCTTGGCTCGAGGCAGCGGCTGAACCTACGCAGATCAAAAAGCCAAAAGCAACTAACAAACAAAAATCGGAATACTTTCGAACAATGCAGGGTTGGCAACCCCATCGCTAGCAACAGAGGTAGTCAACCTTTCCCTCGGTCCAATTTTACACTCTGTACTGAACAAAAAGATCAACAGCTGACACACTGTTTTTCTTATATTCCCATACGTGTTTGAAAACAATAACATTGCTTATTATTACGAATAGCCCATTGTGAATCGAAGGCAGTGAACAAACTTCTACCTTCGTTGAACTTGCTTTCTGAGAAATGTTTTCGTATTCTAGAAAAGACTTCTATGGGTTCAGAAGACTAAGAAATTCTAACATTAACAATCAAAACAAAACCATATTAAATTGAAAATAAGTTTATTATTACCGTGAACAATGAAAAAGCTGTAGTGTGAATTGCTGTATCGAATGTATGAAGAATTCCAGAAAGCTATAAGCTGATGACTCATGATGGAGTAAGAAGAATTACTTTACAAAATTGAATGTCGATTAAAAATACATGTTCTGGCAAACAGGGTGACTAATCCGGACTGTTAGTAATTAGTATATGCCAAACACGTCAACATAAAGGGAAAACCTGTGATGACATATTAAACTATTCAGATAGGCTAATCATCAACCATCAATTCTTTTATAGAATGTTTATGCAAAATTTGAAGGAATTGACCGACCAAGGAATCACGTTGTCCCATACAAACTTTGCCCCCGTTTTTCACCTCTTTAGGAGTAGAATTTCGGAAAATCTTTTCTTATCGGATGTCATACAAAGAACACACCCTCCAAGTTTCAGGTCTCTACGATCACCGGTTTAGGCTGTGCGTTGATCCGTCAGTCACGTCATTCAGGACAAAGCATTTTATATGTTTAGATTTCTGTGTCACTACAATATTAATTGATTTAAGTTATTTGCCAGTTCAGCCACAGACTACTTACTTTTGCTATAGAAAAACATATGTAAGACCACCAACAATAAATATGAAAGTCATTAAGCGGACAGCGAATCTATTTTCCTCTTTTTATAGAGCTCAAAATGAATATTTATAAAACATTAGTTAAGATAACGTATTTATTTATCGGTTCAGTTCTGTGAAGCGTTATCTGTTACATTACGGTTAGTTTAACAATAAAACAATAGTGATTGGCTCAGTAGCATGTCGTATAGCAACTATATTGATCAAGACGATTAGCCGGGTGAGACTTGGTCATGAATTGCATTAGCGAAACTAGATATTGCAGCTTTTTTTAAATACAGTGTGCCGATTTAGTCACCTGCATAATTCAAAGAGAAGATACCTAATTAAAAACAAATCCGATTTGTAAAAAAAAAAGCTACTGGTGTAACAACCAGTCAGGTAACTTTGATACTTGTCATGATTTTTCCTAAGAATCCGATATGGCTCACATAAAAAGCTTAATGCCCTTAATTATTGCAGGTGACAAATTCGCAACCCTGTATAAAGTGTAATGGACCGGGGTACGGCTCTCGGGGTCCGCGTCACCACAAACAAACGTTAGCAATAAGATCCTCGTGGCCATTATAATGGAACATACCTATTATGTATGAAACCGACATGTTTGTGCGTCTCAAGACCGTCCTTGACGGATAGCTGTACTACGGAACGAGTTTTCACATATGACACCGATCGATAGGATCGCTAGATCAAGCTTTTGAATTCTTCCTATTCTTTTTTTTTTTGCCTTCAAGACATTCTATTAAAAAAATGAAGAGGCGTAAAAATATGTTCATTTACAAAAGGTACCAGTGCTATCGCACGCGGCAGCATCGGACCGTATACGCTATTTAATTCATAATTATAACGAATGACTAAATTGAAGGTAAAATGTCTATTGTTTTCCTAAAGTTGATCTATCTCAAAAATGTCTCAAAGGATTTCATTTTCTCAAAATTTCCCCTTGAATAGTTAATTTTCCCGGAAAAAAAACCCAACCTACCGACACTGCCGGATCGAGTGCAATGACTGTGCGAGCGATTGCCATTGTTCATAAAGTATTAAACATGGTTCTGAAACCGGTTACAGAAAAATATGTCGATAAGTGTCCTGCACTTACGTAACCATGATCGGCGTGACGCCAACACGTAAATTAGGTCTCTGAATACTGAATACTAAGCTTCATTTGGATAGATAAACTCGTCATTATTATGCAAACGGAAAATAGCTTCAGTTTCTATTTAGTTTAGGTTTATTTTGCCGTTTAGTAGTAAATAACGCCTTTGGGTACCTATTAGCAGTTAAATTGAAAAGATAAATATAGTAGTAACACGTAATTATCTTAGACAGTTATGAAAACCGTAAAAAAGTTTTTGCGCTGTATAATTTATGAAATAGAACAAGTGAACAATTTCACTTTCGCCGTGTTCCCGGTGTCAGTAGTTAGTTGAAAGATTTATTGCCGCGGCCTCGATTTAGCCTGAGGCGCCAATTAATATGTTCACTCAAATAAAAACAGAATATACGCTTACTTAGTCGTAATTAAGTGCATGACCAGATCAGATCAGATCTAATAGATCTGATCTGATCTGGTCATGCACTTAACACATTTCTTTTAAATAGTAGGCAGAAAGTTTATATTATGAAGAAAAGTTAAGTAAAAGTATCATGAGAAGAAAGAAAATGATGTCAAAGACGCTTATTGCGTAAGCTCTAACGAAATATTCTGAGAAACTCTCGGTCAAGGTTGAGTGTTGAGAGGTCCGATTAAGTTATCCTTTTTGCTTCAGAACTGAATAAAAGATCAAAACAGTCATAAAATTCAAATATTCAATGATTTTGAAAATATTTTTAACATACAACCTGTATACATTCAGTCAAAAAATTATCGGGAATGGATGTTTGTTTATGGTTCCAAATTCAATTTTTTGCTCTTTTTTTGTACATTGGCACAACTGTTTTCCATTTTGGCGCGGAGTTTGAGTTGCATCTGTTATTTAGATTAAATACAGTACTGTTTTTAGTTAGATCATATCTAGTCTATATTGCGAATTTCATGGACAACAAAGAGTTTACAACATCAAACAAAGAGTTTGTCTTAAATTTTGCATTGCCAATGGAATTTCGTGTTCGGAGTCCCTGAAAATGTTACAGAAGGCTTACGGTGAATCGACTTCATCAAAAACACGTGCTTATGAGTGGTACAAAGCGTTCAAAAGCGGTCTAGATGTGATAGAAGATAGAAGATTTGCCTCGTTTTGGTAGGCCATTAATGTCTTCAATTGAAGTTAACATTGCAAAAGTGAAGAAAATAGTGACTGAAAATCCTCATACAAGTTTGAGAGAGATAGCCGCTTAACTTTCTGTGTCTCACGAGTCGATGCGTACCATTTTAACTAATCACTTGCTTATGAAACAGGTTGCCGCTCGGCTAGTCACAAAAGACCTGAATTTTCTCCAAAAACTCAATCGTATAAGAGTCGTTGAGGACTTATCACGAAGAGATGTGGGTTTACGACACACAATGCAAACTACATGCAAACTAGTCAACAAGCTTCGGAGTGGCACCTGCCAACTGAACCGAAACCGAAAATACCACGCTAAAGTCGATCAAAAGTCAAAGTCATGTTGACCGTTTTCTTTGGACTATCGCGGTGTTGTGCACTCGGAATTCTTGTCGGAAGGACAACAGGAAATAAAGAATATTATTTGAGCGATAAGCGGCGTTTAAGAGACCAAATTCGACGAAAAAGGCCAGATTTGTGGAAATATTCTTGGATTTTGCACCACGATAATGCGCTTTTGCACAAGGCCATCATAGTGAACGAATCTATGACCAAAAACTCAACAAATACCATCGAGTAACCACCTTATTCACCAGATATGGCTCCAGCCGACTTCTTTCTTTTTCCTCAACTCAAATTACCACTTCGTGGCACCCGTTTTCATTCGGTAGAAGGCTTACAGGAGAATTCGCGGCGAGAACTGAACTCATTCCGGAAAAAGCGTTTAGAAAATGTTTTGATGATTGAATTAAGTGTATCGTTTCTGAAGAAGCATACTTTGAAGGTGATAAAATAACTTTGGATGAATAAGTAACTAATATATTGTGTATTATTGATCGCTTCCCGGTACTTTCTTGATAGAGTAGTACAATTACTGGCTCTTGTGATACAGGAACTCCTAGTACAACAGCCAGAGCTACACTGACGTCTGAGCAACCGCTTGTCAATAAAGATTTTATTATTATTAATTATTGATACAGGGTGTATAATTTTCAGTTCGCACGAAATCCATATATGAAGTTGACGATAATGTAATGACTACAACGAGGGATATTCGCCACATTATAAACTTGCACGGATGACAATGAATAAATCAGGATGACACATCGGACGTCCGCGCCGGAACACAACGAATAATTGAAAAACGCTCTTAAAGAGACATTACAATATTAATTATTGGGCTTTGTAATTGAATAAAATCTGTAACACACACGATCGTGCTGTTATAATCGATTAAGGAAGTGAACGCGCGCTAGTGAATGAAATAATTACTTAATGAGTTCACACAATAGTTAGGTATAGCGGAAAACCTGTATACCTACGTAGAGGAAAATACATGCTAATCTTTACTGATAAAATAAACTTTTAGTTTTTATAAGCAGCGCGCGTAATTTTGTCTCTCAAAATTACAATAAAGGGTGTAAACAGACTCTCAGACTCAGAGCGACCAATGTAAAACCATAATTACACGAAACAATGACAAAACAACCACAAATAAAATCTTCCTTTGAAGCCTCAGCAGCAGAATTAGAGACCAATAAATTGGGCTCTCACGCACTCAACATTGGGACACTTGTGAAAAACAAAAGACAAACGGCCTATCTACTTATGAA
This sequence comes from Lycophotia porphyrea, assembly GCA_950005105.1. NCBI lineage: Eukaryota > Metazoa > Arthropoda > Insecta > Lepidoptera > Noctuidae > Lycophotia > Lycophotia porphyrea. The sequence continues at coordinate 11,316,543 of OX465391.1, read as the reverse complement.
TGAAGGTGAGGTGTCACACGACCACCCGGAATAGGAGACGCAGTGGCCCAACAATGCTCAATACGAACTAGCAAACATTTCGTTGAGCTTGTCTCTGTACACAACACACTTAAGAAGACCATGGTCTCTTTGACAGCGAAAAGCGGGGGACCCAGAAGAGCCTATCCTAATCCCCGAAGGGTTGAAATGTGGGTGTACCTAATAGTACACCCACATTTCGCTAAATATATTTAAGTCCCATGGACGAGCCTATAACCATCAACTGGGTACAAATCCTAGCTGCTACTGAGAAATTCCTGAAAAACCCAATAGTTCGATTCGAGGGTCAAGCAGTGTGCCCGACCCCAGGACCTCGTACTCAGCAGCCGCGTCAGCGACCAACGAGGTGGTCAAGCTAAGCTAACCAATTACTATGTTGGGAATAAAACTTACAAAGAATTACCACAATCAAAGAAGAATGGCGTAAAAATGGAAAAAAATGCTTATCCTATGCCGCAAGACGAAAATGGCTGCATGAATGATTGAATTAACGATGTCATACGATGTCATTACAAAAACAGTCAAAAAGTAAACAAAGGGAGAAGTTAATTAAAACGACGCCATTAAAATTGTTTTTATATTTCCCGTCTGATAGTATTTAAGCTTAAAAAATAACGAAACCTACAAAAACATGTCTGAAAAATACGTTTTCACATTTCAATAAACACTTTCCATCCCCAGTTCCCACTCAGCTCTTTTGTAAATCGGCTTCGCAACGTAGGTAACCGTAAATATCATAAAATTTCCAATATGCATTAAAACAAGAAGTGTTTTTCGTTGAGTTTTCGCAGTACTGGCTTATCAAGGTGAATGACCGATATATAGGATGTGTCGCTTCCATGAGTGCTGTATAATCTAGGGGTGTAAAAGGTCTTTTGGTTATCTTGGCTTTCTGAATTATGCTTTGTCATCCATCATAATCATCACCAGTGATCAGAGTACGTAGATTGATTTTTGGTACTTGAATCATAAATGTTCACAGAAATAATAACATGGATAAGTCATTTTCCAGAAAAGTAATTCCGGTATTTTCGGATCCAATTAAATATTGTTAATGTTGGTAGTGATATTATAACTGCTCAATTCATTTAAAGGAAGGTACCACCGGTTAGTGCACCACCCATGATCCTTTGCTCTGGTTGGTCGTTAGGTTGTGTCAAATTGTGACTGGGTAACGTTAAAAAAATTTGAACAATATAATATTGCTCATTTTAATACAATTCCTATCTAAATTCCGAAAATCCGGAGGAATGTCCATATTAATACATACATTTCGGATCAATGACCCCAATTCAATCTACCTACTCCGATCTATGATCATCACATACACAAGACTTGTCCGGACTTGAGCATATTCTGCATCTGTTTCAGAAGGACCAAAAGTTTCAAAATTAAAGAGCCGCTTCCAAGGCGAAATACCCAAAATCCTCTGAATATTAATATCCTTTTATTCTGTCAACACTGTATGATACAATAGACCCGTTACCCGCGCACAGTGTAACCACCGAAGCGCCATTTAGTCGCCTTCCACCAAGATAAGAAGAACAAACAGTACATCAGAGCCAGTGCTTTTACCAGCCGACATACTTGCATATGTAATGGGAAAAGTCAACGTTGCACAAGCCTTACAGATTATTTAGAAATATAAAGGGTGTAAACAGACTCTTAACGAAGCCGAAAGGCACTCGTTCTCCCCATCATTGCGAACATTTTCTTGGACCATAACTGGGAACCTTCTGGTTATGGAGATATTGGGGGTCAAAGTTCCAACTTTTTTTTTTTTTTTTTTAAATACATATTTTCGATGTAAGATTTTTACTTAAAACACCTCCAGGATCCCCTTACTATTCAATCCATTCATCAGCACAATGTTTTGAGTGCGTTACATTGAGTCCTACTGAAAAACGTGATTTTTCAGCCCAAAAAAGCGGAAATCCATATAATACATCACACGCGCTATTTTATGTCTTAACTAAGCAATAATCTTAATTGAATAGTAATATCTATTTAATTAACTGAAACTATTAAGTTCTTACCATCAAATTAAATTGTAAAGCAGGATCTTATATTACGTAACCCACACCGTAAGCCCTGATGTAAACTTTGTTTAAAATAGCCCTCGTCATAGGAAAGGACAAACTATTTTTACCTCGACAGGACAGGTAGTTAGTTCCCTTGGGTTATATAATGAATTATTACTTCCCTTTGTTGTCCAATCTGTCCCGAGACGCCAATATAACTTAATAGAAATCTACACACTTGGAAACGCATTATATAAAACCGGTCTATAATAAGGTAAACACGGAAACGATCTGCATATTACACCTCGTTAATTCGATGATTGACGTCATAAAGATTTAACAGTTCACTTTTCGCCGAACATAAAAACCTTATTACATATTAAAAAGACGAAAAAGTGAGTCTACAAAAATCCCTTTTACCTTTCGGTAAAAAGATAATTCGATTAGTTATAACAAACCGGTGCCACGCCTATTGCGAACAATTTCGTGTCATAGGTTGGGAGGTTGCTGGGTCGTTGACACGATTATTTTTCAGAGGACATTTTTATCACTGGCCGATAAGTACTGCCGCCATTGTTATTCTGATAAAGCTCAAAGGTATGATTAGTAGCAAAACGCGTAAATTGTGACTAAACTAGCTCACCGTCACCGGCCCACGCGGACACTTAGCGGGAATTGAAATTCTCACAATAGAAAAACTCAGTGTTGCTATTCGTGGGCGTCATCCAGACATTGTAGCGTTACTGAATGGGATCCCACCCTTGTACACCCGCCACAGTAATTATAAAACCATTTGTATAGACCAGCCGATTGAAGTGGAGTGCGTTCATTTCGCAAATTGATGTATGAATTATATTATCCAAATGTTCTAGACGTTTTATTTTTAGATGAACTCTGAATCAGGGTGAACCATTAATATTGTATAGATTTGAAGATAATAAGGTTGGCTATGAATAACTATGGCTTGGTGAGGCTACTTACAAATGATTGGTTTGGTTCAGTATATAGAAGCTTACATAAATAAAATGTCAAGTTCAAGAGTCAGAAAGTCGAGCATTGGCGACATTATACATTTTTAGTAAGCATTACAATCTAGTAATGCGAAACGTTGCAGAGCGTGTGAAAATAAGTCAGTCAGGTGCGCCGTGCATAAAAAAAAACAATGCATTTGTTGTATACCCGGGATCATAGAAAAAATACGTCAATCAAATACATTCGTCTATTTAGTGATCGAAATAAAACACATTGATAACCGAAGGGAGACCAAGCTTTGGAAAATTCTCACGGACTTTCTACAGAAAAATACCATTGTTACCATTTCATGACAGTCACCATTAAGATGAAAGATAAGGGGCATCTAGATGCGGATTTATGAAAAATACGAGGAAGCAACTAACCTCGATACTCAAAAGTATTTTAGTTTCTCCGTTTGAAAGCTCAGAAACGTTGAAACTTATGACCTAAGTCTGAGAACGAACTCTTAAAACTTGCGGCGAACAATTCTAAACATACTAACACTGGCACATTTTGTTTTAGTGTGTCTTTAAATTTTTGACGAGTGAAGAAAACTGTTGAAGAATAATAGACATGTGGTTTTGTGGAGGAATATAAAAATTTAAGATGTTTAGGACCTTCAACATTTTGCTACCTGCCGGTTAATTCATAGAGCGCGGTTTTTTTCATAAGAATTGGAATCTACGATTAAACAAAGCCAGGTTCTACCAAGGATTCATGGCTTACTAAGAGTATTGTCAACAAATGTGATGTCAGTTTGATGGAAGGAAGTAATCATTGCCAAATTGTTGAGCTTGATTCTATTTTTGTTAAGAGAATGTACACACAAGAAAATTTGATACTTTTATTCATTATTATATTTATTCGGTATTAGTAACAAATTCAACAACTATATTATATTTTTCACAATATTTTCTGTCACCTAAATTCAGATACATATGTCACTAATCTGTAATACCCTAATTACAATATCTATTGCCAAGAAATATATTAGTTATCACATTAATCAAAGGGCCTAATAAGTGCATTTTCAATGACCCAATAAATAATATTTGTTCCTAAAATAGTAGATCTATCGCCTAAATTGAATCACTAAATAATATTGAAAGTATTACCTAAATATTAATTAAGATTTTTTTTTTCTTTTTGTACATTAAACGTTGATATTTTTTCTGTCTGATATGATTTAGTTGTTTTATTTCTGCCCCCGCATAGGGGATGCTTTCCGCAGCGCTTGGGTAATCGGCAATTAACCTAAAAACGGTCCTAACAGTCTTACTAGCTGGCATGTGGAGCGTAGGCCGAAGGCCGGCGGAGCGACGACGATATTCGTGACAGAAAATGGGTGTGTAATATAAAATGCGAGCGTAGCGAGCGCGCATCATGGAGTGGTTGCAGCTGACAGAATTATTTTTTAAGTAACCATTTTTACACTGTTTGGTGATTCAATTTTGGTGACAAGTGTCACCTATTATTATTTTGAAACCATAGACAATTATTTGACGATTGATATTATTTACAAGTAATTCTTAGTTAATATTTAGATCAGACTTTTAATATTATTTAGTGATTCAAGTTAGGTGACAGATCTACTACTTTAGTAACAAATATTATTTATTGGGTCATTGAAAATGCTTTTATTAGGTAATTGATAAAGTCATAACCATAATTAAATAACAAAAAACAAAACTAGCGGTAATTTATCCTGAAATTGTTTCTATATAAAAGAAAAAAAAAGAATATATAAATTAGAAAAGGCAAGTTATAAACGGTGAATTTCCACGAAGCCACGAAAGTAGTAGTAAGTAGTTAAACACATTCGAGCTTCAGGTTTCCACCATTTATCAACAACGAAAAATTAAAACGCAAATTGTACGGTAACTTTATCATCATTAGTAACTTTTTGTGATAAGGATGATTCCTACCAAACAGCTCTCATCGAAAACGGATTTTACATCTTTAAACGAGAATAAATCATGTACACAGTATTTAAAGTCTATATTACCAAGCTGCGAAGCGACGGTACAGAGCAGGACGCGGTCGGTTGTCGCCGCATCCGTTCGTATCCTTTCCGATTCGATGCGATGCGAGTCGTTTAGTGGAAATCATCGTCTAGAGAGTTTAAAAATTTGCTTACTGTCACTCACGGTTTAATGTTCCTTAATTAACTGAACGGTTCTTTCTAGTAAATATCTTTATGGACCAATATAATCTCCGCTTTTATTACCCTTTAACTTTAGAGACTAATGCACTGGCCCGATCGTCTGTTACTGAAGGTGGTAGACCCACCTTCAGTAACTACTTCACAAGAGCAACATTAATAACAACACAATTTTATATCTGACAGTACTAATAAAACGATCAATGATAAAGAGAAAGTTCAGCTCAAAGCTAGAAGCGCAACCTCACAAACTTAACTGTTCCTCGTTTTAACATCGCAAATGTAAGTAAATGAGCATTGCTACATTTGTCAACAGCATAGTTAAGTGTTCGCTGGCAAATAATTAACGGCTGGTAGTAGCGTTGCGTAATAACCTGACAACTAAGTACCCGAGACAGCAGTAAACGAGGTAACAAGCACCGAATATACAGTCCTTTCTTAGCTATTTTACCTGTGACATGAACCTTGTGTCAACAAGCATAAAGGTCACTGTACTGCAAAATCAAAGGTAAAATAACAATGTTAGGGCAGTATGCGCGAGCCGGTGTGAGTACGACATCCTATATGTACATATACAGGATGCATTAATTGTGCTCATTTCACAATCTGTTTAGCGATTTTATTGGTCACGTGTGCGCGCCTAGGCTAGGAGTCTAGGGAGCCCGATACCTAGATACCCCATACAGATAACCTGAGTTAATGCCACATTCGGAACGGATAACAGCGCGAAATAAGATACATGCATTTAAATGTGAATATAGAAAATCTATTGTAACTGAAGCTTAAATGTCAGTCTGTCTGACTTACCTCGTTCTAAACCTATCTTTTATCATACATTATTAAGTTTGATAAATAGACTTGTATAAAATCCTGTAATGACGTCTCCTAACCTCTTAAGAAGCTTTTTAACCTTGTGTGACATACTGACAAAAAAATAAACTTTCTCAACAAACTCATTTGGGTTCAGAAACAGTTACATAATCATCTAATTCAAGCATACAAGCACTTGTGTAGCAATCTCACAGTAAGAGAATTATTCTTTCATTCATTTCCGAGCTGTGAACACAAACATCGGATTTGGAATTCCCCGCTTTGTTATTACGAAAAATTGTGTACTGATCACATAAGCAGATGAAACATGAACGTTGGCTCCTATTCTACGAAGATTTGTGTGCGTAAATACACTCACTTAACAAGGTCCTAAGGTATTGCTCTAAAAAGTTGTTCCCACTGATTTCGTTTCCTTTTTTCGTCATGTCATGAATATTGGAATAGTCTTCAAAAATTTAATAAACGAAATATTCCTCAGTTTCTTAGAACGTAAAATTTAATTTACCAAGGTAGAGGAACCTTATTGGTCTAAATATTTAGTTTTGGGGAACGATTTTGGGCAAATGGAATGAGTGGAATAAACATTGTGACAGATGTCAATTTGCTAGAACGTTACGAGGACGTAAAGTTATAAATTATGAATTCAGCATAATATAATTACCACACAAGTAATGTAGGAAAGAGTGTGGTAATTATATAGCGGTTATGTGACTCCGACAAACAAAATATTTAACCCTACATTTTGTTAACGTCAAAAGCGAAATATACGAGGTTTGTTGTATAATTTCGCAGTTCCGCAGTGCTTGTGAATTCAGGAATAAAATCATATTACACTCGATATACACTTGTAGTAGTAGTAGTAGTATTAGTAGTAGTAGTATTAGTAGTAGTAGTATTAGTAGTAGTAGTATTAGTAGTAGCAGTTACTATGTGACGATGATGATGTCGTCTGCCGAGCTTATTCAACACGCTAACTAGTTAAATTGCCTACTCTGTTCCACAGATGATATATATCGATTTATATTAGCTGGTAGATAAGAGATCCCAGTCTTGAAACGATAAATTATAATTAAATGCTCTTGATGAGCCCAGACTATTTTAACACTGTTTAACATAACTAACCTGACGGGTTTTAAGAAGGATTAAATTAATGTTTTTCCAAATAATTAGTTCATCGTTCTGGTTGAGCTAGACTATATTTTTCTTATTACGAACTAAATGCGTCTGGCAGCAGATGACTAAACCATCGATAGTCAAAAATCGATGTTCAGTTCAACTTGTGATGAAAATGATGGAATACAAACTGTATTCCATCTAAATCTTTGTAGAAGCACCAAAATTCTCAAAAGCCTTGAATTTAATTGTTCCATTAATCTATTTCCTGTTTGTTCATTACGTAGCACTAACTCGCGTCAGTCCCACAATTGTTGGTATAGAGTTCCTAACATTGAGTTACAGCGTATTCATATAGAACTAAGAAGGTTAATTCGAGCCACTTCCAATTCAGCTTATTGGATTATCGCGAGCTTACCGTCGCGTGTATACGGTACAGCTCGAGAACAAAGCCGGTGAATGCAGGCGGTTTTAAAACTAAATACTGCACACTGTATTGAAAGCAGATATAGTAAAAAACGTGTTTTATTAAAATAAGGAACTAATTGAGAATAATAATGATAAATAATTGTGTAATAATTACAGCAAAGAGCGAAGTATCTCGTCCCGTGGCTATCACACGGCGATTAAGAGATAAAATCGGATGAACGAGCAGCACCATAAACTTGGCCGCTGATAATATCAGATTTCAAGAAAAATGGCCGTTTGCAATGCGTAACAGTAATTATCGAGTTGATTGATTCTTACAACCACCCAAGCAAGTAAACGAGAACATACCAGACTTGATTCACATATAATTTACTCCCAACTTTGAAAATTTACAAAAGCCACTCCAACCAAGCACACAGTAGATAGATAGGCCACAAATGCAACGTTAACCGTGCACATGCTAATCAGTTTGTAATTGATATCACAAACCACTAACCTACATGGCACTTAGTGGCAGTCCCAAGAAACGCGAATAGGATGTTGTGTAAGAAGATACGGGAGGCAACTATCTATCGGGGCTATACGTGGCGAAACATGTGAAGAAAATATAGAAAGCGACAACCTATGCAACGATACAGAAACTATCCTAGAACTAAACGAGAAAGCAGAAACTGATATATTGCTGCAACAAAGAGAAGTGAAACATCTTGGCAATCAACCACAACCTATCCCAACAGAAATAATAATGAACTTCTAAATTGCTTACAAACAAAACGAAGTTCCGAGGAAAACATTATCAACATGAGCAAAAGAAACCTTAGTCAAACAGTACTTAGCGGCAAGTAAATAAATACATGCAACACAAACTAAGTATGTATGTATGTTAATCAATTTGTCGGCAATACGGCGCGGCGTCTAGGTTGCGCGCTGTTTGCACTAGTCGCCTCTGTTGACAGTGAACACCGAACGTCGTATAAATTTATGACTTATGACTAATATTCACGCTAATGTCCAAGCCAAACGTTTAGACTACGTGGTATTAGCAACAACAACAACATATAAATAATTGGCTGGAATAAATAAATAAACAACTAACGTAATGGAAGATAAAGCAACGGAAAATTATGCCCGAAAAATTGAGTGTAGGTGTATATCACGAACTAATAAATAGGTGTGAAAGAGATTCGATGGAATCTAAATAAAGTAACATAGAAGGACAGAGAACATCTTTTCTCGAGTTCGAAAGATAAAATTGGCGTAGGAGGCGCTATACCGGAAATATCCGAAGATGTGAACTGTGTTACCTAGAGAGAGAAATTGCTAGAATATGCGATCGAGCAGAGAAAACAGGATGTGAACGAACAATCTACACCCAAAGATGATATAATGGCGAATTGAGAAACCTTTAAAAAAGAGAAAAGGAACATTATTGAAAGGGTATTCAGTCCATCACATAATCATATTCTACCTTACGAACCGCTGATTAAATCGTTAACATTCCAGACTCAGTTTCTTCGACCCTAAACATCGAAATTCAAATTAATATCCGTCGTCATTGCACTAAAGGTCATATCGTTACGAATTACGATATACGAACTTCAGAAGATGCTACCAGCAAAAAGATATTTAACTTCACATACGCCTCGGTGAGCAAAAGCTAGCCTATTTGAATTTCGCTTAATTGATTCCGTGGTAGTTATCGCATGATACAGGTGTATAAACTCGGATCTTAAGTTAATGCGTTGGGAACATGCATGGTTTCTTCTAGTAGCTTCGCTACACGTATATTATCTGGACAGTTATTAGTATTACTTAACGTTTGTAGTTGAACATAATTAATAACAACTACACTCGCGAGCAAAAGTATGGAATCACTTACTTGGAATTGATTCCGCGCGATCTTGAGTACTTAATAACTAAGAATAATAAAAATTATACCATTTTAAAGGTTTAACTGTTAACTTTAAATTAATACCAAATTCATCCACATCACACCATTATTTAAGAAGCTATCCCGGAATACGTGAACAAGTAAGGAAAAAGATATGTTTCAATTGTTTGATACGCCGCGAGTTGCACCCTATTGACCCCCTATAAAAGCACGTGTTATCGGATTTTTTTTATCAGTCGGCTTTCACACGTTGACCGGTACACATCTCCGCTACTTCTGACCCTTGAACTTGGAAGACAATGGATACTACACCTACAGAAGCAGCACAAATCGTCGCCCTATTGCAAGAAGGGCTCAGCCAGCGGGCTGTCGCACGTCAGCTCCACATAAGCCAGTCCTGTGTTTCGAAAGTTTATAAACGCTTTCGGGAGACTGGTGGCTTTATCCCGAGACCAAAATCTGGATGGCGCCGGTGCACATCGGAGAGGGATGACCGTTTTATCGTGTCAACCTCTCTCCGAAATCGTCATATGACTGGTGTCGACGTCCAACAGGAGCTCCGAAATGTTCGTGGGGTAGCTGCCAGCGAGTGGACAGTTTGTCGAAGACTTAAGCAAGCTAATTTGACTCCAAAAAGGCCTGCCACAGACCCGAAACTGACGGCAGGTCACCGACAAGCACGCCTTCAATTTGCTCGCTTCCATCTTGATTGGGAGGTTGAGCAATGGAGGCGAGTTCTGTTCTCCGACGAGTGCAGAATGTGTTTGCACGGCAGCGATGGAAGGGGTCGGGTTTACAGGCGGCCTGGGGAGCGATTTCTGCAGTGCTGTTTCGCTGAGACAGTGGCTTATGGGGGCGGTTCTTGTATGATGTGGGCCGGCATTTACTTCGACGGTAAAACGGAGTAGTGTTTTCGTGCCTGGCGGGGGACGAGGAGGCGGTCTAACTTCAGACCGCTACATTTCCGATATTCTGCTGGAACATGTCGTTCCTTATGCGGGATATATCGGTGATGACTTCCTCCTTATGCACGATAACGCTCGTTGTCACACTTCCCGTGCCACAACTAAATACCTCGGAGAAGTCGGTATCGCCACATTGGACTGGCCAGCGCTCAGCCCGGACTTGAATCCCATTGAGCACGTGTGGGATGAACTGAAGAGGAGGGTTTGTTCCAGAAATCCTGCTCCTTCAAGTGTAAATGAGCTGACATTGGCTTTGATAGAAGAGTGGGAAGGTATCCCGCAAGAATCGGTTCAGAAGCTGATTAGGTCAATGAAGAACCGTCTTCGAGCAGTAATTAGGGCGAGGGGAGGGAACACAAAATATTAAAAATTAATTTTAAGGCCAATTAAATTTTTTATCACTTAATTTTTGTTGTTTTCTTCATTTATTATTTTTCTATTATCCTTATGTTTTCCTAACTTCTTCTCTCTAACCGGGATAGCTCTTTAAATCCTGGCGTGCTTTAAATGAATTTGGTATCAATTTAAAGTTAACAATTTAACCTTTAAAATAGTACCATTTTTGTTATTCTTAACTAGTTATTAAGTACTCAAGATCGCGCGGAATCAATTCCGAATAAGTGATTCCATACTTTTGCTCGCGAGTGTATTATGTATTCGTTAGTGTTACCAATTATATTTATAGCTTCAACAATAAATATGACTACTTAAACTATTTTGACATTGTCGAGGTGGCGCAGGAGAAGTATACCTGGAAGGATATGAAAGAGACCATTGCCCAACAGTGCGACATACAAGGCTACTAAAAAAAAAGCCATCTTGGAGCTCTCCAAGTCAAAAACTACACATAGTAATTTACCATACTAGTATGCTGTTCGTCACCGAGTTTACAAATTCTGTTTCAGGGTTTTCATAAGCACGTTCTAAATTGACTCTTAGAAGTTAATCTCTCTCATTTATAACTGTAAACGAAGTCGTTTTGTTAATGCACTTGTTTTAGACAGTAATCCAGAAGTGAAGGCGTCTTAATTTTATAAAAGGGTTGCTTTTGCTACAAAAATTTACATTTGTCCCGCCATAAAAGTGAATAAAGCCAACTCGCGTTTGACTGTCTTGGTCTCGTATTAATTATGTGCATAGTTTGTTATGAAAATTCGTTGCTTTTTAACAAACGATCACTACATATTTAACGAAATTGCTGGTTGTTTTGTCTTTAACATAAAAATTACTGGATTAATTTTAGTGTGGGTATTCTTTCAGCGTTTTATACAGCTTTCCACGTAAAATAAATTAGTTTACAGCACACTTAACGAGATTATGATTCTCGACGATATTCAGGACGAGCGAAACTAAATGGCTATACGGCAAGCAATTTTAACCAAAATACGTTGTGTAAAATATAACTGGCGCATAAGCACAGCCAGTGTGGGTTCCTAGCAAGTAATAAATAACGCCAACAGGACGAGTACGCAGGAAATTAAAAAAATACAAAATGGTCGACCGTTGGTGACCCACCAGTATATTGCCGTTTATTATGTTAAACGTTGGACATTAGGTATTGTCTATGAACACCCTGATTATAGAACTTTCATACCGCCTTTAGCAAAATTTGTTGAAGTGACTTCATTCTTCATACTTCTTCTCAATTTCTTGGATAATCAACAATATTATATTTTGGAGGAAGAAGCTTACCCAACACTTCCGTTCAGGGCGGTGACAGGTGGCCGCTCATAGCACATATGCATACCAGCAATGTCTGCTGCACACTTATCAATACTGATAGTATTTTATATCACTGTTTCACAATACACTACACAATGTTACCAATTAGTCCACTCCACGAGCGAACATTTTTGATTGAAAGTTTCATCCATCAATTCACACCGATAGTTTGGCTACTGCAAAACAAGTATTAGTTACGCCGAATGTAGAGACAGGTCCGTAAATCGCATCATATCATGTAACACTCGATTGCCGTAATCGATTGATATTTACTACAAATTAATAATTGCTGGAAACTCAATGAACTATTGCTGACGTTGACAACTATTTGATAGAAGTCAATCTACAGGTCAAATAGTTAACAGAACAAATAGAGAGATAAATATCTTCATAGCAAATTATTCATTTTAATTATATCTTGACGTCGTCTAATAAGTTATAGCGTTAAGGAAAATGTTGTGTGAAAAGGAAAACTATGTACGTTGGTACAACGTCACATTATTTAGCTGACGTAGTTTGGTAAAATACACATGAAATGACTATACAGCTTACATGTAACCTTGTCAAAGCTTATCTGACCTTGCAGAAACTGTTAATTACAAACCTAATTAGATACATGGAACGTCGTATATTTCGTACCTGTAAAGGGATTGGAGAATAATATGAAAAGATTACTTATTGCGACAGGCAATGAAAAAAAGCTTATAGCCTTCAAGGGTGCCGAAGAGTCTTCTAATTTATACAAAGTGAGACAGATATCGTCTGTCAAAAGTGCGATATTAAGCGATAATGGATCACATTTTGCGGGACGTCCGGATAATCTTAATTTAAAGAAACGGTGATTACGGGAATTGCGTCCCGGTCAGATGATTAATTGGGAAGCAGCGTGGCGGATACTTTTTGCCTTATTTAGCGAACATCGGGTAAATAGAATGTGGCGGGTATTTTTTCGCCGAGGGTCATGAGGAGCCATTACGCGGGTGTTTTCTCGTGTGATTGATCTGCGTCCCGCCGCTCTAAGGGAACACTGGAGCAGTGGAGCCATCACCCCTACTCCGGGAAACGGCGTGTTTATGGATAACGGTATCCACACCAATAAACCCGTATCTACACGAGCATAAGGCTTTCTCTCATCTTTGAGAAGATAGGTTATTCTAATGAACCTTCGCGTCCTTTCAATGGCTTTGACACTCTATAATTGTAACGACATTATTATGCGAGTATCACAAAATTTACATTTTACTTAATAGATTCTTGTTCAAACGACCCTTCCTCGGACAGGGCGTGGGAAATGCTAGTTCGTCATGTAATGTAGTTTTTTAATGTAGAAACGTAGATTTAACTTGATTTGAATGACAATAGAACAGATGGTCAAATACCGACAATAACAGGTAATGCCGGAGCTACGAACATCATCATCTGCCTAGCCTTTTCCCAACTATGTTGGGGTCGGCTTCCAGTCTAACCGGATGCAGCTGAATACCAGTATTTTACATGGAGCGACTGCCTATCTGACCTCCACAACCCAGTTACTACTGGGAAATACGATACCCCTTGGTAAGACTGGTTGTCAGACTTTTTGTGCCACTGACTACTTTAACGACTGTCAAAGATCTTCAAATGACAGCCGGGACCAACGGCTTAACGTGCTTTCCGAGGCACGGAGGAAACTCGGTATGTAATGGGTGGTCACCCATCCACAGACCAACCTAGGCAAGCACGGGTTAACCTAAAGATCGACCCGAGCGGCTGTTATTGTTTAGCCACGAGCTCCTCGAACATGCGGGTGCATAACAATATTATACACGCTGGTATGAATGTCTGTCAAGGTCGTGACAGCAAATATTTCGGCGGTTCAAAACTAGTTAATTTTCAATACGAGGCAAATAGTGAGTGTCCTAGATCTGACAAACATTAACCTAGTTTAAAGTCGAGGTCATAGTGTGGTCACTTCGTCACTCGGATTCGCTACCGAAACAATCTACCAAGCAGACAATGAGGTGACAAAGTATTCGCTCATCAAAATCTAGCCACCAAATTGTGATGTCGTTAAAAGTTAAGGGCGAAATTTATCCTTTGGCCGTAATGCGGTGAAATAAGCACCCCGAAAAGAGATAAATAATGTTGTAGAGCGGACACATTCTGCTAGATAGTTATTCAGCTTTTACAAGACTATTCAAGATAACCCCTGAGACGTTAGAACCCTCGTCGAGTCCCCGTGGGAAGGCCTCAGTTTATCTAAAGATAAGTGTCTCGCACACTGCCCACCGGACTCATTTAGATTACACCCAATTAATATTCAGTCTCTGCCAAGTAAAGGATCTTAAATTGTATTAAAAGCAATGAATAATTAATACCAGCAAATTGATATTCATTTAAGACTGTTTTGATTCTGTTGGTGAAATGTCCAAAGCTGAAAGCAATACTTCTGGAAGCCATGTTTGTGAATTGAAAACATGTTGTGAATAATTCACAATATTTATTGTATTTGACGCTTGTATATGTATGAATTAACGTCAATTAGTATGCAATATCTAGCTCTTTAAGATATTGTACGTAGCTTAATATTTATAGTGAATATAAAATTGAAAATGTAGAGTCATTGTGTATTTACGGGTTTGTCTCTCGATCGTGAGAAGACAATATATTTTATTCAATCGTTTATTGAGTTATAGAATAATAAGAAGGAAAATCTGTATCAATTACACACTAGGAGGAAAGAGCGTTGTTTATTCTAACTTAACCATCGCCAATATTTATTGAAGCCTGAGTAACATCAAAAAATATATACTTTTTTTTTTATTTGGTCTACGTTGTATAGTCAAAGCATTTAAGTAATTAAAGAGTGGTCAATTCAAGTTTTTGTGAGTATGATTAATGTCGTAAAGCGACATAGTGGCTCAATGTGGAACTAAAGTGGGTAATAATGCGCGTTGTATCTACACACATAATTGCACCTGAATTAACTAATGAATAAAGAGTAAGTAAAGTACCTAGGTAATCATTTTATTTACTAATATTGTATTTTCATGATGTTTGGGATGAAATTATGAGTACTTTACAAGCGCAATTATGAGTACATTGAGGACTTTACTGTATGAGGTCATATATATTGTTTTTATAAACATTGTGAGAGACAGTGCTAATTTAATTGCAATGAATGTTGCATGTATTAAAAGTACGGGTACATAATAAGGAAAATTTATTTCAGTAGGATGTTCATTTCAGGTATTACGATTTACTGAAGACATAAAATACAACAATGCAAAAGATTTGACTTTACGACTGTACCTTAAATTAAAATTCATACAGTTTTAACCTTGTCATTCGCTTCAAGAGCGTGATTGTAATAAAAATGTAAAGACAATTTAATTTAAACGTTAAAGTTGAACGCCAACATAAACAAAGCAGTTTCCAACATCGTATGGACAACGATTTCTAATTTATAATTGGTTACAGTTTTGAAAAGGTATCGTAAATCATAAATTCCCAGTTCCAGCAATCAAGTGCGTCATGCATGAGTCAACATCATGGACATAACATCCGTCGGAGCGGTTCATTTCTTACAAAAAGCTGATGCGGTTGCGTCGTCAAAGTCAATCCTACGATCCAACACTGCAATCCAAGTGATCACTGGTGGTCCTCGCCACAGATTTCACTGTGACGGCGCACAAACACACAACGAGGCGGAGCGCGCTGACAACACGCACACATTCCTTGTCCCAATGCAAAGCGCATCACGATCACCGCTCACGTCTGTGCGAAAACCCGCCAAAAGCGAGTTCCCCGAGTACCTTCTATGAGGTATCTGAGCAGTAGGCATGCGCCGCACAAAGCGTACACGACCAAACGGCAGGCGAGGACGCGCGCGACTGCCGTTCGACGCGGGGCGGGACCGACCGACGACGCTCGCAGGTTATCGTGAGTCGACTACACAGATAATGATGTCAAAAGTGGATCGGACTAATGCTCTATATTATATTGTAAACGCTCCGAATACCCGAAGCCGGTGCCCCCAGCCGAATGTTGCATACGTCCAATTCCATAAGATCTCCTTCGACCAATTCAGTGTTTATCGCTCTGATTTTTAATTATCTCTCGCTGTGTTGTGATCAGTTGATCACTATTGTTATGTTAATGATCGGATCAATTATGTTTACTTCCTATCAATTAATAACAAGACCATTTTCCAGTTTAATTACCTAACTGAGTAACTATCAGTCCGGTTATAGTTAATAATTTTGGATCGCTATCTTGTTTCATTAGGTTTTGGACCTTCGAGTCAACCGCTCCGAGCGTTATGAAATTTTGTGACGGATTGGATAAGTTTTCGGCCTGTAAAATTGATAACCATATATCTAGGTATTAAATAAATAAACATTGAAAAATCTTGCCACACCTCTGAAAAACACTAACAAAGAAGTATTAGCGGAGAATATCACTCATCGAAGTGAGCGCGCGCCCGGCGCAAAACACCGGCCGTAATTTTTATTGTCCCACGCTGCCCGTCTTGTTAAACTAATCTGATTCTTGTCTCAAAACAACAAGACAAAAATTCGCTTAACAGCACCACATGCCCACAAAGTATTAGCAGTATTAGACAAATCGAATAATGTTGATATTTTGAATATCCTACGAATGTGTAACGTAACGTGACTGTATTGGAGTCTCTATTGGAATGTTCACATTAATGTAGATATGACACATTTTGTATTAGTGAATTTTATCGGTTTACACTTGGCTTTAAAATCTAGCCGTATTGTTAGCGGTAATAAGGTTGGTTTCGAATCGGACAGATGAAGTTGACCGCCACGTTTTTTCATAAAGCAGTGTTCCTCTGTATTTTAGTCATATTAAGAAGTGAGCTTCGTTTGATGAATGTTTTAGGCAGTTGGGGTTTTTGCAGTGGATTTTATTCAAGAACTGTGACGTCGTGAACGAGAAATTGTGTTCTTCGAACTTGGGTGTAGCGGAAAACCCTCCCGAAGTTGAGACATTTAAAATGAACATAGGTAATTAATATGAATTTAACTCCTACACAACCAATTTCGTTCGAATCGACATCAAAGCTTCTAATTAACGCGGCATTCGTTACGTACCGTTTATTACTACAGTACGGCAAGTTTATACAAAAATAAACACTGACACCAATTAGCACATACTAGTACGGTCTCCAGTGAAAATATTCCATCGCGACCAATTATTAGTCACGTTCAAATAGCTGGGAACGAGCTATGTGGTAACTGAAAATAGTAGTATATTGACCATTAAGTGAATTGCACACGGATAACTAATTCGTTGTGAGAGTGACCCAATTTGGCTTGACAAGCGGAGCGCGCCTGCGACGGCCGCGGCCGCGGCCGTGGCGCCCGTGGCTGACCTAGGCCGATCATCCCGGGGGAGGGGTGAGGAACTTTAGGGCCGCGGAGGGAACATACCCGTGGATCGCCTACCACTTTCCACTCTTACTTAGGTTTCTCTAACAAGTGTTTGTCAATTGCCAAGCCCAGCTACGAAAGAGACGGAGGCTAATTGCTTGAGATTGATTCGAAACGGTTACTTCTGCGGTTATTAATACTTCAGTCATTTTATAGACAAACATTTGCATTACAAAGCTACCGGTTGTGTCTAATTTAAACGTGATACCTAGCAGAACATTGAAAGAACTAACGTTTATTTAATTAACGCTTCTGTTAATATGTGTCACCTGCGACAATCGTATAGTGTTTTATTGTCAACGTACGGTCGACCCACTTCTTGTGTCACTGTGATATTTATAACAGGAGAATTCTCAAGAGCTTTGTAATAACAAAGATAAACACAAAGAGCTTTATGATAAGACATATGTTTAACGTTAATATTAATTACCCTTTACAGCACTTACGCAAATTATTCTTTGGCACTCAATTTTAAATTAACTTTTTGGCCTTGCTGTCTCTAAAATGCCAGTTTTCTCTTATAGGACTAAGAAGGTATACGATACTTCCAGCAATTACGACCATTATTCTAAACTAAATGTGAGTAAAACCTCAACCCCCAAGCCCTACAACGCCCATAGTTGGTACACAAAGAGCTTTTGATAGGTCAAATTCGAGATTGTTCCAAACTCCGGTATGAAAGCCAGAGGTGGGTTTCACCCGGCATGCTGGTTAAATATGCACGCCAACGACCAACCGCTTCGGAAATTGGCACTCTAGTAAAGAACGATACTCAATGTAGTTCTCCTTAATGTAATTACATCGAGTACCAACACGTGGAGTTGTCTATTTACACTGAATACATAAACAACAGTGCGTTAGAAATCAAATGGCGTTTAAGTAAGACCGGTGGCACACAGACTGCTAAAGATTTTGTAGGTGGTAGGGGGGGGGGGGCTGGGTGGGGGACCTATACAACGACATTGTCATTTATTTTTCACCTATACTAAAAGCAAGAGCAATGTGATTACCTACTGATACTGAACACGCGGGACTTCAATCTTGTAATTCGCTTAAATCCAACTACACGATTTTTTCCACCAAAAATGTTGATCCAAAATACACCTACAAAAAAGAAAACATAACTCTCGGCTGTATGGACGATGCTGATCCCGTTTACCTAACTTAATGACAAAGAGCGCATCCCCGAACATTCGATAACATGAAAGCCTGAGGCAGCAAAATTCCTTGTAGCACAAATCCTGACTGCTCGTGTGTTGAGAATTTGCATTAAAATTTCAGATTGAATGGCAGGCTGTATTCGAAATCGTCGATATTGACTGCAATAGCGTTCCGTGTGCTCCTATCTTTAGTCTAACAAGAGGGGTACTGGTAGATTGATCGTAGAAAGTCTTTAAAACCGCGTTATAATTCCAATAAGTTTATAAATACGAAACTCGTTTAACTACTGTTTCAAGGCTGAAGGAAATGCACCTTTCTTGTTATAAAGTGTACAATATAATGAGAATGAAGTCTCTGTTGCCTCATGTCTATAAAACTGTGTATCTTTAGACAAACTTACAAAAGAAAACCCTGTTTTCTGCAAGACTGGTCTCTCATTTTAATTTAAAAATATATTCCCTACGGTACTAATGGTGTTAATAGACGCTATTCGCTTAAAGATGGAGACTTTCGCTTTGTTATTTCGGGAGCGAACCTAACTCGACAGTTGTCGTGTTGAGCTTCTAAGGACCTCGAGATCAAAAGGATCTCGAACAACTCCCACATGAAGTAATGCTTTAGACTTCACATCACACCCAAAAAGACCTTTATATAGCAAAGGAATGAAATGTACACATAAAATTAAACGGAATCCAAGGAGATTGAAATCAAATTATTGGCCGTCCCCAAAACGCGCAGTAAGCGCAAAAGAATATACATAATCAATTGTTGGTGTAAAATTCGCAATATCATTAGCGGTTGGCGACTCCCAAACATTCGTCGGCGCTTATCGCAGTGCTCGTTATCTTGCCGACTCGCGACGTTTAAACGAAACGTTTCCGAATGTATTAAACGCGAATTTCAGGGCAATGTCTCGCTCTGTTTATAAACTTGCTTTATTTCAGACATGGTGTTTTTCAATGGTCAGAGAAGTTTATTTATATATGACATGTGGTTCGGTAAAAATATCTGTTATTTTGCCAATGTTTTGTTGGTTTAACGTCTCATATATTGGGGTTTTATATGGATGTTTTCGGGCCGTCCACCTGATCAAACCCCTTAGTCGCCGCTTGCACCACCCTCGAGAAGGGGGTGGCCGACGCTGACGCTCCAAACGCCAATAAATGGAAATGCATCGAGAAATAGACCGCTATGACAGCTGATTAATTGTTACTCTATTTCGCAGAATGATATGAAAATAAATAGGAAATAAAACAACCGATATCTATTACCACACACAAATTGACACGCTATAAATCTATGTAGCATATACTGATAATACTTATCTGTTTATCGCGGTGATATTGGCAATCTTGTAGATAAGCATTATTGTTTCCGATAATACTAAGCTACGTGTATATTACTAATTAAATTAATATCTATGTATACGTACGGTGGTCACGTCCAGATTCAATGTCAAGTGGAGCTGGGCGAAATCCTCTATGTATGGTAGAATGTGCCCTAGTAAATTAAGTTGGACGGTCAACCGGTCGAATACACTCAATATATGAAACTGATCCTGGTGAACTAGTCAATCACTTATTCCACAACATTATTCATTGTGTATGGTTATGTTGTCGTCGTGTTTGTTAGGGAAGGTTTATTTTAGCATGCTCTGCAATATTCATGACGAAATAAAAATTGCGTTCCGTTCCGTCGTACGCTAAAGTAACAGACAGATGGGTAGATATCAATGACATAATGTACCCGCGATATAGAACAAAAAACAAAGACGTATCAGGGGCTTGCATTTAGCGAGAGAGCGAAAGAGGAAAAATGCTTTTTCAACCCCATCTAGCCAGACGGAAAAATACGTCGTTGCCGATTGTTTCCCTGTCCGG
Source organism: Lycophotia porphyrea (assembly GCA_950005105.1). NCBI lineage: Eukaryota > Metazoa > Arthropoda > Insecta > Lepidoptera > Noctuidae > Lycophotia > Lycophotia porphyrea. The sequence goes on along the minus strand of OX465391.1, from coordinate 11,295,878 downwards.
AACGCGAAATGCAAAGTATGAAATAATTATGGCGGTGAGAGTGCGCGACATGTCGGTACCCCTCCCCCGCCCCGCGTCCTCCAACCCCCTCGACCCATCAGCCGATCGTCCTCGTCTCCAATCTCCGACCCCCTAGACTAGAAGGTGGCGAGGCGTCGACAAAACGTCGCCACAAATGCGGTAAAAAGGGACTTGTTGCTTTATCAGTGTCAGGTTTTCGCGTGAAAATTTGTTGAATAAGTAATGTTGCGTTACACGACCTATATTCTACAATGTAGAACAGTTGCGACACTCATCCAGAATTTTCAGGGCTATCATTGTGTGTAAAATGGTTTAGGACTTGAAGCTTTAGAACGGATGGAGTTAACTTAATTTCTCGCTATCTGTCTCGCAATCGTCGACATTGCATAGCGATCGGGACAACGGAATAGCACAAAACGCATTTGTGTGAAGCGCACACAGAGTCGAGTAGTTTACGCCGATGCATGACTAGGGTGACAAGGGAGAGATTCGAAAGAGGAATGTCCCGCAATCGATTCTTTAGAGCGCGCGGTTGGCCTGGTATCGCGTCCAACAGAACGCCGGATAATTGAAATACCTGACGGCAGTCACATGAGACATGATTGGGTTCGGGAGCGCCGTACAACTACCTAACGTAAACATTTTGATGAAATGTTTGTCATGATTTAACGGTTTTCTTTAACAGCCACTAGGTTTCCTGCTCTGTGACGTGTGTGGTTTATGACAGACAATTTATAACTTGTTATTTTAATACATTTTGTGCATATTACTTCCGCTTACGGTGACTTTGTGTAACCTTCTGCTGATCTTACAATATTGTATTCGAAACATGTTTCTTACATGCAAAAGTTAATGTTAAATGGTTATTTCCAGAAAACATTGCCTACCATGTCTGACGGTACACATAAGCGGTTTTACTTAGCTTTTCATAATTTATTTTCGCTGTAAACAAGAAAATTACAGAAATCAAAATTTAACAAGCCAAAATTTACACCCATTCATGTCGACACAGTAACAGATGACAACATAAACACAGTTGACACATGACAATCAAAACCGATTAAGTTATTTGCCTTGTATAGTTGTACAATTCACAATACAAATGATTGGACAACAGCAGCGACATGAACGCTCCACTTTAACCGCATTAGCTTCGATAATAACCCCCATACTTACTATTTCAACCGCTATGGGTATAAATCCTGATCATTCATCAAACTTCACGTATTTTAGCCATTCAATACTAAACTACTGCCCTGCCCTTTGTCCGTATTGTGACACGACGAAGAACGAGATGATATTTCATATGAGACGACTTTTCAAACACTCGTTGTTTTTATTCCCCGTTCTATTCAACGCGGTTCAGAGCCAACGCTGCCCGAGCACGTATTGTACATAATATTGTACTGTAATTCGATATTGCCGCTATGATAATACTCGGAGTTATGTTTATACTAAGGAATGTCACGTATTACCGAACGCAATTCATTCAGTTCTGTTTAATTGGACGCAAATGACACGCTGTAGGAATGGGGTTTTTTTATAAACATCTTTATTAAACACGTTTGTGAGATGCATTTCGTCTGCTTTTAGAATTAGTATTACTAACTAAGCATTTTAAACGAAGAAAGATTTCGTACTGTAGAACCAAATTTTGAACAAAACAGACGCTGTCGATAAAACTTTCATTTATTTGCCTTACGACGTTCTTGAAAGTTTCTACTAAATTCAAGCTCCCTGCTCAAAATGGCGAAAAAAAAACAAGTTGTTTTAATAACGTTGCAATGAATACACGTCTAGACTAGACACATGTACAGCTGTTCAGCTCAATTCAACGTTAACATGAGCTATTAGACGGGCACATCTCTATTACTGACAACTCTGTTATAGCTACGCGGCGAGGTCTAGATTAATCAACCACTGTCTACTGCCATGGCTGACGTAAACCTCTAATGTAAACCTGTTGATTCCTTAATTCTGTCCTATATTACACTGAATAACGAAACATCAGATTAATTATTGCAAAAGGTCGTGATAACTTTGAAGATGTAATTGAAAATAAGACCGGTGTTAAATATGGAAGGAATGAAGAACTAAAGGATACAATTGAACACTGAAATGGAATTGAAGACGAAATTAAATGAAGACCTGAGTATGCGTTTCGATAACGCATTTTATAAGGTCTCAAAACCTTTTTATTGCAAAGATAATTTAATCATTCAAAAACGTCCAACGATATCTTTGCCATCCTAAGCTCTTGAGGAAATTAATGAGGTCAATAACACCAGAAAAGAAATTAAGGATAACAAATAACAAAAAAAAAACCATTAAGCTAGCCAAATAAAACTAAGTTAGGATAAAACCAGCGCTACGGAAAATAATTTCACTATTGATCCGAAGCGGCTAATGCGAAATAGGAAAGAGTAAAAGGAGTTTTATTCAACCGAACCAAATCTCAAAGCTGGACAAAACAGAGTGCAGCCACTAGCTAAGCGGGTTACGATACGATATACACCGGCAAAGGTTATAAATACTGGATATTTTTTGTTGTTTTTTTTTTATGGGTTCACCGTGTCATGAGCCGGCAAAGGGGTGATATCGGGTGGATTGGCAGATACATCAAGCTGTCTGAAAATGTTTAGTGGTTATCTATTTGGTCATTCATGAGTTGCTATTGTTATTGTATCGTTACTTATAAGCTTAAGTCCAGTTTTGACATTATCAAAATTCCAACTTCGTCTGCGTCACATAATGCAATTAAATAATATTGCGACTATAAATTGAGCTGTAAGCTATCCTATCTTTCAAGTTGGATCAAACTACACACGGTGCGCAAACTTGATTAAAATCGGTTAAGTAGTTTAGTAGTCCATCGCGGACAAACAACGTGACGCGAAATTTATATATATTAAGAAGAAGATTATAATATTAAATTCTTCCAACACAATCGAGTGGATTTTTATATAAGAAGCGATTCTACAGTTAATTAAATTGTGTATGTTGTGTTAGGAATCCAACATATCGATTCTTTTGAAGATTTATGCAGCAATAAGACTGATTTAAAGGGTATCATCATGTACACATGTAATACATGTAATAGTGATTAGATTAGTTAACCTTTATTAAAACAACATAACTGAAAGCTTTATTATCTTGCTTCATAAGAGTTTTTTCATGAGCTTTTAAATTATCAGCTTCTTTCTGATTGTGAGGATACAGGGACTGTGATCAGCGAAAATTATTATTAATAATCATATCATATACCTTTTTTTTTTACGGGTGGGAAATCATCAAATGACTTCTCCCGCTCTGGGCAGAGCGGAAGGGAGTGTCAAGGCTTGTACTGACTAAAACCCATCCATGATCCTTCCTTGCCCTTGGTGTTCCAGGGCCGCGGTATCACTTTCGAACAGTCCCGCAGTCCTGACAGGCATCGGCCCTTGCGGGCCCCTCCCTGTTTGCTGACATCTCTTTGAGGCGCGCGTGGAACACGACCGCGCCGTCTACACGGCCTGTCGTCAAAAGACGGACGGACGGCGAGCTAGCCCATTACTCACCGTCCACGGGTTCGATCATATCATATACCTGGAAGTTCCTAAAATAAATTCATAGCTCATATTACCTGTCATATCAACTGAACTTTTAGTCGACTTAGAGCTTCAGTTAAATTCACCTTGTCAGAAGAACTACAAGGTTATGACCTCAACACCACCTTATGACTAAGACCACAACGATTAGGATTGTTATGTCCTAATCGTTGTGGTCAATAAATTAGTAGGGACGTAGCTATATGTATAATAAGACAGTGAATTCGGCGCGCAATGCATAGTTGATGCGCACGCGATGCCAGTGGACATACAATATTTACCTAAGACAACAGACAGACAATGACATCATCGGTTAAACGTACTGGATCATGTTTGCGTACATAATGCTCTAATTTGTATTAGCATGAATGCTTCATACATTTAGGTGTGACAGATACACACTTGAGTAAAATTGTAAGTCGTTATCGCAACGTTTGTCTAGACTTTTCATTAGAAGTGGTATATTTCTATTCTTTTAGCAAACAAGCAACTAGTTTATTTGATAGCGATACGAAATTGTTATCTATAAACACTACATTAAGGAATTGTTAAGTGTTAACATATTAGTGCTAGAATTTCCAAATTATAATATTGATAGCATTAACGAGTACACAATATTAACGTAACCAGCAGAAAACTACCGCTATCAAAATTGCTATTCAAATAGACACATCAGAAAAACAGGATTGTTTTCCGTAACATACAGTATCTAATAAAGAATCTAGCAATAAGATAAGAGAAAAAAGTTATTGTCACATCGAGAAAAACAAGGTGCGAGTAGAGATGGCATATATTGCAAGCACTGCATTCCTAATTTATTTACATGAAACTCATTAGTTCATTACGAGTTTTCGAATTGCAAATTGATGACGTGTCCAGTCAATCCAGTTTTATAGACGCATTTATCCTTGCAAGTCATCATTCGAAACGAGTGCCGCAAGGGACTATCTTCGGCCCGCTTTTAATTGTAAATAAGAAGTTTATATGCTTGACATGGTAAATCTTTGTTTATTGTCATAAACTCCGCTTATGAGATAAAAAGGTTAAAGCAAATAAAAGAGGGTGACAACGACAAAGGTTCAATATTTATACTTCTTGAATTTAAGGACAGTGCAGAGGAAAATCCTGTTACATTTATGAGTTTTACGTAGTTTATTTCTTTAGTGATGATGGTTCCAAGAAAATTTAACACAAACTTAGCTAGAAAATGAAATCATTTCCTTGCCAGTATGTAAAATGTCGCTGTCGCTGGACGCGAGTCGCACGGGACCAGTCAATGTGGCGACACTTGGGGGAGGCTCATGTCCAGCAGTGGACGTCTTTCGGCTAAAATGATGATGATAATGTAAAATGTCAAATACAAAACCAAATCTAAATGCAAATCCAATCCGAAGAAAACAAAAATCCAAAACCAAACCATCCATCCAACCAACCAACCAACCAACCATCCAACCATCTCCAATGTCAAGGAAAACAGGAATAGAGTTTCATTACAGTTCACCTTAACCTTAGACACTACAAACTTCGTAAATATGCTACTACATTATTCACTTCAGAAAAAATATAATACTTAACTGTTTGCTTACAAAAAAATACTACTTTTGTATTTAGAGAAAAAAAAACCTATAGATTTTTCACCTTGAAGTATGGAAATGCGTATCATTGTGATCAACATTTACTTGAATACCGGTCCTGATATTATATACTTGTAGGTAACAACAACATACATTTACTAAAATAAAAAATCACGACAAAGAATATTGGTATCATTCAGGCGAATACATCAGAGATTACAGGGGTTCATACATTTTAATCAGTTTGTATGAGACACGTGCATTCGAAGCTAGATAAATGTAAAACGTATAGGAAAACAATCGAACTTTTTTATCGCACGTGTTATTTACATGAGACAAGGTACCGTATCGCGTTGTCTAATTTACATATTGTTTGATTTGAATCGGAAACACAGCATAGTAAATAACTATGTGTGCGTTCATTTTACCAGTATAACCGATTATTTTATCATCATCAATAATAATAGAATTGACTTCAGTATGATAGTTTTCTTCATTAAATCGTATTGGACTAGTTAATGTTAATGATATGCCAAGTTTCCGTACTGAACAGAACTAATATTAGACCTTCGCAACCCTAAGTGGAACCAGGTCAACTGTAATGACCTCTTATTTCTTCTACAACATAATGACTCCTTTTCCTCAAATGTCTTCAACCCAGAGACAAGCTGCTAACACACTCTACATTTCTCCATTATTTCTACACGACCATGAATCAGCAAAAATATATCTTAATGGTATTCCTTAGTCCAAAATGAAATTGTCATCGTATTTAATAAGCCATGAAACATCCCCAGTGAACTATTCCAAGCTGCCTTTCAGACAATAACTTAATACTTATGTCATCACAGCGTCGACGTCACGAATACATTAGTAAGTGAAAGCGTTGAAATTTTATTAAATTTTTCGTCAACATGGCGTATCTAAATGTCGACGTGCAATGTAAACGTATTGAAACCATTGTTTAAGCCAACAACTCAATACCAAATGGAAAGTTGCTTAGGATAACTATTGTTCCTTCTTTGCCTCTTGATCACAACAAAAAATAAATTCGCTTGTCTAAACAGATTAAGCCCAAATTAATGTTTAAAGAGGTCGGTGTGCGTAGTCAACGGTTGCGCGATGTAAGCGTTATCGATGGGGATCAACAAACGTGATTTATCTAATTAGTTAAACAATTTGATGAGCGACTGGTTCATTTGGCTGAGTCTTCTTAGCTGCGTTATGTGAATTATCATTTTGATTTACGACTGTTGATTTCTTGGTGTTGAATGGTTTGGTGAGTTTAGTATTTAGTTCAGAAGTCAGTACGGATGCAGCACAAGGATATAATCTAAATAAAACAGACAAACACACAATATAAAAGATAGAAGAACAGTAGAAGTAGAAAACGAGAAACTTTATGATATGCTCGGACGTGCAAATGAGGGCAATTTCATTAAAGACGAAGTAAACGTAAATCAGTCGCTTTGTTAGACCAGGTACATAATTCTATCAGAGAAAAAAAAATGTATCAACGGTGATTTAGTACAATTTACTCACGTCGCGTCACCGCCATCTTGAGAAAACTCCGAATAAAAATATGAAGACACTCCCGAGTTGCGGAGTATCATTTGTTAAATGTCTGACGTGAGATGTGACACACATGTCGTTCTATTAAAACCATTAGTAATGTAGTACGATCACGATTTCCTTAACGCATTACGTAGTAGGTATTAACTGTGATGCTATGCTTGCGCATATCGTTTCAATGACCGTTCATGATAAACTTCGTGATAAACCCTCCCAACGATTACACTAATAAGAGGAATCAATATTGATTGTGCTATGTTATAGAAACACGGTCCCCGATTATGGATATTTGTTCTCGCGCCAACTGACAAGTAAACAACAAATCAGTGTGTTGGTATTTATACTTTATATTATTTATTCAATAAGAGGAAAGACACTAAAAAACGAATTTGTTTACATAAACGTAGATCTACATAACAAGAAATGAGATTATAATATTGCCAGCTGAGAGGCTAAACCGTACAAAAATTCCTTCTCACGGCACAACGGTACCAACGCACGCGCACGTTGCTAAGGTCATTGCGACAAAATCGTTGTCTCTTTCCGACTTTTCGTTTTTGTTTTAAAGTGCAAGCGAGACAAACGTCAATGCAAATGAGCCGCCGGAAAAAAACGATCATTTGACTCACTGTGCGACTCGCAGTGATTGATTAGATGCACCTTCTTCTGGAATCGGCGTTTACTTGGAATCGGACGAGTCTGCTCGCCTCCATTGTTTGTCCATTTCGACATGGCTCCACATTATTACAATGGTTCTCCTTTTGCTGGACGATGGAGCAATAAATACATCGTAAACTTAGTGCGCGCACATAAATTCCTGTACCGGACTCATAATGCGAGTATTTGATGATAGCGCGCTGTCTGGATGCTACACCAGAAATTCTCAAGAAACATACTCTATATGAACTATGTTATTCATCATTATGTTTGTGGTCAAAGTTAAACAGATCTATCTAAATGGTAATTTACTTTAAGTACAATTTTATTATAATGGTAATAAGTTGAAAACTCATTAGCATTAAAACAAACGTCTACACGTGGCTCCATCTATCGCCTTCACAGAGCACTTCTTATGTTTACAGTTGTTTGGCAATGACCATTTACGACAGCGGTATCAATGGTAGAACAATTACAAATTCTAGCAACACGTGACGTGTATTTAGTTACATAAACAAGTAAAGAAAAAATAGAAGAACATAGCTGTTAATAAATTAAACTCTTTAATGCCCATGTTTACTTTCACAGTTCACGGCCGCAATCAGTATCGGTACGCACGTAGTCGCGTCGTCTCCTTCTTGCTTGTTAGAATTTCCATTTAGGACTTGCTACTCTGTCTCTGTCTGGTGGTTTCAGTGTAGTGACTGAAACTTTACATAACCGCGGCGGCTACTTACTACATGTTGTGCTGGTGCCAGTCCGTTTATCATGATTATGACGCTATAAAATAATTATTTTATCTCGTGTTTGAATGGCTTATCGTGGACGAGTTTTCAAACTTTACTTATTTAGTCAAATGTACGTGTTAATGAGCGTATCATATACCGTAATCTAATAATCTTTGAGAAGGACGAAAGAATCTGTTCGTTGAAATTTTAGCTTTCTTTAGACACTAGTTAGATGCTTCAAATAAACAGCTAAACAAACAATACAGAAAAACAAGGAAAATTGTCAAAGTAAATACATATATGAATACGATATCATATTATCATACATATGGATTTATTGAAATATCGTAGATAGCGAGGGCTTCGTTTATCACCACAAAAATCAAAACAATGCAATTAATTAGCCTACATGCGAACAGTACACGAGCCCCACAAATCCAGCGAAGTAATAATTGCAAATGATCTAGTAAAGGTATTGCACGGTCGTACATCGCAATATAATTAGAAATTAGAAAACGCGCAACTTTCACGTAATTGATGCTCCTATAGTACGCACCTGTGTCGGTGACTGAATAAGCGAAACTAATTATGAGCCGACAACTGCACCAATACACGGACAATCTACAAAGAAATCTTTACCGCACAGTTCAATGATCAATACTTAGAACAATGTTGATGATACTCTTAAAAGAATCGACCAATTTAAAGGGACGTCAACGAAATTACCTAGACGAGATAAATCGTCTTTAAGGGTTAACAAAATAAGAAAAGTTGTTAAAAATCATCCAATAGTTTGACGGGTCAACAGCCACAGAAAAACGGACAAATGTGCCAATGAAACATGTTTTAATAAAGTAACGCTAATAGATGTAAACGAATTACGTTAAACAGATATTGGTGGCGGAGTTGACTTACCGGCTCGACTCGAGCATCATTTTGTGTGGCCTGTAAACAGAAAAATAAATACTTTAGCAAAGGGAGACAATTACCAACTAAATTACATACACACATTGCACACATTTGTATGTAAATAACTAGCGACCCGCCCCGGCTTCGCACGGGTGCAATGAAGATATAAACCTTCCTCTTGAATCACTGTATCTATTAAAAAAAACCCGCATCAAAATCCGTTGCATAGTTTTAAAGATTTAAGCATACATAGGGACAGACAGCGGGAAGCGACTTTGTTTTATACTATGTAGTGATGATGAGAATATGCACACTTGGATGTATAACCGTATCGGAGCGTGAGCACTGAGCCTGTGTGCGAAAACAATAGATCATTAACAAAAGTAAATCATGTTTTATGAAAACTTTAGTACGACAACCTAGCGATCGGTAATAATCTGGAAAAGGTTGCAGACGTTTAACCATCAGGTATTAAGCGATCACCTCGGGCAGAATATTTATTATATTTTGTATAACCCAAAGTGTATTTTATAGAGGCAATCTTTCAGATGGATTATTTTATGATGGCGTGTATCTTATTTTAAGTGCGTTTGCTTTGTGAGGTGTTTCAGTTTTTCAGAATCGTGTTTAGCAAATTATCTTTGTGGTAGGGTGAACAAGGTTAAATTCCCTGATAAGCTAATTATGTGGTTAGTCAAAGTTGATGCTATATGAACTAAGCGGTTCGCTATGAAAACCTCGTTTCAACGTCTTCACTAAAGCTGTCGACCTAAATAATACTTTGTTATTATACAATTACTTCAAGGTTTGCCAGTAGATGTTACTGTATTAATTTTCGCTTGAACTAAGTTATTGTTTATTTAGTTACTAGAGTTATTATTTATTTAGGTTAGTAGTTATTACTTATTTTGTTTATCAAGAAACCTGAGACCTAGACCACGAGACCACGCTAATGAAAGTAAGCATGCTCTAAATAAGCTATTATAATATTTATAGCCTCTACAAAAAAACTGATATCATCAAAGTATACGAAAACATTTACATCCACTTAGTAACTACAGTTTACAACAGTAACAAATAAATACTATCCAATAACAACACTACAATAGATAAAGACGCACTCGAAGGAAATAATCCATAAATAGTAACAATTAATATGTATGAGAAAGCAGACACTGCGGAAACCTAACACGCATATCTGATAATCACGTCACGCGAGGGATATTCCACTCACCATGTATAACCTCACGAACATCGTCAAGGTCGCGAAGGTCATTGCATTGTTGACTCCGATGGCAACGCCTGTACCGTTCCATACACGGCCTTATCTGTTATTAATCGCCGATAATTTTGGAGGCTCTATAGCTGATATAATACATTATCTTGTGAGATATTACACGATTCTTTTCTTCCAGTTCCGAATTGCTTTGTGCCATATTCTTTTTTATGGCAACGAAGATAGTAGTTCGACCATAAATAAATACTACTATTGCTTCTTTCAAAGCCGATGTTTTAAACGTCGAGGTTTTGTGTGATATTGATTGCTGCAAGCCAGGTCACTGGCGTAAATTCCTAAATGAAAAGTCCATAAAACCACTTCGGGAAATATGTAGACTGCACAGGAACAATTGGTCACAGGGAACTCGGAACCAGTCCCTACCGTCATAGCACCTATCACTTTTAACCGCATCCTGTCATCCAGTTGTGCGGTCGAGTCTACGCCACACGAAATGTTCACTTTCAAATCACAGAAGTCATCATAATTTTCAACTTTTTTCACTCAACGGCTAGCCGGTAACTATAAAACCGCATATGAGCCATAAAACTGAAATAAAATATACGAATCAAACACAATTGGGCAGTTTTGGGTTGAAAATAAGTAAAAATATTTGTAGCATTATTCAGAGATTTGCGAATCTGTTTTGCATGAAGTTAACGTAGCGGGCGTAACCTGAATCAAATGAACATACTCGTACAAGAAACTAAGCACTCAATCATACCATTTACTAATTGCACCACTGCCCAGCAATAAATCAGCTGGCAATAGAAAATGCAACAATCGCCGGGCCATCCATGTCGGTGGCTATCTGACATCGTAGAACAGGTAAAATTGCAATTGCCTGAACTCTCTTCGGACAAGTCGCTCTAAAAAGGTTCAAGCAATTTTGGATCTTCTCAGTACCGCCATAACTTAGCATCACCCATCTAAAAACATACAGTGGCCAAGCTAATCTGCACTCTATACCCAAAACGATAGTGTGTAGTGAATTGGTAGCTGTCTGGCTTATGAATGAGGATGTCGGTATTCCACAAAGAGCAGTAGAGGGAAAAAACAGTTTGAAAGGCAAAACTTCGGATCTGCAAAAAATTTGAACATCATCGAGAAATTATTGTTTTGTAAATGAATGTGTGTGTGTTGTTGATATTGTACAGAACTATAGACTGCTTCTGTTACGGAAAGAAAAACTGTTCTCATAAAAAAGGTTCCATTGTTTCGTTCTATTGTCAAGTAATAAAAAAACTTAAAGCGCTGTAGAAGAAGGTGCAATTTATTAAAATTCGCATATGAATTGCAAATGAAGAAGAAGCTCTCAGCTACCTCGACGCTATGATTCAACAGGCATTTCGCAATGTTTGTACATACTTAGTTATTAAATTCAAAATTGATAATGTTTATATCTCGTGCTTTCAATTATTAAAAAAAATCCTTGTCTTTCCTCCGAATTATCTCAATTCACCATTCCCATTTTACTCAAGTTAAGAGCCTTTTTACATCGCCTGTCGGCTCAATGGTCTGTAATTTTGTTTTGATGAATTAGCCAAACGACGGGATAATAATAATTGAGGATGGACAGTCGACGCCGAAACCGTTCGAGCTTCGAGCCCTCCAATTTATAGCGGATGTATCGAAAGCTTTTTGCAAATAAAAATATGGAATTTTCGGAATGAGTTCATCGTTCGCTTGATCGCGTTACCGACCTTGACGTTTAGATGTCGAAGAACTGAGTATAATATAAGACAATAATATACTTTCTACCGAAAGTTTTCAAGATACATTAGCTACCAGGAATTCTTCACTCAACTTATTACTCGACTTTTATTGCATTGCTTTGTGTACCTCGCAGTTCTTCTGCATCGAAAAAGTATGTTCCATTGACCATTGACATTGTTCGTTCCTGTTAAGTAAACAGGAACGAATGGTCACAGTATAAAAACTTTCTGAAATGTTTCTCGTGCCACTCAAACCTTGTGCGGAAATGTCCAGCGGAATGGAAGAAAATAAGCAAAATCAACAGTACAATTAAAAATGAGGTCAATGACAAGAAAATAAAAAAATGCAGTTGCAAATTTGGTATGGTCGACGTCGGCGCGATAGTAGATGGCAGTGGAAAGAATATCTCTAGGGTCTCATTAGCAAAGCGAGCGAAGCATGCTGCGGTTAGGGAGACAGTCGCACCGAACAGCACTTCTCGTACGAAGAGCCTTATTAGTAAGCGGATGAGTGTTCTGTCTATTTGTTAATGTTGGAGTGGTCTACGCTACAAAACTACCTCCATCACGGATTAAATGTCAGCTCTTTGTCTAAGTTACAAAATGCAATTCAAACGTTGTCAATAACATTATGCTCATCAAACTAAGGGAGATAGACGAAGTCCTCCCGTAACGATCATATAATAAAATCAACGTAGAGCAGCTGAAAAGAAACCGGGCAAACTTATAAACAAATAGCGGAGACGGAGAGCCCGCTGAATTCTGAACAAGTAAGCTTTTTACCCAATATGGCATCAAATGCGGAAAGCAGTTGTGTACAAATAATCATAATAATTATTCTGTAATTGTTGTTCAGCGTAGCGTATCAATGCGATGCATGCACGTGTCGAAGGAGCAGGGGGTTTGTACACTGTCGGCCTCGGTACAATTTACGACAAACTTCGCTAATTCCATATCCGAGTGGAGCAGTGTAATTAGTGTGTGTGCGCGCAACCGATCGGTTGTAAACATATAACCCTGCTTCAGACACAACCGTCATGTAAATCAAAGAGCAAACAGTAACGACTCGTCGAGATTACCAGTTGGATGCGTGCGCTGCGCTTAGGCTTTAATGTGTGCTAACGTGTGAAGCCGTCCTAGATAACAATGTACTTGTCACTGCACTAGCTCAGATAAACTAGTTTTCTATTGTGTATTTTGTCTAAAAGAAGGTGAGATTATTAATTTGTTTTGAAGTATTGAAACGGGTGTACGAGGACATGTTTATAGCTCATTTTGCGCAAGCTGTTGCGTCAAATTGAAAAATAAGAATGGTTACAAAGAACGATAACTTGTTCGCAGAACCGGTATATGAAAAATTCTAAATCGTCTAATATTAAAAATGCGATGAATAAAAAACACGCATCATTATGAATGAAACTAGATACAGTGAGAAAAACACAACAATATTTAAATGTTAATTAATCAGTTTGGACGGCAAGCGTGCAAGCGCTGCTGGAACTGGTAGCGAGCGACCACCCGGTCCGACCAGACTGGTTGCCTTCGTCGACCTTGCAGCTTTCGATTCTGCACACTATCGATTAACTACCACTATACATTTTGCTACCAATTCGCTTTTATGCTAAATAGACTTTCGCTGGATGTCGGCTGATGTGTATCAATCAGTTGGATTTGTTCATTCGTATAAACGGTCTCAAAAAAGATTGTTACATTGAGCACTAACGAGAGACTAATTGGTCTACGACTATCACTATGGTGATTTGCAAACGGATTGGATTTGTCGACCGCATTTTGTTGTTATGCGTCTTCAAGAGGATGCTCATAACTCTCATTTATTGCATGATTAACCTCGACCTTTTTCCTGCCTCCATTGTATTTAGTATCGAAATTTCCCACATTGTTTACAATTTTAATATCATAATGTATTACAATTCTGAGACATCAAACGGCGCAATTACGCTGTGATTGAATTCCATTATGGACGCGATTACATTTGAAATAAACTTAAACCAATGATGATTACATTTGTTATTATAATATGAAAATTGTAAGAAATATACGATTACAAAAATAGTTTTTGAATAGGCTCTGAGAAATTAAAAGAAATTAAAGATTTTGTGCGCAACTAACACGCACCGGTTTTTGACCTAGATAGAAGACTGTTCTGTTCTTGTCAGAATTTAGTATTCATTGTGTTAGGTAATTAGGATCTTATTTTCTTAATACTGTGTTATTCAAATATTTGGTCAGTTCAATGCAATTTATTTTATAACCTACTCTTAGCGGAATGCAGTCTCATCTTCATCACAAGAGTTTTATTTAAATTTGCACATTCTGTATACTGCTACGGCATCATTGATACCAGTAAAGAATTCTTTGTTTCTTACAGTATTGGGGACCTAATAATAAATCCAGCGACAAAACTAGTTTATGTAGTATGTTTGTTTAGTTAGTCCCGAGCGCATCCTCAGACATTACATTTAAAAGCAATTCCAGAAATAAGATCCAATGGATTTACGATCGATTAAAGTGTTCATTTACATAACTATGGCGTTTCGATTTGTTTTTATTAAGCGAAATATTTTTAACTTGAATAAATGTGCGTCTGCGAGCCGGTGAAATACTGCTCAAAGTTAATACGGGTTGCTTAATAATTGCAATGCTTATTTACTTGTATTTTGTAATGGAATGCATGTGTAGATAAGTTTTGTAAGTAAAGCTGATGAATAGTGCAGTGAAATTGATACAGGACAATGATAAATAACCGTTGACCATTAAATACAAGAGATGAATCAGAAAGAGAAGAAACAAAGGAAATAGCCTTAAATTTAGAGACAGATAATTTGTTACAAGCGTTGATCCAATGTCGGCAGCAGTCAACAGAAGTGATGTAACAACACATAATTAAGGCAGGGATAGGGATAACAAGTTGAGCGAGCCATCAGACACATCATTGTTACCAAGTCACATTACACCTTTTGTGCGCAAAGCTATCGATTCCCTACTTCGTTACCGTGTCCCAACTGTGAATTAACTTTTCCCAACACACCACACGAGTACAGTCGAGGAGCACATTCATAGAGTTTCCAATCAAAATGTAAATTTCAACCCAACTATATTACATTCATACATTCATTTGTTGGCAGAAACTGAGAGTGAGGTGAAACGTATTGTATCGGTCTCTTCATTACAACATTTCTTTATTGCAGGGTAGGCGAAAATCGCGACTACTCTGTATTTGGACATTTTTTACTCGGTAAGTAAGTTCTGAAACAGTTATTGCCATAACAGAGGCTATTTGTCAAATTTATTGCGCTTCCGCACTCACAACAGTAAGTTACTACCTATTTAATAGCCTGTTTTATATATCGTTTTTGCAATCAAATTTTTGAGTCCAAAAATTTACAAAACGAGTATTAAAGGTCGAGGATAATCCTTCAGCTGAAGTTATTTCAAAACTAAACTATTTGGAATAATGATAACTGTTATTTCACTCGGCTGTCATTTTTATTCATAATGACTAGGAAAGCTCCAACGATATGTTTGTTTGAAAAATTACGTGAAAATTTCCAGTTAAACTAGCCGTAATATCAGCTCATATACCCATGACACATCACACGCAATCATAGCGTAAATTTGCGTCGAGCGACGTCCACTTGTCATCGGCGCACACGACATACTCCTTCCTTTATTATCATATCATTTGTGCCCACTACAATAAATACTGTACAAACTGACACAAATTACTCAGCTAATAAAACCAGGGGAAAAATCTCTATTGACATCTTGAAGTCCAATTATAATTTTTACTCTAGTGATCATTTACCATACGATTATTTGCAGTTTAGCGGTCATTGAACTGTAGAGCTTATGCAGTATGTGTCTTTGAACAGTGCCAATGTTGTACTTACGAATAGTGTTGGCACGGCTTGAAACACTGATGACACAGGAAGAGATAAGAACTTGACGAATCCTCCTGCTTTTGTAGTACTTCTACTTTAATATTTTCTTCTTAAGATCCATCTTGTAAGTATAATGTTGAAATTGAATAGAACACGTCATCAGTTCATTTAAGTTTGCCTGTGGTGGTCTGGAGCATCATAGATACGAGTCGACCGCGAGTTCGAGTTACCGTCAACAACATTTGTTCGAAATCAGGTCAACCGCTTCAAAATCCGCATCAGCTTTCATGTATCGAAATTATATTTAGAATCTTTTAACACTTTCATCATCATCATTTCCGCCGAAAGACATCCACTGCTGGACATAGACCTCCCCCAATTGTCGCCACATTGTCGTAACACTTTAAAACGAACAAAAAGATTATCTACATTGAAATAAAATTGGGTTATTCATAGCTGTTGTCCTTATTGACAACCAATATGTAAATTCTTGTGCACATAAGGCAAATAAAATATAGGTCGATGACGAATAAAATGGCATAAAAGTTGATGTGACATTTTTATGGCATTATAAATCTAAATTCCAAGGTTGGAGGCCTAGTGAGGTTATCGTATGGGCAGAATATTTGTCTTGTATCGAAAATAGCAATTACCTTGAGCATAAAGATTGGAGCGTGAAGTCCATCAATCATGGCGATCGGCGGCCATGACAATAATGGAATTTATTAAACATGTCTATAGCAAATTCGCAACGCTTTCAAATTTCGTGGAGAACGCGTCTCGTAGGCCGCTCAGGGCGCCCTGGACGTGAGCCAACAACTCTACCTACTTCAATCTTTAATGCATTTCAACTATTTAAGACTATTTTACTATAGCAATGTACACAAACACACAATATCAACTCATTCTTCGATTAACTGACATGATAAGGTGTCATTTGACGCTACGTTATGTAGGCTATAAAAACGCGATATTGAGCAAGCCTATTGCGAAACTTTCATAATTAATTTTAATAATCTTGTTCCAAGTTACCTGTGTATTTGCAAATATATTTGTACGTACAATAGTTACTTATACGCCCTATATCGGTAACCAGCGATGATGTCACCTCGATACTACAGCGAATTAAGCGTGCACTATAAAAGCTAGTGTTGCCATAAAGCCGACACAAAAGCGACCGCTAAATATGGTATTTTAATAATTATCATTCCGACTTAGGTTATTATTGTCAGTTTGTACGGACCGGCTGCGTTCCCACTAAAACGTTACGCAACTGCCGCAGTAAAATAACTTGTTCGAGATTGGCAGAATTAATATCACTCCTTAGGTGGACTTGAAATTAAATTTTTATTGTTATAATTAAAAAATGTCATAAAAACGGTGTGGCATTCGTGGATGGTTAAATAAAATTTATGGTTGTAAACGCTAACAATTTTCCACGAGCGGCGGGTCTGTCGCGACTCGTGCTGTCAGCGGCGATATTTCAAGATAAGCTACTTGGCCGTACGCTTCGCTCCTGTGTTCTGTTCCCACGCGGCCACGCAACAAATAACAACACTCAACATTACCGAATCATTTATAAAATGAGCCACTTCAAATTGAGAGACGTGCGCGTGAATTTATTGTACATTAAACTGCTACGAAGTAAATAGTGTAACGCAATGGACCGACTTGTCCATTCTATCAAAGTTGACCTACAAACATTGATTAAGTGATTTAACAGTTTGTTCAGAACGGTAGAACACTCGTTAATCTTTATCAGAATCGTATCGTACAACGTAGCTATTGATTGAATTACTTTAGTGAGGCAAGGCTATCATTTCAAATTGTAGGTACCAGGATAATATCGCAGTGAGGAGTAACGGAACCCAGTGTGTGTGGCGGGCGGCGCGTCGCGGTCCTCGACCCGCGCCGGCGGCGGCGGTGACGGCGGCGGCGCAAACCGCCTTGACCTGCGAACTCTTGCTGGCTTCCTATTGCCCACTGCAAGCCTAGTACTCGAACCCGATTATAAACGAACAAAGCCGATTTAATACGAAGTGGCCTTCTCGCAACTCATTCGTCTTCGAAGGCGCATTTATCGTTTGGAGGGTCAATAGCTCTAGTGTGTGCAGTTTTATTGAGGCCATTTTAGCCATCCATTAAAATATTACTCTACTAAATTCAATCGTATGGGGGCTACGAAGTGATAACTATAAAAGCTAATCGATTAATATTTTGAGTGTTCGTTAAATGAGGCCCAAGTCCACGTATATTAGCATCATAATTGATGTTTATTAACGCGTGTGAGAATCGTGAGCCACATTTAATGAGTCGATCGGTCACTAAGCTACTTGATACATGATTGCGCACGGACATTGCTTGTGAAACAATAGTCTCACTACCGCTTTTAAACTACGAGTCTCGACAGCGAATGATAAACAGATGTCGAAACAAATTGTGAATTCATGACGGCGGAGACGAATTGTTAACTACCACTTACTTTTTGTTTTATAATTTAAATATTCCACTTAAATGTGCCAAGATTTTAGTAACTATTTCGATTCAGGAGGTTTTGAGTGATGAATGAAAATTATTATCATTGTAAACACTCATTTATGTAATTGAGGGACATAATGAGAAAATTGCCCAGTAGCAGCCAAACATGTTTGAAAGCCTTCACCATATCAATGATCGTGTTTGTTTTCTGGCAGGCCAAGTAGTACTACAAAGCAAGGTAATGGCAGCAAGGCAGTTCTCACCGCCTGGAGCCAATTACAGCACACACTGGGTTCAAAAACCGCATTACTCAAGTAACATCAGTTCGCTACTCGCCTACGACCACCATAGTAACCTATTTTATAGTCAGTCACATTTGCGCGGGACGATAATCAGCTGATCGAGGACATCCTGTTTTTTTCTCATGGCGACACAATTATATTGTAGTTAGAAAACAAATTAAGGGGATCGGGGAGCGTGTTCACAAGAGGAGGAATTTTCCCAGCTGTGGGACATCGTCGGCATCGATAAGATTAAATTCGTAACCCAGTTACCACCACAAGCGGGTTTAGTGATACTATGTACAACTTGAATTGGTAGATAACGATTGTCGACCATATAAGGTATGACGATCGGACAAAGATGGATGCGGAAGGCCAAAAATGGCAACTCCTGACATGCTTTTGAACAGACCTTGATACAGTGTTGGATTAGTTTGAAGAGAGAAAGATATCAGTGATATTATGCTTAACCTTGTTCTGTGTTCCAATGATTATAAGTATAAAAGCATATGAAGAGGAAAAAAGAAATTATATTCCTACCAGTCCGCTTTCTTCAATTTATCAAGCATCCAAATAGTCAATCAGTTCTTTAAACCACGCCCAGGTTATCAAATGTCAGAACTTTATTTCTAGGCCCAAAGAAGTAACCTAAACCAAAACTTTGAAAAAGAAGTCAACTTCAAGCATTAGCCTACAATCGCGCTACACAACGTTGCGTACACGCAACCGCATAACGGTACGCGTGCATCGCCGGATACGGTGCGCTCGCGACGTGCGCGTCATCCGGCCTCCTACGGACCCGTACGTCACATTCACGACAACATCAATCATCGCGGCCAATTGCGAAGCGTGCCGATGCTGAATGATCTCAATCTTCCTGGACAATACTGATTTTCTGACACGAGTATTCTTGAAGAGGATGCTCTCTATCGTAGACCTTCTTGTTTTTTGATTCTGCCAATTGCAGTTCTAGACTAGGTTGTATTTAAAGTGCTTTCCTCTGTCATTCATCATTGTCTTCCATCACGCTATCACTTCATATGTTCTGTGGTCTTCTTCTTACTCGCCATCCATCTTGGTCTTTTACTCACGTGCGTTCAATCCCTTCTAAGCATTTCATTATAATAATAGAATCATCAATACATATACAGATCATTATTTGATAGAAAGGAGACGTTTACAATGTTTTTATATTTCATTATTTCTTTAATAATAAAATTATTAATCAGTTTATTCGCATTCGCTGTAAGTGCTGTTCAGTTCCGCGCGTCTTCCGGCACAGATTCTGTAACAGTGTTTTTTGTAGACCCGGAATCGATGAATGAAAGTAGTATGTCAGCTGTTTGGGGGTCTCTAACCGGTCTTGCTCGTGCTTATTATATTTTTGTTGAAACAAAACTGGAATATTTCTACTATTCGAGTGATGATCTACGAAAGAAAGCATTTGAGCAATTCCAATATGGCGGCTCTACGAAACGTGATGGTTAGAACAACAAACTTCCGTTAGATGTCATTATCAAGGAAGATAGTTTTATAGTTCCGTGAAGATCTATGAATGTAATCAAGTCATTAAAGTTTGTGGGATCACAAACCGGTCTAGAGCATGGTGATTATGGCAACATTCTTATTAAATGAGGAAGTTCTTCGTTCAAACGTGAGTCCACTTTCTTTTGCCTGGCATGATAGTGACAATCAGCTGTTTTTGATCAGCCGCAAGTTGTAGAGATTGTGGTAGATTAGTTTCTATTTACGACTATGTGACTGGATCTTCGGTTTTCAATGCAATGTAAGAAAAGTTTCATTTCCAATCCTTCTTATGGTAAAGAGAAAACAATATATTGGAATCTTATTGAACCAGTCCATCAGTATCACAATCGTTCCCAGATCGTTAGATATGCATCGCTAGAGCTCTATCCTGCGATTCCAACCTGGACCGGTCGCCATAATATTAATTTCCGATTCTAGATTCCTTTCGAAATGGAAATGCTGCGGGTGAATAGCAAGGCAGACTTCCAAACTCAGATTATATTGTTTACACTGACCGGCTAGGTTGATCGTTAGAGCATTTAACGACTAAGTGTCCAAGTTAGTACTGAGCTTTGTCATGACGCTAACGTTCACCTACGTCATAAATTCTAGTCGTAAAAACTTGAGTTTGATGAAGCTCCTCTAACTAACGTAACATTTATTCCAGGATTTTCTGTGTCGAGTGGTAAAAATAAGTATGGTGGCTGTCCAATGCCACATACTTACACATTGTGCTAGGATAAAGGCCGCTTTCGAGTACCGGCGCTGACCCATATCTCACGTGAAGCAAGATGTGCCGATACGCTCTATTTTACTTCTTTTCTTCAGATTAACATGAGACGTCATCTATTGAATTGTGGGTTTCATAGAAATAGTTACTTTGAAGCTCGTTCAATGACTTTCTTATTCTAAATATAAGAGGAAAAACTACCTTTGTATAGCAGATTTTTCCTCGAAATTGGGGCCATTATAAACAGAATCGCCAACCAAGATGTATGTACCTACGTCAGAAATTATCTCGGCATGATTATGGACAAAGAACATACTAGCGTAGTAAAGGTAACCAATAAAACAAATGATTACGACCGATATAAAGCTACCGACAGACAGGCATTTATTGACACAAGTCTGCTAGTCAATGTGTGTCTAATGTGTTTCCGGCGTTTTTATAATTCACGTCACAATGACTCCAACTTTAATTGAACTAGACAAATGCTTATTTTTAATCAGCTTTATTTCATCAGAACCAGTTTTATAGTTAAAAAGGGATAAAACCATCCCGAAGATATAAAAGTAGTCATTTATCAATCCCGAATAAAGTTGTTGAATAAACGAAAAAGTAATCTTCATATTTACTTAACGACCGCTGAGTAATTCCCGAAAATTGAGTAGAAAAATAAGTTGAGACATTAAATAAGACAGACACGCGACACCATCTAACGTATTTCTCAAGAACTAAACAAGTTTCCGAGTCGGTGCTCGCGACAAGTCGTGGAATGAAATCCGAGAGAGCACCTCAATAAATGGGCAAACATTTATCTTAGGTTGAGCAGTTAATACTAGACTTGGCGTCGCCTACATCTGCATTACTTATCTGAATATCTCCACTAATTACTAAAAACGAAAGCCTGTGCGCTTAGCCCACTTTTTGAACATATGCAGCATATTTCTATGGTAATGAATCCAGTATTTTAGTATAAATCTAAATAAGTAATTATGCAATCGGTGTCTGTCAAATGTTGACATAGCATAAAGCAATGATCAAGTTATTATGACATCGGATACCGAGGGACGTAACTAACGTAACTATGTCGTGACATCCTCAGATTTGCTCCCAGAATTAAGTGTAGTTGCAGAAGGGATCATTTGTTACTGGATTTTACTGTTTGTAATAGTTATTCGATCGACTGAGGATTCTTCCGGTGCAATAGTTTGATCAGTAAAAACAAATTGATGATATTCAAATGCAAGGAGCGTTTAAATCACATCTATAAAGCTTAAATAAGAACTAGAAAGAATTGTATAATCAAAGGAGAAGTTATTTATACGCTCGTGTATCTATCGTGTGTCGACAAGGTTTACTCAGAACTCGTAATGTGGCCGATGCTTCGACTGAACCCGAGATCCCGCGATATATCGCCGAGCGAGATTCTAACACAAAAGTTAAGCCTTTCCAAGAAACTTGCCAGACTATGGGCATTCTTTCATTAAACTCATTTTCACATACCGTGCTTTTATGTTAGCGTTATTTACTGTTTAGAATTGTAAAGTGGGTATTAATTTCACTTTATGGCTGTGAATGACTCTTGTATTTGGGAACAGAGTAATCGGCTTCGTATATCAGTTCAGATTTATGTAACACAGTTAGCCTGCCTAGAATATACGGTAACAGCATGTTAACCTGAATTTGCTTTCTGTTGACAAAGAAGATCTCTTTCAAAAGTATTTGCGTGCCCTTTCTTGAAATTGAAATTGTTACAGAGCGCATCATAATTGTCACAATAAATCAAAAAAGTTCTTACGTGTCCTTGGGATTGATTCTATTAGTAATAGTTTAATTAATATTATCCTAGTCCATATCATTACTAGAAGTTAAGCAGCCACATCGCAAATCATACACGCGCTCGTGGGCGCGACGCGTGGGAGATTGGTAGCAATTGGATATTAAAACATACGAGAATATCCTATTATTACCTTCAATAAATGTTTACTTAATCCGTTAAATAGGTCTCTTAATATCGCATTACCTGCCAAGCTTTCCGTGGAAATTGTGACGTTGTTTCTAAGATATCTTCTAGCAGGTTACTTCTTGTTTGTTAACGACATTATAAAGTAGAGTATTTGTGGATAGGTTTTCTTCTTTTCTTACTACTGTTACTACGTCTTCTTCTTGTATTCGTATTTTATCATCGTTTTCCTCCTCATTTATGCATCAACATTTTATGAAGAACAAAGCAATATTGTGCCCATATTTCAAAAAGTTTGTGCAAGTAAGACACCCATATCCAAGGGCTTTATTATTCGAAAATCCCCATCAGAGTTCCGGCCGCAAATTCCTCAATAAGCTTAAAATTCCCCGCAGTTTGTGGAATTCCCCACAGACCGGCAAAGCGGTCACTGCAGTTGATAACATGGACACCTTAAATTACTGAAAAAATATCCAATAACACTAAAAACATGTGTTGCTTGACGAATGAAGAAGTTTCAATTCGAATTTTGTTTTGTATAAGACCGTAATAAGTTCACTAATAACATTAATGTAATGTAAAGGTTGACAGAATATCACTGTGTGTGGCAAGATACAAAATGTATTAAGCTCCGTATCTTTCGGTCGGCTTTAAAACCTTTAAGCATCCTTTAGGATAAAGAGAAATAAGTAATAAAATTAATTAATAGCAATCATTTCCAACGTACTGAGACAGATGGACAAGTTGATGATTTAAGTAAATTGAAAGGTTTCCTTCTATAAAAACCTTCTAATCAATCAGTCAGCCCCATCCACTTATTTATAGCTTCATCTCCTAAATGAAGAGATAAGGTGGCTTACTACAGGAGACCACACAAGGGGCAGCGAGACCTAAATCTCTTTAATCTTCCAGTCTAATACCGTTGAAGATGATCTATTTATCATAATCGAAAGTTCTAGAGTTGTGTTGGTCTAGACAAAATAAATTCACATAAACCGTATTACCTTTTTGCAAATATTCTCTTGCGTAACTTATTTTCTCTGTAAAGTTTAAAGAAATCTTCAAGTTTTATTAATCTCCATGCAGAGGTCCCAGACACGTTTAATAGATTTAGTTTTGACAGCAATTTGATGATGTCATCATATTTTCAGTCTGTTTACAAAATTTAGCATCTGTATTTGTTGATCGATTAAACAGAGTTTTAGTTTTGTACACCCTCATTTCGCGCTCGATTTGATGATTTGATCTGTTGAGAATATGTAGACAATGTCAACTTTTGCTATGCTCTTTGTCTCTGCTTCATCAATTTCTACGTCGACTTAAAACATTAAAATTTAGCTTATCCCATGGTAAGGAATTTTAGTCTCGGTAAAGAGGTTGTTGAAATGAGTACAAAAACGGCCACAGGAAACAATGGACAGCTTTCAAAGAACTGTATCTTATCTGAACGAAAAGTAAACATGTTTTTCTTCTTACTACACGAGATAGCGTGATTTTTATGCCAACAAAGCGCATGGATTTCTAAACAATCTCTTATCTAGTAATCTTACGATAATATTTTACAGCACTAGAGCTGACGATTGACATATGTGCGAACAGTCTATTAAAGCTCAGGCATTCATGATGGTCTAAATGGAATTCATACCTTTGGCTCTACTAATTTGCCATTCAACCTAGTAAAATCCACTCACAGTATTAAGATAACAATCTCCTTTGGACATTGAAACCCTGAATAAATTGTGAACAAATTCAGCAGACGCTTAGTCTAGCCGATCTCAATATTATCAAGAGGACAAAAAGTTGCATTTTTTTTATACCTGAATACTGATTTATTTATCCAACTATGAAAATGCACTTGTGCACGAAACTTGGTCTCGACACAGTATGCATTCAACGATCCAGCCTACACAGGGAGATATTAAAGTGAGGGGGTGGAATGGGAGCTTGCAATCTGTACACCCTCGCCACCCCTCCCGGCGACTAATTTCCGACAGACTAGTGTACTCCTTCGGTATATTCTATTTTACACTATTTCATATTTTATTGGATACGGAATAAGATAGTACGACAGCTACAACTGGCGTTAATACAAACACTGCCAGACGTAAAGTTGTGTACTATTTTTGTTTCTCCGATGATACTGTTCTGCAACGTTTACATACCTGTAACAAAAAAGAAAAACCATTTAATATTTCAATCAAATCATAATCAAGCATATCCCCTAAATGGAAAACCAAATATCCACCGCCCGATCCCAATTTAAAACGGTAATAATTTTAGACCAAAAGCTGACGGTTTATCGCAATTTAATCGTCTTCACTTCGTACCAAGCGGCGATAAGTTCCTTTCCAACGGCCTTGCCTGTTTGACCTTTTTGTTTTAACTCACAATACCTATAGACTGCAATGCTGTTACCAATGAGTTCTACAAGCATTATAATTTCTATCATGTGAAGAGTCATATATCGTTTAGCACGTTTTAAATTTCTTTGGATTGCTTAAGATATTCATCTAGTGTTGTAACTTACTAGTCTAGTCACAAACAAAGCATTATGAATACGACGTACATAGTTGTTATAAGTATTCATATCATGACCCAAATTAAGCTTTCCTCTTGAGAAATAAAGTTCAGTTTCGTAGAGCAGCCGCAGCTTCCTAAGCAATAAATCCATTGGAACTAATATCGACACATAGATGCCAAGCCAGTGCTTGCCAATTCGTCTGCAGTATCTGGTTCCCAAGACAACAACTAGCTGCTATAATCGGCAAGTTATAACATTTCTTGACTATTGTTTGGAGTTTCGGTCGTTTGATTTGTGTAAAGAGCTTTTCCGATCGTTGAATCTACTACATGATGTATAATACCCTTATCTGCGTCATCTGTCAGAGGTTCCACATGTTATGAGTTATCAAAATGCTTATCCACAATTTCTGTGTGAAATTTTCTAGCTAGAATAAAAAAGCAAAAGTGGATCCGCGACAATAGTCGTTAAGTTGAAAAAGGGTTACAATGGCTCACATACACGAGGTCCTAGCAACACGTTATTACATGGTGCATTATTGCAATGTTTTATGTGCTCGAACATTTTCTTGGACTGGCAACACGAAATCCTGGCTTAACGCTTTTATGGAAATAATATTGTTATTCTGCTTGTGTCAATTGCTACCCGAGATCTGTTCTGTTATCAGAATTGTTATTGTGCTGAGCTTATCTGGCGCGCGCACATTTAAATGCTCATCGGATGTAGTTTTCATATTACATATTGCGAACATTGGTGTATTCTACATTTCTACTGACACAAATGTGGATGGGGAGTCGGTATGACACTTATTTCATGTAGTAAATGCTGAGAACGTACCAAGGCACTTCTCAGAGGCATTGTAGGATTACTGATAAAACGAGATGCGACTGGAGATTGCAAAGCAGTACTTTGTTTGCTAGTACACTAATGTTAATTTTAAACGTTTAGGATTTCAAACATTGCCAATGTGTTTACAGCCCATTAAAGTGTCGGTTTTAAAAGCCGTAGCATTGTAACTCTACTGAACACTGTAATTTAAACCATTGCCAAAAAGTTCTAAAGTATCTCGTTTATGTCAACAGACTTCTAAAATCTTCTGGACAATTAACAAAAGTGTTGCTATCAATGGAACAAAGTTCTCATTCGTGTTTATCTTATCTTCTACTTGATAAGCCTTTATTATCATGAAGAAGATTTAAGTAACATTTGCAACACAACCTCATGATGTTCGTATGAGGTTTTAATGTAAGATTTAACTCTTTGCAAGAAGCCGCTTGTCGGCTTCGGCTTATAATAATTTTATCCTGTTTGCCTTTAATTTGGGTCATGCACGAGTATTGCAAGAGCTACGAGTGGGATATTGTTATTCCAAATACAATCACTTATTTGCACGGCTGTGAACGTGCAAATTATTTTAAGACTTGACATTTCACAAAAACGTAAACGGTGTCTTCTCTTAAAGCGTGGGTGTATGATCATCCATACACATATGTAGTTCCATATGTATTAACGAGTACGCAGACCGCACCGGTGGAAAGCGACCTATTGATTCAGTTTTAATCTATGTACTACTAACGTGATGATTATATACTTACTCCCCGATAAATTAATTAAACGCTCAGCGCCAGTCAATCATTGCGATGATAACTTTCTAGTTCGTTTTACACGAGAGGGAAGCTTTAAGTTTTTATTAAGGGTAAATTGAAGTGGGAAATAACAGGTTGATTTACATAGAAACTAACCTGATGGGTAAGAATTCGGGGTGTCGTAAGAGGCGATGGAGAGATTAGATCGGGTAAATGGGCAACAGCATCCATCCGTGATAATTAATACTGCATGCATGCGTCAACTAATATTATGTACAACGAAAGTGTCGAAGAACCGGCCAAGGCACAAATACTGGCCAGAAGAGTAGAAGACTAGACTGATCATCGGTTCCAAAAAATCCCCAAAGGGGAAAAGAAGTAAGAACACAATTTATGCAAAGTTTATTTAAATATTTTTAGCCCTTTGTGCAGCTTTTGTAGCAATCATGTTAGCACATTACATAAATAAAATAATTGAGTGTTTATACCAGTATTTCGACTAAAACAAAAGTAATAAGCTTAAGAGCTTTCCGGCTAAAGTACTTATTCGAAAATGCATGAACTTATATTACACATTGGTACAGGTGCTCCAGATATTAGAATGTTTCTCGCAGTGTTTTGCGATGTAAAATTTTTAACTAAACCATGTGTTAAAAATGAGAACATGGGGATATGTGAGTCACGTAGATTTTACAATCAGATGGAATAATAACATGACATGATACACTTCGTATACCAATTATTTTTGAAAAACGTACATAAAATAACATCACGCCTATGATTATAGGCGTGATGTTATTTTATGTACGTTTTTGGTACACCTTGGTACACCTCTGCCTAACCCCGAAGGGTTAGGCAGAGGTGTACCTAATAGTAAACTAGGGTTGCGAACCTATAATATATAGTATTGTACTATATTTCGGGTCGCATACTATATACTGTTGAAGAAATATACTCGTATAGTACACAAAAATACTATATTTTCAACACCGAAATCTAACAAACAAATCAATCATTTTTTAAAATTTTACAAATTATCTTTTGACTGATTCCATAGCATGTACCCAAACTCATCTGTCAAAAATAAAGATTGTAGTGAGGTTCCGTTTTTTGCCATTTGGCTACGGAACCCTAAACATGAGCTTATGATTTACATTAATTTAAAAATGGGTTATACTTTATTAGGTTAAACTAACTATATACATTGATAATTAAAAACTATTAAACTAAAATAGATAAACTAACAACAAACTATAAAAGGGCATCGAAAAACTCCTCCTCAACGCTGTCAGATGGTAATGTGCCCAAGAGACTGGCGGCGTTGCCACGTTGTATGGCAACACTTAGCCTCTGGCCAAAGTAAAAGCCAGCCCTTACACGGTCACGGGAAGCGTCAACTAGGCGTTTCGAATAAAAATTGAATGTAATAAAGCATAATATTATGACAATTTTATTTTAGGCAAAAAATTAAACAAGTGGAAAATGGTTTTTATAAAAATAATTAAGTAACAAATCTTTGTAATTTTTTTGCTTTTTCCATAAAATACTATATTTTTTTGATGTCTGTTTTATTTTTATGGCTTATTTTGAAAAATACTATATTTCGCCGAAAGGCCACCCTATAGAGTCGCCAACATCACATTTGTTTAAGTCACATGTAATAAGGGGCGAGCCTATTGCCAACAACCGAGCACTAATCCAGACTTCGTGGCTGCTACTGACAAATTCCTGATGGAAAAACGGGAAACCCAGTAAAAACATTGCCCGACCTAATCGCACCCAAGACCTCATGCTCAGCAGTCGCCCTTGCGACCACTAGACCAACGAGACAGTATTACTTCTACGAAGAAATTATGCATGATGCTTGTATGCATATTTATGCTGCTATCAGTGCTAAAATTTTATTCACGTATTTTTTGGTTGGACAAGCACACATTCTTTTTTAATAATAATAATAATAATAATAAGGGGGAACTAACCTCACTGCGTACCGTGTTAGGATGCTGTCTATGTTTCAGGATCTTGAACCAACCGTCAACGTCTCGGCCCAACGACTGTCGGATCAGGTGCGGGTCATCCAACGCAATCACATGTTGGACGATGCCGCACTTGATAGGCTGCGCTCAGAGGTACTGAGCAACCGTATTATCTTGACTCAACCACCAACGCTTACAGCGCCAGCTATTCCAATCCCACTGCGTTTTAGTCCAGCAGTTGAAGAGCAAGATGATAGGGTTGCCACGGTAAGTAGCCAGTGCAACGACCGATTGAGGAGCGCTCTGGAAGATGCGCTTCGCGAATATCGATTCAATCCTACCGAACTTAGGCCCCGATTACCACGGTTACCCATGCATAAGAAAAATAGGGCGCTGGTGTGTGCGTTGGACTCGCAACTCAAGAGTATATTCGAGAGTAGCGAGGACCTCGTTGATACACACTCGATCCTGTACTGTGGGGCTGTTGCGGCATGTCGTTTAGCTAATGTCAGGTTTCCAAATTGTGACGTAGCTACTCGACCAAGACCAGCCGTACCAGCCTGGCAGCGCAGGATCGAGCGCCGTATCGACGGGGCCAGGGTACTCATCGGCAAACTATACTGCTTCAGGGAGGGCAATACTCGACCACGTGTGATGCGCTTTGTGAGGCGGGCATTCTCGGGGACTGGACTCAGCCCTCAAGAATACATGTCCCGTGTCACAGAGCGCATTGACTTCCTGAAGCAGAAAGTTTATGCATGGGCGAATCGTATTCGGCGGTATAAGCGGCGGGTTGATAGGTACTCGCAGAATCGCATGTTCCAGAGCGATGAAAGGTGGGTATACAGAGCTTGGGAGCAAACCGAGCAAAATATGACAGACGTGTGCCGCCCAGATGATGCCGCCACGAGTTCTTTCTGGCGCAGCATCTGGTCGGTGCCCGTCTGTCATACTGAGGCTGACTGGATGCGTGATGTCGAGCGAGTGTGTGAACCTATACCAGAAATGGAGCCAGTTGTGGTTACACCATTAGATGTAGCCAGATCAGTTCGTCCGTTACCGAACTGGAAGTCACCGGGACCGGACGGACTGCATAACTTCTGGCTCAAATGGCTTAGTAGTTCACACACTTGCCTGGCATCCCAATTCCAGTCATCCTTAGAGTCTGGGTTACTACCACAGTTTTTAACAACAGGCGTTACCCACCTGCTCCATAAGTCAGGTAGTCCCGCGGAACCCAAGAATTATAGACCGATCACGTGTTTGTCGACGGTCTATAAACTTCTTACATCCATTTTGAGAGCGAAAATTAATACACACATTGACAAAAACTTCATTATGTCTGCTTCTCAAAATGGATGTAGGAATGGATCCCGCGGTACTAAGGAGCTACTCCTCATCGACATGGCCATTAGCCAACAGGTTCGTCGCTCTCGCAAGGATCTGGCGACATGCTGGATAGATTATAAGAAGGCCTACGACTCGGTGCCACATACATGGCTCATGAGGGTGCTGGAATTGTATAAGATTGATGCAACTCTACGTACCTTCCTTGAGTCGTGTATGGGGCAATGGAAGACTGTCCTTCGATATCCAGGATGTCGACAGATCCAGGGGAACGGTGAGCCTATATGGATTAAACGGGGAATATTCCAGGGTGACAGTCTGAGTCCACTTTGGTTCTGTCTAGCCCTGAATCCTCTAAGCACATTGCTGGAGGATTCAGGTCTAGGCTACCGGTTGAGGAGAGATGGTCAGGTCATATCTCACCTGCTCTACATGGATGATCTGAAACTCTTTGCCCCCAACAAATTGCAGCTGATGGAGTTACTAAGAGTAACTGAAACTTTTAGTAGCGCCATCAGGATGGAATTTGGTGTGGACAAATGTGCAGTCATGTATGTAAAGCGAGGGGAGATTATGGCATCCGAGGGAATTCAGCTCTCGGATTCCATACACCTGAGATCCCTCTCCTCAGCCGAAAGCTATAAGTATTTGGGTATGTCGGAAGCGTTGGGCATTAATGTGACTGACATGAAGCAATCGTTGAGGGAGCGCTTCTTTGGACGCCTGAAGAAGGTATTAAATAGCCTTCTTTCAGGTGGGAACAAGGTGCGCGCCTTCAACGGTTGGGTCATGCCGGTTTTAATGTACTCTTTCGGCATACTCAAATGGACTCAGACGGAACTCGATACCCTGGACAGGAGAGTCCGTACACTGCTGACGGCAAACCGGATGCATCACCCACGATCATCAGTCATGAGACTGTACATCCCGCGGAAGTGCGGAGGTCGAGGCTTTTTAAATGCGAAGACCCTCCACAACCGCGAGGTGTGCAGTCTCAGAGATTATTTTTTAGAAACCGATGTGGGTATGCACCGAGATGTGGTCGCAGTGGACAAGGGACTGACCCCGCTATCCATGGCTAAAGAGAACTGGCGCAAACCTGTAGTACTTACTACCGATGACCGCAAGGAAGTATGGCAAGGCAAGGAGCTTCACGGGCGCTTCTACCGGGCTCTTCATGGGCCCGATGTAGATTTTCTAGCGTCCGTGTCCTGGCTACGTTTCGGCGACCTCTTTGGGGAAACTGAAGGTTTTGTCTGTGCGATTATGGACGAAGTTATGTTGACGAACAACTACCGGAAATATATTATGAAGGACGGGACGGTTGACGTGAGTCGGGCATGCCACCGTCCGGGTGAGTCCATTAGACATATTATTTCTGGTTGTTCTCGTCTGGCTAACGGCGAGTACTTGCACAGGCACAACCAAGTAGCCAGGATTATTCACCAGCAACTTGCCTTGAAATATAAACTTGTGGAATCTGAGGTACCGTACTACAAGTATGTGCCCGACCCAGTTCTCGAGAAAGACCATGTCACGCTGTACTGGGATCGGTCTATCATTACTGACAGGACTATTGTAGCCAATAAGCCTGACATAGTGGTAATAGACCGATCAGCGCGCCGCGTAATGATAATCGATGTCACCATCCCGCATGACGAGAACCTCGTGAAAGCTGAGAAAGAGAAACAAATAAAATATCTCGACTTGGCACACGAGGTTGTCGACATGTGGAATGTGAACTCGGCTATCATTGTGCCGATTGTCGTGACGGCCAATGGTCTTATGGCTAAGAGCCTCGACGACCATCTCTCGAAGCTCGCCTTAGGCGGTTGGATCAAGGGCCTGATTCAGAAGGCAGTACTCCTCGATACGGCTCGCATTGTGAGGAGGTTCCTGTCTCTGGAGCCCTAACCACCGGTAGCTTGGACCCTGTTCCCGACACCGGCGGACCGCTATTTTTTTATATTTTTAAATGTTTTTATATGGATTTTTTAAGAAATATTTAAAAATGTTAAAAAATATGTATATATATGAATAAACGGAATAATAATAATAATATTTTATTTCGGAACAACATAGGAACCATTTTGTTAGTAAACACCTTAGATACTACAGCTTATACACTACGGTTAGTAAGAAAAATTGGGAATTAATTAATATTTTTAGTGAGTCATGTACTTACGAGGCATTTCATGCGAACAATGATTTCGCATGAGATACCTCAGCACAGGAGCTCTCGGATCCTCAGCCACGACTTTCAGAATACTGTTGCTACTCCCTCGAATCCTCCTCACAAGAGATGCTACCTTTTTCCTGATGATCGCATGGAAACCATCCGTATGCGAATTGGCAAACATCCCCGATGCACTACAGAAACGAGGGAGTTTCAACATCATCCTGAAAACATTGTTGTATTGGACGCGCAAGGCATTAAGCGTCCCCCGTGAGCAGTTGAACCACAAACTTCCCGTGTACAGGCCTTGACAGTACGCTTTAAACAAGGTTATTTTGACCTGATCGGTACAACGGAAAAATCTTCGCGCCAACATGTTCCCGCGGACCGCCAATGCCCTGCGCTCCCTTTCCACATCGTCATCGTCCTTAAGGTCGTCGACAAGTATATGGCCCAGATATTTAAACTTGGTCACCTGCTTTATGTTAGCGCCATTCAAGGTAATTGAAGGAATGGTGTCTGGGCACTTGCCGGCGGCCTTGAAGACCATGAACTCGGTTTTCCTAACATTATACATAAGACCATGTGATGCGGCGTACTTTTTGTTGACTTACTTATCTCTATCACCAAATTGAGCATTTGACTAGAATGAGAAGCTAGGACTATGATTAATGAGCACCTTTTTTTTCCGGATGGGAAACCATCCAATGACTTCTCCCGCTCTGGGCAGAGCGGAAGGGAGTGTCAGACTTGTACATTCCTCGCCCTTTGTGTTCCAGGGCCGCGGTATTTCTTTCGAACAGTCCCGCAGCCCTGGCAGGCATTAACGAGCACCTTAATATTATTATTTTATTTTGACAAATGTAAGAAATTAAGAAGCCACTCAAAATTTGACGTTTCTTGTGGTTTCGTTCCCAAGCGCCTTGTTGAGAATGCTTCCTTATTAAGGAATTGTGATACAAATGATACAATTCTCGCAGGGTCTACTCTACAGTTTTTAATAACCACATCTTTTGATTTCGAAATACAATAATTTCGCAAAGGAATCTTCTCTGCTATGGATCCCAAAAATTGAGTGAATCGTTCTCGAGCTTTCAGCTGAGTCATAGTCTTTTTCCCTCCTTTGTAAATAATGTAGGGAATTTAGAAATAAGTAAGTTTCCACCTTTAAAGGTTAACTTATATCTCTCTAAGGCGTTACGTGGGTGTTTCTCTTAAAGGCCTATCTCTCCAGTTGTCTACAATTAAAGAGATTTAAAAGACTTAGGTATAAAGCGGACATTGGGAATACTTTCATGCATTTTTTTTTTATTTTGACACACGAATGCTACCTGACCACGGGGCGACCACATGACATAGACAGAACGATTTGTTACTAAGTAGTAACGAGTATTGGATTATGATTTTGTTCGTCTTGTCCCGTCTATTGCTCGTAAATACTGGAATGTAATGTAATGTGTATTAGACGGCACGGTTGGCGCAGTGGCTTTGCGATTGACTGCTGCTCTGCGAGTCACAGGTTCGATCCCGCACGGAACAAATATGACCTACAGATAGTTGTTCCGAGTCTGGCTGTTTGTGTCTGTGAAAGAAAGAAAAGAAAGAAAATTGATTTTATTTGGCATTAATAACACCTTAAAAATCATACAAAATAAATTGAAAAAAAAAAAAAGATTTATTGCTGTGAGTTTGAATGTTTGTGGATGCACCCATGATAAAGGAGAAATGCATAGAGAAAAATAAGAATATCTTTGTCACAATCGACTACAATTCTAAGTTACACCTTTAATAACTACTAGCTTTTGCCCGCGGTTTCGCTCACATGAATTAAGAATTTGACAATCTATTCGGGTTGTACTCTGCTTGTAATAATATAATTCAATCATGATTCGAAATTAGGGCTGCCATCCATCCGGGTTTCCCCGGATTTGTCCTGTTGGATGTTTGGATGGTGTCCGGGGACTATCCGGGCAGGGTTTTAATATGTGTCCGGTTAAAACTTTTTGTGATAGTCTCATTATAACACGATCTGAACCCAATTGTTATCCATCGGAATGCAAACAATTTTGAGCTCGCTTCGCTCGCTTTTGCATCCTATGTTAAGAACGTTGCTAATTTTGTAAATCGATAAATGAATGCCTTTTTCTGTATGAAAAGAAAGAAAGAACACCTCCCGCCGCGCCCTCACTTCTTATTTGAATTCACGCACTCACTATGACCATATTGTTCGTCTCGCGATGTTCTTCATAATTTCTAAAAAATCTGTATTTCACCTAAATGTCCAGGGCTCATAAGTTTTTGTCCGGCACCGTCGGCTTAGGTGATGGCAACTCTATTCGAAAGACACGTGGCGCCATCTATTATCATAAGAACGTTATTGTTGTTTTACTAGGGAACAGTACCTACTTTTTTTCGGGATGAAATGTACCCTATGTCCGTTTCTGTACACCTGACAACGTATATGCAAAATTTTAGGATGATCGGTTCAGTAGTTTAGGCGTGAAAAGATAACAAACAAACAAACTTACTTTCGTATTTATAATATTAGTTCGTTCGTTCTTTAGTCTCGCCTGTATTTTATATTTACTTACATGTAGACTTCTTTGAAAGATGAAATTAAGTGGAAATGGAGTAATGAGTAGTAATAATAACTATTCTCGCGGCTACGTCTGTGTGTAGTAAAAGTAGTACAGACGTACATTCTCGGAATAAAAAGTAGGCTATGGGTGTGTCCTTAACCCAATTTCTGTCATATTTATTGCTAGGATACGTAACGATATGTTATTTTTAACTTTTTATTCAGTTAACAACAAAATTAGACGGTTGTACGCACGACAGCCAATCAAGCATATAGGAAATCTATACAAAGCGAGGCCAAGTTATATATGTAATGTACAGCTTCATGTGCCGCCGTATGTACATGTATTTTTAGGGAATCTTATATTTCTTTGTTAACTATTGTTGCGTCTTCTACAATAAACATATATTTTAACCACAGCTAGTGCCCCTGCTCTCCGAGGAACTTTATTCATGAAATAGCCCAAAGTTTCACGTCTTGAACTGTGGGACAGTTCATGACAGGATGCTCACTGTCTGCCACCCTCAAGTATTTACTTAACTCGGCTAGGAGTCACTTTGTATGTAAATCAGTAGGTACCTTTTAAAATAACGGAAGCAACGATTTCCATAACAAAACATTCATAATATGTATCCAAATTCGGTAAAAAAAATCCTAATGCATCCGAAATGTACCAGAGTATGTATGAGCCAGAGTGACTTGAATAAAAATGAGGTCAAATTGGATCGGAGTGAGATAAAATCTATGGGAGAGACGTAGATATGGGGCCATGGGACTTTGTTTTTGTCGCTCGATGGTAAAAAATATCTGCATACGGTATAAGGTAGGTAGAGCTACCATCTGCATGGTTGAGGCAACTGATAATAACTAACAATTAAAGTGTAGTTAACTTTACGCAACTTCCACGAATAACAACGTCAAGCTAACTAACATCCAGGTAGCTATTAAGTCATTTCCCAGCTTATTATAAAGTGTCAAGTTCATATTTCATTATCTATGCTTATCACAGACAATCACACATTCACATTGATATCATATAAGGCAAGAGGATGTCTTGTAACTTCTCCCTGTTTAATCAAATTACTTGTTGTTCATCCATCAATCTTAACCTCACGCACACATCCAGATCAGAATCAAACGAACAATGTTATCTCCAAGCGCCATCGACATCGTCTAATTAGAAGACAGGCGGCCATTCCACCTATGATGTGAGCCTAAAATAATAGTGCACTAAATGTCAGTCAGTCTGCGAATCCAAAGTCAAGGCAACAAAAAAATAATCGCCGATTCCGAAGTATGGCAGAAATTTGTGCCGACACGCACGCCCAAGTGAGCGGCCCCTTTATTTGACAGCAAATTAATAATCGCACGGGAGACCGGAACGCCTTAACTGGCACCCGCAACGATTCAACATCGACTTTATAATGTAAGCAATAAAGTCTAAGGTAAACATTTAACATCAAATAAATGTTCTTATGCAATTTCAATCCTTACGGTGTGAGACATTAAAGCTTAAATCGAGCACCGGAACGAAGTTAATAGGATGTAATTTATCCGGGTTGAAGCGCGTGGTTGCCGCTCCGGGTGCGGTGCGAGGGAGACGGGCGGCGGCCGGTCGCGGAGCCCGACGAAGACGGAGATGTTTTTGTTGTTGCGCGCAGTAGTCATTAGTCGCCGGGCAGGCAGCTCGCGGCCGCGCCACCGTCGCCGTATTGTGGAAACGAGGTGCGAGCTCTAAACGTCGTAAGCGGCATTCTCATTAATTTTCAGGAAGACGTGAAATTCCCTCTCATTGCTCCCTTCGTTAAGTAGCTTCCAGCCTGTTTCACGCTTTCGAACGCTGCACGTCCGATTCAATGATACTCGTATTTATTTCGACGTTTCACGATTAATTATGCCGATTTCCGGGGTTTGTGTTATAATTAATTTATTAAAACAACGATTTAAACAAACCTTGAATACTAAATAATATTAGTAGATCTTAATCAGAAATAACCGAACTAAAACGCAAACATAGTTCATTTCACACAGACGCTCTTAATGAGATGATAATATAATTTCAAACAAATAGCAAAAAAGAAAACACAGGCAAAAAGCTGTTCAACGATCTTACACAACCTGCACAATTTAAAAAAGTGTATGAATATTCATAAAGTGTCTCTAATAGCGTACTAAATATTAACGTCAACGCGACAAAAAAAAAGTTTGGGGGCAAAGGCGATAACCCCCAGCGCGGTTTTTGTTGCGGGACTGAGGTCACTGGAAGATTTACATTCAGCCAATAGAGCGCGGTTCATAATAAATTTATGTTATAACTGACGCCATGACGGGCTGTGACATAGATGTATGTTAGTAATGTATCTGGTAATCTACGCCGTGTCTGCTACGCACCTAATATGAATGTTAAGTAGCCAGTTGAGGAGTCTAAATGTTATTGCAGAATAATTGATTATATTATAGTGACATATTAACGGGATTAAGTAATGAAACGTATGCATTTCAAAAAGATATCATCAAGATTTTCCATAACTTGTATGAGTCATGCATCATCATCATCATCCTCAGTAGCCTATAATGTTTCCACTGCTGGGACACAGGCCTCCTCTCTATGAGAGGGAATGGGAATGCATGATTGCAGTAAATCTAGCCTACTAAGTTTGCATACTATGCATACTATGGAAAATTTCTACCAAAAAAGTCAAAGTTCCCATAAAAAAGGACTATGATGCCATTCCAATCACATAGTTCCACTATAACTCATTTCGGTTTATCAGTGCGTGGTATGGTCGGAAACAAAGGCATAACCTTGCGGACTCGGTTCATCTGTCCGTCCATTCATCCGTGACAACTGTTGCTGAGGGTCTACGCTTATCACTATACTTATCTACCTTACTCTAGCTTCCCATAAAAGCATTCCTAACACCAGTCACAATACCCGATCCAATATTGACAAGTTCACTTCGACTCTAACTTTAACTTCAATAAAATGCAGACGGAATTTTCAAAGATTCAATCTTTAGTTGTTGAAAAAGTTACTCGCCAGCTTTTCTCAGTAAGATTAACGTTCCGAACTGGCTGTTACGCCAATTACAAATTGTGATTGCCATAAAAGCTTCTTGAAAACCGAAATGAATAAAACTATTCTAAATGTGACGTTCAAGCATAATCGAATGGGTCTGCGGTGGGTCTCGGTAAACCCCGCTTTACTGTCTTCACGTCATGCCGGTCAAACGTATAATAATTTGAGGTCGCAATACAAGTCTACTGTACCGAAATTAATAACTATGCAAAGAGTTCGTCGAACTAACTAACTAACGAAGCAAGTTTTTATTTACCTTCAATTTCAAAGAAGATTTAAGACTCAACATATGCACAAGATTAAACAGCCTTAACAATTTCCAATGAAAACACAGCAGTGTCTTCCTATCTTGCGATATTTTACTATAAATAATAGTACTAGTAGTATCTCAGTCTTTTTACTCCAGTAAATCTTCAAGATAACAGCCGCATACGCAAACTACACAATCTGTATAGTCAGTGTCAACAAACACACGTGGTGATCTCGTTCATAACTGTGCATCAACCCGGGATGGCCCATTCCACTTCCGACTACCGAGGTCCTGCACCCACGCCTTGGGACGACGCCAGTGTGAGATATTAAGATATACATATCTTGTCACACAGAAATAATGTTCATATGCCACTTGACAGCAGGAAATGTATTTAAATGCAAGCGATATCCTGTCGCACTTGCTTTGCCACTTACGAAATTAGAATACACTCTCTTGAACTCACTTGCAGTTCAAGATAAGATATTGCAAAGAATGTATTCAATTTGTAATCAGCAATAGCATTATTGTATTTCGATTGCACATCTCATAGATAAGCAGATAAACGGATGAGAAAGATAACATAAATCTACATGACATTAAAATGATGCAGTTGTGAAGCTAAAGACTACTTAGAGAGAATAGTCCTTTCCCCCATTCACACTCACTTTACATTATAGAAAATCTTTCTTCTTAATTTGTACAAAAGCGGACTGAGCACTTGTAATATAAGGACTCTTTAAAGTGAATCAAAAGTTTTATATTAAAATGCAGCAGTAAAGCCGTCGTGACACGCGGTAGTCACGTTTGCATTTCGCATTCACAATGGCGCTCTGGGCGGGATGCGCCAAGCCACTTCCGACAACGGGGGCCAGCCCACGCACTCCCTGATACCCAACGCTGTTCCATTCAGTAAATAACATCACAACTCCAAAACATCCAACAAAAACTAGGTCAAAGATTTATAACACTACCGACTCTAGACTCCCAATGGCTTTCTTTGGAATGCAATCGGACTTAAATGCTGATTTGAAGATCGAAGAAAAGTTGTCGTTTCATGCAAACTTAAAGCAAAAGGAAAGAGGTAATTAATCATAATGGTGGCCGACTGGCCGTAAGCAAGCTATATGACACAGCAATAGGTCAGGCTTAGTTACAAGCTTTTGAATAGTCGCAACCTTTCATAACACAATGTAGCTGATATGTGACTCCAAAACCACAATTATTATATCTGTTTCAAGACCTGTGTTCTCCAAAGATTCTGAAGCAAACCCAAGCAGGTTTTATGCTAATCTATCAAACACAGACCTTTGCTTTTTGTTAT
This sequence comes from Lycophotia porphyrea, assembly GCA_950005105.1. Classification (NCBI taxonomy): domain Eukaryota; kingdom Metazoa; phylum Arthropoda; class Insecta; order Lepidoptera; family Noctuidae; genus Lycophotia; species Lycophotia porphyrea. The sequence goes on along the minus strand of OX465391.1, from coordinate 11,256,127 downwards.
TTGACAATTTATCAACTTTCTTTTTTATAAACAGTTATTGGCATCGCTTCTACATCTTCAACTATATTCTGATAGAAAATCCATCAATTTAAAATAAGATATACATAATTCGATATACCATACTTCATTATCTCAGGCGTTATCATAAGCCTTTGTCTTGGCTAAAACCAAAACACATTAAATATGTGTTGTGTAAGCATAGACTTGGAAGTCCCGGATATTAAAAGGACGGCACCTAGTCTCTTCCCGTGGGAGTTGTAATAGGCGATAAAGGAATTATATTAGGTGAACGAATAGCAGCATCCACCTACATACTGCGAACTTACAGGTTATTCGAACGCAGTAAATGACAGAGGTAAATGACACTCGGATAATGTAGACCTAAAACTAGACAAAGGATTAAAATTCTCAGTTAACAAAAGCTTTGGACCAGTTTTTATTGCAAAATGCATCGCAGTAGCAACAGTTCCGCTTATATTAAGATTAGTAGGTGGTGTTTAAAACTTTAAAAAATGAAACAATAAAAGAAAACAACGATAACTCAAAACGTTTCTATAGTTCTGTTACTATAGAATAAATTAACACTCTTTATCATTACGCAAGTGTAACAATGGGGTAGTTATTTAGTTATTATACATATGTGGGAAATGATTGGTTTCACTTATGGATTACTCTTTGTTTCTCGCTGCTCTTGTTCCAAGTTTTAAGTAATTGTTAAGTAACAATATCGCAAGTTGAGAAAACTTGAAGTCTTGACGTCGTCGTTCATGAAGATCAAGGTAACTAACTGTCGAAAGAGGTTTTAAACCACTGTTGTATAATTTTGTAGAGCTTAACTTAGAACTAATACTTCTTCTCACTTTATCTAGTCTAATAACTTTTAGTTTAACAAAATACAATTTATTTATAGACGGTGTTTTAGAGCCTACAATATTATCATCAATATAGATAGAAAACTGGTAATCAAAGAAAACCAGCGGCCAGAGGCAACATAATAATATTTTCATAATTTTAAAAATCTATTCATATTTTGGGATGATATTGATTGTGCATGTTGCAAACAATTTAACTAAAACGCTATAGGATAATTTATTTTCGATTCCAAAATCGTCGTATTTAAACCGCGCGCTCGTTCTTGGGCCTTAGATCTAGATAAGTAAACACAAAATACAAAACAATAGGATCAATACGTGTGAAAATTTTCCCATGGGTATGCAACCCTTGTCGGTAATAATGCGGGTCAAACAACAATCCACTCATAACCGGCCGTATTAAAAGCTTTCTTTTATTACTATTGCCTAATGCAGCCAGGATTGTGACGTAAGCAATAATAATGGTAATGCGATATATAGAACCGACGTAATTTCATCATGCGATAAACAATAGCAACTAAGTATAGTGGATTTTATTACCGATGCTACGGAACTCAATAGAAGAGTAATAAACAAAACAGTAGTGCGGATATGATAGCTTCTTCTAAGTGATTCTTTTGTGGCTAATGTAGGAGTTCTAGCCAGTAATTGGTAGCGTGCGACGTATAATAAAGTCACCGTGGGAAAATCTCCAGCGATACGGAAAAGCATGGGAAACTTATCGAGTAGGACTGCGGAACATTCAAATCGATAAAACCAATGGTTCTCAAATTATTGCCCTTGCCGTGAATATTTGTGCAAGTTAAAATATGAACGTTCTTGATAGCAGTATTTTAATGCTTAGAATCTAGGTATACTCTGTGAGACTTGATCAGGTTATATTAAGGCAAGTTAAGATCCTTTTCTTGATAATTGCTGCTACTACTAAAGGACTAGTTGAGTTTAAGAGAACCTAATCCAGAAATAATCTCTCATCAATCAAAAACCAATTTTATATCAAAAAGGCAATATTGAAGAACAAAAGGGCTATAATACAACGGTCACATTTCTTAAGATCTTAACCCAGTTATAGCTGAGAAAGTACCTAATACCCACCATATTAGTGCTTTAGAACACTTTACAATTAAACACCTTAGCCGTTTAAGGATATAGAATTTATGGTTTGTCTGGCGGCACCCGATTCAGCAGGAATCTCAATTAAGGAGTCGAGATAGTATCCGAACGTCTAATCATCTTGGTTTAATGATCTTTTTTGAGTTCAAGACAGACGACGCTTTTCACCGTATCCATTTTGAAAATTAATTATGAAAGGACTAGAGCTAGTATCGGTAGGGGTCTTGACATAGAAAATCACTTTCGCATAACGTCATTTTCGCATAATGTTGACGAGTTGAGAAAATTACGTTGTGCGAAAATGACTTTCTGCGTCAAGACCTCGGTAGGATATGTGAAACCAAGTCTCTGTAAAGATATTTTAATTAATTTACCTTGCCATAGTTTGTGATCCAAAAATAAACACGTTATTTACCACCGGAGCAAATATAATCAAGGTTCGTCTTGAAATGCGATGTGAGAGCACGAACGCATTAAATTAATACAGTGACCAGTAATGTCTGCACAATAAGGTGCTAATTCGGAAGTGGCAAGTTAACGTTTAAACAAAGTTCATTAACATGGGTCTGGAAGCAAGGTCATTCAGTACATATAAGCGAAGTTATTTCATGTCGTGGTGACGTGAACAATTTGCAAATTAACAATCTTCCTTAAAAGTCTTACTGTGTTCGAAATGAATTCATTTGTGAATTCTAATTCGTGAAACTATTGCGTTTTAGATTCTAGTTAGGGACTATGTGTATTGATTAGTTTCTAGGGTACATTTTGTATTCGGATAAACGGTAAGCTTGCTATAGTGCAAATATTTGTAAGCTCGAACATTGACATAAGTGGTACCAATTGAAGCAGCGTAAAGTGTTTAACGTATTCAAGTGTAATATTATGGTTGGCAATTCTCCAAGTTTAATTTTAGACATTATTCCATTTAAAATTAATGGTAGAATAACATTGGAGTTTGTGTGAAAGTTTTCAATACATGTTAGGGTTCGACGTTCAAGTTTCTCATCAATATTGTTGGAGGCGATGAGATGACCATCTGTTGTGTCGTTGACGTGACTTAGTTTGTGAGTCAACGACAGGTGGCGCTGCATTGCGTTACCATTTAGGCACCCAAATACGGCGTGACTTAGTACCGAACCTTGAATGGTTCACTTGATATTGAAGTTAAACTGAATCGCTAATCTATTTATACATCTATACTCTATACAAATACATCATCATCATCATCTGCCTAGCCTTTTCCCAACTATGTTGGGGTCGGCTTCCAGTCTAACTCTATACAATACAAATAAATATAATGAAAGTGTCCGTTTGTCATATCAAAATAGTCAAAATAATCAGTTTTTTCGTGAATGCATATGAAAATATTCATACGGCACTTTTTATTCTTATTTTATCTTGTCTGTCTGTTCCGGCTAATCTCCGAAACGGCTGGACCGATTTTGACGGGACTTTTACTGGCTGATGTTAGACAGCTGATGTTATAAGGCCTAATTAAAGCTTCGTTTGTTTCAGAAAAATAATTAAGGTTCCGTAAACAAAATCCGATTTGAAAAGAATATTTTTTTAATAATTTCACGCGAACGAAGGTTGCGGGTGACAGCTACTAATTAAATAGATTCATAGTTCAAACCAGTAGCGAAGGGACAATTTTTGAAAGAGGTAAGCCGTAGGGCATGTCTTTTATGTGATTATTATATTTTTCTATAAATTACTGACTGTGCCATTTTTCAAAAGAAAGCCGGTAGGAATCGAGTTGTATGGAATCTTCGCCACTGGTTCATACACAACGCTAAAACAAGTAAAGTTTAGCGAGTTACACTAATTAATAGAACTGTAGAACACAAAAGTGTATTGTGTTACTGCGATAACAATAAATAAATGGGTCGATATAACAGTTGTTTATATGCGTTAATCTATATACGACCGTACGTAGTGCATGCAAGATCATAATTTGAAATAACAACACAATATAATATGATAAGATACAGCTATACTGGATGAAGGCTAGACGTAGAGCGTTTTGTATTTGCAATTTTTATTATATCTCTTTGATAACACGTCTGTCGTCTTGCTATCGACCTTGTGAAAAAAAAATTACGGTGCAAATTTGTGTAGCACGAAAAATGAATCTCTACAAGGTCAATTGAACGAGTAATTATCAAGTTTTATGATAATTACTTTAAAACTCTGTACGACCTGTTGTGCTGTAAGAATTGTCTGGATAATTTGCTCGCATTTTGACGGATTTTGTTAAGATTTTTGAGGTGATATTAATTTAATGTATGATGTAACAAAAGCTATTCTAGTAGTTTGTATAAGTAGTTGAGATATATGAGACTAAGCTGTCATTCGAGGCTGTTTAAATTCGTTGTTTTCTTCAACGGCGCTGTAGTACTTAAAATTATTTATTGGCTATTTATTTCAACCGATATAAATGAGCCATAGGATAGCGAATTTGAAAAAGTTATAGTCGCAAAATATCGCAAGTTTAGTTGTAATTTATTTGAGTTACGTAAGCTATTGTAATTTGTAATGCTTAAAAGCTTACAAATAAATAATGTGTAAGCGAGCAGCTATGACTAATAGTATAATCTCTCATTATTCCAAAGATTAGCTAGAAATAAAATAAATACGGATAAGGAAAAAACTTCGTTATCAAAACACTGACTTTTGAACTTTTTTTTTCTTTAAATGATTGGTAAAAGTCTTCTTAATTCTGGCTAAACATATCAACTTAATTCAAATAACTAGTAAAAGCATTAATGACCTGTCTCCGTTTTCTGCTTTTTCTGTTAAAAAGCTATGACGTCACAAGGAATACCAAATCAACTTGTTTAAGGTAATTGTGTGAAAAAAATTGTGCAATAGGGAAATATCACTTTTGTAAACACGTCATATCAAAATAAAATTCCTGCTATCCAAACAATAATACTATAGCCTAATTTGTAAAAACCACAAAGACGCACGATTCGCTATAAAACAGTCACTTAGCAGTCATTCAGTTTTATTGGCAATAAATGAATTTATTTTATTTAATTGATTAATTAAAATTAATATAACATAACATCACGCCTATACTCCCCGAAGGGTTAGGCAGAGGTGTACTTACCTAATAGTCCACCCACATATCGCCAGTTATGTTTAAAGCCCCATGTAATAGGGGGCGAGCCTACAGCCATCAACCGGGCACAAATCCAGACCCCGTGGTTGCTACTAAGAAATTCCTTGATGAAAAAACCCAGTAACTCATTGCCGGACCTGGGAATGAAACCATGCCAAAAGACCCATGCTCAGTAGTAATAATAAAAAATAATAATATCTTGGGACAACCAACACACTGCCATCTGATCCCAAACTAGGCAGAGCCTGTACTATGGCAACCAGACAACTGATAAACATAGGTACATACATATTTCAAAATACATACATATTATAGATAAATTACACACCCAGATACAGAACAAATAATCGTACTCATCGCACAAAGATTTTTCCTGTGTGGGAATCGAACCCACGAACTCCGTCCTAGAAGTCAGGGTCACGAACCACTAGACCAACAGGTCATCAAGTAGTCGCGCTTGCAACCAGAATGAGGCAGTCAAATAATTAAATAAGACCGATTTGTTGAGGACATCTTAATACCTACGCGGACCGGTGCATTTCGGCCATATCATCAATGTATGTAAGTGATGGTTCTTATTTATCCAAGTCAATTTTATTCATTGAGGTTACGTAAGTAAGTAGGTTAAAAATAATACATATTGTAATTACCTATGTGTTTTTCTTCGTATTTTTTGTTAATTTTTATGAAGAGCCTGTTTAGAACCACAAATCTGTTTAATTTCTTGTCATCAGTTTGATTTAAATCTGAACTTAGAAGAAATCCCGCGCTATTTCTCGCTCTAGCAAATGACGTTCTGAACGACAGAAAAGGATAGAAGCATAGACAATTGCGATTCCATGGTGACAGATGAGGATCAACCCTAATTCTGTAATAAAATTAATTGTGAGCGGATCTCCGCTCGGTAATCAAAGACTATGAGACACGGATATTAATTTATCCCTATCAGTGACAACGCCGCCGCCGGCTCCTCCTGTCTGCTCTTAAAAAAAATGTTATCATCAATACTTCTGCTAATCATAGTTCACTAATTGATAACATGAACAACACTTCTCCCCTTATCAGAAGAAGTATGGCCATCGGGTTTAACAGATATGATGCAGATGTTATCATCATGACAGTGTTTGATATAAGTACAATCAATCTAAGGCTCCGCGCAAACGGGCCACTAGTAGCTGCGACAAGCTGTTTACATGATTTTTAAAACGTTTTGGCGGCCACTCGCGAGCCAGTGTCCGCCACACGCGAGTCAGTGTCCGCCAAACGCCACCGCACAGTGGAACGAATGTATGGGAGCGGTTGGACGTAGACATGTCCGAAAAATAAGAGTAAAATTATGACAAACTAATGATGCCATCTTATTCGATTACTTAATGCCTTCATAAATTGTGGTGATGAATTTCTTCATAACTCCCATATTTCGGGAGTAATTTGAGAAAATGTGAAATTTTACTATGAAAATGAGTGTATCGAGCTCTCTCCCTCCTGATTCCGGGCTTGTTTCAAGTACCGGTCTCTAATATCGTAATGCTATTACTAAGAGCTATATTTAATACTAAGACACATAGTGCGCCAAATGTGCACTTTCTGGGATAAAAGGAAATGAAAATTTTAAAAAAAAAAACGTTTTTTCCCCATTTGTATTTACTTTAAACCGCAGACAGACTTATTAAGAGGTCTATAAATATATTATATATATACAGAAATATATATTAACAAAAATATTCACAAGAACTGATGAGAGTATGACTTTTAAGTAAGTTGATAATAAATTACCTAGTTTCATTAAAAGTACAATAAATAATTAAGATGTAAGCTCTAATTTACTAAGTTACACATTTTAAAACAATAACATCATTTAATTATCTTCGTCATCATCATCATCATCAATTAATTCAAATTCAGAATCGATGTCCGCTAAATCATTTATGTTAACAAATTCGATATCACTTTTCTCAGAATCCGTAAGCTCATAAAATTCCTTAAAAGAAGATTTTTTTACAAACTTATTTCCTTTTGGACGGATACTTGTAACAAGTGGATCAGAAGACAGTAAAAGATTGTGCATAATATCTTCATTGCATGAGATACTGCTATGCTTTCGAGAATGCCCCTCTCTATATTTTCTAAAATCTTTATTTCTAGCCTCAGATGCCTCTTCGGATAGAAAACCAATGGGCACAATTGACATGTTCTGAACTATGTCTGGCCCATGCATTAAAATTTTATGAAGTGAAGAAGGCATATAATACCATGGGTATAACTCCACGTAAAGCTTAGCAGTATCAAAGCAGAACTCTCGGAATTTAGTTACGTTGATCTTCTCTCCTGATGAAATACACTGCAAGATCACACAGATTTTTCTTAAAAGCATAGCATCTATTCCGGTCAGTTCAGCAGATTTAGTGTAGTTTTCAAAAAATCTCCTTGCCGAGTTGCCATTGTTGGTGGATCCACTGCCTTGTTTCACAACATCGAGAAGTAAGCCCGTTTCTCTTCTTACAGCCTCTTGAACTCTTTTCTTCCTGTCATCAACTTGCCTTTTTGCTATATCACCCCTTACTTGCCATGATTTTATGTCTAATTTGTAGGAAATGTGTAATAAGCATTCCATTGAGCGAATCCAAGCGTGAAGGGTGCTTAAGCTATATTTATACATGTCCTCGTTTGCGTGTTTATCTTTGATTAACTCTAAATTATTCATTTCTTTAGGACAAGCCTTGCATATGTCACACACTGAAGCTGCTGTATCGGATATAATGGAATGAATTTTACCATCAATCATTGTCAACAGCAGTTGGTGTTTGACACTAATTCCATCAGTGATGGTGGATGGAGTTAAGGCTTCAATCTCTGCTTCGATTTCAGCCATCTCTCTCTGCACATTTTCTTTGGTTTCCTTTATAAACTTAAACAATATTGGCCGGCAAAATGAAGTGGAAGATGGTCGCTCGTTTTCCCAAATTGTTACACCTTTTGAGACGAGCCGCAGTGGTACAAGACTAATCATAAAATTACTAGCAAGATCGATTTGCTCATCTTCACTCGTCCTTTGATGATAAATGCTTTGGCTAGATGATCCGTCAAAACCCCATTTGCTGGTCAATACGAGCTGTTGATTGGGATCAACAGGGGTTTCTAACGACCTAATAAGTCTTCTTGAGGTTAAATCCATCAAGGCTTGTAATTTGATTTTTGCAGAGCTCTCTGTAACTGTGAGATCTTCTTTGGCCGGATAGCACTTAATTTTTTCTTTAACCAACATGTAGTAACTCGGGTATTGAAGAGCTCCTTCTTGAGTGTTGAAATCCCGAAGAGTGTTATAGCGCCATTTCGATAAGTTCATCGATACATAAAGAGCCAATGCCTTCAAAGGGGATATTTCCCGTACCTGAATTGATTTACCTTCAATGAAGGCTTTGATTTTTGAGGCCTCTTCTGGATTCTCCGTCAAGTATTTCATAACATAAGCTGTATCGCTTTGTCCTGCCTTTTGAAGCGCCCTTTCGGCCGAAAACATAATTTCAGCGCTGCTACTGCTGCATGAAAGACTATCTTCAGTGCGTCTTCTTTTTTGCCGGTTACTAAGGTCCTCAAAAGATTTACGAGGACTAGGATGTGTACAAGTTGAAGCATCAGATTTAGCAGGAGAAATTATGGGCTCGATGACGTCACTTATATTTTCTGTAGAAGGTTCCATATTTTCATTCTGTAATTCCGGCCATTGAATTGCAGCCTGTAGCCAAATCTCATGTTTCTTCCGAAACTTATCTGTGCTTCTTCCAGACTGTGTCCATTTTGCATAAATGCGGTAGCAAAATCGACGACACCAGTCTTTTAAACTTGTTTCAGCACTTTCACATAACTGAACACAACTGTTATCTTTTAAAACACTGAACAAATAGTTAAAGTCGCGTAAATCTTTATGTGCGCGTGCGCATAAAGCAACGTGAATATCAAGATTTGTATTAAAATTTGGAAAATACATTGCGAGATTAGCTTGGATACAACGAGGTGTAAATCAACACTGATTTTAAAGTTACTAATAGTGACCTATTTATATAAAATCCAGGTATCCCAGGTATCCTTTGTTAAATATTGCAAGGTAATTAGTTATTGTGATAATTAGTAAATGATGCATGCTAAATTAGTGTATTAAGAGCCATTTAGTAATTAAATAATAGCAATGTTCTTATCAGTAATCATTAGTGCATCAGTTTTATATGTAAACCTTAAGTCCCTAATTATATATCCTAATTAGCTTATATCTTCTCTAATTGGCTGCTCAGAAATGTTATTGTAATAAGGTAAACCTTTAGAAAAACGGTTTTAATCAACAAAATAAACAAAAAATAAAAAAAATGTGTTATAAAATAAACATCACTCTTTATCCCAGAAAGTGCACATTTGGCGCACTATGTGTCTTAGTATTAAATATAGCTCTTAGTATTAGCATTATGATATTAGAGACCGCTACTTGAAACAAGCCCGGAATCAGGAGGGAGAGAGCTCGATACACTCATTTTCATAGTAAAATTTCACATTTTCTCAAATTACTCCCGAAATATGGGAGTTATGAAGAAATTCATCACCACAAGTTATGAAGGCATTAAGTAATCGAATAAGATGGCATCATTAGTTTGGCATAATTTTACTCTTTTTTTTCGGACATGTCTACGTCCAACCGCTCCCATACATTCGTTCCACTGTGCACCGGTGGCGAATTATAAATAAATACCGACCACTCGTGGTAGCCACTGACCACCTTCGTTTGCGCGGTGCCACAGGGCGTGGCGCGCGATAGCCACCGGTGGCCGTAGTCGGTGGCCCGTGTTTGTGCGGAGCCTAATAAACTGTTTATTAAAAAACCATTCTTGAGTAATTCAAATCCCCACAAAACGTAAATATAAAAACATTACCTCATATTAGCATAACCAGCATATGCTAGCTAAGGAAATAATTATATAATAATTTTAAAATAATAATCGACCAAATTGTTTTCGTACTTCGGAGTCTTATCTACAACTAGATAATACAATGTAATAATGTAGCAATTTGAATGTTATTAAAGGACTGGTCATTCAATAGCTACGTCACGACAATACATTACTTTGCCAGTGTGCCCAGTTGGATAAAATAATTTATATTGCAGCCACAAACAGGGTTGCCAACTGTTTTTATGCACGAGGGCATCAGCATTCGCTTTCGTTCGTCTTATGTCCGGTTATTTCAAGGGAAGCATTCATGACTCAATGACAAAAAAGTAAAAAGTAATTTATTCTAAACAAACTTTTTTATGAGAACTACAATTGAACATTTTTTTATTTAGTCCACTTTCGTCTACATTTTTACAACTGGCAACCTTACTCGCAGAACACGCGTCGATACCGCGAGCCGGCGCGTACGCATAATGTAGTTAGGGGATTATTTTTTTAATCCAATTACACAGTAAGATCTCGAAATAAATGGCAGTAGCAATAAATACGTCGTGACAGACAAAAAGTGGCCTACATCACTAGGCTGAAGATAAAACTAGACGGGTTTATTGAAAAGGATAATATGTATCTGCTATTACTGTATATCTTTAGGCTATATATTATGATACACCTGCAGAAGTGCAAGAGGTGTTATTAAAGCTGTGCTATGAGACTTAGCGTTTGGGAATAGACACCAACGGCACGTTAGGACATTAGTATTGCAATCGTGAGGAATGGGGAAAATGCTATAAGAATTGGCGTAAACCAAAAAATGGCGATGGATAAACTGTGTGAAAGATAATATCATGGTTAAACAGAGGTTGACGAGTAACAGTTAAGACTGGAAGAAGATGGCCGCGGGCTTTTCGAAAGAGATACCGCGGCCCTGGAACACAAAGGGCAAGGATGACAATGTTGCGCCGATCCCAAATACATTAGGAAAGAGCAAAAGAATGATGATAGCACGTTTGAAGACCATACATTCTGGCTCCAAATTGTAAAAGATGGATATGCAGCCACTGTACGAAGCCAACCATGCAGGTCGAACCTTCAGCACTGTACGTGTAATTCTGACAAGTCCATGAAGTCTAATAAAGAACAAAGATTACTGGGAAGACAGACTCATTTCAATATTGTTGACTCAGTCATACATCACGCGCGTAATAAACCCGATTTGATCCACATCTTTTATAGTCGCAATCATAATGAATTTATGAATATTTATGAAGAGAAAAGTTTTTGTTTGTTACATCATACCATGTGTACTTGTAGTCAACTGGACCATGTGAATCAGTATACGTAATCATAATCAAGAACGGCAGTTCTTGATTCAGGCGTTATTGTAGAGCACAAAGAAAGCTATAAAAAGTGTCTTACAAAAATTTTCGAAATCTCATCGGATAGCCGAGTTATTGCCGAGAAACAAATTTTACCCCTTTTTTCAACATGGCGGCGAAAGCTCCTAGGAAAGCTTGGTCGACAATCTCAAGTTAAGCTTTTCTAGGTATCCCCTACAACATATTAAAAAATTAGAAGCGCAAATTCATTTTCTTTTTTGAATGTACGTAATGACTGGACTAATAGAACACTGTAAAGAACGGCTAGATGAAAATATGTCTACAACCAAATGGATCTACGAACAGACTATTAATTAACAACATAATGACTTGCAGGAGGTGGTGCAAGCTTTCCAGAAGACACAAAAGTCATTCGGTACTTGGATGTTTATAGAAGAAGGAGCTAACCAAAGTAGCGATAGATGAAGTGTGTACTTCTCAGATGACGAAGAATATAGAGAAATATGAGAGGAAGAGGACAAACTGCGCCGACTCTTAAATAAATTGCGAAGGGGAGGAAAATGATAATATTCATACAACGTTTTCATTCTAAGAACGACGACTGATCAAGCTTTACAAAAAAACAGTTAATGCGGATCTCTCATTGTACAGGAAATATATAGAAAGCGAGGCCATGTTATACAGGAAATGTAAAGCTTGACGTGCGGCCGTGTGTACGATGATGAAACCACTAGATATAAGAAGCTTTTTATCTGCCTTGGCCCTTGACTGGCAGAAGAAAGAGGGAGATACGCAGTAGAGGTTGTAATGATACCCTGAATGCTGAGAACATCGATTTAAACTGCAGTCTCGGAAACTTTAAACAACAGTATTAGACAACACGTCCTAACTCGAGTCCTTATTAATATGAATTCAGCATCAATTCTATGCATTCCGCATTACCAAGCTAATCCGATAAGTCACCGTTTGCGAGACAACCATTCATAGTCAACAGCATCTATTGTTTGACTATTACGATCGCAACTTGATCGGTTACTACACCACACTGGTCGCTTTGTTCTTTTTCTACTGCATTACTGGGCCAATTTGTACAGTAATATTGAATCCTGTTAACTGTCATTGTTATAAATAAACGCTCTTAAAGATTAAAAGTCAGGAGATCACTATTTGGGACAATTGTGATGAATTACTTCAATTTTTTTTTTTTCAAGTCGTCGGGAGTTCGAAAGATTTTGAGGGAAACTCATAATTTTGAAAATGCCCCAATCAAGGCAATCGATTATGAGTTTTCAGAGACCATTCCAGGGACCATACAGTTTCCAGGGATGTGGGAACCCTTTTACTGGGTTTCAAGCATAGTATCGAATCGAAGGGGTAAGCCGTTTATGAGGTTACCTTTATCATGATGTAACTCCTTGATACCCATTCAAAGAGTATATTGTTAGTATACTGTTAAAGTTAGGTAACCTCATAAACGGCTTACTCCTTCTGAAAGGCTTAACTCTTTACCGGTCCCTGGTCATTACAAATATCTCACGAAACAGACTGCAGGATAAGTTTTGCAAATGTAAGATAAAAATTAAAAGTATACCTATTTCTTGTTACATGTATGTCATTTTATTTTTGCAATTCAGCGAGAATTCCAAAAGAAACTTTTCTCTTTACAATCTATTTATTAAAAACACAAGATTGTTCCCAGAAACATCACAATAATTTATGAAGAGGCAACCAAGTTTAATAAGCTCAAAAGAAAAAGTTCATTACATTGGATATCAATTTAAGTTATATCCCATTTGGAACAAATATTCTTTAGAAAATGATGTTTGGCAGCCAAACCGAATCTGAAAGTGCTCATCTCTATTCACGAAGATACAACGCACTGATGGAAAATGTAAGTAATTTGGAAGCTTTTAATAAGATGTGGAACAAATGTTATCAAGAAAGCTGGCCACGTAAGAAACCGTAAGGCAATCTTCTGGCATTCCATAAACGCCTGACAACGCAACGCTAGTAATAGCTAATGAATGACACGCAAGAAATAACTCGGATAAATTAAATACACCACGCGTTTTTATAGATGATCATCAATAATTGGGTACACATAAAATAGTCGTATAACATCACGGACGGCGGGAGGGGTGCGACCTTTCACTTTCTCTAGAGAAGTATGCGACCGCTCAGGTTTTTGCAATGCCAAAATATGCAATGAAAAAATGATCGTAAAAATGCCGTTAGCAACAGATACCTGGGATGAAATAAAAATATTTGAGACTTATTTCAATGACACGAATTCGATACTTCATATCAAGGAAGGATGATATGGCTAGAAAGGAGGTGACTGCTGAGATGACGAGTAATAGAGAAGTATGGAAGAAAAAGACATGCTGCGCCGACCACAAATAGATTGGGATAAGGGCAGGATAATGATGAATATGATAGAGAAAGATGCCAAGAAAACAGTAAATGAAGATCACCCAACTAATATCACTACATATTATAAAACAATGTCCTCTGCCGCGTCTGTCTGTCTGTTCGCGATAAACTCAAAAACTACTGCACCGATTTTCATGCTGTTTTCACCAATGGATAGAGTGGTTCTCGAGGAAGGTTTTAGTATACACTCCACGCGGGCAAAGCCGCGGGCATCAGCTAGTGACATAATAAAGAGATGATTATGTTTACACAATGCATGGATTTCAATGAATGAATGATGATGAGATGTATCGTTTAAAAACACATGTTACTTAATAAAACACCACACGTGATACTGAAAAAAAAAAAAAAACGATGGTGATTATAAAACCTAGCTCACACTCACAAAGAAAGATTCTATCTCCAAAGATTCATTTACTTCTCTCCCTGTCACGATAATTGACAGGACTTCACATGGCATTGATGGCATACAATAACGCATGTGTAATAAGAAGGAAAGTAGCGGTAAATAATTAACCATTCCTACTGCAAAGACATCCTTTGTTATTTGAAACACGTTACGTTGTCATGAAGTCAAGATCGAATAATTGAGTGAAATAATTGGTTAATTCTTAAGTGGTTTTCGTCGTAACGTGGGAGGTTTGAAAGGGAATTAGGACGCATTGTATAACACTCCCAAAACACACATATGGAAAGACAAATTCCTGGTTTGTTTATTTTAAGACGAGTCTGTCACTAAACGCGTGTCAAAGAACCGTCCCTCAGTTCCACGCCCGTCGACATCCTGAAACTATTAATTCAACCGTCCATCGATAAATCAACCGCGACGAACGATGAATATAATTTATTCCCAACTAACCAGCAATTTATAGGGCGTAAAGTGTTAACAGCTTCTTTAATATTTCCACATTTCTAGTTACTAAGTAATGCAGGAAAGTTTAAGTGCTATCATAATAATAGCTTCCGGCCATTCATTCAAGGATTAAGATACAACCCTCATCTCGGTTTTAAATAAACGCAGATTAAAAAGTAGGTCAGCTTTTATATTAAAAAATGATCAATTCTCTTGTTTTCCGTACCTTTGTGATGTTTAATTATTTTCAAGTAGTAATACGTTTTGTTAAACAAAAGTTTTTCTTACAATTAAGAGTCAGTAGAAAGTCGTGACAAGACTTAATTGCAAGTTACGTTTATGTGCGTCAATAGAAAAGTGAAATCGAAGGCGCTTAGTAGAGTAAAGTACAAAATAGAGCACTTTGTTTCCCAAGATAAGTTATCAAACACAATAGGGTTACATAATGACGCTTTAACTAAGGGCAAGGGGTAGAGACCAGACAGTGTTGTATTAAAATAAAGTCATTATTAAAACTAAAATATGTGCTTTGATACAGGCATCTATTAACGTAACCTTCATTAAAATAATACTCGCAATTAGTGAACGTAAAACTGTGTATGAATCCTATTATAAAAAATAGCAACTCATTCGTAGAAGCAAAGACCTAACATCGATAAAAAACCTAATGTTTCTGATGGAAACGAACTGGTTTAACAACAAACCAGGGAACAAAGGTCAATACATTGTGTTATAGTGTTAGACTCAATCGAGCACTAGAAAAACATCCAACCGGACGCACGGCACGAGACGACCCGCTCTAAAGCCTAGTACAGATTACACTAGTTTATTATTCGAGTGGCGGATACTCTAGTAACTAAACCCCGGACCGGCTACAATGTGCCGGAAATAGTACGAAAGAAAATGCATAGCACTTTCTATTGTAACATCCGACACTTTTAAGGTGGGATCTTAATTCTATTCAAGGAACATCTTGGGTACGGTTTCGGGTTACTTCGGTGGCTATTCAACATGCAAGACTAACTAAATCAAATATTGGGTGGAGTATTTCAACAACACCGTTCTGAACTAGGCTTAAATCCCTCGGTGGAAACGGATGCGAGTTAAAGAATTTTACTTTCACTGAGGTGTTAAGGCTCCGCGCAAACGGGCTAGCGATGGCGGCCACTCGCGAGTTAGTGGCCGCGACACGCCACCGGTGGCAAATTAATACGGACCACTCGTGGAATCCACTGACCACCTTCGTTTGCGCGCTACCGAAGGACGTGGCGCGCGACAACCGGTGGCCCGTTTGCGCGGAGCCTAAAGAGTCATATCTCGATCCATAATCCACTAAGGTAACAAAGCAACAGGGGGCTTAACACTGCGTTTGGTCCATCTTGCGGGGCATGACCTAGATCAGTGGACCGCAACACCCTCAAAGTTTACCTTTGACAAAGATTCAAATAGGATTTGTTAAAAAAAATAGCAGAATGCAGTGACTTTGATGACTATACGGAAGGAAGGAAGGCCATCGACGCGAAAACGGCTACACGGATTCAGTACAGTATTGTACTTTTGTAAGAAACAGCTGTTTATTTTTAATAACCGATGAAAAGTTTTTATATGGCGGGGGACTCAGAATGTTGAACTGAATACGTGGTAATCGTTTTCGCGTCGGTGTCCCTTTCACTCCGTATGTCAAGTAAAGGAAAAGGCAAAAGGGGGACATTGGCAATACATACATAAACTCACGCCTTTTTCCCATTGGGGTAGGCAGAAACTCCAGAACGCCACGATCCTTTCGCCTCGTCCAAACATGTGGTCATACACGCACGCCAGTTGTGAGTACTACGCACCTGACCTTTCTCAAGACATTGTAAACGGAAGATAACTAGAGAGGTAATTACGTAACACAGTCGCATCTCCAATGGATTTTTCATTTGCATTTTGGCAATTTAGTAATATTCATTGCGTTATTACGTTCTCGGGTAGAAGAATATTTCAAACGTAACAAGCAATGGATTACGAATTTCTTTCAAAATCTGTCGGACTGTGATAGATAACCAAACAAGTTTTGAAATGTGCTTACAATTAGATATTATTGAGTATATTTTCAAAACTGGATGCCTTTTCATATAAAATTTAGATGAAAATGTCTTTAAATAAACAATATAGTTAAGTGCTTGTTTCTGTTCAAAACATTATAACGTAAGCTTGAGATCAAGTTTAATTCGCAAGCCAAATAAATTAACTGGATACGTCATTCATAAGAAGCAACGGGAGTTAATATCTAATTGGTACTAGGAATCACTGCGAATATACTTGAACGTTTGAATTAAGTTACTATTGAAAATTAACTTACTGTTTAATCAACAACCTATTCACGATTCCATGTTTACTGAATATAATATAAGGCTCTAGAATGTTCCAGGAATATAACCAGTAACAAAGTACACTTCTAATGAGATAAAAATTGTTCATTTTATGACTTAATAGAAGGCAATTTAACGTGGCTTCACCGTTACCGAGAAAAGTAAGTAAACATACAGCCTTGGCCAAAAGTATTAGGCACCCTGATTTTTACTTAAAACAATAGAAAAAAAACACCATTTACTTTCTGTATTGATTTATTATTACTTAATTACACTGAAAAGAAAACAAAAAACTTAAAATCTAGTCGGTCCACCCTTAGATCTAATAACTGCACTAATTCTAGCTGGCATGCTGCGTACAAGCTTAGCACAATCCTCCCTTGTAATGGCATGCCATTCTTGCAACAACGCATTTTTTAATACCGTTTTCGATGTAATGCTGTGTTCTTTAATCCTCCGCTTTAAAATGCCCCAAAGATGTTCGATTGGGTTCAGATCTGGTGACTGCGCAGGCCAATCCAACAAGTCAATGTTGTTTTCGCTAAACCAGCGCATCGTAGCAGCTGACTTATGACAAGGTGCATTGTCTTGTTGGAATATGGCTCCATCTAAGTTGGTGTCGCCGTAAATACTCGTTAGTGAAGGCATAAGTGCAGTTTCAAGTACTTCTATGTACTTTTCGCTGTTCATACGACCTTCACAAACAAACATTTCTCCAACCCCATCAGCAGCCATGCAGCCCCAGATCATTATACTGCCTCCTCCGTGCTTTACAGTTGGCACGACGCAATCCGGATGGTATTCTTCGCCCACACGTCTCCTCACAAAGGTCACACCTGGTGTTCCAAATACCTGTACGAAAGAAAAAAAAAGAAATTTTTTGAAGAGGCCTTTTCTTTTTTTTTTTTTTTTTTACGGATGGGAAATCATCAAATGACTTCTCCCGCTCTGGGCAGAGCGGAAGGGAGTGTGTGAAATAAATAAATCATCATTCTTATTAATAATAATAGCAGTAAAATTGACTTACCTCAAAGTTAGATTCGTCGGACCACACCACATTTGACCAATCTTCCTCTGTGAAATGTTGGTGCCGTAGAGCCCACTCAAGCCGTTTCCTTTTGATGGCTTCTGAAAGCCAGGGCTTCTTCCTGGCTTTGCAGCCTTTTAGGCCTGCTTCTCCTAGTCTCCTTCTGACTGTTCGAGCACTTATTGACTTTCCAACCTCTTCAGACAAGGCAACAGCAAGCTCAGAAGAAGTTTTTTTCCGATTTTTCATGGATTCACGTATTAATTTTCGATCTTCACGCTTCGTAGTAACGCGTTTTCTGCCTGTTCTTGGCTTATTTGCGTGAGTGCCGGTCTGAGCAAACCGTTTGATGGCAGATTGCACAGCGCATCGCGAACATTTCACTAGGTCAGCAATTTCTTTTTGCGACTTCCCTTGTTCATGGTAAATTTGTATTTTCACTCTATCGTCTAAACTAATTTCACTCCTTTTTGGCATTTTTAACAAAATTAGATGTCAATTTAATCACATCAACAGAAATGAAAGCTTGTTTACTTGTTAGAGTCCAGAACACAAGTGACCAAACATTGACTGATAAGACCGAAAGAAAATCGAATCCTTTGTTTTCGGTCACCAGGTGTTTTATGACCTTAACAAAGCGCCGCTTCATATTCTAAGAAGTTATTTATGACCCCGGTAAGTCATTTAAGATAAGCACTCAGTTATTGGTTAAGTAGTAAACATGCATTTTTGATTTTTTAAAGGTGCCTAATACTTTTGGCCAAGGCTGTATATTTTTAACTGAAGGTTCATATAAAATTCAAAAATAAACTGTGATTTTGAAACACAATTCGATTTTTTGTGGTATTACTGTTGGGAGCGTTTCCTTAATTCCTGGATTTAGAAGCATCGTGTAATTGTAAGACAAAGGCAAATCAACTTCAGTTGTTGATAATTTTGCGAAGTTAAAAAGGGGTGCATTAAAATAGCCTTCACGAATGCCTTCACGTGTATTAGCCACGCTACCACTTTGCCGACTTGCTAATAAGATTAACATTGATCCAGTATCTGATTCTAGCGCTGGAATCCAGTAACATTAAATCGATATTTGGTTTAAACACTTTATAATCCAGTCCAGCATCTAGTATCTAGGGCTGGATTTCAATAGAGCAGTCGTCTACTTAGATTTGATGAATGGCATGAAATGGCATGTCGTGGAACTAGAAATCAGAAGACATGTACAGAGTTCCAGATATCAAGCTACTACAACCTGTCAAATTTCTTTAATAGATTTGCAACTTTATCGCTAAAGCATTAGGTTCAAAGTTGATTGGTAAAATTTGACAGTTTCGGATAGCTTGATGTGCTGGCGTCTGTACATATTTGACATCTACCAACCTTCAATGGACCCGCGTGGTGGATAACAGCCCTCCGATATATAGAGGAGACTTTCCCGCCTGCAGCACTGTCCACATAGAATATTATAGGCTGATTTTGCTATGCTTGTAAATTGTGATACACGGATGCACCTTTTCAAGCTCTATCCATGTTCACATAACATAACATCACGCCTGTAATCCCCGTAGGGTTAGGCAGAGATGTACCTAATAGTACGCCCACATTTCGCCAGTTATGTTTAAGTCCCATGTAATAGGGGGCCTATTGCCATCAACCTGGCACGAATCCAAACTCCTTGGTTGCTACTGGGAAATTCCTGATGGAAAAATCTAATAGCACTTTGCTCGGTCCGGGAATCGAAACCAGAACCTCATACTCAGCAGTCGCGCTTGCAACCACTTGACCAATGAGGCAGTCATGTTCATTCCGAGAAAAAAGAGAACTGGAGCGTTAGGGAATACGTATGACAATGATATAATGAACTGAAAAAAGCCTCAACAAGTTGTCAGAACTGCACTACAATGTTGTAGCATAATAAGCCTACAATGTTCCCACAGCTGGGACACAAACTCCCTCTGTGAGTGGGAACAATGTTGTTCGGGAACACAGTAATAATTGAAGTTCTTTCCAATTCCAAATGAGTCTTTGTTCGCGGCAGTAACTTACTTAGTTTATTCATTAAGTAGTTCACGATCTGGACTGCTTGCAGTATAATTAACTCAATTTGCTGTATGTATTAATATTTCATATCTATTTAATTTAGATCACTTATTTTTATAGTCTAATATTTTATTTTAGGTTAAATTGTCGAATATTCTTGTGTGTTACCAAGGCAATGGTAAAGCGATTTATTTAAATTCTGCGACAATGTGTCATTAAATCTTCAGTCTACAAATGAACTGTTTTGAGTAGCCTCTTAATTTTTTTATTTGCCTATTATGAGTCAAGTTCTCTAAAACAAACTCATAGTTTTTAAATTACAGACACACGACCACTAACGGTCTACAAAAACTCATTTTTCTCAGCCATAAAAATACCGTAATAATGTCTTGACACTGCCCGTGCCACGTACCCGAATACTTCCCGTGTGCTTAACTAAAATCACTTTCTTTTAAATAGACAAACAAATGTCAACTTTACAGTGTTAGGGGGGTTCATCCAACCCTGCAGCCACGAACCTTAAAGCTTCCATTCAAAAATAACAAATAAAATATACCGTCAAACAATCAATGGCCCGAAATAGAATGCAATTTCGGTTGTAAGATAAAAATAGGACTCGGTTAGGTTACCGAGGGTGAAAATAGCTGCGCTCGTTAGTTAAAATATTTTAAAATAAAACAAGAGTTAAAAGGAAGACATAACTTATACGAGTATCTTGTTAGCAAGCATCGTTTACGGAAATTTTGTTCTTCTACAATTTTTAGCTTTTAAAAACCAAGTTATTTATTTACGGTTATTTAATATCCTTCTTTAACACAGCAAGAAAACTTAAAATGCGTCCAAAAAAGACTAAAACTCTTAACTTTTAACTACATTCAGGAACTATCCTCCTAAACTAAAAGTGACAAATACGACCGCATTATTTAAATTCATGTAATAAAATGAAGTTAGCACAAAGTGGGTAGTCATTCCCTTAAATTTTAGGAGGGTAACACCACAATCGATGGGGTTGAATATATAGATAGAATATTGATTAATAATATTGGTGCTGTTGAAATTTTATAGCACCACTTACCGTTAAATAAGTGGAATGGGTCTATTTGAACTGGAATTAACTTTAGGGTGCTGATACAACATTGGATAGTTTGCTAGTATAGGAAGTTGTGTTGTTTCGTAGTCGTATGTATACTGAGGAGTCACTAGTATAATGTTGCATTTTAAGTAATTTTGGACTGAAAATGGTCTGAAAACTGGCCTAAATTTTTCAGGGTACCGTACCTCAGACGGCAAAAACGGACTTATAGGATCACTTCGCTGTCCGTCTGTCAAGACCCTTTTTCTCAGGAACGCGTGGAGGTATAAAACTGCAATTAATATTAAATACTCAGGCCTGCTTCGAGCAGTGAAAAAATCAAACTTGTAAGTTACCGCGATCAAAATATATGGCCGTTTATGTCGCATATTATTAGATTTCACAAAGGAATCAACAACTATAGGTAATTTAGCAAGAAGCAATGTGTTACAGCACATGTAAAGGAAACCGGTGCGCGAGTCCCACCCGTACATAATCGCTATTTTATAATCATAGGCTTGATTGAAAACATTTTTGTCAGAGGCTATACACAAGGACATAGTAATGCTCATATTTTACACCAAGCAAGTAAAGCAAGTTAGTATCCATAAAAAATGCAAAGATAACAAACTTAGTGCCCCAAACACACACCTCAGATTAATGTAAATTAGGAACTACATCGGTACCTTCGAATGTTTAAATTTATAAGTATTTGACGAAATAAAAGATAAACAGACTCTGGTTAAATGAACACGCTTTTAATGAATGGTTTTAAACTCTCGTGACTCTGAATACATAAGGATAGGAAGTGTGAAAAATCAATTAAATACAACAAAACTGATCCAAATTTCTTAAAGATGTTGTTAGGGATAGAATAAAGGAACTTATTTGGCAAATAAAACGTTTTCCTTTCACGTGTTTGACTTAACAAAAAAAACAGGTACGTTAACGTGACAGCAGTAAAGTTCAAATGTCAACACATTTTCGGCGAAAATAGCAGAAAAACGTGTCTGCCTTATTTCCCCCTTACAAAATGGGCGCTCAAATACAATAACTTTATCAAATACTTGTAAATTCGCGCTAAAATCGGTTCATGTATTGCGACAGGCTCGTTTTGTCATAGCGGGGAAATTATAAAGACCTGGATAAAACTCGCATAAACCAGGGAAGCATGGCGAAAGAGGGATTTAGCAGGTGGGTGGAATAACGCGGTTAATGACGAAGATGAAGGCAAATATCAAAGGGTCCTCAGCCTGATTATGTCTCCTTAATAATTACCTGTCTTTTTAAAGAAGTAATCATCCTGTAATAACAGTCTAATAAAAGCTTTATTTCACCTGGGCGCCTGTGCAAACAATGTGACATCTTACGCAACCAGCCACTGGTTCTAAAAATACTCCAAGCAATAGGGTGGAGTAGACCTTACATTTTATTGTGACATTTTCATAATAATCTCAATCCCAAGGTGACTGCTTTCTAAGAAAAAATACCCTTCGGATTCAAATGTTTTCAGCTATGCATTGGTCGAGTGGTTTTTTTATTTGCATATCTTCTCCTTTTCGAGTAGATGGTACTTTTTAGATTAGGCAAGACTATTAGTTGCTAGCTTTAACAATAGTACCTGGATGACCGAGCTTTGCTCGGTAACACGGATAAAACAACGTTTTCTAAAAATGAAACCTAGCTAGATCGATTTATCGCCCCCGAAACCCCTTGCATACTAAATTTCATGAAAATCGTTGGAGCCGTTTCCGAGATTCAGATTATATATATATACATATTATATATTTAGCAAACAGAAGCGAAGATGTTCAAAGAAAGACAACGAGGTACACAAAATAGTGAATACAACCGTTTATTCTAACTTGGAACAAAATATCAATCACAGAAACTAACCTAAAGCACCACAAATCATAACGAATTCAATTAACACGTAATTGTTTACATAAATAGCTAGTAAGTACACAAAATATGGAATTATGAATCTTACAGCCCTTTGAGCCATATTCCCAACCAAAGTCTCTCACGACCAGTCACAATTCGAAGTTGTCAATCTTTTCCATAGAACTAACATGTGCTACGTAAAACCTCATTTCTTCCTAACAATATGTATATTGTGCTTCTGTGTGTTGTGCTATGTCTTTTGTGTGCACTGAATAAATGTTTTATCTATCTATCTATCATATACAAGAATTGCTCGTTTTAAGGTATTAGAATACATTTTGCTTCCGAGAAACTATTGGCAGTTTGGATTCATTGCTCAGTATATTGTAACAGGTAGCCTAATAATTAATTTAAGTCTTCTAATTAACATTTAAGTCACAGAAAGTAGTACGTATTTATAATTTTTCTTTTATTTTTGACTACGTAACCAGAGTGTTCAAATGGCGAAAGGGTAAGGTTTGAAATAACTTGTCTTACGCATAAATGGAAGACTTCTAACATAGGGTTACAAAAACAGTCAAATGAAAAGAAGAAGGGTCACAACCCATAGAAAATTTACCTAGGCCCTACACAAAAGGGACGTATCACATTAATTTTGTAATATTAAATATAGCAGAAATAAATTAACACTATTCTGAATATCAGTGGCTAACACTTCCATATTGCCGTTTGATTTTGTTCAGGCAAAATATTTTGAAATATATTTTTTGATGATTAGTAATTATATCTAATTAAAATGACGCCAATTTAGATAAAAACACAAAATGTCGACAGTCATCCATTTAGCCCATTTAGCTCCATTAGAGCTAAAATATTCTTAGTGGAACACTATACAGGGTGATTTTTTTAAGTGGGCATGCATGGCCAAATCCGAAACTATGAGGAATAGTGTAGAATACTGAAAGAAGTTTCGAGCCAGATTTTGATAAAAAATTGGTTGTCTGTAAAGTTGGTTTACGGACGATAGTTAAACGTGACAACGTCATAAAATCGAGTGGAAGAGAGAAATTACCTATACAACCTAACCTCCTAGCTCCAGCAGTAGACTAAAAATAATAACCTAGGCTTGTCAATATCTGAAACTGCGAAAGTGGCGCATGCGTACAATGAGCGTAACGGGACACTTTTTCGTGCATGCAGCCGGCGTTCATCGATTTATTAGACGTTGTCACGTCAAAAATAAAACTTCATTTAGGTATTTAAAAAAATCGCCGGAACAAAACCATAAGGCGATATTTTGGTGTTAGCCATTAATTTAGAATAAAAAAAAAATATATTTTAGCTATATTTAAAATAACAAAAACACTGAGATATGTCTCTTTTTTGTCGGGTCTGGGTCACAAATGACCGTTCTTCTTTAATGGGAAGTACTTGGTACTTGTGTGTCTTTTTTAGGGCTGGTAAGGTAAGGGAAAAATCATTGTTAAGAAAATTGGCAATAGACACTACGTTGCCAATTTATAGCCATTACATACTTTAGGCATGTTGAGTTAAAAGTCGGTAAGAAGTACTTAATCAAATTACTTATTTATTTATTTCTATGACTTTATATTCAATCTAACAAAATTCTTCATCTCGTCACTATTCGGTTTGACAAGATTCTGTTTCTAATCAAATTTAAGACTTTCATTCAGCCCATCCAACCGCGTTCAACAGTTCATTCGGTGCCATCATTGTAATGGATTATTTAGACTGAAAGTTCTTGAACGTGAATTATCTGATCGCGTTCTGTTTCGCAAATCATAATAATTTGTGTAATTAAATTATTTATCAAGTGCTTCCCGTAACAAGGCGCTCGGGATACATACATACATACATAAACTCACGCCCTTTTCCCATGGGGGTAGGCAGAAACCACAGAACGCCACCTGCTACGATCCTTACATACTCCTTTTGCCTCGTCCACGTTCATACATCTGGTCATACACGCACGCCGGTTGCGAGTACTACGCACCTGACCTTTCTGAAGAACCTCACCAATGAGGTCAGCGTATGTTCTTCTAGGGCGTCCCCTCCCGGCGTTGCCACTCACATCTGCCTTGTAAATACCTTTTGTTAGTCGCCTTTCACTCATCCTCTCCACATGCCCAAACGATCTAAGCATACTTTTTTCAATTTTTGTCACTACATCTTCTTTTAAGCCGCAACGTTTTCGTATAACCTCATTCTTCACTTTATCATTCAGAGTTACACCACACATGCTTCGAAGGAACGCATTTCCACAGTATTAATTCTACTTTCATGCCTCGTTTGCCATACCCAACACTCACTTCCATACATAAGTGTAGGCACCAGCACACCATTGTGAACAGCCAGACGAGCTTTATTTGACATCGACTGGTTGGTCACAATCGTATGTATAGCACCATTCACTTTATTTCCCGCATTTACTCTCCTTTCCACGTCTTCGTCAATCTTTCCATCTCTTGTAAACATACTGCCCAAATATACAAACTCATTCACTTGCTCCACACTCTTATCATTTATTTTCACATCACACACCGATACATCCTCTTTTCTTTCAAACACCATAACCTTGGTCTTATTCACATTTACATTCATCCCTTTTCTCTTAACACGTTAACTGCCAAGGTATATTTTCTATACCATCCAAATTTCATTTCTTACGTATTGATTCTTGGTTTATATTGAATAGTTATGTATTATAAGTGTTCCCTTTACTTTATTTGGATAAAAAAACGGTAAAAAAAAACTACGTGCCAGATGGCGCACCGCGGTCAGTTGAATTTGATGCTTCAGTGTCAGTAACCGGTGCCCGACATGGCCTGAACACATAGTCTGTCAGGCACCGGTGCCTGACATGGCAGTTAACGTGTTAAATGCTTCACTCATTACAGTTACCATATCTTGCAACTGTTCCGCTGACGATGCAAGAATAACTTGATCATCTGCGTACAGAAGGCATTTGACAGGCAACTCATTCTTCCTCAATCCACACTCACTTTCTCTTAAATCTGTCAAACAACTATCCATGTATAGGTTGAACAGCCAAGGAGACGCTACACAGCCCTGTCTAACACCTCTTGATAATAATAACGAATTCAACAATGCATCGCTGCCTGGCTGACTGCAAAGTGCAAACCATTAAACGCATACCATTCCTTACATTTTATGAGATTAATTAACAAAATACTACTGCTATTATATACGTGAAAGTTTGTGAAGATGGATGGATGTTTGTTACTCTTTCACTCAAAAACTATTGAACGGATTTTGAAGAAACTTTACAGTAATATAGCGTATGTATGTAATATCCGAATAAAACATCGGCTATTGTGTAAATATTGATTTTACATACACTTAAAAATGAAAATCCGCTTTGTTTGTTAATTGTTTTCCCAAAAAACAACTTTTGGATTGATACTTTCAAACCGGTGGGTTTTGTAATTTCGTCGAATCTCCAAAGCTAAGTTTTACCAAGAAAGACACCCCCTAAAAACGGAAGGCTCCCAGGGCGTGCCCCCAGCGAGGGTTAATGAATTGGTTTCCCTTTTCTATTATTAGTTTTAGTTACTCGTTTAAGAAGACGAGACTAATTTTAAGGGATGTAATGAATGTCGTTGCAGCGTTCATTGACATATCCGTTGCAATCTGTGAGTCCGATACTTTCGCTAGACGAAGGATCGATTCTGCAGAGGAGAGATTAGACACGATCTGATGCTTCGGTCAATTCAATTTGTCTGCGCACGAAGTACTGCTTATTCGTGTTGGACAAACCAAATATTTTGCGAATGAGTAAGACACAGTTATAAATCGTTTGTGTTGCTCATTCAAAAACATAACAAATTCTTGTTATGTTGGGATTGAAAATTTAAAACAACTATCGAATTTAAAAGTACGCTATGCAATTTGGATATTTCCTAATTCACGAAAAAGGTTACTTCAGTCAGGCGACCTAAAAAGGTACGCGCTTAAAAATTCTAATAGCATTTATATGACCTAAAGATATACTTACACATACTTCGATTATCAGTTCAGGAAATTATCAATAATGACAGGGCTCGGTAACCCTTCAGGTTAATTTTGTTCCTCAATCAAAGCTTTGCAGATACGATCCTGTTCGAGAAATTCGTAGAAACTCTCTTCCATTTCGTTGGTGTTAACTACCTACATATTCTGTTCTGAACCGGCTTTAAATCTGTTAAAATTTCGTCTCTGACACTCTTTTTGCGACATTAATTAACCGAAGTCGTTTATTAGTAGAGTTAGGCATTAACGGAGCTGTTGTTGGGCGTCGTGCCAGCAATCTTAGACTGAAGATCTTACTCCATGTTCGCTATTTATTGCAATTATTCGCGATCTCTAGAATCTTCTCTCCCCTCTGAACTTGAATGGACTGCTACAATAATACTGTCAAAACTTCGTTCACTGTGTGTTGGCTTGATCGTTTGCCTTCAACCAAATTATCAAGCAAGATTAGTTGTAATACGCTACGACATTACTTTGAACGACATCAAATTGAGAGCAGCAAATATAGGATTAAATTAATTAGAACAGCTACTATTCGTATGTGTAAATAATTATCTGTGTTAGTTACATTACATTAACGCCACAAACATAACAATTTTGGCGTGTTTGATAGTAAATTAAATTGCATGCCTACATCCTGTATTCAATGGAGTACTAAGAAGTTATTGAGTTCAAGTTTTTTTAATTATTGTACAAGAACATCATTATTCACGTTAGCCTAATTGCTTTTCAAGTCAGTTAGGCACAAGTGAACGGTGGAACAACCTTAATTAGCGCTAGAGCTCATACTTTTTTTGCTACTAACCATAATACACCGCACTTTATGATAGTTGACAATTGACACGTAAGAGGATAAAAATTGCCAGCAAAAAAAACTTTAAAGTTTAACGACCTCAGTCGTTAAAAAGGTCGACTAAAAAGTATTTCACCCTACTGAAGTGGATAGTTTTAAAGTGTCAGTTACACCGACCGATATAAGTTGATACGTGGCGGATGATCGATGTCCCCCTCTCGTGGCTGCGATGGCGAAGGGATCGGGAGGGTGTGGGAGATCTTTTAATACAGTTAGTTAGACGGTAACAAAAACAAACAAAGCTGGGTGGTCCAATGTCCGCTGCCGACTAGTTATGCTTACGTAAGAGTAGAGTATTTCCCTCATTGTTCACGACTAACTTCGTGGATTAAGTACATTAATGGTAGTTTGTGATATCCAATTTTCATGTCCACTTAGTAAGTAATATCTCTTTGTAGGCACTATTTACTTGGAAACTATTAGCAGTCTTGTCTGAAATTATATTCAACAAAGGCTTTGTTGAGTCACATTCAAATCCACGTGACACAAGACACAAGTGTCCCTTACAGTTGGCAACGTAAAATATACGCAAAACAACACCAGTTTGTGTTACACAAGAATCCCTTTATATGGTTGACCTATGAATTCTATGATAGTACAGACACCAGCACATCAAGCTACTTCAATCTGTCAAATTTCTTTAATAGATTTTAAACTTTATCTCTAAAGTATTGGGTTCTAGGTGGTTTGGGAAAATCCGACAGTTTCGGGTAGCTTGACCTGCTGGCCTCTGTACATAGTTTTATCTCGACTAGTAGAAACATAAACATCAGTACGTTGTTTTTAGGACTACGAATATTATGAGTCGACCAATCGTAAAAGTCCGATAACGAGGTTGTTACAAGATCGACGCGTGCGCAACTGCGATTAATATAATTGCCGCCATTATTGACTATCGTAGTATCGACAGCGAAACGTTACTCGATAGTTACCCTGACTTTAAACACATGTTTTAACAATACTAGGAAATCTTTAGTATACATTTGTTGTAAAGAAAGTTCGTAATGATAATTTCATGGTAGTAAGTTATGCATACAATTTCTATCAGAACTTAAAAGTTTTACTGAATGTAACTCAAAACCAGTTTTAGCTTTAAAATCAAAATCTAAACAGTAAGAATAACAAATACCTCAACAACAAAAAAAATAAAGAGAAGTCATGCATCTTGCAAAAATACTAAAGAAACCAGAAATCTACAGGAAATAATAACCTCATACTTCAACCGGTTGGTATATATACAAAAAGACAAGTCTTTCCCCTAAAGGAAGCGGTTGGCCCTTGACACAGTGCCACTTGTGGGGGTCAAGGCAACCCGCTTGTCCAAATTGTTCATACTGGCTTCACTGAACTTCAATACAGCATGGAATTTCTATAGAGCAAGGAAATCTGGGGAATACTGATTACTCAGTGCATTATTTTTGTACTGTGTTTACCTTGTAGTTTTACAAGTTGTGATGCACTTTTATATGAAGAATAGCACTTTGCCTGTGACTTCGTCCGCAAAAATTGTGATAGTTCGGCTTATATGCATTATATAAATATAATTAATAGCCTATAGCACTCACGAATAATGTAGCTTTCTGCCAAAGAAAGAATTTTTAGAATTGGATCATTAGTTCCGGAGATCACCTTACATACAATCTTACAAACAATAATATTAGTATAGAAGAATAGATGATACATGTATATTACAAGTCTTTTATCTATCATACAAATGTCACTCAATGTTAATTTTTATAAATTTAGAACTGTTTTCAAGCTTCTAGAAATAATTTTTGTACAACTGTTGTTTGTACAATAATGAGGAAAAAAAAACATGGAAAGCAAAGGCCTATTTAGTAGGGTTTATTACATGGAATTTCAAACAGAATAGCAAAATTATGGGTAGTTAATACAGATTGAAGATATTCGATATAAGAGTAAGTAAACCATATAAAATTAAGTAGTACTCTATTAAATGGACCAGTGCATTCCTAAATGAACTTAAATTGAATACTAACACATAAGTATGTCAAATACCTATATAAATACTAAAAGAGGATAATGATGAATGGTGTTATTATTAAAAACAATAAACTCCTTTTGGGGCAGTCAAGTAACAAACCCATAATCTATGGTCCTAACATAGGTACTATATTACAGTCTAATTTTATTATGAAGCATTGAATTTATTAAATCATAAAAAAGTCTATTTAGTAGCTGCGAAAATCAAAAGATTTCCAAATGGGTAAATTTTAAATATCTCAGATAAGATTCAACAACTCTATTCAAAATAATGTCCATTGCTTTAATAATTACAAATATTATTACATTATCAATAAACACTTAGTGATAATCTGATAAGATATTTATTAATAAATTGTGTTGATAAGCTTTTATAAATTCTTGAGAAAATTTACTTAGCTTTACTCATTTTCTGGGTTCGAAGTATATATATATATATATCCGATATATATCAAACAAGGTTCGACGATATATATCAAACTTGATATATATCCGATATATATCATAAATATCCGATATTTTGATATGTATAATAAATATCGGATATTTTCGAACCCTGCTCATTTTATAATTCTTGTCCTGTAATTGTCAGGCATACTATTTTTAATGAATTGGTACGGACTTAAGTGACAAGTAAATTAGCAGATCATAAAATACCATGCTATTCACTTACATTTAATGTTATGATAATAGAAGTGTGAAAACAAAAAATATTATCAAAAAATGGGCAGTCCCATTCTTCTAGTCTAGTCCAACAATTAAATAAATCATGATCATTGTTCACCAATTTGTCTGCAAAGTGTGATGATTATAACAATTAAGACATTATTTTCCTTTAATTGTTCATAGCTGAACCATGATTTTCAGGGTTACTTTTAAATTGAGACAAGAGCAAGGCAGCTTAGTAAGAAGTTACCAGTTAAAAAAAAACTTTGCTCACTTAACATTGTATTTACCTATAAAGTAAATTTAATACAACAAAAAGTTTGTTGTTTTTTTTTCCTACTTAATAATACAAAGTCAATGTCAAAGATTGAATACATGTGTGTTCAAGGTACTTTTAATGGGATAACAAGTTATTATTAGTAATTAATTAGGATCATAAATCTTATAATAGCATGCAGGTGATATTGACAACTGCTTTTAAAGTGTGTGAGAGATTTAATGATGTTGTAATTAATATTGTGTTGGAAACTAAGAGATGAATGCCAAACAACCTGTGAGATGGTGAAGAATTGATTAAAAACTTTGTTGGGAAAAAGTATAGTACCTACTATTCTTTCAGAAGCAATTAAGCAATGTTTCTCTTTAGTAAGAACAGTTCTAGGAAACTGATGCTACATGAATAGCAATTATTTGGATACTTTTTTATACATGGTCTCAAGAAATTAGGTTCAAATAAACCTAGATCGGGAAGGTCGCTACCAAACATTCATTGAACATTGTCATTAATGTTGAATATATTTTAGTTATAGTTTATCTATAAGTACTAATTATACCATTGTATGTTAATAATACTACTGCATTTAAATGTACACTTTTTGTTGAAATACTTTTTAAATAAATTATTCTATTCTAATCTAAATCTTTATATTTTTATATAGATTTAATTTTACAAAATCCTAACTTTTTAATGGCAAAAAAGTTAGTGCCACAATTGCTCCTATTTGTGTGCCCCTCACACTCTAGTATTTATTTTTATAAATAAGGGGGAGGCATTATCAATGTTTACCTTGACATGAAACAGTTATAAATATTGTGGTAACAGTGCTTTATGATATGGTATAATAAACATAAATAGTTATTGAAGTAACCAATAGTTTCTTATAATACCAGTCTGATACTGTCCCAATACAGGGTGAAAGTTTTTTACAAGGCATGAGCACAGATACATTGATTGAACATTAATTGTTCAATGCGGATTGGTGATTACAGACATTATTTAAGTTCAGGTTTCCTCACAATAGTTTCTTGCTCAGAAACACATATTTTTGAATTCCATGTTTTGTTGAAAAGTTTTTATTCAAACTTTTCTCACACAAAAAGGTACAAAGGTGAACTTATTGCCAAAAAGGTACAAAGGTTCTCTACCAGGCAACCAAGGATGGTGGAAAGATTAAACAAAGTTTTGTTCTTTTTTTAAAGTGATATTAAAACTGAATACCTTACCATGTGTGTCACAATACACATTATTCTATGAGTGATATAATGATGACAAAGGTTTTCAATTTGAATGCTGTGAAGTCAGTATATTCCGCAAACATATAATCAAAGGTCCAACATATTATTAGAGGAAGAATGACTGAGTTTAAAGGTTTGATGTGATCTTTCAGCATGGGTATGGAGTTTCAATTGAATGATTTTCATTATCATGTAGTGTGAAGTTTGACAAATGGAGAATTGTATAGTGATAATGACTGTTGTTTGAGTAGCTGTTTTGTCTAGTTAGAGACTAGTTTTGGAAGACTTGTGTATTTTAAAATATGGCTATATTAATATCATTACCCCACTGTAGGGTAAAGGAATCTTCTTTTAAGTACGAGAAGAGAATTATGCGTCATGTTTAGCAGTTTTTTTTTCAGGAGGGGCTAATTCTGTGTTTAAAATAAAATGTAGTAATGTTACTCTTGTTTGTTTTTTTTGTTCATCAGAAGCAGTACCCAAACCTATAGAATTTTTTTTATTTTATTATTACTTGCTCTTACAAACACAAAGGGATGGATAATCTCAGGTTGAACTAAAACTTTGTCAGCTGAGAATATGTTAATATGTGTTTAACTGTTAAATGAAGATTTGATGAATATTTTATAGCATTCAAGTTAATTAGTTTTTTACATAAATGCTCATTTTTTTTCTGTTTCTTATTTTAAATTGATTCTAAATATTTTTATCAGTGAGTTCAGTAAGTGGTTGCTCATTTTGTTGTAATTTCATATGTGAAGCAAGCAACACAATGTTAATAATAAGTTTCCAGTGTTATTTTTATCATACCTTTTATCAGTTCTGCTATTAAAGTCTCCAAACCACAGTGAACTAAATAAATATACCTAACTAATGCAGTCAATAAATAAATGTAAAATAAATGTAATGTTGTCAGTATAATTAATGTCATTCATACTCCCATTTATATTGGGGCGATTATTTATTCAAATATAAAGAAGTGTCAAAATTAAATTCATGTCATTACTTAGGTATGTAGTTATTACAGCTGCAAATACAATAATCTTGAAACATTTTGAAATGTTGCATGTAGTTTAAGTTAGTTGCAGATGTAAATATTGCCCAGGTATCTTTATTTAATTTAAAGGTATCTTAATTTTAATCTAATGTATCTAATTTGTCTGTTTATGTGAGATGATTCTAAAAATTAAGATATTACTTTACTTTAGTATTTTTTTTAATAATTTTCTTTTATCTGCATTTTGATATTTTGTATGTAAGTAAGTATAGACGCCAGCACATCAAGCTACTACAATCTGTCAGATTTCTTTAATATATTTTCGACGTTATAGGTAAAACATTAGGTTCAAGGTTGATTGGGAAAATCTGACAGTTTCGGGTAGCTTGACCTGCTGGCTTCTATACATCAAGTAAGTTGGTAATGCA
Organism: Lycophotia porphyrea; assembly: GCA_950005105.1. Classification (NCBI taxonomy): domain Eukaryota; kingdom Metazoa; phylum Arthropoda; class Insecta; order Lepidoptera; family Noctuidae; genus Lycophotia; species Lycophotia porphyrea. The sequence continues at coordinate 11,222,571 of OX465391.1, read as the reverse complement.
AATATAGTTCAGAGGAACTAGGATGAGTATGATCAGTCTATGATGTTCCCACTAATGGGTCACTGACCTCCTCTCTGTGAGAGGGAGGATCTTCGGGTAATTTATCAGTTACTCTGCTGATAAATTAAAATGATTGTTCTTGTGATTGGTTGAGCAAACAGTGGATAAGCAGACATACATTCCTAAATTCCTAAATTAGGCCAACATGTAAGCTAAAATAATTTATTTGAATTGTTTTCTTATGACAAATAGTTTGCACTCTTCATCCTTGCAGGACTTTGCAGGAGCCAGGAGGAGGCTGACAAATATTGTGTATTAAGGTTTATTTTACTATCAATCAGGTGTGTGAAGGTGATTAGAACAGATAGTGCTACTCAAACTGCCATTTAATTATGAATACTTACAGAAATATTCATGAATGATAAGAATTGTATACTTAATACAAATTTCTATGCAAGATTATTGCAAATGACTTTGAATTGTTATAATCTTTATGACCTAATATTAAGTAATACCAAAACATTCTCATGTAATGCTGTGCCGTGTCTAACACAGTGGTAATGAAATGGCAAATTCTCATTGACAATAACACTAACTGTACCTGTTTTATGAGTTAGTAAATTAGCAATTTAAATAAATCCAGATTATGCCAAGACATGACTAGACACATGAATATAATACCCATAATTACCCATTTTGTATTTAAATGCAACATTTAAAGCATTCTGAAACCTTTTACCATATTTATTAGTATTATTATTTTTCCATATAAAGTAAAACAGCAAAAGTTAACTTTTCATGTTACTATTTGGATATCTTAACATGGCCATACAACTTGCTCTGTAGAGCTTTGTCTCTCTCACACGCCGCATACCGGCTATATCGCTATCCCTCTCACTCCCTTCACTCTATGGATAAGAGAAAGTAACAAAAGAAAAATAACACATCCCAGCCTCAATACATAGTAGTAACTGCATCCGCATTTATGGTAACTAACTTACACGTTAGAAATCACCACCAAAACAAATTATATAATTAAAGGTCTGTGAGTCAACAAACAAATACTGTACCCTATAACCTATACCCTCAAATAATTATATACGTCCAATTTCGCAGCGATGCCGTAATTAAGATATTAATAGACTTTACATGTATAATCACAGATGTGTACGATATATAAAGTAAACATAAACAGGTAAACTAACCCTTTCTTCATGAGCCACCTCTGTTGGCCCCAGTTGATAAAAGAACGTTCCAATGAAGAAGACACTCATCCATTTTACGATCACTCATCTATTTACACGATTTATATAATTTATGTTTGCACTACTTGTCACAATCAAACTAAAATTCCACTTTTTGCTGCGCTAAACGCAGACGTCATTGACAAACAACCGAAGTGACGAGTTATTGCACGGGATCACATAGTAGATGAAAACACTGCGTATTTTAAGAGCCATTGCATCGAGATATCACAAATCTTATCACTTGAGGTTATTACATTACTAATCACTTCGTCTACATCGGTTATTTATAAAAATAAAAAGGTAAAAAGCAAAAATTACTCGTAGACAGCACTCACGACGTCGCACACTCACATAACGTAACGTGCGATTTCGTTCACACACACACACAACTAAAGTCAAGGTGACAGTTGGGCGCTAGCGTCGTAAAAGTTGGTCCGAATCCGACTCTATTCTATTTAGTTATTGCAACACTGAGCATTGTTTCCGTATTGTTCGGGACTTCTTAGTGGGCTTCGGACCGATATAGTTCATATTCCACGATCCCAAGTAACTAAAATCGTTTTGAATAAACCTTTTTGTTTAATCATACTTGATAATTATTATTTGATACCTCAGCTTGTTTTTAACACGCTTTTATTGTTTATAAAGTTAATCTTACCGAACCGGATAGACAAACTTATGGAAGTGCGGTGCGGTGGACTTAGATGGGGTGTCACGATTCCGTGGGAGCCACTGGCCAAAATAGGAATAGCAGAACATGCGACTTACATTGGCTTTGGTGACCCAATAATTTTATTTTCTCTCTGATTGGGAAAAGGCTAGGCAGGTGATGATGCTTCTGTCTGATTGTTTTGTATTTCTTTTAGAAAGAGCTTTTAGTTTTAAACTATACTGAATCTTTCTAAGTTTATTTCGTGTTCACATTAACTCGTGAATATAAAACCAGAAGGGCAAACTATCCCTTGACTTGACCGCTTTGACCACTTGCACTCGACGATGCGGACGGTCCTTAGCTCGACTGTACTTTTATCAAAGGGCGAGGGAGTTGCATGGTAACCTGAGCTTACCCAGGTTATGATTATGGGGGAGGGTTGGGGAAGGAGGAAGTGGGGTGGGGAAGCCCCGATTGAGACTTATCAGGCAGCAGGTAGCACTTACGCAGAGGAATGGACAGATATTTTTTCAGGAAAATACATGTTTCACTGCTATCGCCTTGGTTGCGGTACGCCCATGTATGAAAGACCTAGGACATTAATACTTTTATTACCACCTCTAAATTCATGAAGTCCTCAAAGGTGTCGCATACCTACATATTGTACCACACATGTTTTTCAACAACTTCAACTTTAGCAAATGATTATCTAAACTTTTAAAGATGGGATCTGATAGTTTGTTAACCAGGCAAAGACGTAGGTATCTAAATCCTAAGAAATATTTATTTTTAAGTTCCATCGGAGTTAGTGTTATTGGGTTTTTCCATCTGAAATATCTCAGTAGCAGCCACGGAGTATTTCTGCTCGGTTGATGGCAATAGGCGAGCCTATTGCCATCAACCGAGCAGAAACTCTTACACTTATGTTTTAGCCCCGATTACATGGGGCTAAAACATAAGTGGTGAAATGTGGGTGGTATTTATTTCAGGCCTAGGTTATTCTAGGGTTACAGGTTTGATGTTTTTAAGTTCTTAAGGAGGTACAAACTGAATCACTTGTCGAAAAACGTAATAAAAGGCAGCCTCGAGTTCCTACAAAATACTGATTAGCAAATACATTTTTTTTTAAATTAGCCTACTCTGTCCTACTGCTGGGCAAAGGCCTCCCCCATGGCTTTCCAACCCTGTTTACATTGAGCCCTCTCAGACCAATCCGTTAAGAATGAGTCCAGATCGTCACGCCAGCGTTTCTTGGGCCTGCCTCGGCCACGACAGCCGTCTTTAGGCACCCGTAGCAAATACATAGGTTCAAATTTTTCTGTCGGGCTTGGCGTGTCATAATTTTTGCTTACATGGGATGTTTCTTTGTTTGTTGTTTCGATTCGTGATAATAGCTTCATTAGTTGGGTCGAAAGGGAATACGTGAACGTGAAACGTCGAATCCTACGCAGTTGGTGATAGGCATAGCGCGACCGGATAATAATAACAATGCATGCGTATCTCCCGAGCCTCTGACTCATGGTTGTAGAAAAAGAGTCGGGACTAAACCTTCCGTTTTCCCCAGATGAAGGATGAAGGATTCATATATGAGGATTTTCCCCCCCATGAACGGTTCCGTCACGGGTATCTCTGTTGCTTTTATCTCGGTTTGAAATCAATAAAACAACTCTTCATTAAATACATAGGTTTTATTAGAAAATGAAAACAAAATCCCTTACACTACCTAAATAAGGCACGTCGTGTACAAACGAATCGTGTGCCAACAGGCGCACTCAGCGGGGTCCACTGGTCGCTTCGCCACACGTTAGGGGGAACATATATTAGCACACATATGCACATAGACTTTCACATAAATCAAACAACCCTGTACATACATATGCTGTTTACAAAATATACAATTATAATGCCACTGCGCAACTATTTATTGCTGATTACACAAAACTTGCTCACAATACTGTAATTTGGCCGGAAAACATCAACGTATAAACTAACATTTCTTTAACAGCTACACATATAAAGCATTTGAAACAAGGACGCAGTACTAGCGTGCTCACTAATGATGGATCACTTTTCACCCTCATGCTTTGAACAATAAGGTTGAAAAGTGGTTGACCATTAGTGAACGCGGTAGTACGTTGGTTATACAACATAAACACAAGTCAGTTAACATCGATATGTTATAGTTTATATATTTATTTGATTGATATACAAGTGGTAGGAAGCCGAGGATTGATAACATTCATTATGAAGCTTTACAAGAACAGTAACACTAAAATTTACACAATGTACAACAGAATATTTATAAATATACATAAAATTTGTGCTATCAATGTGAAGGTGAGATATTTGAAAATGACGCAAAATTTTGATATATTTTTTGTAAGTTTACTATTATATTAAAAATATGTGTCAAATGTGCCGTGTACACAACTTTCTATATTACAATAAGTTAGTATACAAAGTAGCGTAATATTAATAATCGTATATAAATTTTATATCTAAAGCGTGATTAAATTACATGTCCTTTATGAATACAATCTCTAAGTTATATCCAAATGCAAAATTCTTACTATGAAATAAATTACTAAACCAACATTTGATACACTACTTACTAAATTTGTAAATAATAATTTAGGAATAATATCTTAATTTGTATGTCTTTGTACCAAATCATGATTTAGATAGAAATTTTTCAATTTTGAGCTTCATTGACATGAGAATGGTGCGAGAGAGCATTGATGAGAGATACATACAGTTCACAACAGCTAGAGGTTGAAAATGTTCAACTTTTCATCGTCTGAAAAGGAAATTTCGCACCCCTATTGAAAGACATTAGCAAAATTTTCACGAGAAAAATTTTGTATGCCGAAAATTAAATGGTACAAAATTTTATAAATTAAAATGAACGCAGACATCACAACATTCAAAAAATGAAATTATTATGAAAACGAGTGAAATTGAAATATAAGTTACAGAATCTCAGATAACAATGTCTAAAAAGTTCAACAAATTATTGTCTCCGCATTACTGATACATGCCCAAATTGTTCGTTCTCCGTATTGGTCAATAGTTCAATACTACATTAATGTTAGGGTTACCAGTATCTAAAACTTGGGTAAAATATTACCAAATAAATGTTTAAAAAGTTTTTAGTAAAAGCCAAAAATTTATTTATTGGATTTTTTACATTTTCTAGGCAGTACAAAAATTTTAAAGACACCGTGTTTATAGTTCATCAGTCATGTTACGTGTGTACTAAAAATTTAGTTAGTGCTAGGGTCTCCGCCCCAGCAGGTTGGCACAACAGGCTAAATGTCAGTAGTGGTCGATGTCGGCCGTCGGCGCGACTGAGTATACTGACGGTGGTCTGTGGAATAAAATTATTTTTTTCTTTTTAATTCTTCCCATTAAAATGTATTAATAATAGTTTGATTTTCTAATAACCAAATTAATTTTAGGATTTTTATTTTTCAACGACGCCGATAGTCTATTCAGAGCGGGTTTCACCAATGAAAACTGAACGAGATCAGCACATCTAAGCGGTATTCAAGAGCTGTGAATGTCAGTGTTCGTTGGTGGCACATTAAGCTGTGTCCAGATATGTTCTTTTGTCCGTACCGTACCTCGGTTTCGGATCAGTGTCGCAATCCAAGAACGCTAGTTTGGACGCCCGTTCCGTACAGTACGGTGGTACGGCGTCTTGATACGGTAGTAGGTACGCTCCGATCCATCGTGAGTTGGTTTTTTCGCCCCTTTTAAAGGTGATACGGCTTTGCGTCCACAGTTATTGGACCGCGACGCTGATACGAAACGGAGGTACCTACGGTACGCACAAAAGAACATATCTGGACACAGCTTTACGAAGCCATGCCCAAGCCTATTGGCCGCAGAAGCCTCTACCAAGAAAGAAAGTGTGATCGCACAACCGATCGTGTGTTCGTTTTGTTCAAGACATGCACATGCATGCATGGTCATGCATGTCGCATGACAGGCCTGGCGGCTAGTCTTGCGATATGTCGTGCTCGTGGCCGTGTAAAACGCGAGCTCATGTTCTGTCGTGGTTTATTTACCGCAGTGCACGTCGTGGCGCGGGGAGGCGGGAGGGGCGCGGTAACGCAGACACGCGCGTGTCGTTGCTTGACGCTGGACGTGGCTGGTCGATTACTGGAGCTGGAAAGACAATAATGTTTTATTAGAGGTTAGTGAGGAAGTTGTGAAGAAAACACAGTATCTGGAGTTTTATGTAATAATAATTTAATTCACTCAACTGTGTTTTCAGTTACATCGGTAGAATTGAAGTAACACTAGGTTACCACTTCAAAAAATCACCCTGTCAACTTTGACAGGATTATTTTTTTTAATGTCACAGTCAAGTGGTAGAAGAAATCAATTTGGAGAAAGCTGAAACCGATTTTTTATAGTATTGCATAGTATTAATGTTTTGCTCGATCCTGAACAGAGTTCGATCCGAGGGCCAGCTGTTTTTCTATTGCAGTAACTATTTTCGGGGTTGGCATTTGATTTCGGAACCTTCAGGCCTTCAACCTGGCAGAAGAACGAGGAAGCTTACACGCAGTGGGTGATTCCAGGCTGGAATGCTGCTGATGATACTGAAGAATGTACTCACGTTGTGGCTTACACTGTGAGGGACCGGAAGCAGGCCTCGTCATGGTGTTGTTCCGCTGAAGCTGTGACGGCGCCGCTATCGAGTACGGCCGTGTCATGGGCGGCTGTAACACGTCAAACTGACATGAACAATTGAGTAAGGGACATTGAATGCGTGTTACATTTGCAACCTTTCGCTTAGCGCCGAAAGATGAAAATACAACAAGCTCAATGTCCTTTTTATTAAGAATTAGCCATATACCACACCTGTTTTTAGTTACCTGGACCAGTTTGTTAGACATAGATATTAAAGATGGACGACATGAAATCTTTTTGGTAGGTGGAATGTGAATTTATGAAGATTAGATCCGAATGTTAAGTTAAGAAGTAAAGATGGTTTGGAGGGGGGGGGGGGGCGGGACTGTATGAAGCAACAAGTCAAGAATATAATAAAATGCAGTTTGCCTGGATAGGTGAGGTAAAAGTATTTAAATCAGAAGTTTTGTTATACTAATAACAACGGTTATTATAATACCCAGGACTAAAATATCTCGAGTCAATTTCAAAATTACTTTGAAAATGCCTTTTAGATATAACAAAGAGGATACACTGATGCCGAATATAAATTATTTGGTATTCAAATTGATGAAGCTTAATTCATCAAGATGTTTCCTTAGACGGCGATACACTCTACAAACGTTGGAAATAGTTTAAATTTTAGCTGAAACCATTAGTAGTTTATATTCCATAATATTTTGTAGTATTATTTATAACAAACATAACTCACATTCTGAACCCCTCTCATTTTTCATCGATAATTAAAAAAAAAACCAGCTGTTTCCTACAAAAGTGCAATATTTCGGTCAAAATGTATGAAACGGCAGTTTTTAATTTAAAATAACCCATGAAAAATTTTGATGTGAGGGGTTACTGAACATAAGATCCTAAACTTGGATCCCACGTCAGTGGAAGGGTTACTGAGTTTTTCTACCTTCGCAGTAGCAGCATGGAGTCTGGATAAGTATGCGGTAATGGCAATAGGCTAGCCCCCAATTAAATGATTAGCCTCTGCCTCAGGCTCTATATACGCTGCCGTGTTGACGGCACGTTCGTGTTCCATGCGGGCCTGAAAGAGATGTCAGCAAACAGAGAGGGGCCAGCAAGGGCCGATGACTGTTCGAAAGAGATACCGCGGCCCTGGAACACAAAGGGCAAGGAAAGAACATGGATGGGTTTTAGTCAGTACAAGTCTGACACTCCCTTCCGCTCTGCCCGGAGCGGGAGAAGTCATTTGATGATTTACCATCCGTAAAAAAACAAAAATAGAAGGGGTTCAGAATGGTGTACTGAAGATGCAAGTGCGTCGTGTGTCCCTTCCACCCAAGCTGTTTAATAAATTATGAAACATAAATAGGCAACGACGTCGATACAAGCAAAATGATGTCAGTAGAAGGTAAAAAGTTTTGTAATCAATTCATCGCTTCACCCATTCAGTGCCCAGAACCCAGCATATGAGTCGGAACAAAAATTCAACCCGTATCTGTAGCTATGGACTCGCTAGTCGGGTTCTGGGCATGAATACAAATCATCTATAGTTAATTATAACGACGACTCGGATACGGGTTGTGGGCACGGGAACGAAATTCACAAAGTTTTTGTGAGGTACTGGGCAGTGAATGGGTTAACAAACAAATCTGTTCATGCCGATTTCATTTCCATTCCAAGAATCGATCGACGAACTGGTCGCGACCATGACGTCTTATAACTAAAAACAGTATTGTTTTAATCTTATTCCAGAGTGGGAAAGAGACGGCGCTAGACGTACTCTATAGCTCCATCTCTTTCCCACACTGGAGTGAATAAACAATACTGCTTTAAGACGTCATTAACCCATCATGGGCGTAAGCCTAATCAATCAGTACTTACATGGCAACGTGAAAACGCATTTCATAAAGCGGTGGCATGTAAAAGCTTGTTCATAACAGTTCAAAGCGCATGCGCATGTGTATTCGGCATCAGTTAACCATGTTACATACAATTATTGTATCTCTTGTACACAATGGCCAATTTTTAATAAATAAAAATAAAAAATAATAGCAATCAGGAACCTATTTTTTTTTTGTGCCGGCACGAGATCGTTCACATGATTATGATGATGGGTCGTACTCTAGATACTTGTCATACGCTCCGGCAGCCAGGGACTACTGCAAACAATTGGGTACTTGACACCAGCAATCAATTGATTGATATACTTTTTTTTGAGCTATCAAAACGCGATTCCCTCATAGATTTTGTATTGCATTAGTAATTTGTGACGTGACTAATTTGGCAACTCTATGACTCTAATAAGTATTTATTGATTTAAAAGGAAATAAAAATCGAATTTAACAGTTAATTGAAAATTAATCAGTCTGTCAGGCGTAAAATACGGGTTTATAAAGGATTGTTTGTTTTTGTTTATGGTGTCAACTACTGAATTCACCCAATCATCATCAAGTAACTGGATGGCCGGGGCATATAAAAAGGGACTTATATACCAACGTTGGCCACTGTGTACACGAGTGCGAAATAAACAGTGGACACTCACAGGTAAGTGATGGCTTCGCATGGAGACGGGCACGCCGCAGGGCGCCGCGCGGAGCTGTGCCGTGAGTTAGTGACGCCGTTAGTGCGGCGCGACGGTAACACGTTCAACGTGGACCCGCGGTGGGGTTATGGGATGACAGGTGTAAGGCAACGTACACTGCATTTTTTGCAGGTTTAAATGTGGAGATCATTGATGTATTCCTCCATATTTAGGGACCTTTTCTAATTTTACTGTGTTTGTCAATTCTCATATCATTGAATTTAAATTTTGATATACATATCACATTGAGAAATTGGGGTTATAAATTTAACTAAAAACTTGGAACTTCTGGTCTTAGAGAGTGCTTCTATATGGAGAAGTGCTAGTAAGAAAGCAGAAGAAAGGGTTTCGAATATTTTTGTATGAAGCTTAGCCGGCTTAACTTCCGCATTTTTTTTTTGTTTCAATGTTGCTGCCACGCTTAGGACCTATATTATTCGATAACAGGTATCAATACAAATCAGTTTTGTATCAGACAAAATGTTGTAAAGTGTCAAAGTGTCTATCAAAGTTGTGCTAAAGATACCATCAGTGAATAGATTTTAACTTTGATTGCTCATATCTCGGAAACGTGACACTCTAGAAAATTTTGCCTCATACAAAGCTCGTTTGCATTGATGCCAGCTATCGATTGGTATCGGTTTTATGCGTAGCTTATCAAATTAAAGTTGTGCTGAAGAAGCCATCAGTCAGTCAGATGTCATCAGTGAATGGACTTTAACTTTGATAGCTCATATCTCGAAAACGTGATACTTTAGACCATTTTGATTCATACAAAACTGGTTTGTATTGATACCAGCTATCGATCAATAAAGGTATTGAGCATGGTCGCAACTTAAAAAATATAAAAAATAATGGCGGGAGTTAGGCCGGGCCATTACATTCAAACCCCTTTGAAAAATTACAGACATAATAATAATTCATCTAAAAATCTATCGATATTTGCCGGAAGACGTATGAATATGTGAAATATTATCATGGAAGTTAAAAACACAGGGCCGCATTGAACGAGTTAACAATATTTTAAAATGTATGATATTAGTTTATTCACGTTTAATAAATGTATGAAATATACCATTAAGGACATATTTTAGACACAATCGAAATGACATGAACATTTAACATTAGAACAAAATATTATTTCAGCTGCTTTACCAACACCAATTATTAGACATGTAAACAAAAAAATATATTTTAGCTTGGTCGAAACTTTTGACTCATTGTTATGAATTAAACAAAATTATGGGCTTTTTTTGTTTCTTCAAATACCCGTAACAATATAAAAGTTGTTCCATTCTTTTTAGAACTGTTTTATTCAAAATATAATTCCTTTCAAAAATAAAACATTCGTAAACACCACTCCAAAATTTCAAAACCACAATAAGCCCCAAACAAAATAATAAAATAAAACACTGCCTTCTGCCACACGTTTCACTTTCAAAAAAAGCGCAGTGATTAACAATAAAAATAAAATTTTGCAAAAACTTCAACCTCCCGACTTTCAAAAGCAGTGATAGTAGTATTATATCGGTTAGAAATACAGGGTGGAATACACCGACGCGTTATGTGAGGGGGGTTCGGAGTTATGTACCGAATAAGTGGTAATCGTTTCTGCGTCGATGTCCCATTCCACTCTGTATGCTTTAACGAAATTATCATTCAGTTCTTCTCACAGCGAGGAGGCCTGTGTCCCAGCAGTGGGAACCTAAAAGGCTGATTATGCTATGCATATGCAATGTACTTACATCTCGAGGTGGAACCAGTTGGCTCTGTGGTCGTGGCCGAAGAGTCTCCGTGCCTTGTCGGACTAACACTGGTGTGGGGGGAATCGCGGGTTTTGGGGCTTTGTCTTCAACTTTCTGAAATGTTACATGTAAATGTGTGATAGGAAAGTGCATACATTCAGCATATCATGAGTTGCATGCTTGAAAATAACAAGATTTGCGCAAACGGGACGCAAGGCATATGGAGTAGGTGGAAATAGGTCATGGAAGAGTCATGCTTTGCAAAGAAGTTTTGCTACCAAACGCAGTAAATTGTAACTGTCGTTGCGAGTGGTCAAATAAATTTATATTCAAGTAACAATCTTATGTATACAGTCGCTGCATCGCATCAATTCTACAGCAACCCTCATGTGTTAGAGTACTTTGGTTTAGTCCAACTTGATTACTAGATGAACCAACGACCTAGAAAATCAGAAGGGGAGACTGAATGATGAGCGTGGTAAGAGTGCGTCCTGAGATACATAATTATCATTGTGCGGAAATCGTGGCGCACGAAGCGAATACTTGGACCTCGCACGGGCGGTTTTTTACTGCAACAGTTTACATTGCTCACTGCATTTTTAACGCAAAGCTTAGCGTCCAATGTTGACAATTCAAAAGGACGCTTTTGACGCTTGGAGTGTACTCTGTTGGCTTGCGAATGTTGGATAAACCTTGTGTTTTGGCCCACGTCATGACAGGTTCGTCAGCGGTGAACTGCAGTAGTTCTAAGTGAAATAGTACCTGATGATGTCCCGCAGTGATGATATAAGAGTCGGTGGCGACGGGCGGCGCGCTGGCGGTGGGGCTGAGCGCGGGGTTGGACGCGTACACCCCGCGCCGCACCATGCTGCGCGCGCCCCCCGCCCCGCCCGCCCCGCCCGCCCCGCGCGCCGCCGGGGCCGCGCCTGCCGCACTGGGGGTGCCTGGAACGTTCCAACCCTTGTAGTCAGATGCCGACTAAATACCTTGCTTAAGGCTCCGGCTGAACTGAAGTGAATACCGTGCGGCATTAGGTCGCGAAATTTGCTCCCGATTGTTAAATAAATAAAGCACCAATATTCACATTGCATTCCCAGTATATCCACACACTAGGAAACCCTGTGTCGTGAGTACCGGAACTTCAATTACCGATAAAAAAAATCCATGTACAACAATACAACGGATATATTGTCAAACGGACTGGTATTTTAAAATAGTTGGGTGCCACAGCAATGGGTTCAAAATAACGTACTAAATACGTCGTAAACCGTAAATTCGGAACAAGACAGTGTTAACCTAGGTTTCAATTTTATTTTTTTTGCAATATATTTACCTAAAACGAGTTGTAAACAAATTGAATTTCTCACATTTTTACAGTATAAATAAGATGTTTTCATCTTATCTGTTCTGTATTAAAAACAGGGTTCGAAAATATCCGATATTTATTATAAATATCAAAATATCGGATATTAATGATATATATCCGATATATATCAAGTTTGATACATATCAATTTTGTATGAAAGCCGTATTATTATTTTATTGTATTATTTATTTATTGCCCTGCAGTGAGACAATATAGGCTTATAAACATAATAATAATTTATGAATACCATTTGCTTATGTGTTACATTTTCTTTTTTAATGTTTTTTTAATTAGGTACTTATAATCAGACAAATGAAACCAAGACATAAAATCTTTTTTTAGGTAAGGCAAAATAAACAAAAAAACAGAAAGTCTTCTTTTAGATCAGGCAAAATCAACTAAAAAACATAAAATCTCATATATCAAAAAATCAACTCTAAAACATAAAACCTTTTTTTATAAATTGTAATTAGTCAATCGGATATATATCAAGTTTGATATACAGGGTGACTGGAAATTAGTGGCGGAGCCGTTAATGGGAGGTAGTCAAGGGTTATTCCGACAGATATCACTCTGAGACCTACCGTCCTTACTTAACCCTTTCCAAGATATTCCTACTTAAAGAGTGTAACCCAAAAATTCGTACAAAAAAATTTCAAATAGTAATAAATCCTAAAAAAAAGTGATTTTGGCCTACTTTTTTTTTGTTTTGCAACAAAGATATTCTAGATAAGTAATATTAATTGTTAAATTTCCGCAACTGTCATTATTTTATGCAAAAACTGCTAAACAAAAACGGAAAATGTAAAAAAAATACTTTGATGGCTGATAAAACATCAATTTTCTTTAAAAAGTCACCCTTTATTATTACGTACAAAATAATTAAAAAACTTCTACGTTTCGTTCCCTTTCGAATGAGATATTAAAGTCCAAAATCGGTTAAGGAATTATGAAGATATGGTCAATGGAAAAAACCCGTAGAGCCCGACCGAGTCCTTTGTTCCGAGAACAAAGGACTCGGTCGACGCGCACGAGTCGAGCTTGCCCCTCCCTCTTGCTCAGCTCAGTCCGCTCTTACGGTTTACTGTGTTCGGATGTGCTTACTTTCTCTCAGTTTTGATTTTTCTAACGACTTGGCTTTTTCCTGGACTTTTGTATTTGATTCTCTTCCCGACAACTTGGACTGTGCCCTGTTTTCTGTGACTCCTTACGATTTGGCTGTGTGGTTTATCGGACCAATAATGGCAGGAAGAACATCGTTTAGTAACGAAGAATACGCAGATATTCTTTTTTATTACGGAGCTGCCAGAGGAAACGCTGAACGAGCTCGTCGTGAATATGGCGAAGTATTCCCTAATCGTCGACTGCCTGATGCCCGCGTATTCTCCCGAACCTTCCGGCGGGTGCGAGAGCGCGGAACCATCGTAAGATACCAAGGTAAGAGAAAGTTATTATTCTTAAAGCATGTTCAAGTTTTTGTTTGGAGGAGTTCAAAGTTTTTGTTTTTAGGTGACGCAGGTAGACCTCGACTGGATGTCGGGGACAACGAAGAGGAAATTTTAAATTATTTCCAAAGAGACCCTACGCTGTCTACACGAATGATAGCTCGCCGTATGGGACTCTCTCAATGGAAGGTGTGGTACACTCTTCGCGAAAATGACCTCCATCCTTACCATTACACACCTGTTCAGGCCATAGAAGAAGGGGACCCTTTAAGAAGAATGCAGTTTTGCAGATTTTTAATAAATGCGGACGTTGAAGATAGAAATTATCTCAGAAGAATTTTATGGACTGACGAGTCCAAGTTTGACAAGGACGGCATTACAAATTACCATAATGCGCATTACTGGAGTGAACGAGCCATGGGTAATCCACACCTAAAAAGACAAAAAGGTTCACAGAGAAGGTTTAATCTAAATGTGTGGATGGGTATTATTAATAACCGCTTGATTGGACCACATTTCCTACCGCAAAACCTCGATGGGGTTGAATATGAAAATTTTCTGAGGAATGTGTTTTTTGAATTACTGGAAGATGTGCCGCTAGAAACGAGGCAAAACATGATATTCATGCATGATGGCTGTCCGGCGCATTTTAGGCTAGCTGTGAGAAGTTGGCTAGACCAACAGTTCCCCGACCGATGGATAGGTAGAGGTGGTCCAATACCATGGCCGGCACGTAGCCCCGACCTCACACCCATGGACTTCTTCGTGTGGGGTCGAATGAAAACTTTGGTTTATGCCACTGACGTCCCTGTACCAAACGTTGAAGACTTGCGCACCAGAATAATCAACGCAGCGCAAGAAATACAAAGGGAGCTTACAGACTCAGGGGTTGTAAAAACGGGTGTCGTAAGAAGAGCACGAGCTTGTATTAGAAATAATGGTGGGCACTTCGAAAATGAACTGTAGACAGTTTTTTATTCAATAAATTTTTATTCTTCAGTGGTTTGGTTTTTTCTTTCATTTTTATTATTAGTCTTATCTTGATGGTTTCTTAACCGATTTTGGACTTTAATATCTCATTCGAAAGGGAACGAAACGTAGAAGTTTTTTAATTATTTTGTACGTAATAATAAAGGGTGACTTTTTAAAGAAAATTGATGTTTTATCAGCCATCAAAGTATTTTTTTTACATTTTCCGTTTTTGTTTAGCAGTTTTTGCATAAAATAATGACAGTTGCGGAAATTTAACAATTAATATTACTTATCTAGAATATCTGTGTTGCAAAACAAAAAAAAAGTAGGCCAAAATCACTTTTTTTTTAGGATTTATTACTATTTGAAAATTTTTTGTACGAATTTTTGGGTTACACTCTTTAAGTAGGAATATCTTGGAAAGGGTTAAGTAAGGACGGTAGGTCTCAGAGTGATATCTGTCGGAATAACCCTTGACTACCTCCCATTAACGGCTCCGCCACTAATTTCCAGTCACCCTGTATATCGTCGAACCTTGTTTGATATATATCGGTTATATATTTTGATATATATCTTGATATATCTCCTCGAACCCTGATTAAAATCGGAAATATTTTTAATTTTGTTTATTTCGGAACATGACTTATATCGTTAAGTTACACAATATAAAAAAAAAAATATTGGAAAAGCATTGAGTTTTCATTCATCATTTTTGTTATTGCGGCACACATTCAAATTAATCGCAAATGTTCAGCGGTGATATGAATAAACGATAATTATAGAATAGTATCTAGGTAAATACTATTCACACATGCTCCCGCGCGGCTTCGCGATGCGCCGGGAACTGTGAAACAGAGATAACAATATTTTTCCGGATTTTTCCTTTGCTTCGAATTGCAATTGCGCGCGGCCTCCGCAGGGCTCTTAACTCTTTTTGTCATACAACATAAGTGCTGGCATAACCACGAATAAAATAATAATGAGATAAAAAGCATGTTCAACTTACCAGCAGGTATCCTGCTTAAATCCCTATGTGAACTGTATTGCCTAAGTTTTGACGTCGGCAAACTTGTTTTCCTTGGAACTGCCAGCGGTGGGACCATATTATTGTATGATGCTAAAATAACATAAAATATGGAGAAAAATAAATTTATGTTTATGTTTGACCAAATAAATCGTGACAAATGATTAAATGGATTGTGGACCGTGCATCTACTGATACTGATACTGTTAGCCTGTGTCATCCCACTGCTGGGCAAAGGCCTCTCCCCATGACTTCCAGTGCATCTAAAAAAATTAAATCTATTTTTTTTGGCAGCTTCATTAATGATTTTAATCATTTTTTTATACTTTCATAAGATCCGGAAAATTGGTGACGATCTGGTCATGTTTACGGGGAAAGCGTGGCCAGAAATCGCACAAAACAGAAAAGTTTGGAGGGAGAAAGGCGAGGCCTTTGGCCAGCTGTGGGACACAACGTAGACTATAAAAAAAAAAGAGCCGGAAATAATGCCATTTTAATTTCACAGAAAAAATCTTATCATAGATATGCTATACCAGGGGTTCCCAAACTTTTTCAGTTCGCGGCGCACTTACAGGTAATATTTTGCCTCGGCGCCTCAGCTGGTCGAAAAAGCAGAGTTTTTATAATAGTTTAAACCAACGGGAATAGATTTGAAAAGCCGGCTTCACATAAAAAAGCTGTTGCAAGACGAATGAAAATTCTTAGAGGTTTTGAATTATAAGTTTGGTTGTTATTCATTTTGGACTAATATCCAAAACGCCACGAAATCGTAACACGTGAACCTTGTTTTAAGGCTATAGTCGCAAGAGTTCAATGAGACTCTTCTTCTTACGAAGTGAATTCTGGTGAATATAGTGGATGAAAAGGATTTTGGATTCACGAAAATTTTTCGACATCGTCTTCGGCAAAGGATTTTAAAAACCATTCAGTGTACTTCGAAAAGTTTTCCGTGAAAATGGACATTAACTCTTGTGAGACAACAAGCTAATTAGATTTTTATCGAATACTTAAGATTAGTTTACAGAGAATAGTAAACATGCGCGCCTCACGGCGCCCCTCTACTCTCTAGGGCGCACCAGGGCGCCACAGGGAACCCCTGCGCTATTACGCTTAGTCGCTGTCGTTTCTGGTTATCGCTGGCATAAACATCCGACAGGCGCATCGCATCGTATGAACTCACAGTCAACTAGTGAGATACTGATACTGTTAGCCTGCGTCATCCCATTGCTGGGCAAAGGCGTCTTCCCATGACTTCCAGTTGTTTCGATCCAGGGCCACTGGTCGTTGGTTTTGTCTATCAGTATACTCTGTTTTTTAATCCCTGAGACTAAATTGACATTACGATGGTTGCCAGTTTTTTGCAATTCTTAAATAGTGATGTACCACTACCGTATATTGCCGTTAATAAAATCAAGTATTATAGTTTTTTTTTAAATAAGTTATTCTGCACAAAAGGTGTAGGTAGTTATTTAAAACGAAATAATACAAAAGTAATAAGATATAGATGTATATAACCAGTTTTCGTATTGATCGGAATTCATCTCCTTGTGGCAATCATATAGCCCCTTGATGACATCTGACTGATGGCATCTGTTATTTTTTTATAATCGTATAATAAATGTAAAACGTTACGATTCAACAAACCGGTATCGTAGGTACAACACTACACAAAAGAGCTGGTATCATTATTTATAAGTTTGACATTAGCATGTGGCAATTTAGTATCAGGGTTTAAAAAACAGACTATAACTGCAAGGCGACCGCTTTACGTGTGTACGTTGCGCTCGTGCGATGGCCAATAAGGACAGCGTTTAACAGCGCGATTTCGACGACATCCAGATCATAAAACACGTTCAACCGCATACATACCTACAGGGTTCGGAGTTACAATCCTAGTTGGCTTCGGCATCACACTGGGCGCAAACATCTTTTTCTCTGGGCTAGCTTTACCCGCCATAATATCCCTCTTCACCGACGTCTTCTTAATCAACGTCGCGCTATTGATAACCGTTGTATTGTGCATATCGTAAGTCCGTTCCAGACCCGAAGAATTAGCTTTAGTGATGGCAGCGACCGTGTAGGACTTATCGTCGATCATGTCGTAAATTGGGGATATCGTGTTGTGCAAGTTTAGCAGGTCGTGTTTAGTTCCTTTCCGTAGTGACATAAGCGGTGTTGAGGCGACTTGTGGGCCTGCAATGTGAGATTTTGTGGGTTTGAACGCACAACGACCAATCAGGCTATACAAAACCAAATAAAGCTGATCTCTCATTGTACTGGAAGCTTATACTAAGCCAGGTCAGGTTATACTGGATATGTATGGTTTGATGTGTCGCTGTGTGTACATGTGCCTTTCCAAGCCTTTGAAAGCACAGATTAGTTTCGCCCGATATTTTCGCAAAGATCGGCATTCCACTAATTTGTTGAGTATTTATCTTCGACTGGGGATAATGAAGAGGTATGTCGGAATACTAACAACTAAACAACCACACGATTCCTATCACTACCATGAGCTGGGGAGACACTCCTCAATTCGCATGAGTCAATTGATTTTATGAAACAGATTTAAACATATTCGGCATAGTGAGATCCTTAATCCCTTAAACACCGTTGTAGTCCATCATCATGGTATTCAGAAAATTCTATAACTGGGACATTTCCACCTCCCTCCGAAAATCAATGGTTTCCCAAGACCTTTGGCAGTGCATTTATCAGAATCCTTAACACTATTCTCCGTACCCTTGTGATCTTTAACCAAATAAATATTGTGTTTGTATTTGTGTTTCCAATTGATAAATCGTATAAGAATGCGTCCCTCCCCCCTTATGAGCAACCCATCCATGATCCTCCCCTATTGTGACCTTGAACCATGTGTTAATGTATTTAGTTAGTGTACTTACGTGTGTCATGCGCAGGCGCACTGTCAGGCACGCTGTCGGGTGGACTGGAAGAACTGAAGGTACCTGTGTCCGTGCTCTCGCTTGACCCTACCATCGCCCGCTCTTGTGAGCCCCAATCCTGCAAGTGATGGTGATATTTTTGTATGACAGATTCGTTGAAGCGTCAAGTAATTATCAATTATGGAACAACAAACACAGTGTGACCATTTGGCCAAGTTCAAATTCTTATTATTACAATTATTGGTTTTTATTTTGTGGATTAAGTATAGTCTATAAAATCAAACTTGATTAAAATGACCGCTGCCAAACTAAAGGTATTAGTAAGCTTTAGTATCGCAAATAAATAATTACAAATGCATATTTATGCAGTAAGTATTTTACGCTATATAAATATGGGTATTTAAATGAAACTATAAAAAAAACATACGATTTATCGACTTAATTATGTACATCCTTACAGCGGTCTATAATCAAGTTGAATTTTAAGAACTATAGGCGATGTATATTATCAGAGATTATGAATTAAAGAATTTTTTCTTTAATTCATAATTGTGAATCTTTTAATATTATTTTTGTTAAAAAATAACCTTTCTAGGGTGTACTGTGGTGATACTGGCAGTAGGTATAAACTTATTAAAAAACATTACGTACCCGATGGTCCTGCTGTAACGTCCTATCCCCAACATCAATTAAATTAAGCGTAGCCGAATTAATATCTATAGTCTGGTTATCATCTGCCTTCATATAAACAACGGTTGTGTCCATAGCGCTCGCTTTGGGTGAAAGTTTCTTAAACGTGGCGTTTCGTTTAGGAGTTTCTCTAGTGGGTGGTTCGTCTTGTCTGTCAAAACCATTGCCGTTTAGGACTCTCCGTCTTGATAGCAGTTCTGAAGCGTTCTCCATACTTTGCCGCGGTACTGTGATGACCGTTTGATTCGGTAACTGAATAGTTTTTATAGGCGATGTGTCTACAGTTGGCGGTATTGATTTCTCCGGTTCGGTTGGTAGCGCTTTCCTAGCTAAAGACAGCTTCTGTCGAGCTTGAATAATTTCATTCAGTTCTTGCTTACCTAAAGTCACGTTTAAACTGTTCCTACCAACATCTTCAGGCTTTGGTAACCCCATATCCTTGTAGAACGTATCGTCAGTTTCAAAGTTTTCTTTCTCAGCGTCATTATCTCTTCTAATAAACCTATTATTAGAGTAGTGTAAGGTGATCGGTTCAGCCGAATCATCTGACGGTGGATTACGGGGAACGTTTTTCGGTGAATCTTTCTTATCAGAATTTTCGTTTAGAATTTTCGCTGTGTCGATTTGGCATGCTTCTTCGCGAGATTTAGTATAGGACTCTGAATTTCTTATGGCGGAATCTCGTCTGGTATAGTTGTTGTACAGTTGACATCTTGGCCTTGCAGAGAGGAGTTTTTCTGATGTTTCTAAATGAGTGAAGGTTGCTGAGGAGAATATGTTGGAGTCTGTGCTTTCTTTCTGAGGTTTGGATGTGTTAGAGATGACGTAAGAAGAGTTGACGGAGCTCACGAGAGATGGCGGTAGGGAGTCCATAAGGCTGTCGTTGTCAGGGTAGGTTGTTTGGGAGAGGAAGCTCGTACTCATGTCTTTCTCGTCTAGGATGCTGAGCGTCATGCTCGTCATCATGGGGTCGATGCTGTCACGACCTGACATTGGAAGACCTGGAAAAATATTATAATAATTATGTTACAAGTTACGAGTAATTAAGAGAGAAAGCGATTATGGAAGATTTCCTATTCCAGCACATTAAGAACGCTACTGGAGCAAAATAATATTTAGTCAACTAGATTAAGCAACTATGGAGCGCTTCCAAAGTTGGAATTTAGGAGTATTTTTCAAAAAAAAAAAAACTGGATATATGCTGTCAAAATACTAATATGTACTTATACTGAAAACAAAGTAATCATTCAATTCCAGTATTAAAACAGATGGATGACGAAGATGCATAATGATGTCCTATTTCGCAAACAGCACATCTGAATCCTAACAACATAAGTATTAGAAGTATATATAAAGTAAAAAACACCGACGGAGTACTTCCCTATCCGTACAGGTTAAGTGAGTAGGTATTGTATGCAGTGAGGCGGTAACTTGACGGATACTTGCGTAACGCAGCCCTGAATACATAACATATGTAAAGTAGACCATGGCTGCAATCCTTGCTACGAAACATAACATTACGCCTGTAATTCCCGTAGGGATAGGCAGAGGTAACAGTACACCCACACTTTGCCAGTTATGATTAAGTCCCATGTAATAGGGGGCGAGCCTATTGTCATCAACCGGGCACGAATCCAGATTCCGTGACTGTTACTGAGAAATTCCTGAGGCAAAATCCCAATAGCACTTTGGCCGACCCGGGAATCGAACCCAGGACCCAGGCTCAGCAGTCGCGCTTACCACCACTCGACCAACGAGGCTGGCGAGGCTGCGTTACGTTACCTAATAATCTAGTTAGGTGATTGATACTTAAGAGGAAACACGGTAGGTATTTGAAGAAACTATCGCTGTCGCTCTGCGAGTGTGATTTCGACATTGGTGCGGTAAGGACAATTATATTAAAAAGTCATAATTCGAGGTTTGGCTCGCGACTATTTCCTCCTCCTCCTCCAATATTCAACCAATTTAAAAGATATTTTATAAACTGAATAAGAAGGATATATAATGTGTCCTTATGTTTTGCGTTTTTCATTAATAGTGTCAAATTTGTGCACTAGGCCTCTGTTGACAGGCGATCGACACAATACAAGCGATAAATAGGCAATTTTGAGCATTTTGTAAAGGTTCTTGTGCTTATACAGATTATGTATCATCAAAAAGGAAAGGGGGCATAGGGACATACAAGAGGTTGATATTTATTTAGCTGTAAACTCATAGCTGTAAAATCATAAACCAGAAAGAAAACAGGCGAGAGCGTTTGTATGGAAAAAATACCACCCACATTTCCTCTTAAGGGTCACACTACAAAGATTTTAATCAATCAGTTTTCTTAGAAGTAGTGCTTCTAACAAAAGTGATGCTGGTGGAATACATAACCTTCTCCGTTTTTAGAAGTCGGTTAAAATATTCAGAAACAACGATATACGATTGAGAATGATATTTGCTTTACCTGAATCCCTATGCGAAGGCATAGACTTTCTGCTTTCAATGGACTCGGCGTTGAACGTTCCAGAACTTTCCATGAGCAGTGACGACACGAGGCTGGGCGGGGACATGCGCATGAGTGACTCGCCGCTCTGGTACATGTTCAGACTTGGTCGCTCGTTCATTATGTTTGACATGCCCCTGGAAAATTACGTGGACTTATTAAGCTCTAGGTTTAATTATGATGAAGTACTTAGACCATATTTTGCTGTTGTCAACTAGAACATAAAATTGATGACATATAAAAGGCTGAAGCCGGATCTTTGTTTGAGGTTAATTATGATGCTAATTAAAAACTGATCAACATATGTGACAGGTTATTAATCAAGAGACTAGAGAAATTCGAATTTCAAATCTAATGAAAGCTGTTAAGATTTGTTGCTTGACATAACAGCAGCCAAGTTTGAAAAATCAAGAGTATAAACAAAAACGAAACGTAAAACCATGTAACCACCCTCAAATAAAATTCACGCTCCATTAATAAAACCGAGAAACCACACCCTAAGCCAATAACATCCCAAAGCTTAAAATCAACAAGAGCACAAAAACCGGACGCTCCCGACATTAGAAAGCATATAATATAACCTAAAACAGTGCAGCGCCAGATTCTGGGCAGACGCAACACCGTAACACCTCCTTTGTATGAGCGCCAGGTTGAGGTATAAACTGAATATCCACCTGGGTAAACATCATGCAAATCTGTCAATAGGACTAGCCAGTAGAGTTGGTAGTTAAATATTTTAAGTTTAAGTTTGAATCTCAGTAAAGCTCCATACAAAATGCAAATAATTTATGACTGATTTAACTTTAATCAGTCACTGCTCGGAGTGACAATCACTTTCCTTCCAGACAAGAATGTAACTTTTAAAGACTCAACCAAGTTTATCTTGGACCGTCATTATATCTAAAGATTGTAATATTAAACAAGTATTTTACAACTAATATTATATTCAAACATTAAAGCTCAAATCACGCAGAAAGCGGGCGCTGGTCGGGTCGTGTCCGCCGCGTGAAACGCGCGGTTCATTTGGCTTCACACAAAACGCGGGCGCGCATCGGTAGCGGGTCAAACGCGGCCGACTTCATAGCAGCAGTGGTTACTACGCCGAACCTGCATTTTACAACTATTAAACTGTATGTTTATAGTTTTTGTCATTATGCTCGTACAACAAAGTATGTTTACGAGCATATTATGTAATTTTCCCTTATAAATGATATATTTTTGTAAATATTCACAAAATCAAAGCCGATACACGCCGCGCCCGTTCGCACACGCTCGTGTGCGCGGACGCGGACAGAAGAGAGATAATACATACAATAACACCCGCTGTAGTCTACCCTGGCTGTAGGCTTTAATCAAGACACCCGCAGGATAGTCCGGTTAAGATGACAACCTCCTTGGTTGACCTACGAGATGCCGTTCACAAAAAAAAAAAACCGCCCAGTCCCGACCCGTTCCGCGCCCACTCCCTGTGTGTGTTAACTGTCAAGTTTATAGCACAATACTTCATCAAGTCGATTGTCATAATAAAATCAAAAGTAAAAGTAACGTGTCACTAGCTTCGCAGTTCTATAGCAACAAAAGCTAAAAGATTCGCGCTTTCTTTATACCGTCTTCTACTACTTTCCCTTTCGCGATGTACTGGAATCAATGCTTATGCTTAGTCAAGCACGGTAAATAATTTAAAGGAGTTGAGCTTTTGTTTTTCTCTTTTGGCTGTTGATTTTATGATCATTGCCTTATTCGAATGTGATTTTTATTCTCTGTCTTATTCGATGTATTTGATTTTTCGGTTTTTGGGTATGTGTCGTCATTAATTTTTTATTGATTGGTGAAATAAAGTTGGCCTACTTTGTTGTTACCTATGTTTTGTTCTACTTAACTTGAGAGTGAAGCTTTAATACATTTCGCAAGGATTTACTTCTAAATGAAAAGACAGTCATATAAGAATTAGTGATGATTTAAGAGGATTATTTTGAACGGAAAACTTATCTCCTAAAATGCAGACATTTATAAAGGGAAAAAGTAATATTTCAAAGCTCGAACATACTAATCTAGATCTGCAAAGGCTTTCATAATAAACAAAAATCTTTAACTGATCAAGATGAACACCGGCCAAAACAACAAAGCCACGCTCTCAATAGTTATGTAACACATTTAGCGCCCCCGCCCCATTGCCATTCATTATTTTTAGATCTACTCGAGTTGTATTAGTAGCGACGAGAGTCGTTTCGAGTTCGTTTCGAGTTGTCGAGTTCAAATGGTATCTTTGTCTCACTTTTAATTAATCAAGCACGTCTTAATCAAAGCGAGAACCACTCTCGCAATTGTAAACCAATATTGATTGAATGCACCCTTTGAATAAACGTATAGGGTAGACGTAGTCTTGATTAGCATTTAAAATTATAGAGCTATTGTTGAAAGCTATTTTTTTTAAATTTATTATTGGTGTAAACGGACGACAAATCACGTTTTTCGGTAATACTCAATGTAACGAATTGAATAGTAGTACCTTAAAAACTAGTATTAAAAAAAAAAGTGTGTGTGTGTACTTATGTACACGCGTTAGAAGTTATACTTCTTTTTAAAAAAATTATCTGTCGCCTTATCTCAGCCAGCAGTAGATTAAAAATAAAAAACCTAGGCTTGTCAATATCTGACACTAAGCTAACTTCAGGGTGTATGTTGACTAGCTAACTTCATGCTGTTAAATTTAGGTGTCGGTGGGCGCGCGCATCGTAAAAAAATACTCTCATCATTTTTCCCTAACGCGCCATAAGTAGAAGTTAGAAGTATAACTTCAAAAACAAACTTGTGCAAAAGTTGGAACTTAGACCTCCGATATCTCCGTAACTAGAAGGTCCCCAAGTATGGTCCATAACAAAAAATAATACGTCGCATTGACGGGGAGAACAAGCGGCTTTCGGCTTCGTTCCAGGGTGTAGCTACACCCTTTATATTGTATTCGTAGTAGACACATGCAGCTCAGTTAAGAAGCCATAAAACCTTTAGATTAGATTATGCCTAGTTGGCGCAGCTGAGCTTTTTAACCCGTCAGCACCTGACATTGACCTTAAAATTGACGTATTCAGCCCTTACACTATATATGGGCTTATTAATTGACTGATTCCAGTGAAAGGGTTTGAGAGATTATTAGGTTGAAGCTGAACCACAATTTGCATATTTTATAGACGTCAGTATTCATTGGGTTCGCGTTAATCTCGTTCCAACCAAAACAAGACAAATAAATAAGTACATAATATAGGAAAGCACGTTATGCCGTTGGTCCCGGCTGTTATTTTTAGATCTTTGGCAGTCGTTATAGGCAGTCAGTGGCCCGAAAGACTGATAACCAGTCTTACTAAGGGGTTTCGCATTTCACAGTACTAACTGGGTTGTGATGGAGGTTAGATAGGCAGACGCTCCATGTAAAATACTGGTATTCATCTGCATCCAGTAAGACTGGAAGCCGATCCCAATAAATTTGGGTTAAGGTTAGTCAGATGATGATGATAATATACTAACTTGTTGAAGGTGTTGTGTAGGTTGTGGGCGGGCTGCGACAGATCGATGTTGATCGGCTTGGAAGGTGCGTGGTCCATCGACGAGCGCCCTGATATCTCCGATGCGAGGGTCAGGTCCAAGTCTTCCAGCTGTAAAGTGACAAGATGGTAAAATTTACCACACATGGTTTCACTGAAGTTTGTGTTAGCTTTACGAGTTTCAACTTCAAACGGAGCTTTTACTGGAGGTAATATCTAGCCGGGGTAGTTTTTCAGAATAGGATAGAAAGCGACTGCCGCTAAAGCGGGCTATTAAGTCAGCCTTCATGTAATTTATGGGAGTTTGGACACACGCTTGTAGCTATAGCAGGGCACATTGCTATTTTGCTATCACAGCTTAAAAAGCTCAAGTATTCGGATATACGAGCTAAGATAATCTAGTAAATCCTAGACAATCATATAAATAAACAAGATTCTATATTTAGGTGACGTTTTCGCGTAAATAAAGATGCTTTCCATGTTACAGACAGGTCACAAAATAGTAATGACGAATATGCGCCTCAGTAAATCGTTAGTTGACCTCAACGTCAGTTTATTTACATTTTTTATCTTAATTGCTTGTAGTACTACGAAGAAGACAAAAAAGCCTTGACAATGAGTAAACACAAATAAGTCTCAATGCGTTTGTGATCCGTTTCACACCTATGCTTACGTAATACACTTCCCGCTATAAGATATTTTAAGTATAGGACATCAACGACGTTCAAAACTGCAAATGTGGTAAGGGACATTGAGAGTGCTGGATGAGTTTCTACTTTCAGCGCCGAGCTTAAAGTTGCAAATCCACACGCTCAATGTCCCTTACAGCATTTCAATTTCAACCGTTAATATTTTAGCAGACACGCCATGCGGCGCGTCACCGGATTACGTCATGAGAATGCACTTTATTTTATAAATGTTGGAATCTCCCCTGCTTTCTATGTTTAGATACGAGGATTACGATTTTGAAGGTCTTCTCGCTGATGTACCGCTGATAGCGAAAACATTTTTTATTTTGCGATCGATACTTGAGAAATATTAGCTTTCTATACTTTTGAAGATGATGGAAATAAATCGCGTAAATAATCATTTACTAAAACTGTAGATTTTGCTGTCGTAATATGTGTCTCACAAGACGGCCCGGTGGCTTGCTAAAGGTCGCAGGACTCCACTGATTGCGAGAGATACAGGACCGGTCGACATTAGGGGAAGCGTATGTCTAGCAGTGGACGCATTTCGGCAGAACGTCTGAGATTAGAATCTAGAACAAAGCTCGTGACTAAAATCGTAAATCTGAAACCGGTTTTTTCAATTTCGAGTCATGGCCATTCTAACGCGAAAAATTTGCAATGGAACGCTGCGTGACCCATGGAACAGCACAACTAACAAGCCAAGCCTAAATACTCTTTATGTAATAACAATTATAATTATAAATGTGGCTATAATGTCCCTGTTAAAAAAACAAGGTCACGTTCATAACTTCGCAAAGAAACCATTTCATGCCAATCACGAAGTACCGTTAGACAAACATCAAACATGGTAAAAACTAATAAATGTGAGTTTCATTAGATATTAGTTTAGTCCGTGACTGTCACTTTCGTTCTAGCTCTAGTAGATATTTTACACTAAACTGGAGGATCAAGTTCGCCGGTTGTGATGTCTATGCAGAAAGCCGTTTCCGATCCGATTGATGCATGAGCTTTTAAAAGAAGATATCGTTAATAAAATTACATAGTTGTAAAGTATCAGACAAATTTGCGTTCATCATCATCTGCCTAGCCTTTTTCCAACTATGTTGGGGTCGGCTTCCAGTTTTACCGGATGCAGCTGAATACTAGTATTTTACATGGAGCGACTGCCTATCTGACCTCGACAACCTAGTTAATACTGGGTAATACGATACCCCTTGGTAAGACTGGTTGTCAGATTTTTGGGCCACTGACTACCTGTAACGACTGTCAAAGATCTACAAATGACAGCCGGGACCAACGGCTTAACGTGCTTTTTGAGGCACGGAGGAAACTCTGTATGTAATGGGTGGTCACCCATCCACAGACCAACCTAGGCAAGCACGGCTTAACCAAAAGATCGACCCGAGCGGCAGTTATTACTTAGGTTTTGAGGTACAAGATAAAAACAAAATCCGATTTGTCTTTTGGTTTTATAGGACTTGGGATTGCCATCGTGATGATAGGTTTAGCCAGTTAGCCATGCAGGCGTGGACTCGCTAACTGCCCAAGGTGTGCCGGACGTATACTTGCTCCGTAAATACGTCGCTCGGGGAGCCTCCTTTGATGCACCTCAGGTTAGTGAAAATGTCAAACTAGTCGCGAAATTTTGAGCTGAATCAATTTAGATTTTCAGCGACAAAGTAATATTGCTGGGTCTTGTCAAGACAGACATGGTTTTCAGTTCCAAGCACAAGCTGTCAGTGTGTAGTATCTATAAAGTAGGTCGTATGTAGGCCGTTTAGACTAAAGCTAGCTAGTTCAATTATATAGCGGCTATCGACCGCAAAATGAAAGCCTGTGTAAGATTAATACTTATACTTAATGGGTATTGTAGGTTGAGGTGTAACATAAACATTGAACAGGCGATATTGACGTCATGGTTTTCTTAATGATTTTTTGCAATGGGTTAAAAGTTATACGTTTGTAATTTTCTTAGTACGGGGAAAGAGTTGAAAGAAGTAATAAAAGAAGGGTTTAATTTGGAGCGATAGAAGAATTCTGCTATGGTCCTCAAGCAACTAAAAACTTTAAAACGAAAACTACCCTGCTAATAGAAGTAAATACAGCGATCAATAATTCGTCTGTCAAACAAAATGGTAATAAGCAAAATTAGCAGAAGAACTAGGCGATTATAATGCACAAATAGAGAATGAATATAGTAAACGAATGAATGGGAAGCCGAAGCCACGGTTTTAGGCTTTTCTTTTGGCATTTTCTCAGCTCGTCGCCGCTCAGTGATTCAGAATCTATGCGACAGCTGTTTACTCACAACTCATTAAGCACTCAGTCACCGCTTCTCAAAGCCCTGTCAAGGTCGTCCCGCTGGTAAATGAGCTTTACAACTTGGCATACACAGTAGCCGTAATTTATGTTAATACTGTGAGGACTGACTTAATGCAAGTCTAGTTTAGTACCAATTTGAATGGTTTTACCCTCATTAGTGTTGCACGACATGTAAGGCAATTGGTTAGTGTGAAATAATTTGTTTCTTTGAGTATGTTTAAGTTTATACAGTAGTCAGTACAACTCAGTATTACATTGTACAATTACATACGTAACATTATGTAAATTATCGCCTTTGTTCCACGGGGTAGGCAGGAACTACAGATTTCTATCGGCTACAATCATTAAAAAACTGTTTTTGCTTCGTTGAGGTTTATAGGTACTATCTGGTCATACAAAATGCATATCATTGAATAATAACTTACTAAAAGCAGACCGGGCATGTTGAACTTCAACTCCTAGTTTGCCTTAAAAATCCATTAACCATGTTACACGAGAGATAAGATGAGCTAAGAATAAAGGTTAACATGGCCATAGATCTTATAACATAGAAAGGTTTGTTGTTGACGGAGAAGAAGGAAGGCTTCTTCCCAGCAGTAGGACAAAACATATACTAGTTCTATTGCTAGTCGTAATAAATCCAAAGCCCAAGCAATTCCTGAACAAAACACCAACAAAATGAAATGGTCCTGCCACCGCAATCATCCAATAGTCTCTAGAGAAATTATTACAGCAGTTGCGACCTTACTACCCATTGTTATGTTCTATTATAAAACTTTTTCATCACGAACGATACCATAACATACTGTTGTATTTGTGCAGCTGTGCCTGAGCTTATTATTTATACAGTGAGTCAATATACTAACTACTTGTTATAGTTTCTTGTTCCAGTAGTTTCGTTGCAACATCGATATCACCCTGTATATCTTGCGAGTTTATCGTTTCTGGTTTGTTGGGGGAAATGTCGAAAATGTGTCTAAATTCTATAGTTTTGGACTATACTTTTCAAAGTTATCGGTTACTGTATTATAACATTATGGAAAAAAGCTCTCTAGCATTGTTGTCTGAAGCAAATTTTGTTAGAACACCATTTTATGATCTATTTCTAACATAGTTGCAGCTACCAGTATATCAGACTTTAGAAGCCTGTAACGAAAATGTTTAAAATGCAGAGCTCTTGCATTATTTTATACGTACTTATTAACGTTCAAGCTGGACAGAATCAACAACCAGTGGTCCAAATTGGCCCTGGATCGAAGGGTTTGGAAGTCATGGGCCTATGACCAGCAGTATAATGACACAGGCTAAGAGCAACAGTAATTCCTTCGCTTTTTCACTCTTTCTCTCTCGTAATGGTTAGGTTTCTATTGCTACAAAATAAGCCCAATGTCGTATTTCACCGTACCTATGCCAAGGTATGCTAGGTGCAGCAACAATACGTGCTGGTCCCAGTCAGTTTTGCAAGCGATGCTGCGGGCACTCACCTGTATCGAACAGTTTCCTTTATGCTTTAGTTGCAATTTGATAAAGACGACATTATTAATCTATCTTAAATTGTTATCTGTGTGATAGTCATTGTCATTGTCGACTGCTATTTCCGGTTAAGAAGGTCCTCAAAAATGGAGGTTTCTTGAGGACCTTCAATCGTTCGAATAAAAATTGAAAGATGCATCATTGTCCAGGAATGTCTCGGAAACTACAACGACTGCATACAATGATTCACGGGGTCATAGACTATTAAAAATAAAACTAAATCGTCTTAGTACTTTTTAAGGCATTTAGTTATCAATCTAGCTTAAATCCGATTCGCCAACTAAAACCGATTAGACTTCAAGAACTTACATTTAATGGATTAGTTGCTCCAATACCGTTTAATGATTTTGTACCATTTTGGGCTGACGGCCATTGAGCGCAGTTACTCTTAATCAGCCGTGAAAAAGGTAACTACAGTATTAAGCATGCTCATCAATTTAAAGGCATAGACTTCGGATTTTTTTAGACGATTTTTATGGGCCATACATGAAAGGATGATTTCAAAAATTTGTTGTTTTCGATGCATTAATGTTTTGAAAAGCTTGAAGAACATCATAAAGCAGAAGTGAAAGTAAGTTAATACCGGATTGACCCCTTTCCGAACACCTGACAAAATCTGGTTAGTAAGTCTGATGTCTTAGTTAGGTTGATAAAATTGGCGGGCCAAAATATCAAGAACTAATCACACGATTTCGTTTATCCAATTCAACTGCACAAATCTAGCCCCTAATTTTTTTAAACATAGATCCCCTAGTTTCAGGGGTTCTATAATCAAATCATTACCACGGGAATCCATTTGAAAATAATGCACGACATCCATACATGATTTACAATTCAATTTCATCCAAGGACGTATTCTGCGTGCGTCGCGTATTCCATGAATAACAAGGGAACGAGACACGCCTGCATTTTTAAAACTGTGTCGTTAAGTGTACTCTATTATTTTTTTGCCGTGATCTCATTTATTATGCAAGTTCAGTGTCATGGCCGCCAATCGAGGTTGTCCACTGATGAAGATTCGGAAAAATACCGTTATAATATAGCCTAGCCTTTATGTCAATTTTTATCCTACATTATAACCTACGGAAACCGAAGTTGTTGCGCAGATTGGAAGAAGCCAATGTATATGTATATGTGAACCGAGATAGGCTAAATTGCTTGATTGTGACCGATCATAAG
This sequence comes from Lycophotia porphyrea, assembly GCA_950005105.1. Taxonomy (NCBI): domain Eukaryota; kingdom Metazoa; phylum Arthropoda; class Insecta; order Lepidoptera; family Noctuidae; genus Lycophotia; species Lycophotia porphyrea. The sequence goes on along the minus strand of OX465391.1, from coordinate 11,191,546 downwards.
TTTTTTTTTTCCACCAACGGAAGTGCCAGCATTATTTATAAAAATGACAATTCGAATGTCATCATTCTCCCCCCCTTTTTCTAATTTATTTGAGATCGGTGCATCATACTACTCATTTAGCATTTAAAAAACCTAACCTTTTTATTCTACAAGTGTACCTAAGTATAGACTACAAAACAACAAATACGAGATTATTGAATCAAGTCGACCGTAAAGACTCCATTGTGTTTAAATTGTGTACGTTTAGATTGGAAGCAGACGTAAATAAACAAGGCATTCGAAACATATTTGATTTTAATATCTACTATAAACGCTTTTGTTACACCCATTTTCTTTGTTTCATTTCAGGGGCATTAAAATTTTTCAAGTGCATCCTGACTTTATAGGCTAACTTTAATGTTTTCGGTTGCCTTAGAGTCAAACTTCAAAGCGAAGAAACCACAAATTAACTACATTTTATGTTTCTTTTTCTTCCAAGTTAGACTACCATTAAAAATTCCTCCTGGTTTACATTCAGAGCTATTAAAACGAGGTGTTAACTTGCATAACAGAATAAAATATAGCTGAGCAACGCACGCAACCACACGAACATATCATGGGTGCTCGCCGTTGTTCTGAGATTCCGCTTTGCTTACAAGAATTGATCAACGATTTACGCACTGCAGCAACGAATAAACTATCATAATATGGGATGCATTATGCGTTGGAATCGAACGACCTGGATTTAGACTGTTTTGACTTATTATCTATTAAAGTAGTTCAATATAGGCTAGTAGAGCTGGATGCCTTAGCCTTTTGAACGTCATTGTCACATTAGGTACATGACAAGCCAGCGCGTGCCCTGTACGCCAGCGACACAAATATATGAGCAATAATGCGATGCACTATAACGCGAAATAATCAATTCAATAGTTTTGGAATCCTTATTCTTTTATAGTTCTTAGCGGTGAAATCGTGGCTTGGCGTGGAGGGCACGCGCCTGCGCTTATGCTCTGGCGTTCAAAAGGTTGGTAAATATTCTAGCATCTACCAGTAGGTGCATATTTTAGTATACTTTAGTGCACCCGCATACTTCAACAGACTTTACTGCAACTTGCAGCCTAGTTTACGTGATCTCAAATTCTCGACTGCTTTCTTAGAGCAAGGTACCAGAGCAATTTTGTACCGCTACTACGCTAAAGTTTCTACTTGGAGAGATATCGTCTAAATAGTAACGAAAGGTTTAGTCAATCAGGGACAGACAAATTACAGATGCGACTCCAGACATGGGCACCTTCATACAAATACTTATCTAAGTATAAATATAATTTTATTAGTTACTGTAATTGGTAGTAAACACAACCGTTGTAACTTATTAAATAAATATATCAGTGTCCGCAATTTTTCCGTACCAGTTGGCTGATCCTTAAGTCATTTACTATAGCTTTAATTCAAACTCACCTGCGGATCATCGTCCTGCACCAAACTCCTCCTCTTCATCGCGTACTCCTTGACCGCATGACTGTTCTCAGAGTTCACATCCACATTGAACGTCTTCAGCCTCAACATCGGACTGATTGCACCCAATGGGTTATTGTACTTGTTATACGTCAGGAACTTGTTCGGCGAGTGGTTGCCCATGTTGGATGACAAGTTGGCCGACATGTGGCCCATGTTAGCCGGCACGTGACTCATGTTGGCCGACATGTGGCCCATGTTGGCCGGCATGTGACCCATGTTGGCCGGCATGTGACCCATGTTGGCCGACATGTGGGCCATGTTGGGAGACTGGTGGATTGTGGCGAGCGGCGGCATTGACGACATAGAAGGAGGATTGGACCCTTCCACTATGTTTTGTATGCTCGGCCTGTGCGTCCGTTTCTTTGGCTTCACATATGTTCTAGAGTCGAACTTGTGTTTGTCAGGCATTGAAAGGAATTCACCTGGAAGAGAAATAGTCATTTAAAAATAAAGTTAATGGCAATGGGGATGCCTAGCTTCTTGTCAAAGACCTTCCTATGGAGTTCTTCGTTGAAAACTTCGCCTCGAGATGGCGCTTGTGTTTTGACTTAAAAATCTTTAAAAAGACAATTTCGGATGTCTCCATTTAGTACTATTTAAATTTCTTTAGCCACTGATATTCGTGAAATCATAACGTTATCATTATATCGGTTGTAATTCTCATATCAAGATACTGCCCATTCATAGTAGGCGTGGGGAAAAAAACAAAAGGTTACGAAGATAGTGATACAATACATTTATTCAGGTTTGGATTTATACACCAAAAAATTGTTTGTAAACTTGCGTGTAAGACCAGATGAATGAACGTGGTCGAGGCAAAAGGAGTAAGTATGTAAGGGCAGGTGGCGTTCTGTAGTTTCTGCCTACCCCCATGGGAGAAGGGCGTAAGTTTATGTAATTAAAATGTTCGAGCCCAAAGAAGAATAAAGATTGGCAGAGAGTATAATTATAATTCGCCCAAAAAGAATTGGAATGTCTCCAATTCATTTAGAATTAGGTTATTATTTATCGATAGATCAGGTAAACGCGGAAGATACCAGTAGGAAGTTCAACAAACCCATTAAAAATCGCATCTCAAAGCCTAGTATTCGTTAAGGTCTCCCAAATCACACAATTACAAACCTTACATCTACACATTAAGGTATACTCTCGCCTGAAATGTCTGTAGCGTTAAGTGGTAACAAAAATAAAAGCGTCGAAATTCAGTTCGCAACGCACTCCGTCGTAGAAACGTAGCTTAATTGGCACCAAAATTGGTGGACAATTTGCATTCAGTGTGCTAGAAGGGACGTGGTCAGGAAATGGCGCTGACAGCTGTTCTAATGTTATGATGGGAATGCGTGAGAAGACTGCGAATGGCAATGCTCCTTTGAATTGAAGCCGTGAAAGGGCAGGTGGAAGAAAGCTATAGGATTGATACACATCCTGTGACTGTTACTTGGCGTGTGTGTTGGCAGAAGACAGACAGGTTGAATAGTGGATTTCTGGAGCCAGTACAGCAGAGACGGTCAAAATGTCAAGAAGGGAACGTAAGTAAATCAAGAAGATCAGCCTACATACATACTAAAGATTTTCAGAAGTTCCAGAGAGGAAACCTGTGTCCGAGTAATGGGTATGTTATCGGCTGATTGCTTCCTCTCCTATCTTCAACGCCTAGCAACGGGATGACCAGTAAACGACTAGAACCTACCTATTTTTTTACGATATGGAAACAAAACCAAGTGCAATTTACTTTACAAACATTAGTATGTACATAACGCTTGGTTGACGGCTTCGTGAAGAGTCTGTTTACACCCTTTATAAGGTCCCATTAAAATAGATGGACAAATTTTAACACCGCTTCAGTACGTCTAACGGAAGATATCCAAGCAAAAAAAACACTTATTTAAGTGATTTCATTTTGATCTAAAATAATAAATTTATATTAAATTTTTAGTGTATTTTCGTTAGCTGATTTTTTTTCTTAAAGTCTTGTAAGTCATCTAATGTGTTTTTCTTATTATTATTTTTTTACCATTGTCCTTATTTTGGTGGTCTGAATAATTTCTAAAAGTTTGTCCATCTATTTTAATGGGACCTTATATATGTAAGCCAAAACCAGTCCATAGAAGTATGAATGACGTATACGCAAACACGAGCGGATACTAATTGAATGCGTTCAAGGAGATGCGAATAAGTGTGTTGACGAACACAATATTGACACACAGACGCTAGCCTGACCTCAAGTGGAGATGACGTATTCACGTATCGAAAACGAGCAAGAAGATCGTATGATACAGTTGATAAGACAGTGTTCCCCTGGAAACAGCTGTTGCAGTTTATTAAACTGTGGATTATTGAGTCAGGCTTAAAAACCGGACAAGTGTGAGTTCGATTCGGGAGAGGGTACCGTTCGTTAATCATCTAAATTCCGTCAGTTGTTTTAAATTGGTTACTTTCGATATCATAGATTTCTTCTAGGTTTTCCTGTAATCTATAGGCAAAGAACTACTTTTTGTATTTTTTTTCAAAATTTACGGCGCTGTAGTTTCCGAGTTAAGGAGGGGGGAATGGTCAATTTTCGCCAATTTTTTTAAATAACTTCGAAACTATTTATTTTAAAATTATAAAAAAATATATTCGAGATGCTCAAAATGAACCCTTTCATTTGATATGTAACGCGATATGGTTTTCAAATATATTTTTTTTCATTGTTTACCTTACCCCCGAAAAGCGGTCCCCATGTTTAAAATTCACTAATTTACGTTACACGTCCGTATTAGGATCACCGACTTACATATGTGTCCCAAATTTCAACTGAATCGGTGGGGTAGATTGGGAAAAAATCGGCTGTGACAGACGGACAGACAGACAGACAACCGAGTGATCAGATCTAGAAGGCTTCCGTTTTTTTTCAAAAAAATCTGATTGATTGTTGCTGGGGAGTTTGTTAGGTACGCCAGTTTTTCTCCCTAACTAACCACAGTGATGAAGAATAAGTTTTGGAGGACTGACTTTATGTAACTTTTCGCCTTCAAAAAGTGCTGATTACTGGCTCAATTTGGATAAGTGACTTTTGATTTGGTTTAATCCTTCTTACGGTGAAATGGAAAAATCCTATTTGATGTGAACACAAACCGTTCTGGGCTAGTAGACATTTGTATATCTGATCAAACTCATCGTCCATTTACTGAGGAAAATGTTATGTTATAAATACTTTCCCCTATCATAACACTGATTGACAGGATGGCATTAAGTTGTTTCCTTAACACTTCAATGAGGAAGAAATAAAATAATTCCATTACATAAACGCCGCCCACACAACCAACTATTAGTTCCAAGTTACAATCGATTTAATCGTTCAGAGGTTTTCATCCGAGAAGAATAAATCCAAATTCAGTTTCGTTACAGACAAAATCATCCCAGTTACGTCTAACAAGAGTTATTAAATGTTCGTTAATCTATTAATTCATCTCGATACAGCATCTGCGTAGAAAGTGAAACTTTTATTGTACAAGTTTCGAATAATAATAGTCGTGTGGGCCGCAATGCCATTGCTATATGGACTGCGTTTGTTACAATACTGGCTGGGGATCTACTGTATGTAAATGTGGTTCTGACTAGGTTGGATAATAAAGTTGTTGGAAATATTATACCCATTTTGGAGTAGACGGCCTCTTTACTCTATTGTATATAAGTATTCTAGACCTATTTTCTTGGTTGTCTACTTGTTTCGAGCTCATTGTCATCATCATCATTGCAGCCGAAAGACGTCCACTGCTCGACATAGGCCTCTCTCCTCCTGGCAGGCGGGTTGGCGATCGCAGTACGGTTATTACAAAGGCACAGAGAACGCTGCTGCCCATTCTCTGATAAGTCCCTTAGTCGCCTCTTACGTCACCCACGGGAAGATATGGGATGGTGCTATTCTTTACGTCCGACACCATAAAGTACTGTAGTTTCGAGCTCGTGTTTTGCTAATGTCTATCAAGCCTTTGACATAAAATAAATTAGTCTTTTTTCCTAAAGAATATTAAACTGTTCACAATTTCTTCGACCGGATATCGTCAGAGTAAATGTTTCTATTTTCAAAAGGTAAAACCAGCCTACAATCGATAATGCGTGGGAAGATCACAAAATCGCACCGTTCATTTTACAATATCTGCTGGTACAGACAGACTCAATTCCAGGAGTGTACTCACAGCTCACAGACTTGCGTGAGCAATAAACAGTCTCTCAATTCTCAACTCTAGATTCATTTAGAATTTTCTAATCACATGGAAAACAGGAAAATACAGAGTAGATTGGAGGATAATATGAATTCGACGAGAGATAATGCGGTTTTACCTTTTGAAAATAGAAACATTTACTCTTTACAGTAAACAGATTCAATGTTTCCTGAAATGATCTATAAGATAGAAAAGATGAATAGGTATGGCTAATTTAATAAATTGCCTATAGTACAAGCGACTGCAACTCGGTGGTAGCACTGAGCTGATCTAGCGTAGTACTCAGTTTCCAAGAGTAAGAGACATGTGGCCAGCTATGGAAAAGTACATCCTCTATGTTCCGATGCATCCGATTAAATTAGTAGTTGCAAAAGCTAGAAGAGCCTCTAAGCTTTCTCCATAAGTATGGCTAAGAAGATAGTCGTGTCGTTCAAAAGCATCAGTAATAAGTGATATTAGATAATTGTGAACAGAAATTACAAATTTAGAAGCTACGCCTGTGCACTTAGACATTATCTAGGTAAACAAACACGTTGGTTAATTATAAAGTCTAGCTATTTATCTCAGCCCACAGGCGATCCGAGATAACCGAGGTAGGGAATGTTCATATGTAAGGACGCAACTAATATGGGAAATCATTCACAGAGCCGGTTCTTAGGCCCATTCCAGAGCGAACACGGCGCGCTCGCGCCGGCCGCGTAACATGGTTTTACAGCGTTCCGAGTGCACGCGCGCGCTCTTGTTATGTAGGTACAATCCTGGCAATGAGGCCGAGATTTATAAACGTAACTTAGCACTTCACTTACCTACTGTTGCTAAGCGATATTCCTGTCACTGTCGCACAGCTGGCAAATTTCAAGTTCAAGATAAAGACAGGAACAGAGCTTTATAGATTTCGATAGAGAAAGCTTTATAGATCTCGGCCTATGTGTACGCGCCGCCGGCATACGTCTCGTTCTGAAAGTTTCCTAAGCCTGCTACACGCTGAATGCGCGGGCGCCCATGCCAGGCCCAGTCAATTTCTTAGTAGCAGTTTGGTACCGGGGGATGGCCTTGGGGGGTTTGAATAGAGCGAGATGGAATAGTATCCACTGATCCACTCTCACAAGTTTTTGTGTTGCCAAAAATAAATATTATTTTAAAATACTCTTCAATTTAATAATTTTTTATTGACTTCTTAGAATACTGAAATAAATAATATTATTTGTTTATACTTAATATGTTATAGGTCATTTTATTAAATTCGAAAGTTGTTACCTAAATGAGTACAAATAAATACATTTAATTATATTTCTAAAGTAATAAAGGAGTCTAGTGATTTATTGTTCTGGTAACATCACAAGAAAAATGTCTGGCGTTGTGATCGGTCGTTTTTCTTGTGTTTATTTATTTGCGCTAAAGATTAATAAACTGTTTCTGATACGGTTAGACTGCAATTTTGAAATGTTTTAGAGATAGCTTAATTTCTAACTGTGTATAGTATCTATAAAAGTGCAGTGTGTGTAAAGATATAAAGTTTAGTAGACTCAGTTTTAAAATGAATATTTCAAACTCGCATGTTCTCCGTATCGATAAAGCAAGTTGAATTTTCAAAGATCTACTGAATGCTACACATATGAAACTAAGTAACAAGATTACAAGACTGATTTTCCAATATGAGCATTGAAAACTTTAAAGTAACACATACACACATTTTATAGCCTATATTAGTGTATTATCTACGCACACATACACAATAATACTCAAGGACTACATTTGAATTTCCCGCGTAGTTTTTTTGTTCAAGTTTTATATGGGCTGACAATAGATGGCGTTATAAACTGAGGCCCATATTTATTGTTCGGAGTTGACATTCTTCTCGCTAGAGTATATATGTTCTGTGGCCCATGCCGGTTAACTATCAGGCGGTCAACGGTGTCCCGACGCACAGTGGAACGAATGTATGGGAGCGGTTGGACGTAGACATGTCCGAAAAAAAAGAGTAAAATTATGCCAAACTAATGATGCCATCTTATTCGATTACTTAATGCCTTCATAACTTGTGGTGATGAATTTCTTCATAACTCCCATATTTCGGGAGTAATTTGAGAAAATGTGAAATTTTACTATGAAAATGAGTGTATCGAGCTCTCTCCCTCCTGATTCCGGGCTTGTTTCAAGTAGCGGTCTCTAATATCATAATGCTAATACTAAGAGCTATATTTAATACTAAGACACATAGTGCGCCAAATGTGCACTTTCTGGGATAAAGAGTGATGTTTATTTTATAACACAATTTTTTTATTTTTTGTTTATTTTGTTGATTAAAACCGTTTTTCTAAAGGTTTACCTTATTACAATAACATTTCTGAGCAGCCAATTAGAGAAGATATAAGCTAATTAGGATATATAATTAGGGACTTAAGGTTTACATATAAAACTGATGCACTAATGATTACTGATAAGAACATTGCTATTATTTAATTACTAAATGGCTCTTAATACACTAATTTAGCATGCATCATTTACTAATTATCACAATAACTAATTACCTTGCAATATTTAACAAAGGATACCTGGGATACCTGGATTTTATATAAATAGGTCACTATTAGTAACTTTAAAATCAGTGTTGATTTACACCTCGTTGTATCCAAGCTAATCTCGCAATGTATTTTCCAAATTTTAATACAAATCTTGATATTCACGTTGCTTTATGCGCACGCGCACATAAAGATTTACGCGACTTTAACTATTTGTTCAGTGTTTTAAAAGATAACAGTTGTGTTCAGTTATGTGAAAGTGCTGAAACAAGTTTAAAAGACTGGTGTCGTCGATTTTGCTACCGCATTTATGCAAAATGGACACAGTCTGGAAGAAGCACAGATAAGTTTCGGAAGAAACATGAGATTTGGCTACAGGCTGCAATTCAATGGCCGGAATTACAGAATGAAAATATGGAACCTTCTACAGAAAATATAAGTGACGTCATCGAGCCCATAATTTCTCCTGCTAAATCTGATGCTTCAACTTGTACACATCCTAGTCCTCGTAAATCTTTTGAGGACCTTAGTAACCGGCAAAAAAGAAGACGCACTGAAGATAGTCTTTCATGCAGCAGTAGCAGCGCTGAAATTATGTTTTCGGCCGAAAGGGCGCTTCAAAAGGCAGGACAAAGCGATACAGCTTATGTTATGAAATACTTGACGGAGAATCCAGAAGAGGCCTCAAAAATCAAAGCCTTCATTGAAGGTAAATCAATTCAGGTACGGGAAATATCCCCTTTGAAGGCATTGGCTCTTTATGTATCGATGAACTTATCGAAATGGCGCTATAACACTCTTCGGGATTTCAACACTCAAGAAGGAGCTCTTCAATACCCGAGTTACTACATGTTGGTTAAAGAAAAAATTAAGTGCTATCCGGCCAAAGAAGATCTCACAGTTACAGAGAGCTCTGCAAAAATCAAATTACAAGCCTTGATGGATTTAACCTCAAGAAGACTTATTAGGTCGTTAGAAACCCCTGTTGATCCCAATCAACAGCTCGTATTGACCAGCAAATGGGGTTTTGACGGATCATCTAGCCAAAGCATTTATCATCAAAGGACGAGTGAAGATGAGCAAATCGATCTTGCTAGTAATTTTATGATTAGTCTTGTACCACTGCGGCTCGTCTCAAAAGGTGTAACAATTTGGGAAAACGAGCGACCATCTTCCACTTCATTTTGCCGGCCAATATTGTTTAAGTTTATAAAGGAAACCAAAGAAAATGTGCAGAGAGAGATGGCTGAAATCGAAGCAGAGATTGAAGCCTTAACTCCATCCACCATCACTGATGGAATTAGTGTCAAACACCAACTGCTGTTGACAATGATTGATGGTAAAATTCATTCCATTATATCCGATACAGCAGCTTCAGTGTGTGACATATGCAAGGCTTGTCCTAAAGAAATGAATAATTTAGAGTTAATCAAAGATAAACACGCAAACGAGGACATGTATAAATATAGCTTAAGCACCCTTCACGCTTGGATTCGCTCAATGGAATGCTTATTACACATTTCCTACAAATTAGACATAAAATCATGGCAAGTAAGGGGTGATATAGCAAAAAGGCAAGTTGATGACAGGAAGAAAAGAGTTCAAGAGGCTGTAAGAAGAGAAACGGGCTTACTTCTCGATGTTGTGAAACAAGGCAGTGGATCCACCAACAATGGCAACTCGGCAAGGAGATTTTTTGAAAACTACACTAAATCTGCTGAACTGACCGGAATAGATGCTATGCTTTTAAGAAAAATCTGTGTGATCTTGCAGTGTATTTCATCAGGAGAGAAGATCAACGTAACTAAATTCCGAGAGTTCTGCTTTGATACTGCTAAGCTTTACGTGGAGTTATACCCATGGTATTATATGCCTTCTTCACTTCATAAAATTTTAATGCATGGGCCAGACATAGTTCAGAACATGTCAATTGTGCCCATTGGTTTTCTATCCGAAGAGGCATCTGAGGCTAGAAATAAAGATTTTAGAAAATATAGAGAGGGGCATTCTCGAAAGCATAGCAGTATCTCATGCAATGAAGATATTATGCACAATCTTTTACTGTCTTCTGATCCACTTGTTACAAGTATCCGTCCAAAAGGAAATAAGTTTGTAAAAAAATCTTCTTTTAAGGAATTTTATGAGCTTACGGATTCTGAGAAAAGTGATATCGAATTTGTTAACATAAATGATTTAGCGGACATCGATTCTGAATTTGAATTAATTGATGATGATGATGATGACGAAGATAATTAAATGATGTTATTGTTTTAAAATGTGTAACTTAGTAAATTAGAGCTTACATCTTAATTATTTATTGTACTTTTAATGAAACTAGGTAATTTATTATCAACTTACTTAAAAGTCATACTCTCATCAGTTCTTGTGAATATTTTTGTTAATATATATTTCTGTATATATATAATATATTTATAGACCTCTTAATAAGTCTGTCTGCGGTTTAAAGTAAATACAAATGGGGAAAAAACGTTTTTTTTTTTAAATTTTCATTTCCTTTTATCCCAGAAAGTGCACATTTGGCGCACTATGTGTCTTAGTATTAAATATAGCTCTTAGTAATAGCATTACGATATTAGAGACCGGTACTTGAAACAAGCCCGGAATCAGGAGGGAGAGAGCTCGATACACTCATTTTCATAGTAAAATTTCACATTTTCTCAAATTACTCCCGAAATATGGGAGTTATGAAGAAATTCATCACCACAATTTATGAAGACATTAAGTAATCGAATAAGATGGCATCATTAGTTTGTCATAATTTTACTCTTATTTTTCGGACATGTCTACGTCCAACCGCTCCCATACATTCGTTCCACTGTGCGACGTGCCGAATTGCCGACTGGCGCACGATGCACAGTGAACGCTGTCATACCAAGTCTACGGACATCGAAACGCGCGGCCGGCGCTGGCGCCGGTTGCGTGCGCCGGTCTCGCTCTGAAATAGGCCTTAGTGTTCCTACGTTATTACTTCCTGCGGTATCAATTCATCAATTAACTCGGAATCTTGCTTTTTGCGTTGTCTCTCTACTTTTATAGGAAATTAGCAATAGAAATCTTTTTTGTTTCCGTTATGTGAAGATTTCTCTGGCTTTAATGTGGAGGATGATTAGTCATGGACTAGGTTTTGTTTTGATACATAGTCAAATGCTATTCTGTTTTTTTTGTAGCCGGGAGACAAAAGCTGAATTTTTGAGGGACCGAAACAGTTCTTAGTTCAAAAACTCAACGTTTTGCAAAGAATAAGGAAAGTGCGCTATACTTTTTACACTAACGCGAAAGCTGATGCGTTAAGAACATAACGCCCACTTGTAATTTCGCTGACTCGTTTGAAGAAGGCCGTAGCTTGAGCGATGGAAACTTTTTTTAGTTGCCTTGCAAACATTTCGCTAAATTCTTGCTTTTTTCGGAGGCGTGGAATAGCTCTCCCAGGAACCCACATTATTTGGCAGTTATTCGTGCACTTTTATTTGCAGGAAAGACTTGCTTTAGGCAAAAAAACATAGATGAGAGTTTTTCATGGATGGATGGCTGGAAGTGTTACACGAGATCTTGAATGAGTAACCAGATTTTTGAATATAAGCGGCGCCAAGCTTTCCAGAACACAATACATCTACCGATTTTTCGCCGAAACTGATCTGCAAACGATTTCAAATGATTCATTTCTGGGTTAGCTGATACAACTCATGTGCCAAGGATTCCGGGTTCATGAAGTCGTGGACCTTTTCTCATGTTTATTATTGAGTACATTTTAATTGAGTATAGACCGAAGACTGATACTTCTGAGAGTTCTAAGGCCAAAGTAGGTATACTTTTGCAAATGAAAAAGGAACGGTGAAGGGTAAAAGAAAGCGATCATATAAGGACGTTCCCAAATCCCAGAAAGTATGTCAATTCTCATGACAGTAATGAAATTCTCGAATCTTCTGGTAGTAATCCTGACACGTCAAATTATAATTTGCATACTGCATTGTCACTATTTAATGTCAATACATAAATTTATGTTTCCGACAGTATTTTCCTGTGCAAATCTATTTAGACTATCCTATCTGAAAACTGACTTTAGTTATAGGATATAGAGTGCAGATTTCTATGGCAGATCTATAAGCAACGAAGTGATCTCCATGTTATTGGATGATTGCTATAGTGACATTGAACGGTGCTGGAATTATCTAAGTGTGTAAGTATACCGTTTAAAAAATATTTGTCGTCTCAAGTTGTTGCCAATGACTTGTGATTTTGATTAAGTAAATCAAATATTTTGCTCAAGAAACAATCATTACTTAAACGTATACTGTCACTTACAGGATGTCTTCCGTAATTATTCATTATTTTTGAGATATTGCGACGCTGTTGCAAGCATCAAGATCGCGGGATGATGGTCATCCCGCGATCTTCCGCGATATTCCGTAATTGACCGTATAAGTTTAGTTTTAAACCCTAAAAACTTAAAACAGTGTTTCATCATTACTTAAATATTGTAAAGAGGTAAAGTTTGTAGATTTGGATGTAGGAGGTCTTCAAAACGACCGATTTAAAAAAAATCTCTCACCGAGCGTATGTTATACTATTACTGAGTACCATAGGATAATATGTTTCTTCGACGCGGATGAAGCCGCGGGCACAAGCTAGTCATCAGCTAAAGTTTGTAGGTTTGCTAAAACTGCTTATTCGATTTCTAAAAATCTCTTACCGATAGAATGTTACACTGTTACCGAGTGCCATAGGAATTAAGATGTTATGTTTCTACGACGCAGACGAAGTCGTGAGTTAAAGTTAGTGTTTAATATGGAAAGACTTGTTAGTCCTGTAATTGCTACAGCGAGGCATCTTCAAATGCTAGTATCATATATTAAGAAATAGACTCTGTTGGTCAATTTGGTCCTATTAGCGCGTTATTTGGGAGTTAAAGGAAGCTTGAATGTACTCATAATGTAGATTTTAGCGTGGTCAGAGGTCAGGGGTGAACGACACTTGGTTCATTTCCGAGGCTACGACTTATAAAACATTTGGACTAGATATTATTGCGCTATAGAGCTCAGAATTGCTTCACAACATTAAGGTGGAAGCGTAAGGGTAGCCCGCGAAAAACAAATTATCTTACTGTTTTTGCAATTAGCAGGTCAGTGTCAGGATGTATGTTGATGAAAAATGAGTCGCACCAGTAACAGTTTTTTTTCTTATTTTGTTAGTAAAAATCGCAATTTTTAATGTGCTAAAAAACCCTTAAAAAACATTTTTCTAGACGTCATTCCTAATCGAATGAGCTATCGCACATATTTTTAGGAGCTTTATATCTATTTAACACGTTTTTGAACTTGTTGACTTGACTATTAGGCTTATACTGACCTCGTCACTGAAAAAATTGTATCTAACTTCAATGTAATAGTAATTTATGTAACTGTGTTTTCAGTAAGATACTTCGTCATAACTATCGCATTTCGGATTAATATCTAATATAAATTTCTCCTTTAATGATGGTATTATTATGCGGGAGGCCGGAAAATCATTTTCATTATGTATCTATTTTGTACCAACTTCCGTTTTCCCACGAAACAAAGAACACTGTTTTGTCTGTTGTCGCATATTACAATAATATTTAACCTTTCAGGCTCAATCGTAGGGAAAGCATTCAAACATTGATTGATTGAAAGCGTAGATAAAATTACATCGTAAACTAAGATGGCTTCCTCGAAAATTGACGAGAAGAAGCACACCATCGAGAGAAGTGGAAGGAATGGGGGGAGGCCTTTGCTCAGGAGTGGGATAGTACGGGTACGAAAAAAAAAAAAAACTAAGCCCAGGTATTTCTTGGAATTCAAACCAATTATAAAATGCGAAAGTAACTCTGTATTTTTGAGACCTAACGGCTAAACGGACTCAGATGAAATTTGGCAGAGGCATAGACCATAACATCATCACCAGGTCATCAGTCCACCTAGTGGCAGGCCTTCCAACGCAACGCAACGCGACGTCTTCCGGTTCGCGGTCGCCACTCCAGAACTTTTCGGCCCCATCGACCGAAAATCTGATCTGTATCTTAGTCCAGTCATTTAAGCTTAAATTAGGTAAGAATCTCGGAATTCGAGATACCCAGCTGTAAGTCTGTAAATACTTGTATATTGACACCCTAAAAGTTGTCTCAAAACCTACATATGGTAGGGTGTACGCAACTATTAAATTTCAAGGTCAAAGGTCACAAAAATCGTTTTTTTTTTGCGCTTTTTTTATAAATATCTCATTTCCTATGGGTTTTTTGCTATTTGTATTTATTATCAATATTGTAGAATACAAAATTCTCTACAAATTTTGATTAAAAAAATTTTTCATACGGTGAACCGTTTTCGAGATAGAGGGCGGAGAGCGAGCGGTCACAGCTCACCCGGTGCCTCCGGTCGAAAACGCGCCATATATAGTTGATGAACTATCGATAAATCAATGATTGTAAATATTTGTCAATTTTTATTAACTATTATATTGTATTTTATCATTTTTTTCCTAACCTATCCACTTTTTATTCAGTATTAATTTATTTAACAACACTTACCTGCCCATGTAATTGCAGAATTGTTAATGAAAATATAGGAATTATATTTGAATTTTAACCTAATTAATATTAATAACTTCTTAAATGATGAAAAAAAAAACCAATAAATTATGAATTAATCTTTTTATTAAAAAATATCATTCAATACATTTATTTTTATTAAAATTTAAAAAATGGAATAAAGGGTACAAAAACTACAACTGAGATATTTACAAAAAAAACGATTTTTGTGACCTTTGACCTTGAAATTTAATAGTTGCGTACACCCTACCATATGTAGGTTTTGAGACAACTTTTAGGGTGTCAATACAAGTATTTACAGACTTACAGCTGGGTATCTCGAATTCCGAGGTGAACTTACTATAATGACTGGACTATCTGGATCTGTTCTGCGAGCAATGTGCCCTGCCCACTGCCACTTAAGTTTGGCAATTCTTCGGGTTACGTCGGTAACTTTGGTTCTCTTGCAAATGTCCTTTTTTTTTACGGATGGGAAACCATCAAATGACTTCTCCCGCTCTGGGCAGAGCGGAAGGGAGTGTCAGACTTGTACTGACTAAAACCCATCCATGTTCCTTCCTTGCCCTTTGTGTTCCAGGGCCGCGGTATCTCTTTCGAACAGCCCGCAGCCCTGGCAGGCATCGGCCCTTGCGGGCGAGGGGCCCTGTGTTGCAAATGTCCTCATTTCTGATTTGATCACGCAAGGATACTCCGAGCATAGCCCTCTCCATTGCCCTTTGGCCTTTGGGTGACTTTAAGCCTTCTCATGAGGCCCATTGTGAGCGACCACGTTTCGGTCCCGTATGTAATCGCTGGCAACACACACTGGTCATAGACTTTTTAGACTATAACCTTGGTAGGTAAATGTAGGGTATTTTTATCTTAATCCAGGTAGTAAGTACATTGTCGTGGGATAATTTCCGACCCCTAAGAGGGCGAAGTCCCACGCCAAAGTTAGTACTTAATTAATAAAGTAAATCTCAGTTCTTATTGACGACGCATTCGATGTAATTGACGCACGCGAAGCCGGAATGCGAAATTTGACACTGATCCTGCATGAATGTATTATAAACTTGATATTATATTACTGCCATCGTCGTTGAAGGTATATGTATGCAATTCTACGTCTGCAGGGTTGACCAAAAAGTGTATAATCAAGCAATTAGCAACCCACGCGAAGGTAAAATTCGTAGTTACGAAGTTTGGCCAACATACGGAAGTTTTGCCTTAAAATTGGTTTAAACAAACGCCCACAGTCAGCAAATACCATGGACCTGTTTTATCTAGACATTTAATACAACAGTTACAGCCATAATTACACAACACTTTGCTGATACAGGAAATTGTTGAAAGTGTTGAAACCTGTCTGAGATCTGGATATTCTTCCAATCTAGTTTAGGCTCAAATTAAACTAGGCTGTTGGCTGAAGTGGGTTATAAACTATAGTAACCATTTAGGGCCAGAGCGCGCACGCCACGTTGATCCGAAACGTCGGATACTTTGCGCTTTTAGCATGGACAAACCATCGAACACCACCGATCAATGGGTCGTGAGTTGAGAAACCTGACTAAGAGTCACGCTCTTAGTCAGGTTTCAGCAGCATCAAGTATATAAATGTAGTGGAACGCGAAAGTGTCCTGAAGTGTATGAAGAAATCGACTCCAATATAAAGAAATGGGTCCAGACGGTATTAGCAGAGATTTGAGGACAAAATCATCCAATTTTGCTGCAAAAACGTAGTCATTTGGAAGCACTGGGAAAGTGCGGCCTTCAGCTGCTTCAGGATTTATTCGAAAGCCTTTAGCGATGAAAGATAAAAACAAAACTAACATTTTTTTCGTCAATCCAAAAGGAATTTTTTTCGTCAATCCAAAAGGAATAATGTGTACAGACCCTGATTGCATATCCCGATATCAGATCTTTGTCCTGAACCCATGAGCCGTGTCGAATGTCATTAGATCAGCTACCAATTGTTCATGATCATATGCTTTGTTTAACGACTGGCCGACGAAAATAATTGCAAAGCTCTTAATTTAATTGCCATTTTGTTTTTAGAGGTGTGACGAAATGATATTTTATCCTCCATTAAGTTTAGTGTTATACTAAAGAGAGAGGAAGGTTTCCAAAATATTTTGAGCAGCCATTGCTGACCAAAATGTCACAACACGACGTGTGAAACGTTAAGTATAACTGTGGATGGGTTTAATCTTTTTCTTTATCGTCTGGTTAGTGCCTAACCTGGTGCCAGTTTTTATGTCACCCATGGGCCTTTGACTTGGCTTTTCATGCCGTCAAGAAATATCTCTCAGGCATGTTGGTTTCCTCACGATGTTTTCCTTCACCGAAGCAAGTGATAGTTATACAATACGCACATGAATCAGAGTCAATCAGAGGGTTTAAATAAGTAGTGGAAGACTACACAAATGATGGATGGATTGTACAACGTGTAACGGAAAGGCTATATATAGCCGAATGGGGGTCACACAACTCGTCATTCTGAACAACTTTTGTTCTACGACTTTGGAAAATTCGCGAAAAAATAATAAAAAAAAAATATTTTTTCGCGAATTTTCCAAAGTCGTAGAATTTTTTTTCACGAATTTCCGAAACTCGTAAAACAAAAGTGGTTCAGAATGAAGAGTTGTGTGACCCCCTTTCGGCTATATATACCCTTTCCGTTACACGTTGTATAAAAGACTAGCTGACCTGCGAAACTTCGTTTGCGTCACATAATGCAATTAAATCATATTTCGACTACCCTACCCTACCTACCCTACATACCCATAAACCATCTACTAAATAGTCCGAACAAAGCCTAAACATTTGGTTTGGATAGGTGAGCCCGTTCTTGAGTTATAAAATTACAACGAAAAGTGGCATTGATTTTTATATAATAGATGCCATACTTAGGTATGGCAAGAGTGGGAAAGTACTGAGATGGAGACAGTAGTAGAGTAAACCGACATCAGTGATCGGCTCAAGCGTATGTTGCGTCGATAAGTATGGTTAGTTTCTATGGCGCCACCATTTCCAGTAAGATGTCATTTTTGTTAGTTTAAAAAATAAAACATAAAAACATTGTGAAGTAGTTTACAAAATACTTAGGTTTAGTTTAAATATGATAATTATGCAGCTCATTAGAACACTTCCTACTTATCTTGAATGATAATGTATGACTGTTTACTATGTAAATATGATCCGATATGAGTAAGAAGTTGTTCCAAATTGACCTGTAGACTTCGCCAGAGACAACAGAATTAAAATGTAACTTTTTGAGTTTGACCTTATGTGGACTTCGCAGCATCGTTAACTGTGAAATAAGACTGGCACATAATTATGTGCTGTAGTGTAACAAAACAGCAGTGACAAAATAATAACATCCTTATGTCTGTTGCAATTAAGTCGTTTCACCTGGTGTGAGCTAGGATTATTACTAGGTAACTCCAGTTTGGTTTTCTCATTGCCATAAAGTTCAAATCAGCACATTCCAGATGCAAGTAGGACTAATGCCCGAGAGTTGTAATGATGTTTTAACATGAACTGATGCCCCAACACCTGTGATAGACATCTTTGTAAATTATCTTCATATAAAAGTGGGTCATATGGACAAGGCCACTGGTATCATAATTCCTTAAAAAAAATTGAGAAAAATAAGTAAAGATCAGTGTACTGAAAATATTGTTGTTGTTTTTTTAAACTGTTCTAAATTTGCAGAGCGGAATGTGTGTACTGTGAACATCTTACATAATTTCATGTATAATGCAATACTTGTAACCGTTACAGAAATAACTTCATAATGCAGGCAATTAAACAGCTGTTTCATAATTACATCACAATAAAAGTTATACATTAATCACAGAAAACTGCAGTCTTTAATTAAATCCATTGATAATAGGTATATTTATATATTTTTGTGATAAATTATAAGAATTCTACAAGAACTTTGATGTTTTTTATCTAAAAAACCAAATCTTCTTGAAAGATAAATCTCATTAACTTAACATTTAGAAGTTTGTTTGTTTATAATGCATAAGCATTGCATAGCTTAATTGTTTATATGCATAATGAAGATAACATAAATTACATTTGCATCCAAGCCTATACAGTACTCAATATTTTTATGTGGTTTTGTAGAATGTAAAAGAACAGACTTTCAACGAAAATAGGTTTGAATAAGATTTGATGTTCAGTTTTCGAGTTATGGAACTTTTTCGTGAAATTGTAGCTAACTATGTTCATCATTCATATCCTTTGAAAAAAAAATAATTTTGCTATGAATGAAGTTTAATACGTGTTGTTTATTATTATTTATTATCATAGTATTGTTTTGCCGGTATTTATAATGTTAGCATGGATAAAAATTGTCATAATATTAAATAGATGAGGAATGTGTAGGCAAAACATAGCCTACATTTATAAGAAGACTGTAGTATTAAGGAAAAACCATTGACCCCTCACATGGGTCAATATTTAAATAATGCACATATGTTATACGTTATAAGTTTGAACAACTTGTGTTATCTTATGTGTTCCAATTTAGTTAATGATCTGATAGATAGGTACTTCAAATCAAAATTACCATTCGTAAAAACCCCGTAAACATAACGTAACTGCTTCGAAGTCGATTTAGAAGGTTGAAACAAAAAAAGCTTTATCACCTAGACAGAAAAAATAAAATTGTATGCTGAACAAATGTTATTAATATGGCATCACTGTGCGTTGGTTCAATTCTTTGCCAAGGACTTCTCAGAAGGAATGGGCACAGTCATGGCAACTTGCTTAGACACAAGCTGTTGGTCTATTTGTCTGCCAATCTTTAATATTATAAAGAACTTACTTTTAAGTATATTGTCAAGTACTGTGTAGAGCGTCTTCTCCTGTTTAAGGTATTCATTGTCCTCTTTGATGGGCCAGTCACAGGATAAGTTCCAATCCACTATGTCAACTCTCCGTCCCGAGTCTTCAGGAACTGTGTACAACCTGGTTGAAAAAAATAACATAATATTAAGAATATACAGGGAATATTTGATAAGACTACAAGCAATCGTTGACCCCAAAAATTTATCATTATATCTACTTTGTCCTTGTTTTATTTTGTTTAGATATCCTATATGAAGTTTTCGATTTGCCCCAGTATACTTTGTATCTATACAGGGTGTAAACACTTTTCACGAGGCCGTCAACCAAGCATTATGTACATCAAACTAAGTAACTTTACGCAAAAATTAGTGCTGGGAAACTACTTTTTTTTTGGGCTGAAAAATCACGTTTTACAGTAGGAGTCAATGTAACGCATTCAAAACATTGTGCTGATGGATGGATTGAATAGCAAGGGGGTCCTGGGGGTGTTTAAAGTAAAAATCTTTCATTAAAAACATGTATTTAAAAAAAAAGTTGGTACTTTGACCCTCAATATCTCCGTCTAGAAGGTTCCCAGGTATGGTCTAGACCAAAAAAATGATCACAATGACGGGGAGAACAAATGCCTTTCGGCTTCGTTAAAAGTCTGTTTACACCCTTTATATTATGAAGGCTGTGCTATCCTAATGAAGGCCAAATGCCTGTATCTCCTTTGTCATGCCTGTATGATTTTAATTGAAAACAGCAGGAACATGCATATTAGTTGAGCATGGCATTCAATAAAGTTACTGCGGGTGAATCTAAAACCATTCATGGGGTGATGCAGAGTCGGTTATTGGTCCCATATGGAAGAACTGGGGTTACAGCAGTTGCATGGCCTAGGTGCAAGTGTAACAGAAATACATATCATCAGTGACCCTAGTCCTAAGTTTGAGAAGCCAAAAATTCTGCCAATAGATCAATTACGAAGACATTTATTACAGAACATTTGATGATTCATTTTCTAATTTGATTTTATTGGACATTGATTTTAGTTCTCTCTCGGAAAACGGGTTTGCTTGCAGATAATTGTACATTGGAAGTTTGAGGCAATTTGTTCAGAAGTTATTCAGAGGATTAGACTGTTTTTAGGGTTCCGTACCCAAAGGGTGAAACGGGATCCTATTACTAAGACTCGGCTGTCCATCCGTCTGTCACTGTCACAGGCTGTGTCATGAAACATGATAGTTAGACAGTTGTAATTTTCACAGATGATGTATTTCTGTTGCCGCTATAACAACAAATACTAAAAAAAAAACAGAATAAAATTTAACTGTGGTGGCTCCCATAAAATAAACGTAATTTTATTGCTCGATATTGATAACGGCAACAGTTAGGCACTTGAAATATTCAGAGAATATTTAGTTAAATTACTTAAAATAAAACAAATATTTAAGGGGGGCTCCCATACAACAGACATGATTTTTTTTGCCGTTTCTATAGATAATGGTACAGAACCCTTCGTGCGCGAGTCCGACTCGTACTAGGCCGGTTTTTTTATTTAAGTAACAAACAGGCAACCTACTCCATGATAAGTTACCACTACCTAAGCACAACACGCCCCTGATGAAGATGACCCCACTGGTCCTGCAGCTGTCACAGTCACAGTGACAGTGCTGCTATTACAGTCATTTCTAGTATTGCCTAACTGCTGACTATAGCAGTGAACCTCAATATTATGGAATAATCCAACACAATTTATTGTAATAGAGACCCATTAATTGGTCAGTGGGTCGTCTTAGGGGCGGATTAACCCACAGTGTTTTTGTTTTTAACTGGGGTTTAACCTTTTGGTGATGAAGATCCACAAACTAAAATAAAGTTATCTAAAAAATAAAACAAGTAATGTTGTTTTGTTTTGGATCTGCGATTTTTAGGCAATATAATGGAATTGTGCAGATCCACATTCCGCAGGTTATAGATAAAGGATACCAAAGGCTAAGGAAGCTTAGTACAGCTTACAAACAGAAGTTACCAACAAGTTATAACTTCTTTAGTATAGAATTGACTATCTCATTTACTGGTTTAAGAATCAAATTGAACATTTCACATTTGGCAACCATGCTACAGATCATTAAACACATGACCTCTTCCGAGTCTAAATAAACATGATGTAAACCCTTACTAGAACCCTTGCCAAGATAGATTTGTTGAAATTTAATATGTACATAGTTTTACTACAGTAAACAGCATAAAAATGAGGGTGTACTATAAACTTTTTGGATCAAGTAATAAGGTATACATAAAGCCCTGTCATTATCTATAATCAAACGGAATTATATTATCACTAAACTTATCATAATAATTGAAGTGCAATTCATGTCAAATGGATCTAGACAATAAAAGCAATCTAATCAGTTTGATAATTTGCTAGTGAGTTTTACAAAACACTAATTAAGACTAAAAACAAAAGAAATATATGTGAAAGACAACTTTACTGTTTATTATTAAAACATGTTTCTCACTTTAATAATGGAAATGTTGTTGGGGGTAGATTTATAAACTTATAATTTCATATTTAGAATACTGAAATGCACTCAAAATTAAATACTTTTTGTTTTGTTCTGATCCAAATATTATCATTGCACTACACAGTTTTATGGAATTTAACAGGCTATTACTAATATAATTCATCAATTTCCGAAGTAGTGTAGGTGTGGTGATCACATCACAGCCAAGTGGGTTGGAAACTTTTATAAATAAACATGTCTTTATAGAATCCCTTACTCAATCTCATGAATACTTTGAAAGTTGTTCACTTTCAGTTATCGCAAAGAAATGTACGTTCATTCAAAACAAAATAAAAACACCTGAGTGAATGTGAATCATCTTACAACAAAAACATGGGCACCACTGCCTGTGCAAGGTGGCTATGTGAAAATACTGGTTAGAGTAGTTAGACTGGAAATAAATAACTCTACGATTAATTGGAACGAGCTAAATATCCATCGAGACCCGACAGTCGACAGATAGAATGACGTTACGACCGGACACAAGACATGAATGACCCCGTAAATACTCGCCGCCACTTATCGCGACATATTCTCTTACATCAACTCTTCAAAAGTACTCACCACGTCTGATTATCGGAATAATCCAAAGATTCCACGTCGATCAGATCAGAATCAAACATATCTTTGTTTATATTTTGATCAACCTGATTCATGATACCAATAATAACGAGACATCAATTTGGCACTTTAAGCAAATCACATATAAATTTCACGCAAGAACTACATTTACTATGAATACTGTAAATATACTAAAGAAAAAGATATAATAAGAACCAACACGAATTGTCCCAGACAAGTTTTAGTTTGGAATTTGACATATCACCATAGGCAAAATGCCAAAAAAGGATGAAGAAAATGAAAGAATTCAACGGTAAAATTCATAGAGAATAGTGGGAAGATGGAAGAGTGAATTTATGAAACTTAACATTCTTAAATAAAATGATTGTAACGATAAACATGTATTTTTAAGGGCTTTGTTTAACGATTTAAAAATGATTATACGTAATATTAATCAACTTGAATAGGCGCATCGACAGAGGTTCATTTTTCGAATTGTCTCTGGTTTATCCGTAGTGTGACCAAATTAAAAAGATGAAATATGGTAATGGGTAAATAAAAAACTTTGATCCTTCGCGTATTATTTATTAATTTCTCGCCTAATTTCCAGCAGTTAGGAGATTAATTTTACAGATTACTTGCTGCGCCCGCAGTGTCACCCGCGGTGAAAACGCCAGCACATCTAGCTACTAATCTGTTAAATTTCTACTAGATTTTCACCGTTATCGTTATAACATTAGGTTCAAGGTTGATTGGGAACATTTGATAATTTCGGGTAGCTCAGCACATGAAGCTACCCGAAATTATCTTTGTACTTCATTTAATGGGAAATGAGGGTATTGTTATTCAGATCAACGGCAACATAAACTTTGACAGCGAGGTTTGACATTAGGGAAACAATAGACAAACTTCTTCCTTCTTTTTGTCTACGGACACGTTGTGAGCACGTTGTATTTGCTGTAGTTTTTAGAATAAAACTGCAAAATGTCGTCTCATCTAAACTGGATGATCATCCGCAACAACAACGCCTTCCTGGTGAAGAAGCGCAACATAAGGAAGCCGTTCAGCAAGGAGCCGAACAATGTGACTAACCTCAACTCGTACAGATACAATGGCCTGATCCAGAAGAAGGCTGTCGGCGTCGTCGAGAATCCCGACAGGAAAGGTTTCACAGTTGTGTATAAGAAGGCTAAGGCGACAAACAAGCCTGCCAAGAACGCAGTGCGCCGCCAATTCAAAGCCGGCGCGAGGAGATCGCTCTTCAAGGTAAAGAGGTTGCTGAAAGCCAACCACTACCGCACTGACCTGTCCAAGGCTACCCTCCGCCGTGCATCAGCCATCCTCCGCTCTCAGAGGCCCATCAAGGCGAAGAAACCTAAAGCAGCGGCCGCTAAGACCGAATAAATTTTGTATGTAAGCTGACAATAAAAAAAATCTATAAAACCCTACCTAATCTTGTTATTTCATAAAGTTAACCCACCTCTCGGAGCAATTTTCCTTAAAACGTGCCAGTGGTATACTATTCTGCAATGTTGACAGTATTTCATGTTGACATGCCAGTGCTACCAAGAGTTTTGAGAATTTACAGCATGAATGTCAGTCACATTGCTAGTAACAAGTGCAATAGTATTTAATTGATTTGATTTTCACTTTACCATTCTAGCCATTCAATGGAGTTAAATATCAGTTAGAAACAATTGATCTGGTAAAACTTGGCCTGTGCTCTCAGAGGAAATAATCTGATACTATTATTAGTGCTGTTACACAAAATTTTTGGAACTGCTTATTATATTCTACTGGTAAATACATGCATCAAGTTGCTTTGAAACTAACTGAAACAGTTCAAAGATAGGAATTTGGTGGTTTTCAGTAGTTAGCATTTTAGAGGGAATCGATACCACTCTTGTAAAATTGAGTAATTCAGCATTAAAAATTCTAATAGGTAGTATAATTCTCTTCATTTATTATATATATTTTTAAACTTAAAAAGAAGACCTTTAAATCTTGTAGCCCACCAGTATTGCTCCGTGTAATGGTCAGGGCTTCAGAGATTGGAACCTCCTAACAATACGAGCCGTGTCCAGAAGTTCCGCATTCTGAATCAAGCCCTTTATCTAGCTGCCTAACGAGAGCCTCCTCAGGTATTGGTCGAGGCTCTTGGTAATAAAGCTATTGGTCATGCCTGTCCCCACAATGATCACCAAGTGTGGACTTTGTGATCATTGTGGGGACAGTCTACAACTCACTGTGGATTGTGGAAGCCACATGTCGACATTCTCACAAGCCAAGTCAAGTTGTATACTTAATTATCATGGAAGATGGAAACAACATCGCCTGTAATTTTCGTAGGGTAACCAGAGGCACCTGTGAGTACAGAGTACATCTACATAAGGTAAAGATATGTGGAAGTAGAGAGTAGGGGTGGCAGGGTGAAGGTGAGTGATAAGTGGAAGTAGGAAATTAATAAAAGATATTAATTTGTTGCACCAATACCATTTATTGACAACAAAAACATAATTTTTGTATCACAAACGAAGAATATTGAACAATTCACTGATAATAATAAATTATGTCATGAATTCATGATCTAAGTTACACAATGATCTTTTAGGGGAACCAAAAAATTGTATCAAAGACAGTTTTGGGCTTGGGTATACTCCCAACGGCAACCACTAAAACAGGCACCAGTGGTGGCCGTTAGAATAACTCATTAATTATTGTCCCAAGGGCCATCAGTGGCGGGCGTTGGGACATTAAAAATAATATTGATTTTCAGTGTTTTGTGAATGTAATTTAACTATAGAAAATGTACCTATAATTTAACTAACAGTTTGCTAACAGATATACATACATATATCTGGTGAATTTCTAGATAATGTTAATTTTATCATTTGTGACTGATCATTTTATTCGCTTTACTACTTATATCACTTCATTCATTTTACTATTTATTTGCATAGAAAAACAATAATCACAATAGCAGTTGTCGGAATTCAAGGGAGATAAGTAACTACGAACGATAATAAACGGCGACGAGTCTGAAGGGTGTCATAAACTTTTTAAATCCTACCTACTATTGCGGTCCACTTTGATTTATTTTACCGAGGTAAAGAGAGACAAAGAGTAATAAATGAAGCCAATATTGGGAGGGGGCGGGACTCGGTGGTATTGTTATTGCAGTTTACTGGCATTTTAATTTGTAACACGGTCCACCTACAATTCGAGCTCGATTGGTCTGACTGTAACTGCCACCAATGCCTGCCAGGGCTGCGGGCTGTTCGAAAGAGATACCGCGGCCCTGGAACACAAAGGGCAAGGAAGGAACATGGATGGGTTTTAGTCAGTACAAGTCTGACATTAACTTCCGCTCTGCCCAGAGCGGGAGGTCATTTGACGATTTCCGATCCGTAAAAAAAAGGGGTAGTTCACACAATAAATAATATTAATTCTAATGACCCCCAGTGGTGGCAATTTAGTGGTGGCCGTTGAGACTAATATTATTTGGAATGTTCCAACGTCCGCCACTGATGGCCGTTGGGACAAAAAATAATACACTGATGCCTGGCCACCACTGGTGTCTGTTTAGTGGTGGCCGTTGGGAGTATACCAGAAATAGAAATCATTTTGTTCAATATTTCAGTAAAACATCACTATAATACAATAGATATCACAAATATTTTATACATCAAAAAATGTAAAGAATAATTCATATTATTATTTAAATTCATATTTTAAATATTTTAGAGTCATGATTGGGTATTATTGATAATAACAATGTCAAAATAAAAATGGCCTAGATATAACAGTGTCGAAAAAAAATGGCAAAATAATTGGCATTTTCTACAATTTGAGGATCAGAGATCTGAAATATTCTTTGTAAGCAGTTTTCAAGATATTTTTAGAACATTATCTATACACATACTGCACAATTACTATGACCAAAAATTTATACAAATTCACAAGTCAATTAAATGGACATTTTCATGAATCTTTACAAAAAGACTATTAGTTTAATCAATTTACACAATTTCAATTATTTTACGAAACATTCATTCACTACAACTATTTTAGTCTAAAGACAGCTTTGCTTATAAAGGTTGTCCGTAATAGGTAATCTAACATCTTCAAGGTGTAAAAAGCGATTTGTCAGCTAGTAAAGGGGGGTCATGTGCCTACGAAAAGCTCCAGGTACAAAATACATAGTAAACATGAAAATAAAAGGCACAAACAGTTAACCTATCATTACCAAAGGCACAATACACCAAAATTCATACTTTAGTATTTACAATTCTACCAAATGAAATTGTCATTTTATGTGTAAATGCCTAACTAAACAAAGGGGATATAGGGCTTGCTGCCGAACTCTATGTAAGTACGAATCGTTAAAGATATTATCGATCGACTATATGTTAATCCCGTGGATATTCACTGGTACTTTATAAGAAATTCCTACACCACGTTTTATTGATTTATTTTATAACTTATTTCTTATGTAATTTTTTAATTTTAAAGTAATTATGTATTTAAATTGGGATTTAATGCCTTTATAAATAAATAAAGCCACTTTGGGCATTTGGGAAAAATACAAACATGATTGCCAAAATTACGAAAATCCACAAAGCACTTGACAAAGCCACCTAGGAATTTGATATTGGTTGCCATAAGGCTCATCATTTTCAAGTATAATTTTAGGGACTAGAAAACTGAAATGCAACTTCAACGAATTTACTCAACTTTGTCTCATTCTGGCAGTGAATGCAGATTTCAGAATTTAGAAGGCGAGATATTTACGCCTTAATATTAATAGCCCTTCAAAAAAAAGGCTAGGTTCAGATTAAGAGCAGCACGTTAGGAGTGCTTTTTTGAATTTTCTAATCTGCAAAAAAGCGACTAAAGGATGAAGAATCCAAACAATTGATAAAGGGATGCAATTTATGAATAACTGTCTTATTGTGAACTATATACGATTGATTTAAAGCACAAAGCGCGGAATCGCCGCAGCGTCTAGCAGTACTAATAAAATTTGTGGCGCTGAAATTGCTTTTAACGCACAAGTTCTGTCATAGACCGCTTTCAATGTTTGTGGTATTGCGAGAAACAGTGACACGCTGGCCAGTATTAAAAGTGAAGACAATAGGCGGCCGCCGAGGCGCCTCCGTGCTTTGTGGTTTGAAGTGATGATACTAGAACAATACTCATACCTAACACGATTTACTACAAGAAGCTCATTACATTATTACATAGCGTCGTTGCAACTTCAAGACCTCTTATGTGTCACTTTTGGCGAAATCACTTTTTTAAGCCAGCCGATTCCACATTTTGAAGCTCTATCGAATGCAAAAACTCTCGCGTGTATAAGACGTTTTAATCGTAATTTATTTACCAATTTGAAGATCTCCAATGTGTTTGCCCATTAAAAGTTGGTGCTTAAAATATCTTATGTGTCACAGCACCATAGACCACATCCAGATAGTGCGGCAGATCATACAGTAGTCCGAAAAATAAATCGGCCGTTGTGTCTTGCATTTGTGGACTATGAGAAGGCTTTGACTCTGTCGAGACCTGGTCAGTTCTGGAGTCTGTGCAGTGATGCCAAGTCGACTGGCGATACATCCAAGTGCTGAGAATTTTTTATGAAAACTCTGCAATTTGACCGTCCAAACTCAGAACCAGCGAACAGAGTATATCCCATTGCTTAGAGGGGTGTGGCAAGGGGACTTAATTTCCCCTAAATTTTTCACCAACGCACTGGAGGATGTGTTTAGACGCTAAACTGGGAAGAACATGGCATTAATAACAACGGCGAGTACATCTCACACTTGAGATTGCAGATGACATCGTCATATTAACTGAATCGCCTGGTGATGCTGGATGGCCTAGTTGATTCTCCAAAACGCATTGGTCTCAGGGTGAACCAGGGGGTTACCTCGGGAAAACTGTGCAGTTTGTTAAGACCAACTTTGAAATAGAGACCCACAGAGGAATTCAGCTAGGCTGTGCAGCATTTGGGTTTTCTCGTCGTGTATTCCACAGAGCCTGAAGACTAAGGTCTTCAACCAGTGCGTCTTGCCTGTTATGACTTACGGGGCTGAAACGTGGTCACTACGATACGGCTGGTCCATAAGTTAAAGGTCACTCAGCGAAACATGGAACGGATAGCCCGTGCCCGTGTTTGGAGTCTCTCTAAAGGATCGAATCTAGAATGAGGTGATCCGACAGAAAATCAGAGTTGTTGACTGACATATATAGCTCACAGAATAAGTAAGCTGAAGTGGCAATGGGCCGGTCATATTAACCATAGAACCGATGACCGTTAGGATAGACGTGTTCTTGAATGGAAACCGCGATTCGGCAAACGTAAGTTGGGACGCCCTCAGGCTCGGTGGAGTGATGATCTTCGCAGGGTGGTTTGTAACAACTGGATGAGAGTTGCTGAGAATCAAGTTGAGTGGCGTGCGATTGAGGAGGCCTATCCAGCCAGTAGTGGACTGCTGTAGGCTGATGATGAACATGGTAATAGATCAGGATTACCTACCATCCGTTTTACAATGTATTACAATTTAATCCGAACTTGTGATTCAACTGTTATCATGATTATATTTAAACTGCATTATTCTGAGATTTTTTTTCTATAAAATGCATAGTTTTTTAAATTTTATTATTACAGGCATTTTAGTGCAAAAGCTCTGATGTGATGCATAAAGCGCAACCAAAATCTCTTAAGTGTCAATTAAAATTGTTTTTTTTTTTTACTATTTTATTATTTTTAATTTCAACTAACTATAACAAAGTAAGAAGCACTAAATCATGTGGCTGATACCTATATTTTTTGTTGCAGTTGGTTTCATTATATTTTTTTCAGTAGACGGTTTATATCGATTTTCTAAAAAAAGTGATTTTTACACATAAGAGGTCTTAAAGTTGCAACGACGATAGACGCATTGACATTTTATCATTTAAATATTTTACAAATTTCATTTAAGTTTTTTTTTACCATTTAGCTATCTAAACACGTAACCTAATAATAGGCACATTTATTTATTCTAATAGTCAATTTTATCAACATTTGTTGGACAAAAACAAATGTATTTTTTTTACTCCAAATCATCAGGTAGAAGGCAGTGGATACAATGTACAATATTATTGTCAGGTCTATAAATAAATGGTTTAAATAAAAATTATATTAATACTGGTGTGGTATTACTGGCTAATATACACTTAACATAATTATTAATTGGGGGGTTAAAGTAAAATAATGCGATATACATACTTAAGGGGTCTTATGCAAATGTTTGTGTTCGTATAATTCGGCACAAATCAAATGTGTTGGAGAAAAATAGGGGTTTTAATTATGCTGATCTGACCCTTACCTATGTATGATTCAGTGACGGTAGATAACAAACAAGCCGGAAATGTGAGGTAGTAAAAGCTACGGATCAGATTTTGCTTTTCAAAAAATACTCCGCCGATTCGAATGTCAAACGCGTGTCAAACCCCTAAAGATTTAAGTATTTTTTACAAATTAAGTATATTTCAGTTAGGACTTAGAAAATCATTGTTTATGAGACGTAAAATAATGTGAGAAGCATTAATTTTACAAAAAAAAACAATTAATGTATCACAACAGCAGATTCTAAACATTTATACATAAGTTTATGACACCAAATAATTAAAGTACAGACATAATTCCTTAAATTAATTTGTGCATTCAAATTATGAATATTTAGTGCTAAATTATAATTAACTAAAAGCTAAGTTGACTAGGATACAAAACTAACGCTATGTGATGCTTAAGAATAGTTTGTACATATAATTGTTGATTGGTTACGAATATGACAATAGATTTTATTGGCCATGTAAAGACATGACGTCATGTTATGTTAAAAAATAGTCAAACAGCTGGTAAAGAATTTTGAGAAGGTTACCCAAGTGCTTTTTCAAAAGCCATTTTAGTATTTAAGATAGACAAACAGCTAGTCAATCTTTTTTTCTAATATAGTTGGAATAAGCAAGATGTTTGAGTGCTTAAAATACCTTCCCAAAATGAATTAGTAGCTCTCCGACTAAAAGCTTTGTGAATAACCAAGAATACTGAGCAAAAAATGAGCTTGAATTCACATAAATATATGAGCAAACAAGTTGACTGATTCCCTTAATATTGTGACTACATAATACATAAGTTATGTACAGTCAGTTTCACGATGTGGGTGAAACTGACCCCCCTTGAAAGCCTACGTTCCCGGGGTACCTAATTGATGCAGCCCACCATACTTACAGATACATAAGAAATGTGCAAGCATGTGCGTATTAAGATAATGAAGGAACAATATTTACCCCCGTTATTCATAAAATCATACACATTTGTGAAACAACAAATATTATCAAATAAGCGTCGACTTTCCCGCTTGAAATCATAGATATTTGAACAACTACTATTTTTTTTCATGACAACATTCACTACTTTGAAGATTTTTATTTAAATACGTTTTATGTACATTATTATAATACATTTATTTTGTTACAAAAGCGAAATAAGTATGTAATTGCAGCTACAGTAAAGAGAGTATGTAGTTATAAAATAAATTCCCTCATTGCATATTTTCTACTTGAAACAGATATGAAAGTACATGCATATGTGCAATTTTCCTTGGATTTATACCTTGGACCACAGATATATAAATTACACTTAATTTTATGTTTAAGAAATATGACCAACTTTTACAAAGACATTTATTTCTCCATGTGAAATTATTGCTATTTTATTTTCGAAGGCGTTAAAAAACTGGTCAAAATATTGATTCAAGCCATTTTTACTCTAAAAGACAGGGAAAAATAGGTCATATTTCTTAGACATAGCCTTCTTAGGCTCTATAAACACCTCTACGCTACAGACTTCGTTCAAACACCGTCGATGAAAGTCGAAACACGGAACAACACAACCTACGTCACAACAAGCACCGACAACTAAATTATGTGCGTTTGGTTACAAAAATAACACAATACTTTATGTGCATCATGGGGCCACAAACTCTTAGGAATCGACCAAGTAGAGCAGAATATTGGTTATTGTGATGTTTTTTATCATAATAAATGCCCAAGTGTGTCCGGCAAGGTCATAAAATGTACGAGTGAGATGACACTGTAGCATAATCAGCTTAACTGAGGGGACTCGGGCCTCCTCTCTGAGGGAGGCAGTTAGCTATAATTTACCACGTGGGTCCAGTGCTGGTTGGTGTACCCGGGAAGTATAGTTTTTAAAATCCCGTAGAAGTATGCACCGTCTTGCTCGCACGTTATATGACCGTGACAGCAGCGTTATAGGGGCTGACGACATTCGGACGGTTTAACACCTTTGTATGATCATTAATTGTCTTGGTCGGTTCTTAAACATTAAAATTTGTGATGACATTTCTTATAGTCTTATAATTCCATTTACGTATTATAAATGAGACGTACTTTCACAAAGCTGTTTTAAAATAAATTATAAAGCCTCATGATTAAAAAAAAAAATCAATAATTGCGACAACCACAATGGAATGTAAAATTAACAAAAAAAAGAGATCATTCGCAAGCCAGCTTGCTGTCAAACGAACTGAGTGCAATTCCAAACGCTTGCAACGCACAAAGCGGATACCGATAATCCATTGTGAAGACGTCTTCTGAAATCCTTCCAAATTGCATGACCACGTATTCAGGTTCAGAATCATGAACAATTTGGAAGTTCTTCACACTTGCCTGGGTGACCCTTCCATGGAAATTGAGGACGTAGGACTGTGTTTCGTCGTTCCAAACTGGGGTCTTGTTGTGTAGAACGACTATGTCGTCTAAAGTTTGGCTCTTGAGTCTTTCTAGGAGTGTTTCGCTGTCATCTTGAGGGGCGATCGTGACTCGCTGACGGTCTGGCGTCATTCCGGGGAGGATCACTGTCATTTTCCTTGGACCTTTGAACCCTAAGACGTTGGTGTCCTGTAATAGAAGAATAATGTTTTTGATTAGTACTCATAGGAGACTCAACTCGACCCGACTCGGCTGGGCAGCGTTCGGGAAGTTGCGTGGTATCTTCTCGTCTAACTTACCGCAGTGTTTCAAGACGAAAGTCTATTACCAGTGTGTGTTGCCAGTGATTACATACGGGACCGAAACGTGGTCACTCACAATGGGCCTCATCAGAAGACTTAAAGTTACCCAAAGGGCAATGGAGAAGGCTATGCTCGGAGTTTCCTTGCGTGATCGAATCAGAAATGTGGACATCCGTAAGAGAACAAAGGTTACCGACGTAGCCCGAAGAATTGCCAAACTAAGTGGCAGTGGGCAGGGCACATTGTTCGCAGAACGGATGGCCGATGGGGCCGTAAAGTTCTGGAGTGGCGACCGCGAACCGGAGGACGTTGCGTTGGAAAGCCTCCCACTAGGTGGACCGATGACCTGGTGAAGGTTGCAGGTTGCGGGGATCGGCTGGATGCGAGTCGCACGGGATCGGTCAATGTGGCGACAGGTGGCAGGGGGGTCTATGTCCAGTACTAGACGTCCTTCGGCTGAAGTGATGATGATGACACATAGAAGTACTGGGGTGATTTAGAATTCACATGCTAATGGAGGGATCACGCGATGGGTGCCTGAGGATGGACGGCGCCGCCGAGGTCGGCCTAGAAAGAGGTGGCAAGATGATTTAGACGCGCATAGCGAAGGCTGGTTCGAGGTGGCGCAGGAGAAAAGTACCTGGAAGGATATGGGGGAGGCTTTTGCCCAGCAGTGGGACACTAAAAAATAATTAAAATCGCGCTTTCAGGTTTATTAAAAGTTGAATTCATGGCACTTTGTTTAACTGCGTTAGCTATAGTTGATTATAGATTAGATTTGATCTTGAAATTCTCATGTTAAAACTTACCCTGTTTAAATTGTGTTTTTGCCTGAAATGTCATGGTCAATTCCATCTTTTGGTAACTTAATGATATAAAAAAAAAGTTGGACCATGCAACGACTGTCTTTTGAAATTGAAAAAATATTTATTTCAGACTTACACATTAATATACACAAGTCCATATTATGTTAGTAGGTAGAAACTTATAACTATAACACGCAAAATGTGGGCGTATTATAGGAATACAGTCTGCCTAACCAATCGGGAATTACTACAGGCGTGATGTTACGTAACTTGTGCGTATGTGTGTGACCAACCCAACGACAAAAATCACTTTTTCATAAAATGCTGGTACCACCATTACAGGTACAATAATATAATGGATGAATTTAATTGCATGCGATATGTCGGACTATAAAACTATGTATTATTGCATCCGGTGTACGTGATTCTCGTCTTTAATGCTAGCGGTATCTTAGCTAGATGATCTAATCGAAGCTAGGTGGTCTATCGAGGAAACAAGTTCTATAAAGTAGAGAACTATTATTTATTACTAGCTTTTGCCTGCGGCTTCGCTTGCGTTAATTTAGAATGTGACAATCAATTCGGGTTATACTCTGCTTTTAATAATATAACTCAATCATGATTCGAAAGACACAGCGTCATCTGTTTTCATAAAAACGTTATTGTTGTTTTTCTCGGGAACACTACTTTTTTCGGGATGAAAGGTGCCCTATGGGCTATGTCCGTTTCTATACACCTGACAACTTATATGCAAAATTTCGGGATGATCGGTTTCGCATTTATAATATTAAGTTAGGATTAGTTCTGGTACTTTCAAGACATAGGCAAGAAATCAAGAATAGATGTAGCACCTACATTCGTCGTCGGCCAAAACTTGGGCGCATTATGGCCGAAGCCGAACCTTCGGTCGGACTAGTGTACTAGAGTCGTGTGTGTGTGTGTGTGTGGTGTACTAGTGTACGCACGACGACTAATCAAGCTATGCAAAACCAGTATACACTGATCTCTCTTTGTACGGGAAGCTCATACAAAGCGAGGTGGACAAGTAGAGCTTGAGGCGTCGCCTTGTGTTCACTACTTCCTAAGAATATTAATAATGGGTGTAAAAAGAATTAACGAAGCCGAAAGGCACTTGTTCTCCCCGTCATTGTGATCATTTTTTTGTTCTAGACCATACCTGGGAACCTTCTAGTTACGGAGATATTAGGGGCCAAACTTGTTGACAAGTATTTTTTATTAAATACATGTTTCAATGTTTTTTTTTACTAAAGACACCTTCACGACCCCCATACTATTCAATCCAACCATCAGCACAAAGTTTTACATTGAGTCCTACCGTTAAACGTGAATTTTCACTTCAAAAAAAAAAGTCGTTTCCCAGCAATATTTTTTGCGTAAAGTTACTTAGTTTGATATACAGACGCCAGCACATCAAGCTATTACAATCTGTCAAATTTCTTTAATAGATTTCAACTTTATCTCTAAAGCATTAGGTTCAAGGTTGGTTGGGAAAATCTGACAGTATTGGGTAGGTTGACCAGCTGGCGTCTGTACATAATGCTTGGTTGACGGCTTCGTGAATAGTCCGTTTACACCCTGTATTTATTTTTTCAAGTAATAGAAATATGAAACATGACACTCCCCATAGCTAATTTCCGTTAAATTACTATCCAATTTACCTAAAACGAGTGTGAATCATACCTACATACTCGTACACAATCTCGCGCTCATGAGGGTAGGCAGAAACCACGGAACTTCCTCCGTTTCTTGATAACGTTCATACACGCAAGCTAGTCAGGTGGTAAGGTGAGGTGACTCATTTAAATATTTAAATCATACTATTTCTTTTCATTGACCACAATATCACATAAAATATTAATTTACTTCATTTCAATGCGTCAACAATAAGGCAATGTTTAGACATTGAACATTTATTCACAATAACACCTTATTTTGGTCGAATACATTAAAAGCACTTTGTACAAAGTTACATTACATAACATAACATCACGCCAGTAATCCACGAAAGTTGTAGGCAGAGGTCGGCAAAGTTATTACACCCAATAATGGCGGTTCACACTACAGGAGATCGCATAGCTTGGAGACGTGTCATATGTGATCGCGAACCTCAGCAGTGAGAGAACGAAGAAGATTTCAATTTTAAAATTCGTATGGAAGTGTCCTAAGATCTCTCAAAGCACTGACGTCACTAAGAGGAAAACTTGCGTACCTAACCACAGAGAACCCGTATAAACAACACAACGTAACAATATGTACATTTGTAAAGTTTCCCTACAAAATGTTGTTTGTTCCATTCAAACTATGAATTCCTAGTTACCTACCTTGCTTTGTCGTACAACTATTTCTACAAACTAGAATAATCATTGTTCTGAGCCCGACAGCTTATGTAAAAACTGTGGTTTTTAAAGAATTGTTACAGGGTCATGGTCACCAAGGGTAGTTATTCTCAAATTCTTCTCAATTTATCTTACAACACGATATTGATGAGTTGTTATAGACTTCTTCAATCTGTTGGGAATGTAAATTAAATACGTAACACATATCGTAGCAGCAAATGGAAGATCTACTGCAGCAGATGCACTAACGGTACCTTATATCAGTCAGTACACTGTATTGTATAACGAGCTGGTCTTCGCAACTCCACGTCCAATATTATTTATTATATTACGTATTTTGCGCGTGCAGTCTGCATATGAAAAGGGGCTCCAGGCGTCCACTGCTGGACACAGGCCTTACTAATCGAACACAGCTCTCATTCGGCTGCTACCAGCCACCCTGCGGAGATAGTTGTTTGCAGATTCGCGATCTCTACTCAAGATTGTTGGGGTACACACGGTACCATTTCCACCTGCTTTTTCTACGAGCTATATGGATGACCTCATCCGACGATTCCTAAGTCCAGGTCCTAGAAGACACACCAAATACTTACATAAACAACAGCTGCCAACTCGTGCCTGGTGTGGGCATGGTCGTGCTTCCTCCACGCCTTGCCGTTATCATAAACAGTGAATGCCGTCCCCAGGAGATTGGAGCGCAGTTTGCCGGCGAAACTGTCCGCTGTGCGGGTTAGTTCGGTAGGATCCGTCGATATTAGGTAGTTTGATGTGGCGGATTTCTTGCGTTTGCGGGCTGTAAAGGGAAGTTCTTGTTATTTTTGTACTGTTAAGAAAAGTGGGACAGGCAAGGGAAGTGTTGGATTGTAAAGAGGGGGGTGGGTACAGATGAAAGGATTTATTAATTTTAGCGACCCGCCCCAGTTTCGCACGGGTGCAATGTAGATACTAATATATATAAACCTTCCTCTTGAATCACTCTATCTATTGCTGAAAACTGCATTAAAATCCGTTGTGAAGGTTAAAAGATCTAAGCACACAGACAGCGCAGCGTTTTATGGTTTGTAAAGGTGGCTAGACAGGTAGTGGTGAATAATGAGTTGATGGATGAAAGAGATGCCTGGAAGACTTGCCAGAGAGAGTTAGAAGAGACAACTACCCGGTAAATCTTCCATCATCCGTCATCTCTCTTAAAATTCATCATCATTACATATTATAAAACAAAGTCCTCCGCCGCGTCTGTCTGTCTGTTCGCGATAAACTGAAAAACTCCTGCACCGATTTTCATGCTGTTCACCAATGGATAGAGTGGTCTTAATATATAATTTTTCAAGTTTTTGTATACAATGGCTAAAATATAATGATTTGAAATATAATGTTTTGTTGGAGGTGTCGGAAAAAAATAACCCGTCTGGGAAATTTCATTATTAATTTTGGTCGCGATAACCAACATCCACGTGGGCGAAGCCGTGGGCATCAGCTGGTATAACTATAATGGGTGTAAAGACTCTTAACGAGGCCGAAAGGCACTTGTTCTCCGTTATTGCGAACATTTTCACAAGTTTTAGAAAAAAATAAGTACATGTAATTTTTTGCCTAAGGCACCTTCACGACCCCCGTCTATCCATCAGAACAATGTTTTGAATGCGTGACATTGAGTCCTACCGTAAAACGTTATTTTTCACCCCAAAAAAAAGTCGTTTCCCAGTAATCATTTTTGCGTAAAGTTACTTAGTTTGATGTACAGAATGCATGGTTAACGGCTTCGTGAAGAGTCCGTTTACACCCTGCATGATGGATGACTATTATTCTGCCTCATTTACGCGGTTTTCTGGAGAGTGACGCAGTCGCAGTACGCAGAGAAATAAGCAAATATAAGTTTAGTCATAGCTGTAGATATAATGACTGGACAGTATGTAGGACATTTTGTCACTTATACATACAAACATGACGGCACGGTTGGCGCAGTGGCTGAGCGATTGACTGCTGCGCTGCGTGTCGCGGGTTTGATCCCACACGGAACAAATATGTATATGGCCTACAGGTATTTGTTCCGGGTCTGGGTGTTTGTGTATGTGAGTTAAAATGTTTATAAACGCACCCATGATAAAGGAGAAATAGTTTGTCCTTGTAGGGGGCAACGTTTTAAAAAACTGACCATGTGCGAATCGACTCGCGCACTATGGGTTCCGTACCATAAACCGAATAGAACACGTTTCTGGCTGTCTGTCAGCAGGCTGTATCTCATGAACCGTAATAGCTAGACAGTTGAAATTTTTACAGATGATTTATTTCCGTTGCCGCTTTATCAAAAAGCAATAAAAATAATTAAAAGGGTTTATGGTACGGGTTTCTTGTATGGGTCCCCCTTTAATTATTAAATAATGTCTAGCTGTCACGGTAGATGAGATAGAGCCTGGTGACAGACAGCCAGACAGACAGACGGACACCGGAGTCTTAGTAATAAAGTCCCGTTTTTACCCTTTGTGTACGGAACCCTAAAAACATCTCTAAATTACATAATTCATTAATATTGGTCTCCAGTGTTATTACTTTACTGCCTTTGAGGGTATTATTAATTTGTAATAGTCCATTCCAATCAAGCCAAGCAATATGGCCGTTTTCGAGACATATTTACATTCAATCATTTGGATAATGGAAATCGATCAGTGAGTATTTAATCAAGGAAACCAATTAATATAAATGGGAAACCGAGTAGGTTCGATGTTAATGATTGATAAACATTGACCTTCTACAGTAACGTTTTTATTTGTACTGTAAACAGCGAAAGGGCGTAAGTCGCCATCAATCACTTGGCGTTTTAGATTTAGATGGTAAACCGTCACGATAGGTTCTAATGGTGTTATAGTTTGTTTTAGGCATTAACTTTGTTCACATTTATGTTGAAAAAAACACCATTCTTAGGTAAAAGTTAGATATTTGTGGAAGAAATAGACCGTACGTCACCAGTCGTTCACAAAAATTTATTGTCACCGAGTAAATACCACTTAAGATATCAACCCCAAGGTATCAAAAGGGGATTTCCCTTCGCGGCATTGAACATTGGAATCTGTATCTTGTTGCCACTAGCTACGTACGAATTTACGTTGGGTAAAGATATAATGCGCTGCGGGTCCACGGTTTGCGCTGGCCATAATAGTTTTCTTTTCCCGCCAGTCTTGTTTCTAGAGGACAAACCTCCATACATACGACCACTGATGTAAAAAAGAAAAAAAAAAATTCTCACCAGCCAGCAAAAACACTTTCTTCCCATAGTCCTTTTCTAGATGTAAGAAGTAGGTGGGGTAAAGCCCCCGGTCCATTCCCTTGCGATCGCGAGCTATGCGACATTTGTATAGCGTGCCATGTTTCGCTGGAGTCACCACGAACGTTTCGACTGCACCTTCTACTGAGCCTTCTATTTCTGCTGTCTGTTAAAGGAAAGAATATGTGGGGTTATCATCATCATCATCATATGCCTAGCCTTTTCTTAACTATGCGGAAGTCTGCTTTCAGTCTAACCGGATGCAGGTACCTTACATTTTACATGTGTTTAATATGGAACGACTGTCTATCTGACCTCCACAACCAAGTTACTAGGGAATACGATACCCTTTGGTAAAACGGGATGTTAAATTTGGGTTTCTGACGCCCGTAATAACTGTCAAACATTCAAAAATGGCGGCAAGGAACAACGGCTGAACGTGTTTTCGGAGACACGGAGAGAACTCGGTATGCAATGGACAGTCACTGCTTAACCTTGTAGATCGACTCATGCGGTTGTTTTTAATTAGCCCTGAGTTCCTGTATGTTGGCTATAAAATCAATTGGAACTTAAACAAAAGTGTGTCCAAAACTGCTAAAAGAGCTTTAAAGAAGAAAAGAGGGGTAAATTTTGCAACACACTCAGAATCCCAATGCTATTCATTTACACAATTCAACTATATTTATTGCTTAATTCATATTTATTTATGGCAAACATAATTATGGGACTTTTTCTCGACTGTGATAGAAAAATGTGTTACTCAAATAGCTGATTACATTATTTGTAATTCAGTGAGTACACTTTCCATGGCTATGATAGATTTTAGATTTAGTTTCTATCAGAAAACAGGCATACAGTCCCGTCTAGATGAGGTTTATGCTTAGATTATAATAAAAGATCAAGCAAGTTATTTAAAGCAATAACCATTGATACTTTACGAAAATATTTGAATGGGAGCTACTGCCAGGTTGGGGCCAAATAGGAAAGGGGTCCAAATATTGTCAGAAAGGGATCCGAATTAATGTCAAGACAGGGTCTACAGTCAAGAATGGTTACAAAACTGACCTGACTAGTCGAGCTATCTCTCCTCGGTTTATCATGAAGCGGTGCCACAGCGGCATCAGCACAAACATCATCAGTACTTGCGTCCTTCCCCACACTGCAGACCGGAACGCTTTCATCGTCTTCCTCCCCGCTGCCGTCCCCCTCGCCTACAGTCAGGACTTCTATCTGATTGCCTAGCTCTGTAAGGCGTTAGGAAAATCCTCGATCAATATATATATATTTTTTTTTTTTTAATGTACTGTCAAACGCTCGTCAAAGTGACACGAAAACCGCTTTTACTAAGACACAATAAAGGCGCTGTCACAGTTAAGTTTTTATTAGGACATGCGGTTGACTGTGCTTGAGTCGTGAAGTTGTTGCTTCCGCTATGTTCAAAGATTTTGCTCACAAGAGGCTGAAGTGATATTACGTAACACATACAATGACATTGCTAAGGAGGAAATATGTGTCTATTTACATGAGACAACGTCAGGGCCTTCCGAGCTTACAGTCATGGTCAATAAAACCCGCCCCAAAACGACCCACTGACCCAACATATTGCTTGGAAAACTTATTTGTGCTTGTTTACACTGGGTTGAGTTAAATTAAGTAGCAAAACTCCATATGTAGTGTGAAAAATCTGATTTTCTTTCATTCTTCAAGTAACAATGCTATTTGAGGTCGCTGGCCTCATAAAATCAGATCGTTAGTATTTTTGTGTTATCGATAGCGTTTAGGTTAATTTTTCACGTCTGAGAGTTTTTGCTAGCTAATTTTTATTTGAACTTGTATATTCCTGGTTCCGAGATCGGGCCTAGTGTTCGTTCTGGTATTGTATGGATTGATTTAAAATATGATTTCCAGTGTAGCAATAATATGATCTGAGGGGTGCTAGACGCATGTTGGCGATTCACCAATGGAAAATGCCGAACGATATCGCCGATCGGCATGACTCTAATGCTTGTATTTGCTGCGAATATGCCGAGCTCAACCAGTCTGTAGCACCACTGAAGTTGTTACTATTTTGAGGTGCATTTATTAGTCAATTTACTGGCAATAGCATCAATGATAAAATCCCAAGTGTGGTTTTAAGTGAAGGAGAGTACAATCTGAAGTGTGTAAATGACAATGTGTATATTGATTCGCTTCATTAATAAGTATTTTTATCTACCCGCCTATCTAACCTCTTGTGCCAGTATTTATTCTCCACAGTCGACACAAGTCAAGTTTCTGTTGGGGGTTTTTTTTTAGGCATTTGTGACTCAATTATCTATTTTCGACTTTATTTCAACTAAGGGAAATTCGTTTTTTTTTGGTAATTGGTCAATCAGTGCTTCAATGATCACTGCACATTGTTCTGTCTGTTAGTAAATGTTATCGAATCCGAATCTCCATCTTTTACTGGTAATCACCACAGCTAATATTCCTCATCTTTACCCGTTCATTAACAGCAATGGTAAAGTTGCATAGCAGCTGTAATGCTTTATACAAATCCATTAGTTATAATAACTATCCAAATATTGACACAGTTTTATTACTGTGCAATAACATAATAAAATTAAATGGATTGTATTGATATTTCATTTTCAGTAAACATAATTATGTCAATGTTTTATTTCGATAGAATACAATGAAAGTCATTGTTTTCATTTTAAATCATCATACTTGGCCTTTAAAGCATGAGTTGTATTACAATAAAATCCATTCAAATTATATTATAATTTTTTACTTGGTGCTCTTCTATCTTAATGTAATATACTATTAAGTATTTTGTGTGTACAAAAATAAATAAATATTAAAGCAGTTGTGTCAATTTCTGAATAAGACAAAAATTTTTTTCTTTAAGTTAGCCCAACTATGAATTTCGGTCGATTTATTTCTGCTATAGTATATCAGGGGAGGGCTTGTATTTATGCTTTTGCGGTTGCACAACGACACGCTTTGCTTTTGCTTTGCTTGGTAGTATAGATGCAGGCCTACCTTACTGCTTCCCTCAGAAGCGGTAAGGTGGCGGGGCGATGAAAGGGAGCGCTACAGTCGTGTAGATCCTCAAGGCAAGTCTGGTGGTTTTTCCTTCACGAGGTTGCCGCCCTGTTATTGGTCTAATTCCCTAAGAAATAGACGTAACAGAAATCACCAGGCGCTTTTTAACCTAACTGCGACCCTCCAAGACTGAGTGGTCGCAGGCTTGGCTGCCACTAAACCCAGCTGGCGTCGAGTAGGTAAAGTAGTCACCTGCGCTAGGGCCTGCGCAGTTGAGCGCCGTAAGCGGGGATGAAGGAGTCCTGGAGGGTTGAGCCGAGCGGCGCTGGCGGTAATGCGTCGTGAGACAACACGCCCTCTTTGGTCCGGATTTCCGGCAAAACCGTGGCACTACCCAATAGCCAAGGGTAGGGAAATGGTCACAGTGTCCTGTCAGAGGGCCACGGCGAGGGGCGGGAGGTCCGCGGAGGTCGTCCTTGGACGGCCGAAGCGGTGGGTGAAGGTCATGCTGACGGTGCAAGCGAGGGTTAACAACCCAAGCAAGCACCCGATGTCGCACTGTAAGCCAACCTCACGCCCCTATATCTCGATGGTAGTCCTAACGGTAAAGCTAATTTGTAGCGAGACGTTCCCAGGTGCGGGCTCCAAGGAGGGTGGCAAGCCGGAGAGATGAAGTTTTTAACACTAAACTATGGATTTAACACTAAAAATGGTGGTGGCTGGCACCAGCCAACCGGGACCTAGCCAACCAGCAGCCAGCGGTACGAAGAGAGCAGTCCAAAACTCCACACAGCGACCCGTTCGGAAGGATCAGGCCGCGGCCAAGCGAGCTCTCAACGAGACCTCATCTCCACGTGGGGAGCGCAAGCGGCCGCGACATGATAAATCCAAACGGGCCGCCAACCGCAGCTACGCCCAAGCTGCGAGCTCTGACCTGGACGTCGCAGTCACCTGCGGCTGCACAGGCCTCATCAGCAAGGAAGTGTCGAACCAGGTTCTCGCGGCTATCCAGAGGAAGATAGTCGCCGAGGCCACCTCTCACATACAGGGCTCACCTGCACCGACCTTCAGAGCGAGGCCGGTGTTCAGCGGCGGGGTCCGCAGACTGTGGTGCGGTAGCGACCACACCTTGGTGTGGCTGAGGACACTGATCTCCGAACTGCCTCCCTCCGCTAACACCTCGCTAGTGATCAGGAGGTAGGCGGAGATCAAGCGCAGAATTAGATGTGGGATACACATCCCCGATGAGCAGGGGATCTTTGCGGAGCCGTCCAACATTGGGCGTGCTCTGTGTTATCAGAATTCCTGGATCGACATCAGGGAGTGGGTACTGATAGGCGCTCAGAAAACAGGCCGATGCATGGTTTGTGGTGGTCGAGGTTCCTGAGGACCAAATTCCGACTCTGGTGTAAGCCGAACGCCGTCTCTCATTTGGTGTAGGGACGGTGTACTTGAAGTCCCAGGGTCTGAACAGCAAATTTGTCGACGTCCCTTAGGGACATCAGGCCGCTGCGACCAGCGCCGTGACTCAGGGAGAGGATGCAACTCCCCCCACAACAAACGCCGCGGCAACCACCGCGGAGGTGCCTGCAGTAGCAGTGCCAGCCGCCCCTATCGTCGCCAGCGTGGGCGCCGTCCTCTCGGGTTAGGAGTTAGATGACAGCATCCTGTCCTCGGTCAGATCACGATAGGCTGCTGATACAGCGCGGGGATACAGAAGCAGCTGTGGTCTTTGCCTCCGCATATATGCCCGAGGCAGAGGAGCCGCCTCCGCATGACCTCGCCCGCCTCGTGACATATTGCGAGAGCACAGGGCTGGTGGTTGTTAAAGGCGCCGACGCAAACGCTCATCATCCTCTGTGGGGGATGGACACGCCAAACGCAAGGGGTAAGACTTTAGTTGATTACTTGTTTATAACAAACTTAACCCTTCTAAACACAGGTTCCGAACCAACCTTCGTAAACAGACGCAGCCAAACTATCATTGACCTCACTCTTGCATCGGAAGGTGCAGCGGCCATCACCACCGGCTGGCGGGTCTCCGAGGAGGCCTCCTGTTCGGACCATAGGTGGATCCGTAACACTGACCGTGCTGCATATACACGCACCCTTGCACCGACAAACTACTGGATGACCTTCGAGGACACGCCGCAGATCGACGAG
This sequence comes from Lycophotia porphyrea, assembly GCA_950005105.1. Lineage (NCBI taxonomy): Eukaryota > Metazoa > Arthropoda > Insecta > Lepidoptera > Noctuidae > Lycophotia > Lycophotia porphyrea. Next base: position 11,147,087 of record OX465391.1, on the reverse strand, counting down.
CGTGTAAGTCATCTCACAAAATCAATGCTAGACAGCTACCATTCATCCTGCCCGGAAACCACTCCGCCCACAACACCAGGGAAGCAACCTTGGTGGGGAGCGGATCTGGAACGCAAGCGCAGGAAGGTAAGGGCAGCCCTAAACAGAGCCATGAACACCTGTGCTGACAAGGACTGGGACGCGTACTACGCGGCCAAATCCAGCTACAAAAAATGCATCAGGTTTAGGAGTTCTACCGGATGGCGGAAATACTGTGGCATCATAGAATCTTGCCAACAAGCAGGTAACGAAAATACTAGCCCAGCCGAACCAGACTGGGCCTGCTGTTCTCCGGAAACCAGACAACACACTCACCACGTCACCAGAAGAAGCGACGCGCGTCCTTATTGTAACTCACTTCCCGGACTGCGCTTTCACTCAGGTTATTGACTGGTCAGAGGAAACTCAAACACCTTCAGAAAACGACTGGCGCTATGCATAAAATGTGATTACGCTGGAGAAAGTCCAATGAGCGATCCGGTGCTTCCATCCTTTCAAGGCAGCTGGGCCGGACGGAGTCTTTCCCGCCCTACTCCAGTGGGGCGGGGACTCTGTGGCCAGCAGGCTGGTTCCCATAATGAGAGCGTGCCTGGCCTATAGATACGTTCCAAAAGGATGGAGGAAAGTGAAAGTTATAATCATTCCTAAGCCAGGTAAGAGTGACTATACTAACGCCAAATCCCACCGACCGATCAGTCTGACCTCCTTTCTCCTCAAAACCATGGAGAGAATTTGCGAGAGAGAGTTGAGGGATGGCGCCTTCAAAACGATCCCACTCCATGCCAACCAGCATGCATACAGCTCGGGTAAGTCCACTGAATCCGCTCTCCATCTAGTGGTCGGCCGGATAGAGGAAGCGATATATCAGAAGGGCATCTGCCTGGGCACCTTTATAGACATCGAGGGAGCCTTCGATAAAACAAACTTCTCCAGCATCACCACCGCCCTCTCGCGGCACGGAGTAGAACAGGTACTGATAGACTGGATTACTAACATGCTGAGCAAACGAGTGGTTCGCCTTGCAGAGGAACAGCAGATGGCTATGATAGCCAGAGGCTGCCCCCAAGGAGGAGTATTATCACCCCTCCTCTGGAATCTGGTGATAAATGATCTCATCACGACTCAACGCGAACCAATTCTACACAATAGGGTACGCCGACGACCTCGCCATCCTCATCTCGGGGAAAGTGACGGGGACAATCTCCAATCTCACTCAACAGGCGCTACGCATCGTTGAACAGTGGTGCAGAGATTTCGACCTCTCAGTGAACCCCACGAAAACTGAACTAGTCATGTTTACCCAAAAACGAACACTAGGCCCCTACCGCCTACCCAAACTATTTGATACAGAACTCCAGCTTGCTGACGAGGCCATATCTGGGAGTCATCCTAGACAGGAAGCTAACCTGGAGTAGTCACTTAGACAACAAACTAAACAAGGCCTGTATCACCTTTTGGCAATGCAGAAGGATGATAGGTAAGAAGTGGGGCCTATCCCCTAAAATTTTACTGTGGTTATACTACACGGTGATCCGTCCCATGATCACCTATGGAGCAGTGGTATGGTGGCCCCGCACTAAACTAAAAACAGTCTCTGTCAAATTGCAACGCGTGCAAAGCCTTGCCTGCATGGCGATCACAGGTTGCATGAGGACCACTCCGACGGCGGCTCTTGAGGCTATGTTGGAGCTCCCACCGCTCCATCTGTTCATACAGCAGGAAGCGACGATGACGGCAGTTTGCCTTAAAACACTTCAACTCTGAGGTAAGAAGGAAACACAGCATACCGCGGCTCTGGAGGAGTTCTACAATGAGTTCCCCGTGGCGAAAGCAACAAACGATCGGATACCCAAACAGTTCGTATTCGATAAAAAATACAAAATTCAACTCCACGAGGATGGTCCTCGTGGAGTTGAATTGCTGTGAGGGATTAAACCGCGCAGAACTACGGATCTTCACGGATGGATCTAAAACAGGTACTGGCACGGGAGCTGGAGTATTCTCGGAGGATCTCAACATCCACATAGCCACACCTCTGGGGGCCCATAACACGGTATTCCAGGCAGAATGCATGGGCATTTCTCTGGCGGCATCAGCCATTCTAGCCAGGGAGGTTGTGGACCATTCCATTCGCATACTCTCAGACAGCATGGCTGTACTGCTAGCACTAAACAACCACGAGTGTCATCAACGCCTGAACCAGGTTGGTAACCTCAATAGTATAACCATCCAATGGATCAAAGGACACAGCGACTCCCGTGGCAATGACGCAGCGGATGAACTCGCTAGAAGGGGATCGAGCATGGCAGCAGTGGGACCCGACCCCATCGTGCCCCTCCCTTTCGGGTACCTACGCACAATGGTAAGGAAACGAACTAGTGAACAACACCACAAGCTGTGGCTAGACCATGGCGAGTGCAGACAGGCCAAGGAAGCACTTCCTACCATCAACGGCCGCTTCACCAAACGTGTGCTTCGCCTGACTAAACTACAGCTTCGCACAGTTACAGCCGATTACGGGTCACGGCTCTTTTAATAAAAACTTCTTTGACATAGGAGTCACAGACAGCCCGCTGTGCCGAGCCTGCATGGAGGAAAACGAAACAGCAGCCCACGTGCTTCTGCACTGCCCAGTGGTTGCAACATACAGGGCAAAGTACTTCGGTAACCCAGGTACCCTCCGCGAGATTGTCAGCAACATTAAGGCGTTGCTGGCCTTTCTACGGGAGTTGGCGTGGATCGAATGAAATTTCCCACACGCACGCAAAATACGCGCTTGGACGTGGACTTGCGGACACCAGCCCGTTAAACAATACAATAGTTTGATTGGCCTGTTGGTCTAGTGGTTAGTGAGCCTGACTGCTAGGACGGAGGTTGTGGGTTCGATTCCCACACAGGACGAATCTTTGTGCGATGAGTACGATTATTTGTTCTGTATCTGGGTGTATAATTTATCTATAACATGTATGTATTTAGAAATATATAAGTATGTTTATCAGTTGTCTGGTTGCCATAGTACAGGCTCTGCCTAGTTTGGGATAAGATGGCGGTGTGTTGGCTGTCCCAAGATATTATCATTATTATAGTATATCAAAAATATTCAATGAACATTTTGGAGCAACTAAAGATAATATCAACTACATAACATTTCTTTCCAAGAAGTTTTTGCTTCACACACAATGGCCTAGTATTTCGTAGTAAAACCAGTTAGGTATTTAACAAGTCATGAATGAATAATATGTTTTTATATTCTACAGTAACAGCCTTATTCATTCCCAATATTGTGATTCACCATATCAATAGCATCGATAGAACAAGGTCACTAGTATACTAAGCATTAGTAGATCCTTGAATTTGCATTTGCTAAAATATTTGTATTGTTTCTGAATATTTTATGTAAAGATAGTGTCAAAAGTTTAATTTAAACATGAAATTATAATATTGCTGATAGAAAGTAGAACTGTCATTTATTTAAATCTAAATTTATTTTTCACACAAGTCTCATTTCTACCTAGTCCTAAGCCCGGACTCCACCAAAGCGGAGACTAGTGGAGCGGAGGGGACTTGTGCAAAATTCGACCAATCATGGGAGAGGCCAAAGACGAGATGTAAATTGTAATCAATGTAATTGGTAGGTTTCCGCACGTCTGCTCTCCACTCAGCTTGTCTCCACTTTGTTGGTGTACGGGCCTTAGGACCAAGTCGAAATGAGACTTCAGTCATCTATGTGTACTGGCAGACCAATCTTTAGACTCATTTTCATTTAGATTTTGAGAGACGCAGAGGTAGAATGTTGCTTGTTGGCCCAACATTTGTAAAAATACTGATTACTTAAACATAATTATGTTTATTCAGTATTTCTCTCTAAAATATTATTAAAACACAGTCACCAAATCATGCTAATGTAAAAAAATGTGCACAGAAAAGCGTAAGTATCATGTTTTGTAAGAAAAGTAAGCATAGCGTTCCTACTTACCATCATATGTTGATATTCTATTTGTTTGGAGGGGTATTACTTGGTCCGGATTGACTGGTGACATAAGAAATTGCATCGGGCCATCATAGCCTGTTATGAAAGGAAAAATAAAATGCGCATAACGAAAATATACATCAAAAATCCATGCATGAGTCAACTAAACATTGAGAAATTTTTGTTAATATGGATAATATATGGAAAAACACTTACCATGTAGCTCGCGGGAACGGCTGCCTGATATTGGACGTTTTGCAGACCCTACCCTTAGATCATTTGCTTGAACCATACCAGAATTTTGGCGTTTCTGTTTCATTTTCAATTCCATCAGTTGGCGCTAAAATTACAAGTAAAATTAAATGACAACGCATCATGAATTAAAGAACTTAGGTGTATATTGATAAAACCACTTCATTAAAATATGCAAAGGTTTAAGATATGTGTGGCTTTAAAAAAAATAATTTTAAAACCACTTACTTGCTGTTCGATTTTTTGATCCCGCATTGAAGCCATGGTCGTATGCGTTATTTACTTTGTATTTAACTCTAACTACAGAGCACTACAGTTTAGTTGTAAAAGTATTAACTTTTATCTCAAAATTCAATACAATAATTGGCATTTTGTAAGCTCATTTTTTGTTTATAAATCATCTTGCCTACCGTTGCCCAGGAAAATAGTGTTGCCAATGTATAGAACTTTATCCTTCTCCCAAATAGTAGTTTTTCAAAACAATCGAACGACATAAATACTGCGTTTATGTCGGTATTTAAATAATTACAAAACTTCAGTTCTCACAAAATATATTCTAGTGGGGTATAAAAGTACGACTTGCTATTTAATTTAATTTATATTACTTAATTTATGTTTTCATTTTATGGTGGTTGCGTCAGGGCAGCCCGCCAAATTAAAAAAAACATCAATATAACCCTCTACGTTCATGTAACCCTATTCAATCATCATCATCATCATCATCATCAGCCTCTTAATGTTCCCACTGCTGGGACACAGGCCTCCTCTCTATGAGAGGGAACCCTATTCAATAAAAATATTTAATGAAAAAGTCATTCAATATTGATGATTTTTAAGGTTGTGATTCTGTAACTACATAGGTGTTACTGGCGTGACTCATTTCAATCATCAACATACAAATTGCAAAAACGTAAGAAAATCAGAATTTGGCGGGTTACCCAGACGCAATCATCTTAAAGTTCTATTTTTGGCAATCGGTGCCGATTCCCTTATTTACAAACAAAACCAAATTTAAGTTCAGTGCATCTTTTTCTTTCTATTTCATTAACAAAACGACAGAAGATAAAGTTTAGTTTAGTTCTGTCAAATTAACCAGCGCCTGACACAAGTTTAGGCGTGATTAAAAAGTTGACTACCTAAATTACATCAAATTAGTCAGCACCTGACGTACAGGTGCTGACTAATTTGACAGGACTAAACTAATATTTATCTTCTGTCCTTTTCATAATGAAATAGAAAGAAAAAGATGTTCTCAACTTAAATTTTGTTTAGTTTTTAGTTTTTTAGTTTTTTTACCATAGGTAAAAAGTGATCTTATACATTGTACCCATTTTTAGGCGAATTATCCAATCTGACCAACTGCCATTTTATGCCAAAGGTTTAACCGAATCGTTACTTTTGCAAGCTAGTTCTCTTTTCTATGTAAATGGTCAAAGGAAAACCTATCAAATTCGCGATGGGATGCTCAAATGTTCGCATATCACATTATTTCACTTTAAACTTTGTGCATAATTATACGATAAACATAATTATCACCAATGTTTTTAAATAGTTAAATCGCTTATGTGTGGATTGTGCTAGTGTGTTTTATTTAGTCTTATTGTTGGCGTGTCGAAGCTATGCGATGGTGTATATATACACTGTACTGTTCTTTTATGCGTAAATACTTGTACAAAATAATTTCAATGTTTCACATCTGCCAGGCGTTCTGTGACGGCTCACAATTTTTTTTTGTGGAAACATTGTTTTATCTTTCAAAATTCTTCATCTGTCTGCTGTCAAGTGCTGTCATTTAATTTTTCAAGATGGCTCCAAGACGGAGTGTTTTAGGATTTTTAAACTCAAAAACTATTAGTACAGTTTTCAACAATAGTATTGTCAAATCCCCTTATCGTTATGTGCATGGGTGTAATAGTTGTGTTAATTTTTTAGGCGGACACCCCGTATTTATTGCTTTTTTAGCACGTAAAAATTGTAAGTTTTACATGCTTTTATTACATCACCGGCTTCGGTATATTTTATGAAGGACATAACTAACGAGTAGAATGCATTATTAATCAGGCCTTCCGTAAAATATGCAATCTATAAGTTATCAATTGCCAAAGTACTTTGACGTTTCATGAAACATAACCTAACTTTCGCACTTTCGTCTCTCAGATAATGTAGGTGCCAGACATCGATTTATTCACACGACGAACATCTTGAGTGCTCGAACTGACTACTACAAGGTTCTCGGGGTCGCTAAAAACTCGTCATCCAAAGAAATAAAAAAGGCGTACTACCAGCTGGCTAAAAAGTATCACCCTGATGCAAACAAGTCTGATCCAGAAGCTTCTATGAAGTTCCAAGAAGTGTCGGAAGCCTATGAGGTATTTAAATTTACTAGAATATGTTTTCTTTTGTTCTGTAATAGTTAAGAAAAATGTCAACAGCAAGATAACATAAAACAGCGGACCTATTGAAATAGAAATAAAGTGACTTTACAGTAAATTTTGGTCTTTGGTGAACAAAACTTTCAAAGTAATATAAAAATGTTCTTTTTTGTCTCTTTCAGATCCTCTCTGATGAAAACAAGCGCAAGCAGTATGACACATATGGCACCACTGCACAGGACATGGGCATGGGAGGTGGGCCATCAGGAGCTGACGGTTTCACTCACCAATGGCAGTACAAGTCCACCATAGACCCTGAGGAGTTATTCCGGAAGATATTTGGAGAAGCAGGGTTCAAGAGTGATGCTTTCAGTGACTTTGCTGAGTCCAAGTTTGGGTTTGGTGCAGCTCAAGAGGTAAAGTGAAAATGTTTTATTTTTATTTTTTATATTAGCCTGTACTGTCCCAACGTTGGGCAAAGGCCTACCACAATTCCTTCCATGTGCTCCCCCTATAAGAATGTTGTGGTATTTTTTTTCATAAGAACTTCATAGATCATAAAAGATTCATTAACAGACACAAGATACATTTCACAATATAAATCATCTACAATTAGATACTATTACAATAACTTGTTAATTTTATTATGTTATTGTCATAGAACTACTGTCATACATAACATACATTATTAGGCTATTAAATTTTGAGCCTGCAACTATTTTAATATCCTCATCAAAGAGTAACAATGCATCTATTCCTATGATCAATCAATTCAGATTCCGCTATTGACTTTTCCAGATGGTAGTAAATCTCAAGTTTACAGAAGCAGCACGTGGCGTCAACAAGGAGATTAATGTCAATGTGATAGACACATGCGGCAAGTGCAATGGCTCTCGTTGTGAGCCCGGTACCAAGTCCATTAAGTGTACTTACTGTAATGGAACAGGCATGGAAACTTTCTCCCAAGGTACGATTGGTAATCAATTAGTATTGAGTGTGTTTGAGTTTGGTTTATTAAGATAATATGAAGGGTTTGTGAATTAATTACTGAATCGTAATTAGCACATCGTAAATAATAATACATAATTTTGAACATTACTTGTAAAAACAGGTATTTTTAATCCCAACTTGAATAACTAAGGTTAAACAAATTAAAAGTTGAATGATGCAAAGCTAGCGAGCCTGAAATTTGCACCCCCCCTTCCCCCTATCGCACTCTAGTGCAGTACCCTATAGAAGCTTATTATAAAAATACTTATAGAATTAATTTCTCAGGTCCATTTGTGATGCGTTCCACCTGCCGACACTGCCATGGTTCTCGAATGCTCATCAAGTTCCCCTGCGTCGAGTGTGAGGGCAAAGGACAGTCTGTAAGTATCTAAAGACAGAAAATGTTGTCAATAATATGTTTTTTTTTTGTTTGCGGCGCTGCAACTAAACATGGACAGGTACTCTGCAATGTGCGCAATGCTTGCTCGATTACCACCGAGGCAGAGACCAGCGAGTGTATGATCACGACCAAAGGAGAGTCGAGATGTTGATTGAACCTATGTGATTGGTCGATTGACAGATGTCTCCGCTTTGGTGGAAAGCATTCTTAATTGTGTGAACTGAATAGGGCTTTATGGTCAATAGTCTAATCTTAGTTTAGTGATTCTATATTTCAGCTAGCATTACTGATGTATTCCCTAAAAATACTAGTAAGATTTCTCAAAGGTTTTTGGGAGACTAGACAATATTTGGATAATACCATAAGCTCGGACTTTGTTAAATCTTTCCCACTATTGTAAATTAGTGATAAAGACTTCTTAATACTAAAATGATGTCTACCAACAGGTGCAACGCAAAAAGGTGACAGTGCCAGTGCCAGCTGGTGTAGAAGACGGCCAGACCGTCCGCATGGCTGTGGGTACCAACAATGAGATATTCATCACCTTTAAGGTGGAGAAGTCCAATTACTTCAAAAGAGATGGACCTGATGTTCATACTGATTGTGTTGTAAGTAAAAGGTTTTAATAGCTTGGTAAATGCGAATCACCAACTGTTTTTTGACTGATAAACATAATTTAAAGGTTAACGGTTTACTTTCATAATTGTTCCTGGATTGCCTATAAGCGTTGGCGTCAAACAAAGATGTTTATTCTATTCTATTAAAGGGTTTGGATTCTGCAGTTAGTCCCTAAAGGTGAACCATTGTGCGTCAGCCATGGTGGCCGTAACTCCAACCACCTCCCTCCAGAAGCAGATTAGACTTCACGGTCTTTTCAGGTTTGGGATCTCGGTGTTCCAAGAGTCTCCTCGCGCATCTGGGTTACACCGGTGCATTCGAGGAGAACATGCGCCACCGTTACCTCGGCCTCCATGCACGCTCTGTACAGAGGGCTATCAGTGATCTGGTCCGATGACTTTTGTGCTGGATCCCCTTCTGGCGAGTTCATCAGCTGCATCGTTTCCAAGTGATTCACTGTGTCCTTTGATCCATTGCAGTGTCACTGTGTTGTGGTTCATACCGTAACTCGTTCTAGGGCAAAAGGATTGAAGAACTGAGGCACTGTCGTATCGTGCTGTGTGGTGTATAGACAGTAGGTGGTTTGGGGCTTAGGCCCCAATTTCTCCTGAGCAGTCTTTTGCATTGCCATAGTGTTATGCTGGCTTTTGTAGTGATGTAATTTCATATTCATTTATTTATCAAATATAAGCTAACAGTTTACACCAAATCGCTTATATCTATTCTAATACTATAAAATTACATCAATCATTTTAATTAAAACTTCTTAAAATATACATTAACAAATGGAGTAACATAAAATTTGTAAACAAAAAACAACCTTATACAGACAATAACAATTACAATTAACAACTATTTCTTCATATTTAAATAAATATGCACATGTTTAGCGATTGTCCATTGAGAGTCAAAAAATAAATCTGCCTCAGGAATATATTTTAGAAAATCATTTATTACCTTAATTGCTCTAGCAGTGGGAGTGTTGTTGGTTCGGGGAGCACGCCATGCAGGCGGGTAGCAGAGGAGTCTATGTTGTCGTCTTACAACGCCACGCATGTACTGGTCAGGAACATAAAAATTGATTGACTCTCGTAGAACAGGACTATCTATCTTACCTACTAATATTAAATAATAATTAATTATATGTGTGGATTCTCGCCTGAATTTGAGTGTGTCTAAACACACCATTCCTGACACGAACGGGAGAAAGGGGTAATATCCATATTGACGTTTGTATAGGTATCTACAGAATTTACGTTGAATTTTTTCTATCATGATAGTGTACAATGACTCTTGAGGACTCCAAACTATTGCATTATATTCTAATTTACTACGGACATAGGCATTGTATATTTGTTTTATAGCTTGAGTGTTCTTAAACTGAGATGATAATCTAATGATGAAACCAAGCCATTTATTAGCGCCTTTGCAAGCTTTAAGAATATGCTCGTGAAAATTTAATTTGCTATCCATTATTACTCCCAAACCCCGGATCGAGAAAACACGATCCATTGACGCGCCAGCAAGATTATAATGATTTCTAATCGGATTACGGGACCGGGAAAAAGTTATTGTTTTACACTTAGAATTATTAACCCTTTCAGACCTGAATTATTATTTTTTCTCCAATCAATCTAAAAAAATCTCTGTAACTAGACTAGGGTAGAAGAACTAAGGAAAAAATAAATGAAATAAATCCTGCCTGTCAACTTTTCAAGAAAATATAGTTTTCCTTTTTGTGTACAAATGTGCACATCCGTCCTATGTAATGACAAAACTAGTGAACAAGGATGTTTCTCTGAAATCATGAAACGTTTTATTTAGCATTTATTTATCAGGAAATTTTAATTGTATTTATAAAAATAACAAAACCATAATATTATCACTAAGAAAATTAAAAAAAAAATAGATTTCTTCTTTGGGATGGGTGTATAATTGGAACATAAAAGAGTCATTCATATAATATAAAATCAAAGTGCGTGTTTCATAAGATTACATATGAAATGCTAAGAAACAATTCTTAACTTTAGTTAGGCTTATGTGGACTTTGCATTTTATACATTTGAACCGGGTTCTTCTCTTACATCTCACCATTTTGCACCGTGTTCCAAGTCCCTCATCATGTGCAGGAAAATGCCCAACACGTCAGTCTCGAGCTATTTCAGCTACAGGGCGAACCTCTCCTGGTCTTCCAGGTCTCCACTGCCACTGAACCGTCCTCTCTTACCAATGGAAATGTTATTTTGCAACACCAGACTTTCAGCCAGCCGACGACGAAAGTGAAGCAGCGTGAGTTGCTTATTTTTTGGTACGCCTAGCAAATCAATGTCAATTTGGTACTTTAGGTATGCCTGAACCACTGCTAAGTCTAATGCATGAAATATCATACGAAGAGTCCATTTTTTAGTTTTTGGAAAGTTTTGTAGTAGCTCATGAGTTGATCTAATAAGATTATACTTTCTGACAACTTTGGGGTGTTCGACTTCAATAAATATGTTTTCTTTTTTACACCACCTAATTAAATATTTTTCTCCAATACCAACAAAATTAAAAGCTAGATGCGTAACATTCCGTAGAATATTTTCATTAGAGGTGTCTACTTCTAATCTGTGGTCGGTGGTACTTCGAGTACTACTTCATTGGTGTCATACTGATCCAGGATGAGCTAGGTCCTTCATCACCGTCCGAGTCAGGTGGGAATACTTCTCGTTGATTGTGGTTTATAACATCTGCACCAACTCGGACAGACCGCAACTCCCTTTTAGACGCAAATCCAATACTTTTCTTCGTCATTTAATGCTTTCAAGGCAGCCGGTGAAAATGTAAACTAATGTCTTACCCCTTATTTATAGCATCAACAACATCAAAATAATATCTTCAAATAACATTTATAAATGATTTTGAAACACTTGAACAAATCGTGAAAACATCGTTCACGCCTGATGTGTACATTTGTGTACAAATATAAAAATTGAGTTATTTGGTGCAAAAATAGAAAAAAAAAAACTCAATATGTATGTTATCGATGACTCCAGTAATATACCATATCAATTCGTATTTTTGCAGTGCGTATATATCGCTATTTCCTATTTTTTTAAATAAAATAATAAGCTTACCTACACAGCTCCAACTTTGGTCAGCCACTGGTCGCAATTTGTCAATAAAATGACAAAATATGCTAAGAGGTGGTCTTAGAAGAATCGTTTTTTGTAGTTTATAATGTGAACTTATGAACACCACCGTTCTTAATTGCACTTGATTCGAAATTAATACCTAAATATATTTTTATATTTAATATGTACATTTGTGTACACCAGGTCTGAAAGGGTTAAATGAAAATTTGTTTTTTATACTCCATTCAACCACAGAGTCAATATCATGTTGTAGCGCCTCACAATCCTTAGCGTTGGTTACAGAGAGGTACAATTTTAAATCATCAGCAAACAAGGCATTTTGCGTTAGAGATAACAGTAGGTAAATCATTGATCACTATTATAAATTGTGTATTACCAATGGTGCTACCTTGACTTACCCCTGATCTAGTGAAATACTCTTCCGACTTATATCCTTCTACCTTAACAAACTGTTTACGATCTTTTAAGTAGTGGGCCATGAATTTTAAGAGAGAAGTTGAGAATCCTAGTAATGCAAATTTATTTAAAAGCACGTCATTATATTGAAATCAAAGTATGCGGCGTCCACCTGACAACCAGACTTAACTTTACTATTTATATAATCAACAAATTCTATATGATTAGTCACCGTGGACCGCCCTGGACGAAAACCATGCTGGCAATCACTCAATTGTCCTTTGATTTGTTTACAAATGGCGTTATTAAGAATAGATTCAAATATCTTCCCAAATACACACAATATAGCAATAGGTCTAAAGTTTGTTATATCTGTGGACAACCCACATTTAGGTATTGGAGTCACTCTGGACAATTTCCACATACCAGGGTATACACATTGTCTAAGCGATAGATTATATATATAGAGTAAAGGCTCCTCTAAAGCCGACAAGCAATCCTTTATTAAGAAACCCGGTATGTTGTCGGGACCACAAGCTGTTAACGCTTTTAGTCGGCGCACTGCACGCCTAAGATCCGTAGCTGTAACTTGTTCAATAGCCACTGTAGAAAGGCAGCCTAAACGATTAGCCTCATCCTCAGCAGCCTTCACATTTAATGATGGAGGGGTATTATGGAACACTGAGCTAAAATATTAATAATATATATAATAAGTAATCTGTGTTTTTTACCCAGTTCAGCTGTTTGTCCAAATAGATGCCCAAGTATTTGGTTTCAGTCGGCAGGCTTAGGGTGGTCCCAAAGAAGCGTGGTAACTGTAGGGTTGCCAGCTTCCTTTTCTTTGTGAAGAGGACAAGTTCAGTCTTGGTAGGGTTCACTGCTAGTTTATATTCCTTGCACCAGTCCTCTACTATCATCAAGGCTTGGCGCATAAGGTTGCACAGAGTATTTTTGTGTAAACCGTTTATTGTTATGGTTATATCATCAGCATAGCCCACCGTGAAGTAGCCTCTAAAAAAGATGTCAAAAAACTGTCATTGATGGTTTTGTTTCCAGATTTCCGTGTCACAAGCATTACTGGGGGGCACTGTCAGGATACAAGGGCTATACGAAGATCACACTTTGCAGGTTAGTGTTTACCTGTTTTATTTGCTGCATTTAATCTTGTATTGATGCTTGAACATGATTAATGTAACTTGCATTAATTCAGAAATGAGAAACGTATGCAAAACCAAATACATTGTATTGCTTCGGCAAACCCGTACAAATAATCACTACGATCGCGTATTATCTCAACGATCGCTTTCTATTGGAACTCCTTTTCAGGCAAATTGAGCGACGTACGGCAGCAAAACAGTTCTGCTTCGGCAGTACGAAGCCTCAAACCTTTTTTTACTTCGAGTGTAATAGTAATATATTTGTTGCAGATAATGCCTTGCACGTCATCACACAGCATCATTCGACTGTCGCGGAAGGGCATGAAGAGAGTCAGACAGCACGGCTATGGGGATCACTATGTGCATATCAAAATACAGGTAAGCACCATCTCTGTTTTAACTTGTTTAGGTTTTAGAGGAGAGATTCAAATAAACTTCAACTCAATATGTGTTTTGTAAACTGGGTATTGTAGGAACACTTTTCTTTGTTAAGTAAGCGTTTCATAACAAAAATTATCCTTATAAAAGTAATATCCATTTTGTGTACAAATAAATGAGAACAAGCATTTTATGTGTATGGGCTTAAATATGCTGTGAATAATGTTCATCATCATCATCATCATATCAGCCCGTTGCTGTCCACTGCTGAACATAGGCCTCCCCAATCGATTTCCAACGTGTCCGGTCCAATGCCACCTGCATCCAGCGACTCCCTGCAGTTTTGACAATGTCGTCGGTCTATCTGGCAGGTGGCCGTCCCGCGCTGTGCTTTCCAATGCGCGGTCTCCACTCCAGTATCTGTTTGCCCCATCGGCCGTCCGATCTTCGCGCTATGTGGCCCATTGCCACTTCAGCTTGCTAACCCGCTGGGTTATGTCGACGACCTTGGTTCGTCTAGGGATTTCCTCATTTCTGATTCTATCACATAATGTTCATATTGTATAAAATGCTTTCTTTACGAATTGAAGGAATTCATCAAAAAATGTGCCTATTTCTCCAGTCTCCATCATTTATCAAATCAGAATGATGACACTAGAAAAATAACACTCACAAAATATCGACTTAATTTAATCTAGTTAAGGTGAAAAATCGTCCACCCGTAGTGGACCCAAACCTGCGGCGTGAGACGGCACCGCGCCGTGGTGTTTTGTCCAGGCCCTAAGTCGTGACAAATTAATGAACCCTTTCACTATGTTGGTAATAGGCTCGCCCCTAGGCACATCTCTGCACAAACCTTCGGGGATTACAGGCGTGATGTTATGTTATGTCTCTAAATAATACATTTTCCTGCAGCTACCAAAAACATTGTCGGACAAGCAGAAAGCGCTGATGTACGCCTACGCCGAACACGAAGAGGACACCCCTGGACAAATCCACGGCGTCACCCTCGACAGAGATGGTAAGAAATGACCAAGAAGCTTACGTAGACAACCAGCTTACTTACTAGATGAAGCTTACAAAACTCACAGTTTTTTTTTTTCACAAACTTATACATTATCCTGGATAATGTATAAGTTTGTGTCAATATTTTAGCGCTTCAGGTCACGGTAAAAGGTCTCGTCAAATTAGAAATGTATAGAAAAACATTTATTTTACAGAAAAACCAAAAACTAGCAGTGATACGACCAGTAAAACACAAAAAGGTACGGGGTCTAAGGCTAAGGATAAGGTACACGACGCGAACCGCGATCACGACGAGGACAAAACGCATAGAGCGAAAGTGTGGACGTTTTTTGACAGCATGATGGAGACTTTTCAGACCAACAAAGTGTATTTCGTGACTGGGTTCTGCATGGCTGTCTTTATGTGTTTGATTTCTATTACGAATGACCCTCATGATCGCTTTGGTGCGTTTGAGTATATCCGAGAGATAGAGGAAAGGCCAGGCAGGGAGATGGACAAGCCTTATGGGTATGAAAGAGCACTTCAGCGGGACAAGGAATTACACCCAGAATTGTATAAGGACGTATGAGAGGTTATTTTGATTGCCATTTTAGTTTACTATTGTCTTTGGTATATCAGTGACAGGCTACGCTTTACTAAGAGTATAATGTTTTGTAAGGGGATGGTTTCACCTGCCATTCCTTATGTTCTCCTTACGCAATTTTAAGGATGAAATTATTACAGCATTTTATTGCTTGGGTAAAGTAAAATATGGGTTAGAATTATGAATTAGGATATGAATTTTGTTATTTATTATTTTAATGTTTTACTAGGCTAATTCCCGATTCATAATTTTCCTAAAATGTGATACAAAATTCTTTTAGTGATTTTCTTCCTAACAATAGTTTCCATATAAACATTTTATTATAATTTTGTATGTAAATAAGTCATGTATAAATATTTAATAGTGAGAGAGCATTTATGAAAGTGTTGCGAAAGTTGAGAGACGTAGTTTTATAATGATTATAGTATGATGGTCTTACATTATAGTTCCAAAAAAATTGTAAATAATGTAGTCTGTTTCATGAATACACAAAATTTTATTTCAATGTTGTTTCATTTATAACCTCTTATTATCCTACACCATCATGCTATAATCCAGATATTTGAAAATCCGAGGCCATAGCACAAACATTCTGAAATTAAATGTTAATCGAAAATTTCTAAACAAAGGATCATGGTCAAAGGGGTTCAATTCCAACAGAATTGAAATATAACTCAAATCCATAGCTCATAATAAGTTCTCCAATTCATACTATTGCGACAAATACCAATGTCCCCGGAGATTTGAGCTACGGCCAATTGAAAATGATGCAATACCCTATATTTTGTCGATGATTTGTCTAGAACAGTCATTGGTTGTTAAAGTAGATCATGGTAAAAACATTGTGCTACAGCTACGCACATAGTAACTAATCCGAGCTATGCCGGCGAGGAGAGCCTGGTATCGACTAAGGAGTGTCGAGGTTAGGTTACGCAACCCCCTTGTTAAACTGGGTTTATTTATATTTTATTGTATTTATAGGTTTATTTTTTTATAGTTTTTCTATATGAAATCAATATAAAAAAACAGTAGCTCACCGGTACCGGGAACAGGGTCCAAGCTACCGGGGCGGTTAGAGCTCCAGAGAAAGGAACCTCCTAACAATACGACCCGTGTCCAGAAGTACTGCTCTCTGGATCAAGCCCTTGATCCAGCTGCCTAACGAGAGCCTCCTCAGGTATTGGTCGAGGCTCTTGGCAATTAAGCCATTGACTGATACGACTAACGGAACAATGATCTGAGTCCACATCCCACAGTCGACAACCTTGCGAGCCAACTCGGCTGTCACGAGGTTCTTGTCGTGCGGGACCGTTATGTCAACAATCATTGCACGCTGCTCTAGTCGATCTACCACCACTATAAATCCGGCTTATTGGCTACTTATTGTCCTGTCTGAGATGATAGATTGATCCCAGGACGACGGTGGCATCAATAGTTGTACAGACAAAATCTGCGGTTTCCCCGAAGAAGTCCTCTGAGCGTAGCCAGGCTACAGACGCTTCTAGGTCTACATCGGGCCCATCTATTGCCCGGAAAAAGCGTCCGTGAAGCTCCTTACCCCTACGGTCGTTAGTGTCAACTAGTACAGGTTTACGTCGGTTCTATTTAGCCAACGAGAGCGGGGTGAGGCCCTTGTCCACCACAACTACATATCGATGCATCCTCGCGTCGGGTTCTAGGAAATATTCCCTGAGACTGCATATATCGCGATTATGCCAACACACACCGCGGGATGTACATTCTCATAACCGAAGAACGTGAGCGAAGGATTCGATATGTAGTCAACAATGTACGAACCGTCCTATCCAGGGCGTCTAGTTCCATTTGAGTAAAGAGTACATCAAAACCGGCATGTCCTAACCGTTAAAGGGGCCTTATTTCCGCCTGATAAAAGATTATTAAATACTTTTTTCAGGCGGCTAAAGATGCGTTCCTTAAACGATTGTTTCATGTCAGCAACATTGATGCCCAGCGCTTCCGACATACCCAAACACTTATAGGTTTCGGTTGCTCAGAGAGATGTAAGATTTATGGAATCTGAGAGGTGGGTTACCAGAAATTCCACAATTTCCCCTCGCTTTATAATGTATGACCGCCCATTTGTCGACACCAAATTCCGTCCTGATGGTGTTACTAATAGTTTCAGTTACCTTCAATAGCTCCAGGGGGGGGCAAACAGTTTCAGGTCATCCATTTTAAGGAGGTGAGATATAACCTGACCACCCTTCTCAACCGATAGGCTAGACCTGAATCCTCCAGCAGCGTGCTAAGTGGATTCAAGGCTAAGCAGAACCAAAGGGAACTCAAACTCAGTGGCGTGCCCGCAATGAAATGGACGCAAAGCCCAATTAAAAAAACCTTAAAGCATTTACCTTGCCCAGCACCGATTGCACACACTTTAATCCTTCACAAGAAACTTGCATCCGTTTTAGAATTCATTTTAGTGTTAAGAAACTATAATCACTACTAAACAGCGTTAATCATAGCAAAAACGAATCCCAAAACTAAAACACAAAAAAGAAATGCACCAGTAACCGCTCAAAACAAATATGAACTAATTTGTTTGTTTTCACACACAATTCACTCTCAAACTTACACTGACCTACACTCACACATTCATAAAAAAGCCCTGCTTTTAATTCAATACAAAATTCAAATTTCGTGCCTATTATTGTTATCAAAAACAGAAACATTTTGCTAGAGAAAATGTAACATCAGAGAAGCCAAATTACAAGCCAATGGGTGTGAAAGAGAAAGCGCTAGCACTGGGTCACTGGCCGTAGGCCGTAGGCACAACTCTTCTTTTGTATAGTGTTAGAGCGAGCCAGAGTCGGCCGTTATCGGAGATATCAGAAAATTTTGACAACGTCGCGTTTGATGCGCGCGAATTTAAAATAATTTCTGGATTGATAAAGTGGTGTGGAAACCTTGCAACGTCGCATCGCATCACGTTGCGTTTGGCGCAGATTTTGATATTATTATTGTTTGACATATTTTATTTTCGTAAGAATGTATTTTTTTTAATTTGTTGAGTTGATTGTAAGGCAAGCCGGGCTTTTCGGGTTGTATGATAGATCCGCCACTGCTCAAACTATCGCCCTGAAATATACCTCGCTCTATCCCGGATAGCGAAGGACTATCCCCAATTGCCTCGTACACAACATCAGGAAGGAGCGCAGTGTTGCATCAATTTTTTACAACTCTAGCACCCTCATAAGCCATGTATGTGCCACCGAGTCATAGGCCTTCCTATAGTCTATCCGACTATAGGAAAACTTAAGATGATTCTGACTTACAAAATCATGAGTTTTGAATGTATGATAAATGAGTGTCTGCTTAACGATTTTCTGCAAAATAATATTATGTCATAAAAAGTTCTGTTATAAAGGGTAGACCCGATTTTAACTCTTAAAATTGATGTAAGAACTTTATAGATTACCTTATTAACTTCATTTATGGCAACTAGGTTAAAATTGATGTAAGAACTTTATAGATTACCTTATTAACTTCATTTATGGCAACTAGGTATATTATTAGTTTGAATAATAGGTTAAAATACAGTAAAAGGGTTCTATTCCTGTTCTCCGACGACTTAGGTACTTGTTGTTTTGGAATGAAGTGAAGTCCTAATTGCAAGCTACTATTCGAGATATATTTCAATGCTGTTAGTCCCGATTTCATTGAAAAATGCCCATGGTATTTTAGGCAAGGATAATGTCAAATTCTTCAAAAATCGATTGAAAACAAACTGATTTTAAAAACATTCCAAGGTGCAGAAGAGATTTTATTGCGCTCTGGCCGTAGTATAGTACGATAGCTGGATGGCCTCATTAACAACTGAAAAGTGCTTGTAACTGTATTATTTGCGAGTTCTTTGTTTGAGTTTAAACATATACACTACTACTATATATGAAAGAGAGTCTAACGGCCATTTCCAATAACTTACGTATAACTGTTAGTCAATATGCCTTACTCTAGTAGCTATCGGTGTTTCTTTAAACAAAGTTAGCAATGAGTATCCTATCCACGTCACCTACCTGTCTCTCGGAGAGTCGACCGCTTGTCATAGATAGGTTGGTTTAAAAGAAGCTTTTCTGAAACGTTTTGTTTCTTACTGTCCGTAAGCTAAATGTCAAACGATTACTGTTGATTGCTACCGCTCTATTTCGGGAGATGGTCAAAAGTAACTGAGTCTAACACGCAGTGTGTGCTGTATAATTGAAAACACCAAGTGTTATAAAATGGATTTGTTCAGTGACGACAGTGATAACGCTGTGTGTGAAGCCGGTGTATTCGATTCTGACCGAAACATTTAATAAAATTTTTGGTTTTTCCGTTTTGGGTGTCATTTTCGTGGTTTACGGGGTCGCTGATAACGAATGTAAGGTCAAAATTAAAATCCAAAATGGCGTTGAGGAAAATTTTTGGTTTTTCCGTCATTGGTGTCGTTATTGAGGTTTTCGGGGTAGCTGATAACAAAAATCAAGTCAAGACTCCGAAAACGACACCAATGACGGGAAAACCAGAAATTTTCCTCAGCGAATTACGAATTTATTATTATCTAATTAAAATTCACATTTTCAAATTACGTAATTACGTAACTTGAAATTGTGAATTTTAATTAGTGCAGATATTTTAATGAAAATAGTGTCAAACGATAAGTTTGTATTTAAAAACAATAACATAAAAGGATTTAGGTCGATAAATTAATTAGTCTAGGTAATATGATGAAAATTGTAAATTGTAAACGAAACGATTCGGAGGGATGCGCCTTCGAGCGGTTTTGACGTGCCAGATAGACGTTTGACAATAAAGTTATAGAAACGGCAGTTACAGTTAATGTCACTTCAACTGTTCGTCTGAGACAGCAACGTTCCGTTAACTGTTAGTAAGTTATTGAAACGGCCGTAAGAGTATTGTTTTAGCAAAATGAAAAATAGGAATAAAAGTTGGAAATATTGTAATTTGGTGACTATTCATTGATTTCCAGGAGCAATAGAAAAGAAATAACGATCAAACTTAATAAGCCTTACTTCTTGTAGGTAAAATAAAATTGTAAGTTGACACCTATAGAACTTGTCGATTTTTTCATAGAGTAGAATATTTTATTTGCATTGAAAATATTACTTTGAATACTATGTTCCCTTGTGTAGCTAAAGCGTTTTAAGTTTCAGAAGTACTTACATAATAATCACTAATCACAATTTGACATGCAAAGTATTGTACAGAGTTGCTAGCGTTTGAAATAAAGTTCACCTTGCATCTGTAGTTTATGGTGTGATCATTTGGTGTTGCCATATCGTCATAGTATGTGGTATGAACAAACGTCAGCACATCAAGCTACTACAGTCTGTCAAATTTATTTAAATTTAAAGATTTTCAACTTCATCGCTAAAGCCTTAGGTTCAAGGTTGATTGGGAAAATTTGACAGTTTCGGGTAGCTTGATGTGCTAGTGTCTGTACGTACTAAACTCCGTTTTAATCACCTCAAGTTTATATGTTTGGAAGTAAATTAACATAAAACATTATTTTATTAATTTGAATGTGGAGTGTGTGGAGTTTACACAGGAATATACTTTACATGTAAAGGCGAATCCGGCGTATCAGACTTAACGCAGACGGGCAAAATATTCGATCACGATCAAAAATAACCTTTAAATTTTTAAGAAAAATCGCGCGTCTCATAACAAGATTTCTTGGACGCTATTTTGAACTCTATTTCGTTTTTATTTAGTTAGAAAAAACCTGCTCGAGCATTTTTTTGCCTTGTCTGTGGTGGCCTTTAGAGTAATTTCTTTCAACATGCCAATTCTGGGCATGATAAGTTTACACAATCCTCATGTTTTTTTTCCTTTAATGTTCTACCAAATAATTATATTAATGGTGATATTTCCTCACAATTCCAGGTAAGAAAGTGTCAATATCCGAGCTTGAAATGGTGAACGCCATCAAAGAGGCCTTAAGAAGGAAAAAGACTATTGAGGGGACAGCCACCGAAGAAGAGGTGCTCGAAGAATCTAAAAGGAGCAAGGCGTAGATAGTGATTATTATACCTATGTATATTGTAGTAAGGTTTGAAGCGCTTTGTTGATAAAACATTATGTTCATGTAGCGCTGTCTTAAGCTCAACGCATACGTATAAAACCGAAATCAGACTCTTCACTACCGTTAATGTTTGCCTTTTATGCGGTATCTTTCACTTCGAGTAAAACGTCTGTACACAAAGAGAACCAAAAGTGAAAAATGAGTGGTTCGCTCGAGTGAGGTGTCTGATTTTGGCGTAAGCAATGTACGGGGTCAGTTTCGCCCCGATTTGAACCGGTCTTTGTTTCTATGAGACTCTTTACTGCAATGCAAACTACATTTGAACCGTAGCTGCATCGCTTGGGATGGTGATCTCCTAAATGCCGGACCCGGTGCAGTGCTTATATGTGAGCGATGAGCTTAAAATAAATATGGGAGTAGTTAGTAAATGGATTACTCAGGCGCTTGTTGTGTATGATCACGTCGTCGAATACACAGCATGTATCAGAGGGGTGATCATATTTAAGGGTGTTCTACAGACCATCAAACTGATCTACTTTCTTCAAGGCGGAAAAAGAATCCATACAAATCCTCAATACCTACTCGATCAAAATGTACGAGGCAGCTGATTATATTATTGTGATTACGGAATAAGTCTAATGGAGAAAGTAGTTCAGTTTGATGGTACACATGCCCATGGCAAGCAGGTTGTTCAAAGACCCGAACATCATTAAAAGAAGTAGGTTATAAGGACTGTAAGCCAACCTTGTAGGCTTGTATGAAAGTACCGCCACTAGATACACACTCGATCGAAAAAGTGTCGGTTGTTATAAAGAAAGGAGTGTTGTCCGCGGTTGTTACTCCATTTGCGTACTACTCTCTGTAGAATAAAAAAATAAAATAAAAAAAAAAACGAAATTAATTAAAGAAATTGATTTCGTAAAATTCTAGCGACTTACAAATTAATTAAATTTAAATTAATCACCAAAGCGCTTGGTTCTAGCCTCGTCAAAGTAAAATGTTCCGAAAAGTTAGGTTATAGAATTCTCGCTTCTCTTTAGAACAATTTTATTTTTTATTTCTTATTGTATGTATTACAATTTACCAAAAAAAAAGTATTCGTTCACCCATTTGTATGATTTACAATTCTGTGATACGAGAAGAATGGTGTAAATGTTACTGTAAAAGCCCGAACTACGGTAAATTCTAAGATTTCCTAGTAAAACCTAATATTTACCGATATTCGGGCTCTTACAGGAACATAAACATTTCGTTTTAGATTTGCGGATAAAATATTATAGTTGCTGTTGTCTGAATATTCATGTTTTATTGGACACTTCACAAGGTAATTATAATCAAGGACGCTGTACATAGCCGTTGACTAGTGTGTAGGAAATGGTAGATAAATAAAACAACCAATTACATAAAGCTTTGTTTTATTTTTGACTTGAATGTTTAAACTGTGAAGAGATCTGATTCAGCAGCGTTGAAAATAAGACCATATTACCATTGTTTAAAGGCGCACGATCGAGTGGCAGGTATACGTGACGCGTCGCTTTATGTCCGCAGCGATATTTATACAATTTTCTACTTTAAACAATGGTAATACAGCCCTGTTTTCAATGAAGCCAATAAATTGTTTCCGTTCTGAATGAACTGACCGTGCCTATTTTCTCTAAAACCTAAACAAAAGCGTACTGTTGGCTTAACCAATGCGTTCTGGAGAAGAATTGTTTGTTTTTCAAGGTTGTTCGTTCAATTGAATGAATACCCGTGAAAGTAAATAAATACATATCACTACTGACTACAATCTGGGAGGTTTATTTGAGTGCACTTTTCCAAAGGTTCTTTGTCACAAAGACGGTCAGCTATACTCCAATCTTCTAGAGGACGATAATTTCTGTAATCCACTAAATTGTCTTGTGTCGATGAAGTCATGGCATGATGATGTTATTATCAGTTATATTATTGTCCTCAAATCTATCCTCTACTTCAAATTTTTCATTCTCAATAGCCAGTTTAAGATCTTTCTTTGATACAACTATTTTCCTGTGTCTGATATCCTGTGCCTATTTTCTCGAGGAATTGATTTTATTTTTTGGGCTAATGGTACTTCTTTATCAGAACTTCTTTTAGGAATGTTCTGAGACGGTACGACATTATGAAACAACTTCTGTCTTTTAGAATCAGGAACAATAAACATAATCTCGTTAACTGACGAGAAACTTGCTTTAGCTTAGGTATACTAATAATAATAAAAAAATAAAACTTATAAAATACATGTGAATATAATATAGTAGAATAAAAAATATGTGTGTGTACCAGAGTACACAGGTAAGAAGTGAAACTTCTTTACGACATATCATTTTTCTACTATTTGCAACTTCACGAAAATGGGGTAGATAAGGCTTAAGCCATAAGAAAAACAATTTTTTCCGTATTAAATTAAAGCCATTTTATTATTATAGACATGCATACAATTAATGAGTAATTTATTTTATCATTGTTCTTATTATAATATCATTGCTATTGTTGTATTTCATCAATAATGATACATTATATTCTTTACGTCAAAAAAAGCAACATGGCGCGTAACCGAAAAACGTGACGATACGTCAAAAAAGTTTCTCCCATACGTCGATAAAGAAGTTTCACTTCAATAAATTAAAACATAATTATACTTAGTACTACTACTTTTTGGAAAATAGTTTGAAGCTTGAAAATGATGAGAACAAACTCTTGTTGCTGGTGAAATCAGCTTGCCTATTTTTAAAGCAGTTTCCCATTTATTCTTCATAATTTTGTCTTTTGGAAACAAATGGAAACTTATTCCCGAATCTCCGTAAGTACTACATTGAACGCAACAATATTTCGTATTTCTGCTTTTATTAGCAACAGGTTTCTGTATGTAATCGTGATCCATATGAATCAAATGGATCACGATTACTTCAGATGATCTGATTATGTTTAAACTTAATCTCAACTTTTAAAGCAGTGTCGTTCTTAGACAACTTCTAAATTTCGCCGCTAGAGGCGCGTGGATAATCTTTGCATCGCCAGTTCATTATTTTCAAAAGATGCAACCTAGTTGTCCAATAAGCCTAAAAAATCCGGTGTTACATACAAAGAATATTATAGGATACGTTATAACATTTTTCCAGCGAAGAATTGACGTTACACAAAAACTCAAAACATACCTACGGGTCGGACGGCATCACGATAGGTAAACGTTTCCTATGGATTTAGTATTTGATTCTAGATTCCCCAGCCTATTTTCTTTAACCTTTTGAACGCCACGGTCGTGTATAGCCGACAAATGAAATCGTGTCCAACACGCCACCGTCGTTTATAGACGACAAGAAAACGACATTTTTTTAGTACAAAATAAATATACTAAATTAAGTTTTCTGTGTTTCTTTTACCTATTATTTAAAAATACATTAATGAAATATTGTAAAATGGCACCAAGATTTATATTCATTAGTTACATTTCACTAGAAAAAACAATCTTTAAAAATTGCTAATCGAAATCCGTAAAAAAGTGTTCTTCCTCACGCCACAGTCGGCAAGACACGACAGCTATTGATGGGAAAGTAAGGTAACTTATATTTCAAATTTATGAAATATTTTATTAAAAGTAGCTTACTCTTATTTCGACAATTATTTTTTAATGACAACCTTTCGTATCTGAATATTCCTAATGCATAATATTTAGAAAATTGTGGGAAAAACCATAATTGATCTATCGGTCCTAGCGACGCACGAAATACGGTGTTCGCAAGACATCGCTTTTGAACTAGTTCAAGTGCCAGAAGAGAAGCGTTCAGTAACGTATGTCAATTTACTGAACGTGATTAGAAAAGTGCGACAGCAAAAGGACTTGGATGACACAAGTTTGCCAAGTTACGAAGAATCTGATTAATAATTATAAGTAAATTGATTAAATTATTTTAAATTTTTTTTTTTTTTTTTTCAATAGTTACTTGCCGCACTTAAAGACTGTTTTTCTTCTTTTTTTTCTTTAAACACTATATGATTATTATTTATTATATCCCACAATGTCACATCCCTAATCGCATACGAGGAAGTTGTCAAAAGTCGTTCCAGCCACGCCAGAGTCGGGTCTTCCCGATGGCGGATGACGTCACGAACGAGATTAGTGATGTATTATACCTTATTATTATTTGATTTATTCGTTTGTAGTTCTAAAGTGTGCTTTTAGGTTGTTTAGAACTTTGTAACTGGTGTTTAATGATATATGATACTAAATAGGGTCAAATTAAATAAAAGAATAATGCAACGAGTAATATTTTATTTAAAAATATGGAACGAAAAGCCATGATTAATTTGCTATCGATAACTTATTGATAAGATGTTGGAATCCCTATGTTTTTGTAGGTATTTGCGCTGAATTTGTGGCTTGGCGTGGAAGGGGCGCCGATGCGTTTACGCTCTGGCGTACAAAAGGTTAACACATGCGAGGTTCACCCACTTTTGTTGGAGCTCATAATTATGCCATCCCGCCATAGAAATAGCTACCAATCGGGAATCACTGGCATTACGTTTTTGCAAAAGTGAACCAACATGGAGGGTTCCTGGCATCACAAATGCAATTTGAGTCAACCCTCCAGGTTAGTTCCCGGAACTGGAAGTGTCAACGAGCGCTGATAAATTTCTTCAGCACCTACATAAACCCTCGAATTGTCCTGATATGATAAACCTTCCCACTTCATTTGTCGCTCTCGAACAGTCTGCACTTCTCCGACATGCGACTGATGGCGGGGCCGCTGTGTAGACGAAACGTTGCCAGTGCGCATGACAACAGCATCATAGCGCCCTCCACGTACCAGCCGTACAGGATCCGGACGTGGCCTTTTATCTGTGAATAAGTGGATTTGAAGTTTTACACGTACGTATAATTATATGAGTACTAAAACAGATGTCGCAGCCTAGTAGTGTATGTTGAGGGATAGCTGTTGCAGAGAAGCGGTTCTGGAGATCGCCCTAAACGCCATTGCCAGTCAATAAACGTATGAGATGCTTTTCAGCTAGATGGTCAGACATCCTGTTGAAGATAATTCCGATCGGCAGCAATCGGGATATACTGGTGTCAGGATAATCCTAGTTGGGGGCGTCGATTACGAAGATGGAAAGGGATTGGGTTGTCTTAGGGTGGAACAACGTCCATCAGCACAGAATCACATTTTTCCATGCTGTAAAGGCCAGGAGGTCTTTTACAGCGAAATGCTATCGCACGCGGCAGCATCGACGATGCGCTCGGCAGCACGCTCTAGCTAATGACGGTTCTGAACGACAGAAAAAGATAGAAGTATGAAAAAATGCGATTCCGTGCTAATAGTTGCTCAAGCCAAAAAGCTTACGTATGTCAATCCGGTTGAAGGTCGTCGAGAGTGAAACTGTCTGAAAGCGATTATCACTGACCAAAACTTTCTGGTCGAAAACCGTGGCATTTAGGTACTGATGTAGCCTATAGCACCGTTATAATATGGTTGAAGTCCTACGGACCCTAACAAATCGCTTTGCTTCCACATTTATTGTGCGAACCGCCTATCTGTCGAATAGGTACACTGCCGTCTTCTCCGTTTCCCAATCATTATAATTCTCTTCATAGTTCAAGTCAATAAGTTTATTCGAGGCAAGCGTGCCACACCCTCGCTTCACATCAGGCGAGTTGCGGCCAAACGCAAGCGTTATAAAACAAAAAAAAAGCGGTACAAAAAAAGAAGAAAGAAAAAGAAGAAAAAAAGTAGAGGAAGAAAAAAAGAAGAAGAGAGAAGCTGTAGAAGAATGAGAGGAAGAAGAAGAGGAAAAGAAGAAGAAGTGAGAGGTGAAGAAGTTTTTCTTTCGTGTACTTTCATAACGTGGGCCAACTTAGGTATCTGTGCAGGCGAGAAAACACGGAACTAAAATAAATGTAAATATCGATACATTTTTTTTACAAGCAGTGGCAGGGCCGGCAGGGCCTTGAACTGCACGCTTAAACTGGTCACACTGTAGTTAGGGACATGCCATCAGCAATGAACTTAAATTTGACTGACCTTTCCCAGTGCATGGAAGAGCAAACACGAGGCAATTAAAACTTAGTATCACCTTTTTACTGGAAACCATTTGTGTATGTAAAGAAGCGAAATGTAAGTAGGATATCACATGTAATAACCACAAACCTTAAATGACACCTTTCTCCCGAAGGGGTCAAAGGTGAACAGTAATTAAGTAGGTATAAATGTACCTAATCACCTATACGACGATACCGTCGTATGTTGATAGATCAACGCTAAGACAACGGTCATGGTACTTTGGGCTTTTTTTCTGTTTTTGTGGGGAAACCTTCACAACTAGTGAAGATTAGGATACTCACGACATCCAATCCCCCGCTAGTGGTGAACTCGATTGGGAACATAGCAGTGTCGAGCGCAGTTTTCCCGCGCGCTAGGCCGAACACAACCGCACCGCACGCGTAGTATATAACCGCGATAAGAGGCACGCCGCGACACGCGTCGAACACGCTGAGGAAACGCTGGAAAAAAATGAGGAACAAAACTTCACGATTTAGCACAGGACTCGTAGATTGAAGCCTCGCTTACAATCAAGAGATGGTGCTTGTTCCGAGTGACGCCCTAATCCGTCATACCCCACAAGGGTGCCGTTAGTGTCGCTTAGTTTTTTTTTGCCTGGGTGGAGGCCTTCAACTCAAAGCACCCACAGGATAGTCCGGTTAAGCATACGACAACGTCCTAGGTTGACGTCTACCCAAAACAAAATCTGATGGAGCGTGATAAAGGAAGTAATCACACCGGTTAGAATGTTACCTCTGGCTTTCAAGTTTAGGGGCTATTCAAGTATTACGTAAGCACTACAGGGGGCGGGGTTCTTTGCATTGCTTATTTTTGATGCCATGGGTGATGGAGGGGTCTGAATGGTGATTACGTCAGCACAATTTTTTTACTGTTTCGGATTTTCTACAAAATTTAGCCTATTTCAGTTTGAACACATACGGCAAACCTACTTCCAAGCCTATTCCTTAATTCTAGACCCTGCTGCTCATGAGCATCATGATGATAATCAAGAAACCAGAACACATAAAAAATGCACGTGCAAGCATGGGAGGGTAGGGCAAGAGGTTGCTTACTTTTTCTGAAGGAGGGGTTAATAATTGCACTAAATCTTATTACGTAGTACTTGAACGGCCCCTTAGAATCACATAATATATCAAACCGTGTAGACCCAACCTGTGCATGCAGCGTGCCTTGATATGTTTGTAAGTTTGTACCTAAAGCTGAGAAAACGTTGCATAGAGCTAAGTTGTAGGTTGCAAAAACAATTCCAGCAAGTCCACCGCCGCCGCGATTTTTCTTTCACTTATTAGGGTTCCGTACCCAAAGGGTAAAACGGGACCCTGTTACTAAGACTCCGCTGTCCGTCCGTCCGCCCAGGCTGTATCTCATGAACCGTGATAGCTAGACAGTTGAAATTTTCACAGATGTATTTCTGTTGCCGCTATAAAAATATAAATTATTTAATCATTAAAGGGGGCTCCTAGGGGGCTACAAGAAACGTGTTTTTTTTTTTCGGTTTATGGTATACGGAACCCTTCGTGCGCGAGTCCGACTCGCACTTGGCTAGTTTTTATTATATTCTGCTGCTCAGGTATGACTTCATCAAAGAGATCCCTACCACTATTTTCTTGCCAATACTGTTGCGTGTCTTCAGAGCTTCCGAGCTTCGAATGCAGTTAGGACTTTCTGGAACAAAACACATTATTAGCCGCAGATATTAATTTTTATCGACACCTTTTTAGATAGGTTCATAAGCATTACAATAGTTAATAAGGAGCTTTATCTGACCTTTGACCAGTTAATTTCGTTTACAACCCTAGCTCACGTTGAGGAAAGCTTAGATTTGCTTTCGCTTAAGACAGTTACACAAGACAAGATATAAATGGTGGCTATACGCAAGACCTAGGGTGAAACATTATGCAAAATCAGAAAGTCCTATTCATAAAATGATTACATTTTTTTTTTTTTACGGATAGGATATCTTCGAATGACTTCTCCCGCTCTGGGCAGAGCGGAAGGGAGTGTCAGACTTGTACTGACTAAAACATGTTCCTTCCTTGCCCTTTGTGTTCCAGAGCCGCGGTATCTCTTTCGAACAGCCCGCAGCCCAAATGATTACATCGAGATTAATTTAAGTGCTATGCAAGAATCATCATTCTACTGCCCTTATCCCAATTTATTTGAGGTCGACGCAGCATGTCTTCTTCTTCCATACTTCTCTATTACTCGTCATATCAGCAGTAACCTCCTTACTAGCCATATCGTCCTTCACACAGTCCATCCATCGCTTTTCTGGTCTTCCTCTACTGTTATAGCCAATTTAGCTTTAATTCTGCATATACCTACTAGGTAGATCCCGGCTTGTTAGTATGCACATGCAGAAGGTGTGATAGTTCACACAAATTTTGATTCCATATTTATTATTTACCTGTCTTTAATTTAATTTCGAAACTTTTAGAGTTCCGTACCAAAAGGGTAAAACAGCCCTATTACTAAGGCTCCGCTGTCCGTCCGTCTGTCTGTCCGTCTGTCACCAAGCTGTATCTCATAAACCGTGATAGCTAGACAGTTGAAATTTTCACATATGATGTATTTCTGTTGCCGCTTTATCAACAAATACTAAAAATAGAATAAAATATTATTTTATTCTATTTTATTTATTTAAGGGGGGTTCCCATGCAACAAACGTGATTTTTTTGCCGTTTTTATAGATAGTGGTACGGAACCCATTTTTTTTTTTTTTTTACGGATGGGAAATCATCAAATGACTTCTCCCGCTCTGGGCAGAGCGGAAGGTAGTGTCAGACTTGTACTGACTAAAACCCATCCATGTTCCTTCCTTGCCCTTTGTGTTCCAGGGCCGCGGTATCTCTTTCGAACAGCCCGCAGCCCTGGTACGGAACCCTTCGTGCGCGAGTTCGACTTCTTCGACCGGTTTTTTTAAGCCAACGCCCGTCTTTACTTTTTCGTATAATTCGTTTTATCTAGCCCTGCAAACCAGACGATAATAAGCGCAGTTAATGCCGCATAATCTCCTCTGGTCCCCGCTCACCACGTTCAGTACACAATGTTAAGGGTTAGGTATGCCATTAGAGTTAACCGATAATAAAAGAATAGGACGGTAGTTTGAAAACTTTGCAGAATCACGGCTGCGTGTAAGCTGCCATTATGTGTTTCGTAGTAGGTAGCTAAGTGTGGAAATTGCCCTCTGGACAATTTTCGGTCACGGCGTGGCGGCCAATCTCACTGGAGATTAGCAATTGGTGCGGGAGATATAATTGTGCACAAGTTCTCTGTTCCTTTACTTTACGACATCCATCCGAAATGACCCAAGAGAGGCGCAGGACCAACGGCTTAACGTGCATTCTGAGGCACGGGGGTCTCATACCGCCATCTTACAAACTCCAGGCTATTACAGATACTTTCTAATGAAAAAACCCAATAGCACTTTTTGCCCGACCTAGCACCCCACGCTCAGAAGTCGTGCTTGTAACCACGAGTACCGTTAAAATATTGTTACATATAATAAATATTCAGCATAATAAGACATAGGTGCAGTCGACAGCGCGCCTGGTGACCTTGTATTGGTCTAGCATACCAAGAAGTTTCACAAGAATATGAGGTTAGAGCACCTACTTATACAAAATTTAGCACCACTGACACTATGCCAAAACGAAGCTACTTGCTATCGAGTTTGTTAATATAAGTAAATAGATTTAGTTTGGATTAGTTTAGGTTCCAAATAAACAAAATCCATGACCACCTCAATAGTTATCATAAATAATTATAGCCCAACTATGTAATTTTCCCTAGAAAACAACTGTAAATTATCAGTCGTTCTCCACGCAAGTGCGGCGCAGGTTGTGAACAGCAAGGGTCACTTAATGCTTTGTTTAATTATTACTCGGCCGCTACTTCGCGTTGCATTAAAGCGATATTGAGAAGAGCCCAGCCTCGCAAACTAAAATTGGTTTTTAAATTAAATCAAATACTGAACTGAATTGCATAATAAAAATATAATTTTTAACATAAAAGCTCGTAAAATATATCAGCTAATGTCTACATATATCCTTATCCATGCATCTGTGAACATTTGAGCAGTTGGGGGGTTATTCCGGCTTCACACCGGTATCTTGATTGTAACAATTAACTTGTCCTATTCTTCTTGGGGTCTCTGCAACACGTTTACTTCTTCCATTTTCTCCTGTCAGGCGTCACGGCTTAATTTACTCCTTTCTCTTTCATATCGTTCCTCATGCAATATATCCATATTTTCTTTGTCCTCCGTCTCCTCCGACATTTATATCCGTCACTTTTTAGTAACATTTTGTAACAGTGAACTTTTTACAAAAAAGTCCAACATAAAAGCGTTAATAACCAGTCTACCATACAGAGCGAGCGACCAATAATTAATCAAACAGTTGCGAGGCACAGATTATTCAATATTTACCTACCAGCCGATGTTCGGCCACATTGCCGAATGTTCAGGAGCCGTGCGCCTGTAATGAGAATGTATTGAATTGATTGTGTGTGCGAGAGCTGATGGGTCCAGTGCACAATGGTGTATGTTTCCTTAGTTTTGTTCAATTTAATACAACCTACCTACTACATTACCTACGCGGAATTATAGGCTCGTTTAAACCTGTACGGAAAATGCGGACGCGGCTCCGGACAAATCTGAAAAAAACTTAAGGTCCTGCCAAACGAGTATTGAAAAATTGCCGGCGCAGCACACTGACCGATAATGATACTGAAGTTGTGAATGTCCGGTGTCCACAGCTGATCTGCAATCTGCCTGTATCGGTTTGAAGGATACTTTAGAGCAAACCAACTCGTATATAATCAATTTAGCTCTCTCATACACGTCCATATTTTAGTGGTTGCTATAGACTAAGAGCTTTGGAGTAAGGTATGTTGGATCAACTGTTGGCATCTCGACTTCTATGCTATGTCTACTCCGCTCTTGTAACTGCAACCACAACTGGCAAGCGCGACAACTGATTTCATTCGACTCTGTTAGGGCAAAGTGCTATTGAGTTTTTCTATTAGGAATTTTCAGTCACAGCCATGGAGTCTGGAATTGTACCGGTTGATGGCAATAGGCTCGTCCCTATTACATGGGACTTAAACATAACTAGCAAAATGTGGGTGTACTATTAGGTACTTGATAAACCTCTACCAGACCCTTCGGGAATTACAGGCGTGGTGTTATGTAAAGTTTGTTTTTACCGGATCTTATGGGTTCGATACCAATCGTTTCGGTGGGCTTCCATCAGAAGACACATATCTACCATTTTCAAAAACTCCGTTCCAGGTGACGTGATAGAAGTCCCAACTGTCTGGAATCAAGGGGATCGGACATCTTATTGTTCGGAGCAGTTACGACAATTATTATCATTAAGTCATTTTGTAATTATGACTGTCCATACGCCCAACGGGCTATGATTCACAGCATCTGATATCGGTTGATGGATTGTTTGCTGGTTTATACGTACCTACTATTTAAACACACGATAAATGTATGGTATAGAAGGTTAATGATAATCTCTCCCTTGCGAGAATCACGTGAAAAATCAAGTATTCTGATTTAGCACACGAGGTTGTCGACATGTGGTACCTGGACTCTGCAATCATTGTACCAATAGTCGTTACGGCACAATAAAGAGGCTCGACTAACACCTTAGGAGGCAACACATTGAGCGGCTGGTTCAAGAGCTTGGGCTGCGGGACTGTTCGAAAGAGATACCGCGGCCCTGGAACACAAAGGGCAAGGAAGGAACATGGATGCGTTTTAGTCAGTACAAGTCTGATACTCCCTTGTGCTCCGCCTAGAACGGGGGGGGGGGGGTCTAATAATGAGTCTAAAAAAAAATGAGCATGTCACACGTGGTAGAAGTGACACCTTCAAAAATGTTGACTTCAAGATAAACACTGCATAATACTTCCTATCTCATTCTCTCCCACGTTGAATTGAATTGATATGTCTGTCTTTTTTTACTGTCGCTTTTTCGTTTCATCGACTTTTAAATCACAACGATGCTAAAGACGTTTCACTTCAAAAAAAAAAATGGGTCAAGAGCTTGCTTCAAAAACCAGTACACCTGGACACGGCACACATAGGGAGGAGGTTCCTGTCTCTGGAGCCCTGACCTGGAACTTGCTCCTGATGCCGATGGGCTGTTATTTTTTTATTCAAAAAATGTTTGTTGCACGCCCAAATAACAGCCAACATGTAATCGAGACTAGAAATGGTGCGATCTTCCTGATCCTAGTTCAACTAAGCCAGAAGACTCAGTTGACAGCCATCAAGATCTTCCGCTGGTCAGCCAATCTGTTTTAGGTACAGACGCCAGCACATCGAGCTAGTACAATCTGTCAAATTTCTTTAATATATTTTCAACCTTATCGCTAAAAGGTTCAAGGTTGATTGGGAAAATTTGACAGTTTCGGCACTTCGGGTAGCTTGATGTGCTGGCTTTTAAAAACAGGGCCAATAAGACCTAAAGGTCTACAGCCAAAACACGATTGATGCTGGGTCTCCCAAGAGAATTGCTTCTACGATTCCTGCGGTGCCTGCATCTAGCAAATCTTGCAACTTGGTTTTCTTATAGATGGGAATAGTTCACTACAGGAACTGATGACCCGATGAATATGCCACCACAATAGATAGCCATCGACACGCTAAGAAGAAGAATGGAAATAGGCTCGCCCCTTATTACATGACACTCAAACATAACTGGTGAAATATGGGTGTACTATTAGGTACACATCTGCCTGATGCGTGATGTTATGTTCTTAATGGAAATAGTTAATGAAGTTTCTGTACTTATTTCTGTTTCATCATTTTCATTGTGAACAGACCTCCAGCTACATAATTCAAACTGTCCTGATTGAGGCGTCCTGATAGCTTTATTGTCACCCGACGTAATTATAATATTCTGATAGTACTTCATCTAGTTGTAACGCGTTTGTTTGCTACACTGGCACTGTGATTTCAATTAATTTTGTTAGTTTAACACACCAACTTGCAAATAATAAAGTTGGTTTGCGATCGCAGAGTTTCTGGAGCAGAACCTAATTTCGTTGTTTTGTACAGAATTGTGTGTAAGCATGTTGGTAAGCCATTATTTAGTTTTGTACGAAACTATTTGTGATCTTGTTGTTACTTATTACAATACTAGCTTTGACTCGCGACTTCACTCGCGTTAATTTTGAATTTGATAATCAATTCGGATTGTACTCTCTTGTTTCAATCATGATTTGAAAGTCATGTGGCGCCATCTATACATAGAACACACTTTTACATACGAAACAGTACTTTTTATCAGGATGAAAGGTGGGCCTATGTCCGTTTCTGTAGAATGCAAAATTTCAGGATGATCAGTCCATTGGTTTAAAAAAAAGGTAACAAACAAGCAAACTGACTTTTGCTTTTATAATACTAGCTTATGCCCTCGTCTTCGCCCTCGTGGAGTTCGATAATTGTCCCACGGGATCATACTACCGGGATAAAAAGTATCCTATGTGTTAATCCAGGTTACATCCGGGTGAACAACGTGGTGAAGATCGATAGTGTGTCGACCAGGGTGGCGTACCTTATACTCAGAATATCCTCAAGATATTCGCTGAAGGTCATACAGGTTTACACCCCAACCTCGGCACACCCCGACGACGAAGTCGAGACCATGTATGAGGATATCTCTAAAGCCATGAATGGTTTCAAAACTCACTTCACCGTTGTCATGGGGGACTTCAACGCGAAACTGGGTAAACCAGACGGTGATGAGCTGCAGGTAGGGCAATTTGGGTTTGGACGTCGGAATCACTGGGGTCACCAACTGGCTAGTTTTATGGAGAAGGAGGGCCTCTATATGATGAACTCTTTCTTCAGAAAGCGGGAGCACAGGAAGTGGACCTGGCAGAGCCCCGATGGTGCAACTAAAAATGAGATTGACTTTATCATGTCAACCAAGAAGCAAATGTTCAATGATGCCTCTGTGATCAATTCGGTGAAAACCGGGAGCGATCACCGCATGGTTAAGGGCACATTGAACATCAATATCAAGCTTGAAAGGTCTCGACTGATGAAGTCTATGCTCCGTCCAGCACAGATCCAGATCCAAAACCCCGAGAGCTTTCAGCTTGAATTTCAGAATCGTTTCGAGTGCCTAGGAAGCTCAGTGGACGAATACAACGACGGGTTCGTGGAAACTGTCCATACGACTGGGTCTAAGTTTTTCAAGACACGTCGTTCAGACAAGAACCAAAAACTCTCTGACCATACTCTCAAGCTTATGAAGGAGCGGCGTGAGATGATCCTGCAATCTTCAGACGAGGCGTGGAAATACCGGCAGCTCAATGGACGGATCTCTAAATCCTTGAAGAGCGATCTCCGCAACTTTAATACCGAGCGTATTAAAGACGCAATTGAGCGGAATAAAGGCTCCAAGGTTTGTGCAAGAGATCTGGCTATTGGGCAGAGCCAGCTCACGAAACTGAAGACCAACGATGGCAGGATCGTATCCGCTAAACCTGAGCTTCTGAGGGAGATCGAGAGATTCTATGGGCAGTTATACACGTCAACCAGTAAACACGTTGTGGATCTAGCAAACGACCCAAGAGCTAGACTAACCCAACACTATACCGAAGACATCCCGGACGTCAGCATGTACGAGATTAGGATGGCTCTGAAACAGCTTAAAAACAACAAGGCACCGGGTGATGACGGAATTACGGCCGAACTCCTGAAGGCGGGTGGAAAACCGGTACTTAAGGCCCTTCAGAAGCTGTTTGATTCCGTCATACTCGAGGGGAAAACGCCGCAGGCATGGTGCAGAGGTGTGGTGGTACTCTTCTTCAAAAAGGGCGACAATGCCCGGCTGAAGAACTATAGGCCCATCTCACTTCTGAGCCATGTCTACAAGTTGTTTTCAAGAGTCATCACGAATCGTCTCGCGCGCAGGTTTGACGATTTCCAGCCTCCCGAACAAGCCGGTTTCCGAAAAGGCTTTTGCACCGTAGACCACATTCATACGCTGCGGCAGGTTATACAGAAGACCGAAGAGTATAACCTGCCTCTCTGTTTAGCGTTTGTGGACTACGAGAAAGCCTTCGATTCGATCGAGACTTGGCCTGTACTGCAGTCTCTCCAACGGTGCCAAATCGACTATCGGTACATCAAGGTGTTGAAGTGTTTGTACAAATCGCCGCCATGTCAGTCAGACTTCAGGACCAGACCTCGGAACCTATCCTTCTGCAGCGAGGTGTGAGACAGGGAGATGTCATATCTCCGAAACTGTTCACCGCTGCACTGGAGGATGTCTTCAAGGTTCTGGACTGGAGAGGGCTAGGGATCAATGTCTATGGCGAGTACATCTCTCACCTTGGGTTGCCGATGATATAGTGGTTATGGCTGAGACCATGGAG
Organism: Lycophotia porphyrea; assembly: GCA_950005105.1. NCBI lineage: Eukaryota > Metazoa > Arthropoda > Insecta > Lepidoptera > Noctuidae > Lycophotia > Lycophotia porphyrea. The sequence continues at coordinate 11,110,244 of OX465391.1, read as the reverse complement.
GACCTGAGTACAATGCTCGATGACCTCAGTAGAGCTTCCGAAAGAGTGGGTCTTAAAATGAACTTGGACAAAACCAAGGTCATGTTGAATGCCCATGTAACACCCACTCCTGCCAAGATCGGAGACTCTACAATCGAAGTTGTAGACGATTGTGTCTACCTGGGACAAACGGTCCAGTTAGGTAGGTCTAACTTCGAGAAAGAGGTCAATCGTCGAATCCGACTCGGCTGGCCAGCGTTCGGGAAGTTACGTGGTATCTTCTCGTTCAACTTACCGCAGTGTCTCAAGACGAAAGTCTATGACCAGTGTGTGTTGCCAGTGATTACATACGGGACCGAAACGTGGTCGCTCACAATGGTCCTCATCAGGAGGCTTAAAGTCACCCAAAGGGCAATGGAGAGGGCTATGCTCGGAGTTTCTTTGCGTGATCGAATCAGAAATGAGGACATCCTCAAGAGAACCAAGGTTACCGACGTAGCCCGAAGAATTGCCAAACTTAAGTTGCGGTGGGCAGGGCACATTGCTCGCAGAACGGATGGCCGATGGGGCCGTAGAGTTCTGGAGTGGCGACCGCGAACCGGAAGACGTTGCGTTGGAAGGCCTCCCACTAGGTGGACCGATGCCCCCTTGGCGAAGGTCGCGGGGATCCACTGGAAGCGAGTGGCACGAGACCGGTCATTGTGGCGACACTTGGGGGAGGCCTATGTCCAGCAGTGGACGTCTTTCGGCTGAAATTATGAATCCAGGTTATAAACTATCTGTGTGCAAATCCAAAGAGTAGCAAACATTCATCCAACCATCCATTCTCACAAACTTTCACATTTATAATATTAGTAGGATTAGTTAGGATGAGTTTTAACTCGTCCACGTTCGAGTTGTTTATTGTATTTTGAACTTTATTCCCAAGCGCGGCAAGTTCTTCTTAAGTCAGTTTTCGTTTTTGCGGTGAGGCGGTGTGTCTTTACCTCTATTTTGTGGCGTATTCCTCCCTAAGACGGAGGGTCGTTTATCTTGGAGGCTGCATCTTAACCGATGTAGGTAAGTTTCTACCCGCAACACTAAATACATGCTTGCGTGGAACACTGAAACAATATACAGTATAATTATATGTACAATTTTGTAGGGGCGCTGACGCAGCATTTTGTATTCGTCGTACGCGCAGCGCCCGGCGACCCTAGCCCGCTCCCAATCCAAATTCATACTCCGTTGTAATATGTCCCGTGATTAAATAAGTATCCAATTCCAGTTCATCGCATTTTATTTTCTCTCCGCACGCACACTGCCCAAGGACATTATACAAGTTGTAAACGGACTCTTCACGAAGCCGTCAACCAAGCATCATGTACATACATCAAACTAAGTAACTTTACGCAAAAATTATTGCTGGCTTTTTTCTTGGGATGGAAACCACGTTTTACGGTAGGACTCAATGTAATGCAATCAAAACTTTGTGCTGGTGGATGGATTGAATAGTAAAGGGGTCTTGAAGGTGTCTTAAGTAAAAAAATGGCATTAAAAACAAGTATTAAAAAAAAACTTGTGAAAATGTTGGAACTTTGACCCCCAATATCTCCGTAACTAGAAGGTTCCCAGGTGTCATGTAGAGCAAAAACTTGATTGCAATGACTGGGAGAACAAGTGCCTTTCGGCTTCGTTAAGAGTCTTTTTACACCCTTTATACAAGTATACACACTGCCTAAGGACATTAAATACACGCACACACTAAACTTTTAAAACTTTTCTTACTTCAGTTTGACCTAAACTAATAGAATTTAGGAAATCTTACTTAGATAAATATGTGTCGGCACAGCGAAGATAGCATAAATTGACGCCGAGGTTCTACCCCAAAGTGTCTGGGGCACGGGCGCACCGAACCCTGAAACCGACATTAGCATATTTTATTATTTGAATAATCAAGCACGTGTTTAGAGAACAGCTTTGTAGTATCTTGTTCTACGAGCCAGCGAGGCAGGTTTGTTGTTTGAAGTTTATTAATTGTAGTGCAGTTTCTGTACTTTGTGCTTGAAGTGTAAAACTAGTAGGTTAGTTCAGGGCCGACACGATTAAGATTGCCATCGACATACTAAAAAGAAGAAGTCATAGGATACTCTTAAAAAGTTTTTCTCAAACAAATTCGATAACTTCAAAGATAAAATAACATACCTAAAGCTGTCATGACATAGACAGTAAAGAGGAAGGTCCCGGACAAGTCCCAGAACTGTCCCGGATGTACTCGAGCGCCGCGACTGACTGCCTCCATCGTCAGGTGTCTCTGCTCCTGTATCCGTTGCTCTATTGCACTTCTCCACTTCGGAGATAGAGGAGTAATCTGGAAAAAGGCATTTTCATACAATGGGGGCTATCGCACATGAATTCGCCGCTAGAGGCGTTCGTGTAGAGCAAGGTCTTCCGAAATGTCAGATGTCATAGAGTTTTCGCGCGTTGCGTGCTTCTTTATCACGTATTCTAACTAATATTCATGATTCTGGTCTAGATTGATCTATTCCTGATTAATTATGACTTGAAGATTTTAAGTAGAAACTTAAGATCTTATTTGTTAGTACTTGGAGGTAGAATGATTTTTAAAAGTTTCATGCTTGTTAATATTAGGGAGAATATTTGTAAATATGTATCCGAAGTTTACAGTTTACACTATGTTGATATATGAAATGAAATAAACTTTAAAACCATTACTAAACTGCCAAAGAAACTTCAACCTCAAGAAAAACTCACAACAAACTACTTACAATTTTATTACATTAAAGACTAATTGCAACAACACGGATATACAGAATTCGACGGATAAAGGATAAAATATATAAATCCGATCCCGGTCGGGGTATAATGGGAGCCGGTTCTGATTAATTGCCTACCCTGCCATGTTGCGGCGAACAAATTTAATTCTAGTAAGTACGACCGGTTTTCTGCACCATTAGGGGAGCTCATTGCCCTATTAGGTAAGTTAGAGCGATTTTCTATGACGCTGCGTGCGGTAAGCTACACTTTAGGCCATGATAAAGTGGACAGTTTTTATGACATTAAATTGTTTCGATTTCCGTGTTGTGGTATAGATATTTTTGAAATAGTTCATGCCGATTTACAAGAATAATTATGATTACTTCTATGTTATTTTTAGTTTCCACTCGCGGCAATATTTTTTACGTATAGTAGTGTGGTGTGTTGTTTGGATGTAGAAGCCATTTTAGTGTAAAGCTTCATCCAAATCCGTCTACATAATATTATTATTTCAGACTACTTCAGGAGTAACAAAAATACACCCACACACATTTTGAACAAACTTTTGCATTTGAAATAGATGTGTGATGTTTTAACTCGTTAAAATACTGTTACAATTCCAAAATACCATCAGACAGCTTGAAAAATAAATATTATGACCTTTTCAAAATAATACACAAACATTTTTAAAACGAATTGCATCTGGCCAAGTTTTATAAACATCGTCAATTTAACTTTCTAAAGCTTACATAAAACGGAAAAACAGGAATTTCTGGGAAAAAATTAGTGAAAATTACTTCTGGAAAAAGCTAAGGCTTTTGGCGTTGTCGGCAGTTAATACCATAATGTGTCTAGGATGAGACTTGGCTTAGCATGTCGTAAATTGTTTATTTTTCATTCTTCACTAAAATGGTTTGTTCATAGAAGCAGACAACTTTGAAGATAGAAAACCATTAGAATATTTTTTTATTTAAATAAATTGTTTACTCACTTCAAAAGAAATTCCTATTCTGTAAAGAATTCATCAGTAGTGGAATTTTTCTAGACTTTATGTCTTAGTTTAAGAACAAAAGTATGAGTTTTTTTTTCGATCTTACAAAGCAAGGATGCGCGTATATTTGGACTACGTAAGGATTATACCGACGTTCATGTCCAAAGCCATGAGTTTATTTGTGTATTGGGCAAAGCAAAATTATATTTAGGGCAAGTAAAAAATTCGTTTAATTAATTCTTATTCTTTATTGCAAAATAAATAATATAGCTTACCGATTGTTTGCTTATTCATCCGTCCCTTGTGTGTAATCGTAAATCATGATAGTAACATGCAAAATTATTCTATTAGTTTGTATACGACCTATATATTATGAGAATAGCTTAAATACGCTGATAAATAAAGCAAGGTGTTAGAGGGGCTAATTTACAAGAATATGCCGGGCGTACATTGAAGTGCCAGCATCAGTTGAGTTTACAGATCATTATGCAATTCGCGTAGTCAGCTCTCCGCCTACACTACTCGGGGTATTTTTGCAGACAACGAGTGCTATTTGTTTTCTTTTGGTTATACGAACAATGTTGACGTAGACGGATCCTCCCACTAATTATCACTCTATGAAGATAAAACCTAATTGGATTACTTACGAATTCTTTGAAAACTCAACTTTGAAATGGTTTGAAAGACTTGAAGGTCAGAAAAGCTCTTAAGTTGTGAAAGTCAGAACATAAAAATCAGGCTCTTTTTTTAGAGCCTGTAAAGGTCATAAAAATTACTTTTACGGAGCTTCAATGAAACTAAGTGTAAGTGAAGAGATTAAAGTGTAATAAATGTGGTTCTAATGTTGTATTTAAGAGCAAAGTTTTATTTGGTCGTCCATATAATACTGTTACTTTGGCTCACTATCAATTTTACTCAGTATTAATTTATTGTAATTAGAATCGAACTCTAAAATTTCAAGAGACACATCAGTATGACGATTTCCAAGAAAAAATAAATTAGCAATGCTATGATATCATATATAATATGATGCAAGCGGAACAACTAACTGAAAACAACTTTGTTTGAGAGTCTTAAAATCACCAATCTAGCCACTGGCGCGCCAGTTAAACCTTGTTTGAACTGTCAAGTGTCACTTTTATGTCATTGTCAATAATGTCAATTTGGCAGTTAAGCGTTTTTTATTGCTGGGTACCGTAGTCCTCGCTGGCCTTTGAGTGAGTCTTTTGCCGTTGAAAGAGCAGATTAATCATCTTCCTGCCCTCCTCCTTCCTTCCTCCATATCATTCCTCACACAATCCATCCATCGTTTCCTAGTTCTTTCTCTACCGGAGCATCCATCAACATTTATATGCATTACTCATGAAAGAGAAGATTGTGGAGGTGAAATGCACAAAAACTCGAATGAATCGATAAAGTGTTATTTTACGGGATGACTTTACTTAACAAGACATGCCCCGTTCGTCACTGTCCCGGTTTGTCATCACAAAACAAAAGATCGCCATTCACAACTGTTTCAAACATTTTTGTTTTTGTAGTACCGCTTCGTCATCTATTCTAAAGTATTATCAAATGACCAACTATACAATTCATTTTTACCCGACTGCCAAGGAATTCAAGGTAGTATATTAACAGTTCTAAATCTTTTACTACTTAGTTAGGCATGAAGTCGGTTCAATAGAGTTGACTGTTCATTGATAATGCCTCTTTGGTCTTCTCATCTACTGGTTGTAAGCGTGACTGCTAAGCATGTGGTCCAGGGTTTGAGGGTCGGGCAAAGTCTGAACTTGTGCCTTGTGGATGACAAATAGGCTCGCCCCCTATTACATACAACTTAAATTTGACTGGCGAAGTGTGGGTGTAGTACTAGGTACTTACCTTTGCCTAAACTTTCGCGGATTACAGGCGTGATATTATGTTTTGCTCGTGCAAGAAAAGCGAGATACACGTCATTCAGCTCGTTTCGATTGAGGCGAGGAGATCCGATACCGAACAAACTAAATGCAACAAAAATATAGTGATGCATAATAGTCTGAATACGATTCTACGTTGTTAGTATTATATAGCTGCATAGAATATCCCATATAGTGTGAGTACTATGTACTAGATAGCTATCGTTCACCTACTCTTTTCTTGACTTTAATGTGCCCTGGCGGTTAGGAGTATGCTCACTCAAAGGTATGGCCATGTTATACAGCACAAAAGTCCAGGTGGTTGCCAAGTTGTCGTAGTAATCATAATAAAAAATCAACTGTCAGTACGAAACAATAATTTGTGAATACAGAGATGCGTTGCGCACGGCTAAAGGTAGCTGGTAACGGCTGGCTTAAGGTGACGGCACGGTATAATAATTCGCGTAAATAAGCAGCTATTACTTATTCTCGTAGTGGTTTTTGACAAAAATACGTTAATTACATTTTCAAGAAAATCAGCTTCTCTGGAACTAAAATAGCATTTTTTTTGTATTTTTATAATGAAAATGCACTAGTATTGTATCTTTCCAAAATCACCATTGTATCTTTCCAAAACTGCCACATAAATTTTTTTCACCACTGTAGGTTAAAGTTATGCGAAAAGAAAATCGTTCTGTGAAAATTTAAACAAGATTACTATTTCTTGAAAACATTCTTGTTTTTGATAGAAAAAAGACTTATCAATGAGTAAAGTAACTATTCACGAATAACTTGATGTAAAAAAATACTAGAAAAGGAATCTTTCATTACGAGATGGTTAAAATATGTTTCATGGTAGAGATTTTTCGATATTTCGGAAAATTTTGTAAAACTGTAAGTCCGTAAGATTTTGTTGAACATATATTGTGTTGTTTTGGTAGGTATTGACCCAAGCTATCACCTGCAGTATGTCGTGCTATTTACAGGACAACCTGTATACATACTCGGAATCAATAAGTCGGAATCAGTAAAAAAGGCAATTCTGGGAGAATTTTTAACTCAATTTCGAAAAAAATGTCAGTTATGCTCTTTTTCCTTATGACGGCAGTACGCTAGGGAATGGGCAACTACAGTACATTCACAGTTTTTATGCCTTGTGACTGGGACTGTAGCTTCATTACATTGTTATCTTGTCGACAGGTTAAAAGTGCCTGTAACTGGCCTACTTGAAATAAATGCTTTGATTTTGATTTGATTTTGATTTTAACCGTGACCAATCCTTTGCGATAGATAGATAGTTTATTTGTTTCGTTGTTAATAACAATAAACCAGTTTGATTAATCTCCGTATTGGGGAATGATAAATGTAGTATTGTTTGATGTTATTTATTGGTTTCAGTGAAGCCTTTGTGATTTACAGTTTTCCGATTTTATCGTAGGTAAGTATATCGTATTGTTGAAACAAATTGAAATATTGATTGATATTGTATATTATGTAACTAGCTGTTGACCGCGAGTTTCGTTCGCGTGAAATTATTATTAAAAAATCCCCATTATTATATCTAACTTCCCTATTTGAATCGAATTTTGTTACCAATTTCAAGTGTTTTTTTTTTTTGCACAGGATCCTAATTATTTATCTAAAATAAAAGTACCCTAAGTTACTCCTTGTTACATCAGCTACGTGCAAGTGAAAGTCCCGTCAAAATCGGTCCAGCCATTTCAGAGATTAGCCGGAACAAACAGACAGTAAGACAGACAGACAGACAAAAATTGTAATAGTACATTATGATAAGTGCGGTAAGTTGAAAATTACAGCCGAGGCGATATTGCTAGCCCGAGCCGTGGGCGAGGGCTATAAGAAAGCAGAGGCTGTTATTATCAAAGCGCACGTATGTCATACGACGTTTTATAACATATTTGCGAGGAAATCAATAAAACTCAGACTTTCTTAAACGAAATTTTGATACGCTTGTAAGTATCAATCAGTCAATTTTTTGGGCAGATTCTTAGAGTAGCCTTTTTCGCTGCCTCTAAGACTTCAGGCGGTGTCGAATTAATAAATTCATCATTACTTGACGACATTTTTAAATAAAAACGATACAGCGAAAAGAAAAAGCGCGCGGGATAATTTTTACTTGTTCACAAATTAGTGAGCCGCGCGCAATAGCGCTTTTTTTAAGGCAAAGGCACAAAAACAGCCAGTATTACTAATATAGTAAATTAATATTTTTGTGTTTTTGTTACAGATAATAGTACATTATGATGTAAGTGCGGTAAGTTGAAAATTACAGCCGAGGCGAAATTGCTAGCCCGAGCCGTAGGCGAGGGCTACAAGAAAGCAGAGGCTGTAATTATCAAAGCGCACGTATGTCATACGACGTTTTATAACATATTTGCGAGGAAATAAATAAAACTCGGATTTTCTTAAACGAAATTTTGATACGCTTGTAAGTATCTATCGGTCGATTTTTCAGACAAGAGGCTTAGAGTAGCCTTTTTCGCTGCCTCTGAGACTTCAGGCGGTGTTGAATTAATAAATTCATCATTACTTGACGACATTTTTCAATAAAAACAATACAGCGAAAAGAAAAAGCGCGCGGAAAATTTTTTACTTGTTCACAAATTAGTGAGGCGCGCGCATTAGCGCTTTTTTTATGGCAAAGGCACAAAAACAGCCAGTATTACTAATACAGTAAATTAATGTTTTTGTGTTTTTGTTACAGATAAATGGTTGTAATCTATTGTCAAAATTAATTAAATTAAAGAATTTAATGTTTATTTATTATATTTTATCTCCCAAAGTTAATTTTATTCATAAAATGTTGACCACTTTTCTGACATAAAAACTCTTTGCTAAGATTTAAAAAAGTACCGTTCGTTTTTGACGGAGCATCTTGAAGCCGTGCGTTTTACTTTACATTACCGCACAAGTACGTAATGAGATACAATACGATATTGAAATTGGTGAAATAAGAGAGCCTTTACGAGCAAATGTGTTATAAAAAATGTTGTTTTGGTATATGTGCCGTGTATACATCCATATGCACTTAGTAAAAAGCGGTTATTTTAATATTACACACAGACACTTCAATTTTATTTATCTGTATAGATGTATAGAAGATGTATAGATGTATAAAAGATGTTTAGATGTATAAAGGGTGTAAACAGACTCTTAACGAAGCCGAAAGGCACTTCTTCTCCCCGTCATTGCGATCATTTTATTGTCCTAAACCATACCTGGGAACCTTCTAGTTACGGAGATATTGGGGGTCAAAATAACAACTTTTTCACAAGTTTTTTTTTAAATACATGTTTTTAATGTAAGATTTTACTTTAAACACCTCCAGAACCCTCTTACTATTCAATCCATCCATCAGCACAATGTTTTGAGTGCGTTAAATTGAGTCCTACTGTTAAACGTGATTTTTCAGCTCAAAAAAAAAAAGTCGTTTCTCAGCACTAATTTTTGCGTAAAGTTATTTAGTTTGATGTACTTAGTGCTTGGTTGACGGCTTCGTGAAGAGTCTGTTTACACCCTGTAGATATGTATTTATCATTTATACCGTAATTTATTAGGTACTAGTTTTTTTGTGCGGTGCCGCCCGCGTACATGTCAGCTTTATCGCACAACCCAGTTAGTATTGGGCAACAGGATTCCCCTTGGTAAGACTGGTTGTTTGACATTCGGGCCACTGACTACCGGTACCAACTGTCAATGATCCACAAATGACAGTCGGGTCCAACGGCTTAACGTGCTTTCCGAGACACGAAGGAAACCCTGTATGTAATAGGTGGTCACCCATCCACGGTCCAACCTAGACAAGCGTGGCTTAACCTAATGATCAACTCGAGCGACTGTTATTATTTAACCACGACCTCCTATTTTCCACAGGAACGTACTACAGATAAAAAAAAAATATTCTGGGTCCTATTCCAGGTAATGGACAGGCAAATGACAGACAGGACTATTTTGGCATTTCTAAAATTGGAATAAACCTATTAAAGTTTTGTAAAATATCTTTTAACAAATGTTTTTTGAAAGCTTTTAAGCAATTTTGTTTTGATGAAATATTCATAAGTAATTTAATTTCTTCCAATACAAGAAGAGCAGTAGGTAATTGACTCTGTTCCAGGCGAGACCCATAAGATACTTTCTTGGCATCGTTCAGAGACCGCCTCCAGAATGCAATTAGAAAATGTAATTATTTTCTGTCTGCTGTAAACCTTTTGTAAATTGAATCAAACATTCCTACCCCTCTTTTTACGTTCTCATCATTATTAGATTTTGTTCCTTCGGAGACGCATAAGGGAATTTCTAAGGATGTTTTTTTATTAACTATATTTTAGACAAAGCAAGCAATTACATTAAATATTGTTTACAGGCTGTTCTCCGTGTGAAATTATTATAAAAATATTACTTCCCTTTTTGAATCCGATTTTGTTAAAGTATGAAGGGTTTTAATTTTTTTGTAATGAACCCTTATTCTTTTTTTAAATAAAAGCCCCTTCAAAATCTCCAGCCGTATCCGAGATTTAAAAAAAGTTTTTTTTCATTACAAACAGACACTAGATAGATAGGTTAGGGAAAGGATCATTTTTGACCGTAAAGTCTGGAAGGATAAAAAATAATGTAAAAATGAACGAATTTACAAGGCAGATGTGAGTGGAAACGTCGTAAAAAGTCGTCTTAGGAGGACATAAACTGACCTTATTGGTGATGATCTTCAGAAAGGTCAAGTGCGTAGTACTTGCAACCGGCGTCGGCTAGTCATACACGCACGTCTAGACGTATGAACGTGAAAGAGGCATTAGAAATATACAAGCTGTAACATGCATATTAAACGTAAGTGACCTCCCGTGTGTTCCCTCGGACCATGAAATCGAAAACTTTTGCGAAACGAGATCTTAAATATCGCAAAAAATAAATGGACTTTCTACAGGGTGTAAACGGACTCTTCACGAAGCCATCAAACCAGCATTATGTACAGTCAGCGTCAGAGAAAAGGAAACCCCCAAGTCTTTAAAGAATATCGCCCGAGCGACGGCGGGCGCGTCTCGTGACTCTGGCCCCGAGCAGCTCCCTCCCCCGCCGCCGCACCCATCTCTGCCCGAGCATCCGCCGAGTCGATTCAAATATTATTTGCATGTTTTTAATAATTATATGGTATTTCCGGATTCTGGCCGAACCAAGATAACTTACAAAAAGACCTTACCCGCATCTCTAGGCGCCAGTGGATTATTTAGACCGAGCCGTATACCACTAGGCTATTGGCTCTTATTGAGCCAATAGCCTAGTGGTATAAGGCAATCTCATCGAAAATTCGAATAGCATTACTCCTTTTATCGAACAAGATTGTATCGTTCTAATCTCCTAGATATTAAGGTTTAAATTTCAACTTCCACCACTTGTGATAATATTAGCACCTTACCGTCTTGTTTTACAAAATGCAATACGTAACTCCTCAGTTAACTAAAAGATAAGGTTGAAATTAGCATAGATTTTTTGTTTGGTTGAATAGAATGTGCTCGATTCCGATTGTTGCACTACCGTAATTTTACTTCAGAAGCTTAACTGCTTTATGAACTGCAAGTTAAGGTTGAATTTAAAATACTTCTTTGCCTTATTTACTAAACTGTGATTGAGGGTATTTATAATTACTTCAAATCGGTTCGTTTTCGAGCCGATCCGCTTGTGTGTAATATCTCCGTCGTAACATTATTTAATTTATAAAGTTTTTGAACAGTTGATTCTATTAACCGATAGTATGGTTCGATTAACAAGTTTTTTGAAGGGTAAAATTGTTGTTCTCTGGGAACCGGAACAAAGCGTAAAGAAAATAGCACGAGGTAAATAATAATAAATAAATAAATAATAATATTCCTAAATAATAATTAACGAAAATCACCTAATCATCTATTAAAGAAACTAAAAAACATGAAAAAATCATCCTCATATTTGAACTCGTGACCATTGCATTGTTGAGCAGTTGTCTGAACCACTAAACCAACACGCCATTTACGTTACGCTACTAAAACTTAAAATGGTTTGATGTCATTACCAAAGGGGGTTCCTTTTCTCTGAAGCTGGCTGTACAACAAATAATCAACTTTACACAAAAATTATTGCTGGAAAACGACTTTTTTTTTTGTGTGAAACATCACGTTTTACGGTAGGACTCAATGTAACGCATTCAAAACATTGTGCTGATGGATGGATTGAATAGTACGGGGGTTGTGAAGGTGTCAAATTAAGTTGAAAAATTACATGAAAACAAAACATGTATTTTTTTTAAACTGGTGAAAAAGTTGGAATTTTGACCCCCATATCTCGCTAACTAGAAGGTTCCCAAATCTAGAACAAAAAAATGATCGCAATGAAAGGGAGAACAAATGCGTTTCGGCTTTGTTAATCTTTTTATAGGAACTGACACGATCAGCTGATCGACATGTACGGTAAAACAAAAGACTAAAATAAATGCAAGACCTCTCGGGTGGTGTTACAAACGTCATTATTTTAATTACATTCGCAGCACGATCCTTGGGGCAAACTTTAAAAGTAAACCAAAACACAATCCAAATTCAACATACAAAATCTAAATTACATGTTCTTCATGAAGTTGCTTGTCATGGTTCTCTTTTTTGTTGATCGCGTGGTGTTCTAAACTATGCACCGAATTCACCATCACCACCACCACCGGTTTTTTTTAGGTATCTGTAGATATTAAAGTTACTTAATACAGGAATAGGGAAAGCTCGGTGTTTCATCAAGTCGTAAAAACGTGTGAAGTAGAGGCGATTCGCTAATATAAAAAAAAAGTAAATTTAAAATGTGATCCAATATCTTTGAACGGAAGTGTAGTTGCCTAGTTCAAGTGCCGAGTCATTAGGTAGATGTTGTCAAGTGCAGTACTATACTCTATCGGCGTGGGTGTGGGCACGGGTTACGTCTTCACGGTCACCACACTACGCGGTTGGGTAGGCAGTAAATTACGTGTGGTGACGGGTTATACAGCATGTACCGAACAGGCACCACACCTGTCCAGTACATATACAAGGAAAGAAAAGAAAGAAAGAATAAAGTTCATTTGACGACAGTTCATTTAGCACACAAAGATACAAAATAAATAACGAATAAAAGGTAGGACAGATAATCGGGCCGATTTTTCTTCCTATTCTTAGGACCGATTTTGTGGTCGACTCAACGCCTACGTCCGTCACTTTGTCTGTGGCTATCGAGGGAGCAGCACGTCATGAACAGAGAATCTCATGAATATAGGCTACATTTCCGAACGTTCCATTTTTCACCGATAATCGGATCGGTCGGGGGGCGCCGATTTTATTTCTGACAAACTTTTTGTAGGACGTGTGCGTTGCACTATTGCTATCAGTGTGTTCTATTTTTATCCTACAAAAAATCAGTCACCGATTATCGGACGTGGGCGGGCAGCCTTAGGGTGTGATACTGAACAACTTTCTCCATGAAACTAAAATCGTAAACGCGAAAATATAATCAGTTGTGCCATACAAAACTACAATACCTACTCGATCTAAATGTATGTATACTGTATGTTTAAAGTGTTTTTTTGTGACGGTAAGGGCGAAAGAGGGTTTTTTTTCTGAATGGGAACCTTAGCTTTTTAGATCAATTTACGAACCCACTTGATTTTCGAGCTAAAATTATTCTAGTTTAGTTAGTTTTTGTCTCAATAACGACAATACTCTTGTCAAAAGTATTTGACGATACTGCAAACAAATGGATCAGAATACGTAACTGTGCATCTATTTGGAGAGTTTTCAAATTGACTGCAAACAAAATGAACTCACTAATATGCAGAACGTGGTATAGCATAAAAAAGAACATTAGTTACAACGTACAACTATTTTTAAATCTTAATTTAATAAAGTTCAACAATAAAAAACCAGTCACCAGATCAATGAAACACAAAAAAAAATGAAAAATGCAATGGATCATCGGTAATTAAAAAAAGAAACTGTTGCTCAATACATTTTGACCTTGTTGTTACATTTTGGTCTTGCAGTAGTAGGGGATTCAGAATGATGTATTGAATACGTGGTAACTGTTTTAGCTTCCGCGTCGGCGTTCTTTCCATCCTGTATATATATTATGTAATACTAGCTTATGCTAATGATAGCCGTAACATATTGGTTTAAAGCACAGTTTTGTATGTACGTACTGTGAAGGGTGGCAAACACGGAAATTCATTTCCAGTAGTTGACTTTGACAACTCGATGTACAACATGTGATATTGAGGACGTGTTGGCACGTAGTTTGCTGGTAAGTCAAGTTAAATATGCTACTAGAACAGTGTGATATAACTTTGGCCAATGTTATATTATTCCTGCTGTACAAATATATGTCCATTTTACTCCGCGTCCCAACTCATAACAACACATACGCACACACACACACGTACACGTGACACGTCACGTCACGTCGTGTTCATGTGTCACGTGTACACGTTCATATTAGATGCAGCCACGATTAGGGAGCCTAAGACGTTTAAGCTGCAGTTTTCGCTTATAGTTTCATAATAAAACGGTCTAAACTCAATTTTTATCGAAAGAAATGCAAGGAATTGTGAAATGCAAAGTACTGGTGCGAGCACTTACTTCCAGCACTGGCCCGAGCACTTGCTTTGGTCTGTTGTTTGGGGAACTTGCTTCGGATGGTGCTTTCTTTGGGTGCGACCACAGGCTCGGAACAAGGTCTACGAGGTTGGAGTGAATACTGAAAAAGTACGGCTCATTTTTTCGGATGGGAAATCATCGAATGACTTCTCCCGCTCTGGGCGGAGCGGAAGGCAGTGTCAGACTTGTATTGACTAAAACCCATCCGTGTTCCTTCCTTGCCCTTTGTGTTCCAGAGCCGTGGTATCTCTTTCGAACAGTCCCGCAGCCCTGGCAGGCATCGGCCCTTGCTGGCCCGTCCCTGTTTGCTGACATCTCTTTCAGGCGCGCGTGGAACACCAACGCGCCGTCAACACGGCAGCGTATATAGAGCCTAAGGCAGAGGTTTATCATCACTTAATTAGGGGGGGGGGGGGGGGGCTATTGCCATTACCGGACACTTATCCAGACTCCATGCAGCTGCTGCTGAGAAGGCAGAAAAACTCAATAACACTTCGACTGACCTGGGATTCAAACCTAGAATCTTATGTTCAGTAGTAGCGATTGCGACAACTAGACCAACGAGGTATGATGAACGTACTCGTACGACATGATTTTAACTTCAAAATACTTTCCCCACTAAAGTTTCCGTCCGTATTAACACATAGTGTCGTAAACTGTTGATACCGGTCACCTTTCAAGGTTGTCACAATCCCAAAAGGTGTGACATATTGATATTCAATATTGTTACCTGAATGTGATGAGGGTCAAACATTTTTGAGATAGGCTCGCCCGAGCTGATTATTATAATAAGACGCCGAATTCGTTTATAAGTGGATGGCTTCCTATTTCTAGTCGTGGAGTTTGAATCGGAAAGTTTGGGGTTTTGTCAGAAAGTGATGTATTAACAGAAGAGATAGAGAGAGAGCGAGAGAGAAGAGAGAGAGAGATGAGTGAAGTGAGTGAGTGGTTAGTGGTGTGGTGAGTGATGTGTGAGTTAGATGCATCCCAAAATGCCGTCGCCGAATTACGCAACGAACTCAGTGAGTGGCGTCAAAAGGCAACGGTATCTGGGTCACCGGCGGGTGCATCGAACGTTAACGTGCGTCGTGGAGCTGGCCTCGATGTATCGGCGGCTAGTTTCGCGTCAGCAGTTTTGTCGCCGTCGTCACCGAAGAATGCTGAGCCAGCAGTGTGCGCTCCTCGTGCGCCCCACTGCCCTGCTCCCGTCCCACCGGCTCCTTTCCTCGCCGCTGCAAGACCACCTGTTTCTGCAGCGCCTGCAAAATCTCGGCGTGTTCCTGGAGATTTCGCTAGCGTGGTCGCGGGCATAACTGCTCCCGCTGGGAAGCCCGTGCCTGAAAAGGCACCGTCTCGGGCTGATGATGGTTTTGTGACGGTGTTGAGGAGGAAGCGCCGTCAACGTACCAATAAGAACCGCTGCGGTACGGCTCCATCGGAGCCCAACGTGCCTATTTGTGCCGCCAAGCCGAACACTCCGGTGTAAATCTCCCGCCTACACTACACCACTACGGCGGAAAACATCGCAGAGTACGTGCGTCAGAAGACCAAGTACGTGGCGCGAGTGCAGCTGCTGGAGTCGCGCCGCAACGTCAACTTTAAGGCGTTCGTGGTGCGAATACCAACGTGTTATCTGCACCACGTCTTGGTAGAGGACTTTTGGCCGCAGGGAGTGGTGTTCCGTCGCTTCCACGGGCAAGTGCCACATGAACGCGCAGTGACATAGTGCGCAAGTGAAGTGTTACTAACATAGTTTTAAGATTTTATTTACTAATACAATTTGTATTATATCATATGTATGTGAGTCTGTAAGTAATATATATCTATGGGCCAAAGTAGCCTGATAATAAATGTATGTTGTTGCTGTTAATAACGACTTCCCTGTTTATTATCAGTGACGAAGGGTGCGTCATTCGAGGGCTGCCTTTTGTAAATATTCATCCTCAGTTTGCCTTGCATGGTTTATTTTCGTCATAATTGCATAAGTACATACCGAGTTTCCTCCGTGCATCGGAAAGCTCGATAGGCCGTTGGTTCCGGCTGTAATTTGTAGATTTTTGACAGTCGGTCCGAAGTCTGACAACCAATAATATCGTGTTTAATAAAAAGATTCGGTATTTTCAAAATGGCAAGCACTCAGATACTCTTGTTTACCAAAGCCCAGTATCATTGATTGGAGCCAGATCACTGAATCAGATAATAGATTTGTCTCGTTGTTTGAACTTTGTGTAATTTCATTGAATAAGGGTTACGGTCTAGTGATTTTGAACAGACAGACAGATCAGTCGGGTTTTTGATTGTTGTTTGATCTGAGGAATGATCGCTGGCGTGAAGGACGAATATTGAATATTACTTTGTGAGTAGTTGATCAAATATTTGTAACTCAATTGTATGTCCAGTTCGCTCTGAACTTTGTTCATCTTAATTAATATGCAAGATGAGTAAACAAGGAAATAAAAGTATATTATATGTACTTACTTGATTGCAGTACCCGCACCTTGTAACGATATATTTTACTTTAGGAGCTCGTGGCTAAATAATACATAATTATATGGAATGGTCGTGATGGTGTAGCTAGAGGTTAAGGCTTCGCTTCTGCAATGTTACAGGTCTTAGTATAAATCGTAAAATACGTAGAATTTTAAGCTTTCCAGAATCTGAATTTAAATGTTCTTAATTTACATTTTATTTCAATTACTTTGATAAAGTGCGTCGTTACGAACAAAAGATGGTAGTCATTGAGATTATGCGAACATTTTTTTGTATTCTTTTCACTCAGTATACCCCTTGAATAACCACATGACCCATAAAATATATACTGGTGAATTCTGAAAGGAAGATCGCTAAAAAATTTACTTAATTCAACCGTTAAACCGCAAAATTTAAAATTTAATATTTTTTTTTTGGGCTGAAAAATCACGTTTTACAGTAAGACTCAATGTAACGCACTCAAAACATTGTGCTGTTGGATGGATTGAATAGTAAGGGGGGTCGTGGAGGTGTTTAAAGTAAAAAGCCTACATTAAAAACATGTATTTAAACAAAAACCTGTGAAAAAGTTGGAACTTTGACCCCCAATATCTCCATAACTAGAAGGTTCCCAGGTATGGTCTAGTACAAAAAAATTATCGCAATGACGGAGAGAACAAGTGCCTTTCGGCTTCGTTAAGAGTCTGTTTACACCCTTTATACTACAAATAAATAAATTTGAAGTGTCTGTTTGAATCATCAAACAACGGCTTTTTACTGAATGCATTTGAAAGCATATACGGCACATATAACCCAGTGGAAATTAATATTAAAATCGCAAAGCATAATGTAGTTCTGCATTTTTTTATATGTTTTATAGATCAGTTAGGCCCTAACTGATCTATAAAACAAACAACTAACTATTAGGGCGATGTGAATTCAAATTTGCATGTGTGCAATTTCGAAAAACTTGTGCTCGCTGCGCAACACGCGAACAGCGAAATTTTGGGACTCTTTGCACTAGAACTCAAAAAATATGCATTTTTATTTTAACACATAGCATTTAGTATTTGTATTTGCAAAAATTTAAGGCCAACCGCAGCTCTATAAACTTTATAGGTAGCTATGACACTCCTAAGATGAAAAAAAACATTTTTACGCTTTTTCAACGCTACATGTAATAATCCATTTTAGTTTTACATATAACTACACAATATACCTACACGAAAAATACGCATGTATTTACCATACTTAGCTAATTCAACATGGCGGATAACTGTTCTATATCCGAATTAAGGTAACATTATATGGGGTAAACATCCGGTCTGTTATTGCGTATGGTCACATCCCAAGTACCTATTTACATAATGACGTAAGTATGTAATGCATACAATGACAATAATATAATAAAAGTTGTATAAAACTAATGTTTCCGTGTATAAAATGCTACATACAATTGCTATTTGGATTTTATACAGGATGTAAGTGTAAACACCGTTATGCTTGAAATCACTGGTTTGGTTTCATTAATAGAACGTAAAATCAATGAAAAAAACAACCGTTATTTTTGAAGAATTCTCCTATTTCCCACAAGATCGTTTCTCCCTAATGCGCGCACGCAATCAGCTGACGGCCGGGCGGCGGGCACTCGCGGTCATTTCTACACTACGCCGCACGCGCAACGAACGAGTATGAGTCATGACCTCAGTTAGTCCGCTATCGCGCTAGCGAGCACACGCACGTAACTCTTAGCGCCGCGCGCCGTACCGCTTGTGTCTCGAGCGTAAATTTAGTGTACTAAGATGTCTTACACAAACGAACAGTGGACCGAAATGGTTTGGCTTTACGCCATCGCGGGTGGTAATCTCAACGAGGCACGTAGGATGTATTCAGAATTGTTCCCTGGGCAGCCTGTGCCCAATCGTGAAACGATGTTGGCGGCATCACAAAGGCTACGTACCTACGGCCAGTTCACCGTGCCGGCCCATGTTCAGGGTCGTGGCAACCAACAATTGCCAGTTGAACTTCAAGAATTCGTCTGATCTTGAATTTCTTCGCGGAGCACCCAGAGGAGAGAGAGTACCAGGCGGCCTGTAGTTTTAGGCTGAGGCATGTGTGGCCGGAAGTGGATCTCATTTTGAACAGTTGTTAAGATTAATGTAGGTATTAGTAGTGTAGTTAGTGTAGATATTCAATGACTCGATCAGTGTAAATTAAATCGGTGATTTTTAACTGTACATAAAATTATGATGAACTTTTTAAATGCGCCAAAAATACCTACCCAATGTTATGGAATTCGTTTTCTTTGTTGTCAAATCAAATTTACATTTAGACTCGTCACGCAACACCTAAGGAAGGTATTTTTGTTCTAAGCTAGGAAAAGTATGAAGGAAAAGTTAGCATCACAGGTTATGTTTCGAGTATTGTGTAGGTAGACGGACGGCGATTACGTCACTCGGAATCCATGAATTCGGGCGCGGAGTGGGATAATTTATTTTTAATGTTTTTTTCAGTAAATTAAAGTTCTGAAAAGGATTTGTGCCCGGGCTATAGGATCGCTCTTATTACATCATCATCATCATCACCCTTTTAATGTTCCCACTGCTGGGACACAGGCCTCCTCTGTATAAGAGGGAATGGGCTATAAATCCACCACGCGGGCCCAGTGCGGATTGGTAGATGTCACATGTCTTCGAATTTTTTGGTTCTAGGACATGCCGGTTTCCTCACGATGTTTTCCTTCACCGTTTTTGAGAGCAGTGGTGATGAAATAAATTACACAAAGCTCTTATTACATGGGACTCAAACATAATAGCGACAATTTATTTAAATAAGAGACAGTTTATATTATATCCAATCTTTCAAACAAGTCATCAATTAAATGACTATGTGGGGTTATGAATCTATACTGTACACCTCTACCTAACCAGTCAGGGATTACAGGCGTGATATAATGTTCTGCACAATTATGTCTCCCATAGTTAATCATCCAACGTTTACTGATGGCGTCACTACATGAACCTCTACCTAGTGGAACTGAATTCAGCTTAGAAATACACTCTATGTTCCATAGCAAGCTGTTTCAGGCTAGCTTCAACGAACGCATGATGAAACATTGATGTTAGCACAGCATAGTTTATTTTACATTAACATGCAGCTATTTTTCTGACATACTTTGTAAAAGGTTCACAAAATCAAAAACAAAATATTTTTTTTCACTTAGGCCTACGGGGGCACTTTAATGTCGAAAAAAAAAGGTGCTCGGTTCGGGTTGGTCGTTTTTTTAAGGGGAAGAACCGGCAAGAAACTTCCATGGTCATTCTTTTCAAATCAGGTATTACAATATTATCATGTAACAGCATTAGTACTTCAGTATGGGGGATAACGTGGGCCCGACAATAAGTCGTTGCGTACTACACAAAAAATGTGAAACAAGGTAAAAGTTTATAAGATTTTTTAACATGTGTGATCTTGGTATTTATTATAATTTTATTTTAAGCTTTTATCTAACTTTTTTTGTTAGTTTGTTTGTTAGTAAGTATCGGTCAAATCTTGCAACTGAATTTCAAACCAGTTCCCCCCAACCGATTGAGATGAAATGTTGCTCACATCTATGGTTCTGGTGACAATATATTTTTATGATATACATGACATAATCTTGCAGCCAGGATCGCCCCTACACGAGAGAACTCCTCATCGGTTAATAGCATGGACACGAAACTTTTTATACGTGTTTAATGTTGATACATAAACCAATTTTTTTTCATTTAATAAAATGTTTTTTTTTTTACGTTATTTAATGTAGCTTTATACTTTCAAAATACTGAAGGAAGAACATCGTGAGAAAACCATTATATCCTAGTACCGAAAATTCGTTGCCGAGCCTTTGTCGCAGAGGGAACATTTTAGACTAATTATACCACATGTTTTTTGTCGACTGTATTCGCTGGCCCTTAATTATATTATAAAGAAAAACCTCACAACACGTGTTGTAAGTATTGTTCGTAGCACCGTAGCTCGTAGCCGCGTAAAGTTCTACCCCCGCTACGTCGTAGCGCGTAGCATTTTCCTTGTTTCATTTACCTGCAAGCTTGCTTATTAAGTTTTGTATGATGTAAGATAGTGTTAGATGCAAGAAATGAGAGGAAAGTGTTGTCGTATCTGTCTTTTCTCAAACACGAGAAAAGACAGACACGTGGTTTTTTCCATTGTTATCTCAATAACGAGTGCTAGGTATAGTTTGTACTGTATGAAGTTGGTTTAAAATGTTAATCGTAACTAATAAATAAAACAATATTCTAAATCGACTGCCCCTTGGTCGAGTACTCGCAAGCGTGACTGCTGAGTATGAGGTCCTGGATTCGATTCCGGGGTCGGGCAAAATGTTACTGGATTTTTCCATCAGAAATTTATCAGTAGCAGCCACGGAGTTTTGGATTTGTGCTTGGTGGATGGCAATAGGTTTGTCCCTGTTACATAGGCCTTAAAACATAACTGGTGAAATGTGGTTGCACTATAAGGTCGATCAAACGACGAGTAACCCTCTGCCCAGTACCAAACCCTTTGGGGATTACAGGCGTGATGTTATGTCTAAATTGCATAACTAAACTGAATAGTCAATGTAATTAAAGCCATAAAATAAAATGCAGCTAAATTATTCATTGTTTCTCAGTTTCTGCATAAAAAATACGTCGCTTATTTACACCGGAAACATGCAATCAATTTCCAATTATTTCCGCACCAAACGACACGACATTCAACATAAAAAATTTCACCCATAACAGCGCGAAATATGTGCAAAAACACGCAACACCATTTGCACATATTGTTGCATAAATAACACTTCAGAATTTTTCAGTTGAAAAGCTGAAATACGAAATTGTCGGCAAACATTTTTCATCTGGCGCTATTTAAATTGAGATTTCGGGTACTGAACAAGGGGCCGTCAACCTTCGGCAGTATTTTTATTTTAGATGTGCGGAAATTGGAATTTTCTTGTGAGGTCACCCATTGGCCTGCCGTTTCGACTGGTCTCGATTGTCACCAAATGAAAAAAAGAAATTGATTTGTTAAAGTCATTCAAATTTGAACGTGGTCGAAATGGGTCCACGTTTGCTGGTGAAAGGTCAATTGAGTGTCAATATATCGCGGTCTGTTATGATTGAAATATGTTTTAGTTTTGACTAGCTGATGCCCGCGGTTTTGCCCGCGTGGATGTCGGTTATTGCGACCAAAAGTAATCATGAAATTTTGATCCCATTCCCGCAATAAAAACTTAACAAATTGTGTACTAAAACCTTCCTCGAGAACCACTCTATCCATTGGTGAAAACAGCATACAAATCGATGCAGCAGTTTTTGAGTTTATCGCGAACAGACAGACAGACGCGGCGGAGGACTTTGTTTTATATAATAATGTAGTGAAGTGATAGTGATGTAGTGAAGTGATTGGGACAAATTGATCTCATAGAATGACAAAAAAAAAAATTGTGTTATTAAATTATAGTACATACGTCTTGCATGTAATGAATGCAGAATAGATATTATAGATCTTTGACAGTGGTCTTTTCCCAACTACGTTCGGGTCGCCTTCCAGTCTACCCGGATGAAGCTGAATACCAGTATTTTACATAGAGCGACTACCTATATGACCTCCACAACCCAGTTAGTACTAGGTAATACGATACCCCTTGATAAGACTGGTTGTCAGACTTTCCGGCTGCTGACTACCTGTAACGACTGCCAAAGATCTACGAATGACAGCCGGGACCAAGCAACTGCTTAACGTGCTTTCCGAGGTAAGGAGGAAATCCTATACGTTATGGACGGGCACCCATCTTAGACCAGCCTAGGCAAGCGTGGCTTAACCTGAAGATCGACTCGAGCGACTGTTATTACTTTGCCACGACCTCCTCCGCCGCACCTCGCCCCGTTTCCTTACCCTACCTTTTCCTGTACTAATGAGACGCAACGAATTGATTTTGTTACTTTTAGTAGACTCGAAATTTAGCTTCCTCGTTGGTCTCGTAATCGCAAGCACGACTGCTGAGCGTAAGGTCCTGGGTTCGATTCTCAGGTCGGGCAAAGTATTACTCGGGTTTTGCATCAGGAATTTCTTAGTAGCAGCCTCGGAGTCTGGATTTGTGCCCGGTTGATGGCAATAGGCTGGCTCCCTATTACATGGGACTTAGACATAACTGGCGAAATGTAAGTGTACTTAATGGGTATACCCCTGCCTAACCCTTCGGGAATTATATGCGTGATCTAAAGTGACGCACGATTTTGCGGTCTTGTGAAAGATGGATGAACATTGAAAGCCACACGACAACCACTTTAGGCAATGTCCGACCGTTTGACCCTAACTTAAAATTGGCAACAATTGTAATTGTTTTCAGCTTTAACAATTCAAATGTGAATGTGATTAATTCCAATACAAAATTAGATACCACATAACCAAAAATTACTTTACTTTAAAACCTTGAGGTTTTCTAAAGACCGAGAGTCACTTTTCATGTTTGTTTATTTTTTCTAAACTAAGATAGGTTTGTATATAAGATAGGTTGTCATCATCATTTAGAAAAAATATTCCAGGTGGATAGTGTTACAGGGTGCTGACAACAATACCACAATAAACTAAACTGCGTATACCTTTTTTTTACGGATGGGAAATCATCAAATGACTTCTCCCGCTCCGGGCAGAGCGGAAGGGAGTGTCAGACTTGTATTGACTAAAACCCATCCATATTCTTTCCTTGCCTTTTGTGTTCCAGGGCCGCGGTATCTCTTTCGAACAATCCCGCAGCCTTGGCAGGCATCGGCCCTTGCGGGCCCCTCCCTGTTTTCTGATAAATCTTTGAGGCGCGCCGTCTACACGGCAAACTGCATATACCTCATGACGTCCCCAGTGTGCATACAAAAATTCATTCGAATATGGGTAACTGTTAATTAGTGACCGACGGCTATAATAGACATAGCACTGGACGGAGAGGAAAAAGAAAGTTGAAATGGAAATAAACGAAAAAGCATTGGGTACACAGTACGAAAACATCGGTGCTAGTCTATTAATCTACATCATGCAAAATGCTAAAAATTAAAAATAATGTCCTGTGAATACTCTTGTGACCTTAATGGATATATAGGGTGACTGGTAATTAGTGACCGATACTTATACACGTGATTGTACTCATGATGACAAAAAACTTTCCCAATGAAACATTTTTTAATTGTCTTTCACTTTTATCACAATAACACAACAGGGGTATGAAATTCGCGCGCAGACGCCTGTGACCTATCAGCTGTTAGCCGCGTGACGTCGTTCTGTCTCATTACTATCGTACACACGGCGGCACATCAAGCTTTACATTTCCAGTATAACGTGGCCTTGCTTTTTATATATTTAATAAGAGATTTGCATAAACTGGTTTTGTATAGCTTGATCAGCCGTCGTGCGTATCGTGCAATAGTGGGTAGGCAGAGCACCCGCGCGGCTCGCAAGCCCTGTAAGCGGCTGTTGATAAAAGCGAATCGGTATAAAAAAATGTTTCTTTGGGAAAATTGTTTGTTATCATGATTACAATCACCTGCTTAAGTATCGGTCACTAATTACCAGCACCCTATCACCCTATATATCCATTAAGGTCACAGGAGATTATTTTTAAAATTTTTAGCACTTTATGCATGATGTAGATTAATAGACTAGCACCGATGTTTTCGTATTTTGTACCCAATTTTTCTTCGTTTATTTCTATTTCCTCTTCCTCCAGTTCTATGGCTATGATAGCCATCGCGCGTATTGTAAAGCGGGATATAAATGTGCGCTACACTTCACGATCGGATTTAATCGATCTTAACTGATCTCACAGCGGCATCACCTAGCCGTAGCCGAGTCGGCTGCTGATCCGCTTGCTTATGTTAAGTTGACGCCTGTTTGACGGCGAGGCGAAAGGCGATACGGTGCCGATCCCTTTCCGAATTGATAAGTGTACTGTGACCTTAACGACTCCCGCGTCGGTATTAACACTAAACACATGTTGCCAAGTCGCTACTCGAGAAACCTTTGCCTAATACGTTCCCTAAATTTCATTTCCAGATGCGAATTAGTGCAAATTATACCTTACTAGCTGCTGCCCGCGACGTCGTCTGCGTGAAGGCTCTACAACACCAAAAATACCTAAGATGCCAGTGTCGCTGGCACACATAGCATTATAAGTAAACACTTTTAAATAAAATAGCATTAAAATATAAGTATTTTTTGCAAGCGAAGCAAGTGGGAATCCTGCTGATTTCAGTCATAAGATGTGACTGAAGGAAATAGAGAAAATAATGCAGGAATACATTCCAGGACACAAAAGAATAAAAATACGTACAAAGGTATCATACCTTACAACACTTCCCTATAAACTACGTTGGTAGTTATGCTGCCAAGAGCCAGAATGAAAAGAGAGTCAGGGCTGGTGACGCGGGAGCAAGCGACGTACAGTTACCCGTGTGAGAAGCAACTCGTCCTGAGGTCGACACCCGCTGCCCTCAGTGTCTGCCCCTGCGACTTATTGATGGTCATCGCGAAGCAAACACTCACGGGGAACTGTACGCGCTTGAACTGGAACGGGAAGTTATGAGGTATGAGGGGAATGCGTGGTATAAATACTGCCGCGCCGACGCCACAACCCGTAAGAATTTGCGCCTCAATGGTATGTCTGTGGAGCGACTTTGTGGAATGACTTTAAGGCGGGTCCCGTTACACAACTTCGGAGGAGATAGGTTCCGAAGAAGCATAATCGGGACACCGACCTTCAGCTTGATGGTATGCGGTGGAAGTCCACTTGCTGACAGGGAGTTCAGAAATTCCACGGGAAAATGTGTGACGTCATTTTGCTCGACAACAGTGTTTATCGAGGTGAAGACCACTTCATTCATCCCCTCAATTTCCGAGAGAATGGATTCGTTACTACTAACTAACCTCGCCAACATGGTCAAATTTAAATTATTAATTTCCAAAAAGTGTTAACATGTAACTTGATTTGATTTTTATGAAATCTCATAGATGGCGCTGCTTCAAAATTGTCTTTATA
Source organism: Lycophotia porphyrea (assembly GCA_950005105.1). Taxonomy (NCBI): domain Eukaryota; kingdom Metazoa; phylum Arthropoda; class Insecta; order Lepidoptera; family Noctuidae; genus Lycophotia; species Lycophotia porphyrea. The sequence goes on along the minus strand of OX465391.1, from coordinate 11,084,435 downwards.
CTGCTAACATCCATTAAACTATGTTTCTCTGCCCAAGTTACTTAAATGGCGTAGTTTTTATAGTATAAAGCTAGATAATAGCATGGCTTACTCAAAAACAACATTTTTTAGGTATTTTTTTTAAATATGCGTCGTCAGATTACATGCTGTCACAGAATGCGTAAGAAAAATAAAGATTCACAGCTCCTCCCCCGTAGGTGATAGCGTGATAATATGTAGCCTATATGTTGACCCGACCTCTGAGTAATATTCATGCAATTTGAAGTAAATCCATGCAGTACTTTTTGAGTTGAGCCCGGACTGACAAACAGACAAAAATTCTAAAAACTATATTTTTGGCTTCGATATCAATTATAGATCACGCCCCAAGTATTCTTTTAAAAAAATATTAAATGTACAGTTTTGACTTTCCTACGATTTTATTATATGTATAGATTAGTTAGTCAACCAATATTTATAAATGGTATTCTATTTCGTTAACAGTTTTATATTATTCAGTTTGTTGAATTAGTCGAAGTTAGGATTTGTTTACTGACTAGTAATAAATATTAAAATAAAAAATTTAATTTACTGTCGTCACCAACTTTTATATTAACTTAGACATACTAAAAATAAATTTCAATGTTCCGTCAAGTCATAAAACCGTACGAATCAGGGGCGGGTCGCTAGTTTCATTATAAAACCACGAGAATCTCAAAGCCAACCCACCCGTCGTGCCATGGCAACCATTTCCATTCGCCAAGCGGCGGCGGGGCGGCTGAATTCTTAACATGAAATCAAAGGGTGAATCCCTTAAGGAATTCTCAAAGAATTCGAGACACGCGACGCTGGCAACCCTGTCCTACCATTGTCATGAAACACATAATAATATTACCAAAGAGATTTTAGCTCAAAAAGTTTTAACTCACACATGAATACGGATACGGACATGTTTTTAAAATTTTTGAATGTCGAGTTCAACTTAATTTAAGAGCGCTGAGATAAATTTTATTTTAGAGCGGGGCGGGTAAACTAAATACGTGCTTTTAAATGTTTTTGTGTAATATTCGGTTTGAATTTTTTATCGGAAACTTGTCAAACGGCAACAGTAAAATAAATAAAGAGTTTATGTTATGTTTGTCCGGTAAAGTGGAAGTATTAACTTAAAACAACGTATTGCTAGTCGTTGGTAAAGAGAAAAGCTCCTAAAGAGAATTTGATGAAAGTGTACACATTAATGTGTACCAACACTAAATTTTTATCAAATTCTCTTCTGTACTTTATAAATTCAGATATACAGTTTTTATTCGCCTGAAATAGCCGGTCTAATTTACTAAAGTTTTATGATTCCGTGTTGTTTTATTTGATTCGAGGAAATAATAATTAGCGTTAATTAATTAATTAATTCATAGATTTATTAAAAAATGAGTCAACGAGAAATGAAATAAACAAGGTTCGTAGAAATTGTGATATAAGACATAGTTATGCTTTTTTTGAGGTTGTGTGATTGTTCTGTGTACCAGAGAATAGGCAGCAGCGTACTGTTTTTTTAACAACCGTTCTTCGATCGCCAACCCGCCTGCCAAGCGTGGCGATTATGGCACACCCTCCCTTTGGGGGAGGCCTATGTGGCAGCAGTGAGTCTTTCGGCTGAAATAATGTGTGAGTGTTCTATTTAACGCTGGAAAACCGGCCACACACACATAAAGGGTTACGCACCATCGTAATAAGGGAGCCCTTTTTTATTATTTGTTGTTATAGCGGCAACAGAAATACACATTCTGTGAAAATTTCAATTGTCTCTGTATTACGGATCATGAGATACAGCACGCTGACAGACAAACGGACGGACGGACAGCGGAGGTTTAGTAATAGGGTCCCATTGGTTATTCTTCGGGTACGGAACCCTAAAAAGTATTGAAACAATACCTACTCAAACATTATGAAAACGTGATTTTTCACCCCAAAAATAAAAGTCGTTTCCCAGCAATGACTTTGCGTAAAGTTACTTGGTTTGATGAACAGACGCCAGCAGGTCAACCTACCCGAAACTGTCAGATTTTCCCAACCAACCTTGAACCTAATTAAAGAAATTTGACAGATTGTATTAGCTTGATGTGCTGGCGTCTGCACATAATGCTTGGTTGACGGTTTTGTGAAGAGTGTTTATTCTCATATGCATTCAATAAAAAGCTGTTATTTTGATATTACAAACAGACACTTCATTGTTATTTATTTGTACAAATAAATAAAAGTGTCTGTGTGTCTGAGTATCCATGTAGAAATCAATTCTATAATAAATTTCTGATAGATACATCATCTGGCTAGCTTTATCCCAAATATGTTGAGGTCGGCTTTCAGTCTGACCGGATGCAGCTGAATACCAGTATTTATATGGATCGACTGCCTATCTGACCTCTACAACCCAGTTAGTAATACGATACCCTTTTTTAAGACTGATTGTCAGCCTTTCAGGCCACTGATTACCTGTAACGACTGACAAAGATAATGACAGCCGGGACCAACGGAGGCACGGAGGAAACTCGGTATGTAATGGGTGGTCACTCATCCATGAACTCCTAGGTAAGCGCGGATAAACTTACAAATCGACTGAAGGGGTATTTATTGGAGAAATCATAATTTTTTTCACCGAGTTTCTAGTTTTGATTTAAATTTGAATTCGATTTAGTTCAGTAGAACTAGTGGGAATGATCCAAATATAGTGATATCAACATCATGAAACTTCTCCATTGCGTAGGTATCTATCAACCACAATCGGAGAAGGTGATAATAGAACTTTGTCTCAACCTTGAACATGGCAGACACGCAGTGATAACAGACTTGTAGGCGTTGTGGAATATAGATATTGTAATTTAACACTTTAAGTGCTAGTTAGGAACCTAGGCTCTAAATCATATTTAATTGGCGTCCCTGAGCTATGATTATGTCTAAGTTATTCTTGTTTTCTGAACGATAAACCCTATTATTATCACTGGATAGAATTTAACCTATTGTGTGTATCGTGTAATAGAGAGTGGAACCACGCGAAATTAATATTTAAGTATGCTGCCGGCATAAGGAAAAAGGGCGCAACTAACATTTTTTTTCGAAATTGAGTTAAAAATTCTAGCAGAATTGCCTTTTTTTTCTGATTCCGAATATGTATATAACTCAATTTCGAAAAAAAAATGTTAGTTGCGCCCTTTTTCCTTATGACGGCAGTATGAGTGTATGTATAGAGAGTTAGAGACTCATCGACCCCAAAGTTTCCATTACTACGGTTTTGTGGGGCTTAGTTATAAGTCATTTACTTATCATTATATGAACACAAATAAATATAATAAAAATCTAATCGAGAATATAGTGTTTATAATTCATTGAGTATGAATGTCGATGGCTATAAAAGTAGAAGAAAACTAAAGAAACGATGGAAGGATTGTGTGAGGATAATATGGCTAGAAGAGAAGTGTCAGACGAGATGACGAGTAATAGAGAAGTGTAGAAGAAGAAGTGTCTCCTTCTTTTCTCCTTGCAGTCCTTTTACCACCGGACTAGCAGACGTACTGCGGCGTACCATCCACACTTGGTTGATATCCCGACTAACTTTTGATGTGGTATCACGTACTCAGCGCTTCTCCTCCACGTTTATTATGCGCACAGCCAAAGTGTGGAACTCTCTGCTGTGTGTGTTCCCACATTCAACCCGTCTGCTTTCAAAGCAAGAGTGAACAGGCATCTTCTGGGCGCGCTCGTTCCATCATAAACCTTATCCATCGCTTTCCATCAGGCTGGATCGAGGTCAAGAGTAGGCCCGCCCATTGGGATAACGGGCAAGAGAATGATAATCATGAATTTCACCAAAATATTACTAATTTCAATGGCAACCAGATTTGCGCTTGTTAATCTGATATTTGAAGTAATTAGAAATCGAACTTAAAAGAAAATCACCAACATACATTTTTCATCAATCGAATCATGCCGAGTCCGATCGCTTGTTTAATGACCCTGTATATAATTTCTAGGCGTATGTAAATATATTTTACATGATCAAGGTTTGGATCCCTAACCCATGAAATAACACGACAACTTTCAACGTAGGCGACATGATAAATCGTCTATAGAGGTTTTTTTTGCAACCACCCTCATAGTGCATCTGAGTGAAAAGCGACACGTGTCACGTCAAACTGCCTTCCAATACATTAGGTAGTACGGCAGTAATCTTGATGCTGTTTCTACTCAAAAGCATTGCAATTTATCACAGACCCCACTCATGTATGTTATGTGCAAGAATTCACACAATTTCGGTAGCGTGGTACCGGTTAAGAAGGGGTGTGTAATGCGTTTGAGATTAGGTTACGTTATTATATATGGTGGTTCTTAGTGCCCCATATTTTCATCTCTAGGAACATAACATAACATCACGCCTGTAATCCTGGAAGGGTAAGGCGGAGGTGTACCTAATAGTACACCCACATTTCGCCAGTTATGTTTAAGTCCCGTTGATGGCAATAGGCTCGCCCATAGCCATAGGGAGCAAAAAAGGGACAAAAATCCTGATGGAAAAAATCCAATGTCATTTTGCCCGACCTGGGATTGAAACCTAGGACATCATGCTCAGCAGTCACGCTTGCGGCCACTAGAAAACAAGGCAGTCTAGGCAACTAAAAGCTAACTAATCTAGGAAATATTGGCATGTAGTTGTGCTGCAACGAGCTAGATTGGAACATATACTGTGGTGAACAGTCAGACAACAGATAATTGAGCTTAAGTACTTGTGTCCTATGGACATTTTTTGAAAACATTTTTATAATATTGAAATGTAGTGCAATGAAACATAACATAACACTTTATACTTTGAAGGCAAAATTCAGTTCCTAGCGCGTCAAACGGAAGGTTGAATAAAAAACACGAGCAGTTAACACTATGAAATACTTATATTAATTCACGTATTATCACAACAGACCGCAGCCACAGACTGGAAGATATGCCGCAGTGTGGCTGTCATCGCGGTACGCGTGAACCTGACAACATCGCCACACCGCACCACCGCGTCGCTTATATTGTGGTGATGATTCAACTACTGTTAATACTGATGACATTTTCATATACCAGAGCTGACACGGAGGAGAAGCTCTTGGCTGAAACTAAAAAAAAAATAACTCGGGTCGATCTTCAGGTTAAACCACTCTTGCCTAGGTTGGACCGTGGATGGGTGACCCTGACCTCCCATTATGAACCCAGTTTCCCAAATTCCGAATGCAAAATAATTACCTGCGTATGTAATTAATTGCATACCTTAAGTGGATGTCACGGCGTACATTAACACGATTTCATTGACACTTTTATGGGACCTTACAGTTATTGATTTGCCAGAAAATGCCTGTAGTTTCTGTTGGTTAAGTTAGCTATGAAGAATCTATCCCTAACACGGTGTTACTTTGCAAACCAGGTAACCGGTCCTAAAACTGGCTCAAATTCAACCTGCACAGGATTAAAGCTTGCTCATCCCAATAAACAACAGTAAACGATGGGGGCTAGCCCCGCGGGGTGCGAATATAAACACAATAAATTAATTTACAAGGGTTTATTAGAGCAGATTCCATTAGCACTGGGTGCAAAGGTGAATCGTACCGACATACTTAACCGACAGTTGATGTGGTGAAAGGGAGGTTCAGATTACAAATTATAATAGTAAGGTTGGCACTGTTGGCAGTTGTTTGACAAGGAGTTATGAATATGAGGATTGCACAACTCTGGCCGTACATTATGTCCGTAAAGATGTAGGGAAACCAATATACATCATTATAATAAACTTTTTGCAAAAAAAAAACGACTTTAAAAAACACTAAAAAGTCTAAAATAACTTTGTACACAGATTCTTATATAAAACAAAGTCCTCTGCCGCGTCTGTCTGTCTGTTCGCGATAAACTTAAAAACTGCTACACCGATTTTCATTCTGTTGTCATCAATGGGTAGTGTGGTTCTCGAGGAAAATTTTGTCAAGTTTTTGTATTCCTTTGCTAAAATATAATGATATTCGATATACGGCAATGGCTGAGCGATTTCGATTCCCGCACGGAACAAATATTTGTATGATCTATAAGTAGTTGTTCCGGGTCTGGATATTTGTGTATGTGTGAGTTTAGATCTTTGTAAACGCATCCACGTTACAGGAAAAAATCCAAGTGTGGGGCAACGTAAAAAAAAAATATATTGTGAATTAATGTAAATAGTATTAAAAATTGTATGTTAATTATCTTTGTTTTATTTGGCTTATCTATCTCTGAGATTTTTAATATTATTTATTTGTAATATTGTTGGCCACACGGGATTGTATAATAAATCCTGGGAAATCCCTAATTCCGACCTTTGGATATGAGGAACGTATGACGTAATGTGTATAAAAAAATGGTGCGGTATGTCGTTTTGGGAAAAAACGATTCCTGCTGGAGTAACGTTGTTCCATTCTTTACATTATTGATTCATTACCTTCGCAAATAAAACAGAACGGTGTTTAAGTCTATGCCATTGGTTGTGTTACCTCTTTGATCGTTCGAGACAAAATAAAGCGAGAAGAAAAATTTAGTTTCCGTTACATTGTAGCTACAGAAGCAAAGGAAAACGATCAAAGGAATATCCTGGAATATCGCGGAATCTGAATATATTTGTAATCTGAGAAATTACGCGTGGATGGTCTGCAGTGAAATGGAATACTTTCTGAATACTCACGCCATTTTCTTTTTGTAGTATTATGTTTTCTCTTAATAAATATATTTCGATGGAATTTGAAGCCTCCTCTTACTGAATACATAATTATGATATTCATGTATATCATTTTCATGTTAAATGCAAAGTGAATAATCCCATTTGCCGCCTTCACAAATATGTGGCTAACCAGGGCTCTTTGTTAGAGATGTCTAATAATGTGCTTCTAAGTGTCAACATATTCCGACATAAAAAAAAAATGTCACGCTAACACATTTCAGGAGTTGGAAAACCAGTGAGTGCTTCTCTTTCTTATTTTGGTCAAATCTTACACCTGAATTTAAAACCAGTTCCCCCAACCGATTGGGCTGAAATTTTGTGCACACCTTTCCTCTGGTGACAACACATGTTCAATGTTTATAGATAAACCTGTTTTTCTTCTTTCAATTTAATAAAAGCTTGTTTGTAGGGTTCCGTATCCAAAGGGTAAAAACGGGACCCTATTACTAAGACTTCGCTGTCTGTCCGTCCGTCTGTCTGTCACCAGGCTGTATCTCATGGGCCGTGATAGCTAGACAGTTGTAATTTTCACAGATGATGTATTTCTGTTGCCGCTATAACAACAAATAATAAAAAATATTTAAAGGGGAATCCCATACAAGAAACGTGTTTTTATTTTTTCGGTTTATGGTACGGAACCCTTCGTGCGCGAGTCCGACTCGCACTTGGCCTGTTTTTTGTTTTTTAAAGTTTCATTTATAATGGCGTGCTGAAGAAAGAGTTGTTCTTAGCACTGCCTCGTTGGCCTACTAGTGTTTTGTTATCCCATAGATCCTTATCTATACTACCATTATCATCGAATCTCTTGCCCTTGTCCTAATTTATTTGGGGTTGCCGCACAATGTTTTCTTCTTCCATATTTCTCTATTATTTGTCATTTCACCAGCTACCTCCATTCTAGCCATATCATCCTCATCTACTCTATATTATTTTAATTATCCCAGAGTCTGCCAAAGTACTATTAAATTATACCACTAGGATTTTTTTAATAGCAGTCCGGAGTTTACGTTTGTGCGCGGTCGATGACATAGATTCACTCCCTATAACATGGGACATATACGTAACTAGCGAAATGTGTGTGTATGTACCATGTAAACATAACATAACATCACGCCTGTAATACTCGTAGGGTTAGACAGAGGTGTACCTAATAGTACATCCACATTTCGCCAGTTATGTTTAAGTCCCATGTAATAGGGGCGAGCCTAGTGCCATCAACTGGGCACAAATCTGGACTCTGTGGCTGCTACTGAGAAATTCCTATTGGAAAAACTCAATAGCACTTTGCCCGACCTGGGAATCGAACCCAGGACCTCATGCTCAGCAGTCGCGCTTGCGACCACTCGACCAACGAGGCAGTGTACCATCTAAGGTTTTGATAAAAAGCAGTGTAATTATAGTAACCTCATTGGAAACTACATTTTCGAGCCGTTTGGGGTTGAAACTCTAAACTCTAGGACCGTGGGGTCTGACTGCTTACAGCCTTTTCAAGGAAATATCGAAACGCTTAGTTGACACTTCCCGTGACCCAAGGGCTGGCTTTTACCTTGGCCAAAGGCTGAGCGTTGCTATACAACGCGGCAACGCCGCCAGTCTCTTGGGTACATTACCAGTTGACAGCGTTGAGGAGGAGTTTTTGACGCCTTTTTTAAGTTAATTGTTAAGTTAATTAATTTAGGTTATTTTGATTATCAATTGAATTAAAATATTTTTTATAAATTAAAAAACTTTTGATTACAAGCGTAATGTTATGTGAAAAGAAAGTTGGATGCAGAAAGCAACTGATAATCATCATCATCATCATTTCAACCGAAAGTCGTCCACTGCTAGACATAGGCCTCCCCCAAAAGGGGGTTTTTCCATAGTCGCCACGCTTGACAAGCGAGTTGGAAATTGCAGTACGGTTGTTATAAAGGCACAGAGACTGCTGCTGCCCATTATCTGGTAAGTCCCTTAGTCGCTACGCAACAGAGAATAGTTTATTGTAAATGCTTTGTTCCATAACACAGTACATTTTTGGTTCACTATTGTCCCGTTTCGAGAGAGAATACCAATCCTAGAATGGACAGTTCAACTATCCGGAGTGGTTTTGTCAGTCATTCCATAAATTCAGCTTGTTTTAGTAGCTTACGAATCTAAGCTGCCGAACCTAATACCGACTGGCGGTTCTGCGGAACTGCGGAACTATTCCAGAGGTCACTGACCGATGGACGGTATTAGGAATTCCGGATTCCGGTATCGTTGTTTACGAAGATTCTGATTTGAATATTTTGCTGGAGGTATGTCGGCTCGTTGCAAAACTTGGGCTTACCAAACTTCTAATTGCTTTAAACTTTTAATTTTTTTTTTATCGATTTGGTTTTTGTGATATAATTTTACTCTTAAATATTTGAATATTTTTACCAATAACAGTGTTGTTTTATTAAATTGTAAACGGTATTATATCTTTTTTTTTTTGGATGGGAAATCATCAAATTACTTCTCCCGCTCCGGGCAGAGCGGAAGGGAGTGTCAGACATGTACTGACTAAAACCCATCCATGTCTTCTCTTTCCTTGCTCTTTGTGGTACAGGGCCGCGGTATCTCTTTCGAACTGTCCCGCAGCCCTGGCAGGCATCGGCCCCTCCCTGTTTGCTGACATCTCTTTGAGGCGCGCGTGAAACACGAACGCGCCGTCTACACGGCCTGTCATCAAAAGACGGACGGACGGCGAGCTAGCCCATTACTCACCGTCCACAGGTCCGCGTCTACGGTGGCCGGAAGCCACCACGTGACCCCCGACGCCCGGGGTGTCTCCCGCGGCGGGTGGGACGAGAGGTTCTCTTCCTCACGTTATTATATCTTTGTGTACTTAATTCCGAAGTAAGATTTTTACTAAAGGATGACCGAAACTACAGCAAAGTTTTTTAAACTTGCTTCCGAGCGTGATTTTGCTCGCGTGAAGATTCTTGTTATAACATAACACAACACAACACCATAACACAACACAGCATAACACTTTTCAATAATTTTCTATCAGTGAAAGCGTTTTTGAAATCGGATAATTAAGTAGTTTCGGAGATTACCCTGTAAAATAATAATTTGAATGTGGTTCAAACATTCATCCCTGCGGATTTAAACAATTCATTCCGCATTCCAGGTAAAATCCCAAGAGCCTCTTCCGAGATTCCCCCAACTTTACTATTCAGACACCTAACACAAACAAGTGGGAATCCGATTTCTGTTTCCTGAATTCCCGCTTTGCCTACAAACAAACATTCTTACTAATAAAACTATAGAGTCGACACGTGTTATCTATGTGCTGTTAGGAGCACGAAATGTCTTAAAATTTTACACCGATGTCATAGAGTAGATAGCTGCAGAAGCTCCACACAACGAGTGATGGCGCACGCACACATAGCCACCCGTCTACGTATAGTGAGTGCAAGCCCGCTACAATATTTGCAACTATTGCAACTCCTGAAAGCCAGAATCAACAGTTGCCAAGGCATTGCAGCTCAATGAGTCCCGAAGAAATGATTCAACTATCGTATTATTTCGTAGTGGAATCCAATACGGATTCCACTACGAAATAATCAGAACAGAACAGCGGAGGTGTAAGAAAAAACATAGTTTCGATTTCCTCCATGAAATTGACGGTACAGATTTATCGGTATATATACATTTTTTTTATCAAGTTTTTTTTTTTTTTTTTTTAATTAACTAAATTATTGTATTAACTATATACATTGATAATTAAAAACTATTAAACTAAAATAGATAAACTAACAACAAACTATAAAAGGGCATCGAAAAACTCCTCCTCAACGCTGTCAGATGGTAATGTGCCCAAGAGACTGGCGGCGTTGCCACGTTGTATGGCAACACTTAGCCTCTGGCCAAAGTAAAAGCCAGCCCTTGGGTCACGGGAAGCGTCAACTAGGCGTTTCGAAATTTCTTTAAATAGGCTATGAGCACTCGGACCCCACGGCCCTAGAGTTTCAACCCCAAACGGCTCGAAAATATAGTTACCACACAGGTTTCTATATTTACGCCGCTTGAGGTTCTCTGCAGCCGCAGCGGCAGCACCAGCACAGCACGATGAGCTTGGAAGATGGGATGGCGCAAGAGTATCGACGCATGTTGCGTCCCACACTAAAGGCCTACCCATCTTCCAAGGAAACAAAGACATGCCGTCCGGTCTCTTGCCATCGTCGCGTGCCAAGCCGTTGGGTTCTAAAACAGCTGGGACGCCGACGGTGACAAGAGCTCGTCGGATAATGTCGTTTATATTTGCGTGCCGTGCAAAACGGCCCGCACTTCGGCTGCATGACAGGCCGTGGTGACCGAGGTTGTTGACAGCTTCACCGCAGTGACAGCGATGAGGAGAACAGCAAGCGGCACCAAGGCGTAAAGAAACAGCGAGGCGGAAGGTTGTGTCGTCGAACAATGTGCCTATGCTCGACGACGGTAGTGCGTGAAGCCAAAGACCCGACTCCCACTCACCCACAGCCCGCAGGCGCGCACGCTCAGCAGTAGTAGCAGATGTGTTCAGCAGATTGCTCTGAACTACTCTGCAGAGCGGCTCGTCCCACCGTCTCTGGGAAAATGGATGGTCGGGTTCTTCAGTATTCGGGCAAGCGAGTTTCCAAGCATCGATAGCCTCGGGCATGCACGGCACATCAAAATCAATCAGTGTGGAAGACAGGATATTCCTGATTAATTTCTTAGTGCCGTGGACCGAGGATATAAAAGCCGGTAAACTAATACTGGAAATTTTGCGGACGCCGAGTCCTCCCATGCGAATAGGAAGAGTAGCTTGTGCCCAAGCTCGGTCGTCCAAAGCCACATTTAAAATTGACGTTAGAGTATGTCTGATAATTTCATCCATTTTGTCCAAGTTTTAATTTAATTTTTAATCTTTTGTTTATCTTTCATCGTGCCTGAAATAAATGAATTTTATTTTTAATTAGATAGAATAAATTTACTTTAAATACGAATGTTTTGAGTGTACTGCATTGAGCGCTACCGAAAACAAAGATTTTTCACACCAAAAAGTTCCCTGCAGTAACTTTTGCGCAATGTTACTTAGTTTGATGTTTGATTGAGATGGTCTGTTTACTTTGTTGCGCATCAAAATGAACATCTTTCTCCAAGATCAACATCATGTCTCAGACATTTGAAGTAGGTATTGTGAAACATACTGTATAAGAAGCTAGCCTTCTGTGCATATCTATTCTACTCTGTGCTATATTTGGAAGAGAGCCAGGTTTGACTACATGCAAAGCGGCGAATTATAGGTGTTATTGCACGACGTAGATAAGCACCCTGGAGAGTCTATGGATTTTCTGTGCTCAGTATGTTTTAAGCTTTAGCGTTTTTTGGGAATATTGTACATTTTTATGGGGTATTCGGAAATGCATTTTTTTATTTATATTTTTGAGGCATTCTTACTGTTAATGTTTTTATTATGTTACGTATACAAAGATACAATAGTTTTACCTTTAGCAAAGAATATTCTTTGTTTCAAATCTCATTTTATGTGTACTGTTTTTTTCTTTCTGCCAGAAAACGAGACAAGAAACCAAATAAAAAGTAACATGTTTTTAACTCCAGAAAACACCTTATTTTTTATAGTTCCTGGATCCCCATTCAGGAACTCAAAAATAAGGTGTTTTCTCTTCCTATTTAATATTTCTCAATATTTGTTACGTTTAGTAGCAATCACAAAATAAACAATCTCCCTTGCTGTGATCACAGAAGGATTATATGCCAGTAATATTGTCGTCTCAGACGCATCATTATGGGGTAATCCCATGGGTGATGCTGAGTTAATCCTTTTTTTTTTTACGGATGGGAAATCTTCAAATGACTTCTCCCGCTCTGGGCAGAGCGGAAGGGAGTGTCAGACTTGTACTGACTAAAACCCATCCATGTTCCTTCCTTGCCCTTTGTGTTCCAGAGCCGCGGTATCTCCTTCGAACGGCCCGCAGCCCATGCTGAGTTAATCCTTAAAGTCATCTCCCACGCATTAATAACACTAACCTATGTATAGCTGAGTATAGCTGAGTATATACTGAGCCCTTTGGCAATCGAGAGACGTCTCATCAAATAATTTGTAGCTAAATGGAAACAGATTATCCTACAAATAGACGAGAATGGTGAAATAATAGTCGACTATGATTCCCATATATTGCAGGAACTTCCTCTTGCTGCGTTAAACACGATAAATGGCCGATGAAATTGTATCAGACGCTATTTCAATTGCAATGTTCAATTGATATAGCGTTTGGTACAATTACGCTATTTCTATTCTATTTTGATAGCTCAATTACATGCTTTATTTACGTGGTCGAGCAGACGAATTTCATTGTTTATTATTATTGTGAATGTGGATGGGTATCAGAGTAGCAGAAGACCACGATGTGTGGACTGTGTGAAGGATGATATGGCAAGAAAGGAGATGTACGATGAGATGACGAGTAATAGAGAAGTATGGAAGAAGAAGCCGACCCCAAATATAAAAGGTCAGGATAAAAGGTCAGGCGAATGAAAAATAATGATGAAGCAATATAATAATTAGGAAACCATTCGGATTGGTAAAAGGTGTATTTGCTGGGAGCATTTAGTTAGACTAACTCTACCTAGAACAAGACAGAAAGTGACGAGAACGGAAAATTGTGCAAAAATATTTAAGAGTCAGTTATCGTTATAAGCAGGTAATGTTTTCGTAAACATATATACACAGTATACTTTCACAACTCGGCCTGTAAGCAATGTAGTCACAACACACCACATTAACTTTCTTGATTCAATTTACTTCAACATTAGACGACGTAAAGTAAATATGGCGTCCACATATCCGTAAATACAGCATACATGTAATAAGCAGAGTACATTTATATTTTGGTTCAAGGATTACGTTTTAGGGTCCCAGTAAATTATCTTCGTTCACAGAATATGGAAGCAATTTATGAAATAAGACGTACTGCCTACAAACCGGGATGTGTGTGGCCCTGGAGGTGGCAGATGAGGTATTTAGTACCAAGTACCTACATTAAAATGATTAGCAGTTTCTTTAATGAATATTCATGATGAGGTCAGATCATATTAGAGTTCTGTTGCCAAATGGCATAAACAGAACCCTTATAGATAAATCCTGTCCGTCTGTCAGTCTCAGTTGGCCAAAACCATCACCATTTTGTTTACATTCAAAATCCCACCTGTTATAGTTATTGATTGTTTTTTTTTGACGTGTGGCCACAATCAGAACTAACGCCGCCATTTTGTATATTCAAAATCATTTTACCTGTAAATATAAATGTCGTCGTGTATGGTTAGCGCCCTCCTAAATAAATTTACATGTTTTCTTTCTATGTTTCTCCTGGTAACATTTACGCGCAAAAGATCCTTGTAGCTTGATCCTTGTACAGTCGCCAGCACATCAAGCTACCCGAAACTGTCAAATTTTCCTAATCAACCTTGAACCTAATGCTTTAGCGATAAAGTTGAAAATCTATAAACATCCGTTCTGAAAATCTATAAACATCTCTGTACATCCGTTGCCAACATTAACATTTTACATTTCATTTTACTCACCTGTCTTATTAGCTGTATTTCAAAATGGCCGCGATCCATCGTCGTGTATAAGTTGATACACTCAACGTGACAAGTCGAATATGTTCGTCATTTACTATAGAATGTCTTCCTGAACTTGCTTTGTGATTATTAGTATGATTTTCTTACTTTTTAAGGATTTTTAGGGATTTTTTAAGGATTTGTGGCACTGTTTGTGTGTATATTTTTATACTGCACTGTATATTTTTAGGGTTTCGTACATCGGTCGGCAAAAACGAAATCCTTATAGGATCAATTTGTTGTTCGTCGTTCTGTCTGTCCGTCTCTCAAGAAGATTTTTATACTCAGATCTGCTACTCTTTGGAGCAGTGAAAAAATTAAATTTGTAAGTCAACGAGATCAAAACATATGGCCGTTTATATCGCATATTTTGCGATTCCACAAGGGAATCATCAATCTATAGGGTACTTCCCGTTGATCTGGAATCATGCGGGCAAGTAGCAATGTCTTGCAGTACAGAAAACCGTAAATATGTAAATTAATAACAAAATACCTACAAGTTTATACGGAACACTCGGTGACCGACTTGGCCGGTTTTATTTCCGTAGCCCGTGCTATCCCCTGTCAGGCGTATGTTTTATGGAGATACAATTAATCCAAGTTATTTACGATTAAAACAGTTTAGCCTTTATTTAAATATTTTCTGCAGGATTATTTCGACAACATGTGGCGTCTAATAATGTGTTAGATGTTTTGGTTAAATTAGCAATGTTAGTTTTTATCACAATAGGAAGAAAGAAAAAATATTTATTTGTCGCAAGAACATGACGTGCACACAAAAAAAAAAAACAATAAACATAAAACGCGTAACAAATATTTATGAATACAATACGACGGAACAAAAAAAAACCCAACCGCAAGAAAACTTTTTTTTTTTCAAGATTGGAACTGGATTATTTTTAGAAAAGATTTTTGCATAAGCCTTTTACTTATACATTTGACTATACACAGTATTTTTTTTTGGGCTTCTAATATGTAGCAATACGGCTAACTCTGCAACGAAAAAGTGGTCGTTTAACAGTGTTGCGAGTTCAATTGTTTTTCCCCATCTCAAAAATTCCCAACGCGCCCTAAGAAGTTTTCACTTCAAAAAGTTGACATTAAATCCACCATTAATTCAAAGCAGCTGCCAGTATAACAAGGGGTAGACAAGGAATAGAGTTTGTGTTCTGTTAGCAACGCTATTAATGTCAACTTCATTTCTCCAAAGACGTTTATTAATTGGACGTAGTTCTGCAATAATGTACTAATCCACATCACAGTGTTTTCAAGAAAACGACGTACTAAGTTTGAGGCTACGATTGCTTTGATTCCGCTACCTACACTAAATGTTACCGTATTCAGTGTGGTTACTAAATGTTATAGTGTTGTGGTTTCATCTATACATCTATCTATACCTCTTCTATACATCTATACATGATATCTGTTTGTAATTACAAAATAACAGTTTTTTACTGAATGCATATGAAAATATATACGGCACTTATAACAAAAACATATTTCTTTCAATTTTTGTGTGTCTGTCGGTCTGTCTGTTTGTTCCGGCTAATCTCCGAAACGGCTGGACCCATGATTTGATGGGACTTTTATTGGCAATTAAATTATGTTATAAGGTCTACCATAGGCTACTTTTAATTTAGAAAAATAATTAGGGTTCCGTGCAAAAATATTAAAACCCTTGAAATTGGTAACACAATTCGATTAAAAAAGGGAAGTGCCTATAATAACGGGGTTTTTTTTATAATAATTTCACGCGAACGAAGATCGCGGGCAACAGCTAGCTCAAATAATTTTCCTTTAGGGTTTGGAAAATATTATTATACTATAAAATCACTTGGTACACATTTTGTAAGTATGAAATATTATTAAATATTTCGTCAAGGTTAGGCTCCTACATTGGAACCAGTCTGACGTTATAAAACCAATTTAGAAATATATGTATTTTGACAGAAATAATTAAAGGGAAAAGCGGACAGCATTAATTTGTATTCTGTTTTTAGTCAGTAAAAACCTTGCTGCTCAATAATGGTCGTTCCTCCATTTGTGTCCAAGGTTATGTTACTGGTAACCCTATTCACTAATGATGCCAGTCGTTGGTAGCAGCTACTTACTAATGAGGTTCCGAGAATGTCAAGTGGACTGCAGTGCCTTATGACTGCAACCTTCAAACGTTTGAATTAGGAACAATTAGGGTCACGAATGTTGCAAATAACTGGTAATTGTGGCGAGTTTTCAGAGAGAACTGTGTTGACCAGTATAGTAACCGTGTCTTGGGTATGATGGCAATAGTCCTTTCTAGATAGTCCTTTACATTATTCGTTTTTAAACAAAGCGTACGAGTATCTTATCATCACACCAGTATTCCCAAAGGGTTAGGCAGAGGTATCCTTACTAGAACACCCACATTTCGCTAGTTAGGTATAAGGGCTATTTAATAGGGTTCACATTCTTCAGTTCAGACTTAAAATTCCCACGTCGGGCAAAATGTTATTAGGATTTGTTATTCGAAGAATTTCTCAGTACCGGCGCGGAATTTGGATTTGTGCTTGATTCGTGGCAACAGACGCGTCTCCTTTTACATAAGGCGCAGTCGGCTGAACACCAGTGTGGGTGCGTCTTGCCTACTGTGCGGATACTGTGTGCTGTGCTTGTAATAAGCGAAGCGAAATGTGGGCGTGTGGGAGGTAACAAGCCTCTGCCTTACCCTCAAACAAATACAGGCGTGATGATGTGTGTTCTGCTGACAAACTTTGCTTGTCTGGTAGTCATCATCATCATTTCAGCCAAAAGACGTCCACTGCTGGACATAGGCCTCCCCCAAGTGTCGCCACATTGACCGGTCCCGTGCGACTCGCATCCAGCGGATCCCCGCAACCTTCACCAGGTCATCGGTCCACCTAGTGGGAGGCCTTCCAATGCAACGTCTTCCGGTTCGCTGTCGCCACTCTAGAACTTTACGGCCCCATCGGCCATCCATTCTGCGAGCAATGTGCCCTGCCCACTGCCACTTAAGTTTGGCAATTCTTCGGGCTACGTCGGTAGCCTTGGTTCTCTTGCGGATGTCCTCATTTTTGATTCGATCATGCAAGGAAACTCCGAGCATAGCCCTCTCCATTGCCCTTTAGGTGACTTTAAGCCTTCTGATGAGGCCCATTGTGAGCGACCACGTTTTGTTTGGTAGAGAAAATACTGAATTGATTTACCTAAGATCGCAAGTAAAATTTTCTCACCCACTCGTATCATTTTAATGAAATTCCATAAGATTATTTCGAGAGACCTCTGGGACTCTACTCGGAACTCATAAGTATTTGACGGGTCCGGTTCAAATTGCCTACGAATCACGATAGGGGGTGACGAGGGTGGGAGGGGGGTGTTATATTTTAAGATATTCGTGACGCACCGCCGATCCCCTACTACGAGTATTATTTACTTTACCTATTCACCTGTAATGTTTGAAAAGTATTGGAGAAATATTTTTCTTTGTTTCTTTGGTATTTGAAGTACTTCTTTCCATTATGTGAATTTTAAAGATTTCTTGTTATGCAGCATAACATTACGCCTTTAATCCCCGAAGGGTTAGGCAGAGGTGTACCTAATAGTACACCCAAATTTTGCCAATTATGTTTAAGTCTCATGTCCTATGGGGCGATCCTATTGCCATCAACCGGGCACGAATCCAGATTCCGTGGTTGCTACTGAGTTTTTGATGGAAAACCCCAATAACTCACACTTAACAAGAGCGAGACTCAAACGACGAAACTCATACTTAATAAGAGCGAGTCATACGTATAATGCGGTCGGCCAGGGCGTCGACATCGATATTTTCAGTACTAGCATGTCAAAATTAAAGAGGTCTCTTTGTAATTTCTTTTTTGGTAACGTAAATTAATTGATTGCAATCTGCGCTGTTTGAAACACATTTTTACCTATGATACTGGTTCACAAACACTGGTGCCGATTCCCTTGTTCACAAACTAAACTAAATTTAAGTTGAGTGCATCTTTATCTCTCTATTTCATTATGAAAAGGACAGAAGATAAATATTAGTTTAGTCGTGTCAAATTAGTCAGCAGCGGTGAAAAAGTTGGAACTTTGACTCCCAATATCTCCGTAACTAGAAGGTTCCCATGTATGGCCCAGAACAAAAAAAATATCGTAATGACGGGGAGAACAAGTGCCTTTCGGCTTCGTTAAGAGTCCGTTTACACCCTTTATAAGAGCAAATTTTATGCAAACAATAGTTGTTTAAAGGGTGTAACAAGACCTTTCTTCTTCTCTTCTTCAATCGGTCCCTCTATTACTGAGGATCGTGGTCACTTAAACGGCATCTCCATCGACTCCATTCTAAAGTTGCCGTCACCAACTGCTGAAATTAGCTTGAGATTTTAATTACTCGAGTGTTTTTTGTAACAAAAAATCTTTGTACATTTGACTCCATGCAATTAGGACCCCAGTCTAAAACATTATTTTTTAAATACTACCAGTGTAGTATGTTGAAGAAGGCATTCTACTAAAGGTTGGCCTCAAAGCGACCATGTGAGCCCGTTTGATATTAAGGTCGTGATGATAATGGCACACTGCCAGCAGTACAGAGGAAATTATATCGTGCGGTTTAATGAAAATTTACTTTCATGAAATTTTTGGTTAGTCAAGGGAAAAATTTGGTTTGTAAGTAAATTTTTAGGTTGAATTGATGTTTAAGTCTTATATAATAGGGCGAGCGAGTGCCTAGTCCATGCTAATGACTAACTTTTACAATAAGCACTTGCGTTTTTCAAGTCGAGTTTTCAAATGTCGGATTACTTTTTATCTTAAAAATAGACATTGTGGTCAGATAGGCTTTGTATACTTCATCTCGCTTTATTGATTCTTCAGATAAATGTTCAATAAATATTACAGTTTAAAAACTAAAAACACGCTTTCTCGTATTTTTCTCAGCAAACCATTTCATATGAGACCCATTTCATAGGAATGCATAAAATATAATTGCTCCGCCATCTTCGGGAGTCCGCCATATTGGATTTAGAAAGACGTCAATTAGCTAATCATGTATTGTCATTCAAACTAAACATGGATGCAAAATTTTAGCTTAACAGGAAACCAGGAAACGGGGCAAATTAAACTTTTTTTTTTTTACCTAAAGATTGCACTAATAAAAGCATTCTTATTGCTTGCTATACACGGTAATGGAAATTATGTATAACTATAACCTTTACATAGACGCTTTAAAATTGATGATTCTTAGAATTAATATTTTGGCGTACAAACAACTCAAATATTCCTGAGTGAGATATTCCCTTGATTTGATTCTCATACGTAATATTGCTGCTAACATCACGTGTTGATCTTCCGCCCCGGAACGTTGGTACAAACATATTAGCATAACGAGGTTATACTCAACTTAAATCGTACAGTCAGCAACAGAAGTCGGTTGACGCTGACTTAAGTCTTTATTTATTTTAAACGCTCTTAAGTGCGTCTTTCTACAATGTTCTCACATACATGTATAATGTCAACACGAATGATATAACCAGGATCTTATAAGAATCATCATCATCATCATTTCAGCCAATAGACGTCCACTGCTGGACATAGGCCTCCCCCAAGTGTCGCCACATTGACCGGTCCCGTGCGACTCGCATCCAGCGGATCCCTGCAACCTTCATCAGGTCATCGGTCCACCTAGTGGGAGGCCTTCCAACGCAACGTCTTCCGGTTCGCGGTCGCCACTCCAGAACTTTACGGCCCCATCGGCCATCCGTTCTGCGAGCAATGTGCCAATGTGCAATGTGTGTGTGTGTGTATCTTATAAGAATATATTGATTTAAAATACAACACTTTGGTATGTAATTTCACTAGTTATTATGCCTCGAGACTGGGACTGTAATTTCATCTTTTTGGCTTTGAAATTCAAAAGTGCCTAATGGTCTAATTGAAATAAATCATCAGCTAATTTGCATTACACACTTTCAATAATAATCTAAAGATTTTGAAGAAAACAATAAATGTTGTGGGCAATTCCATTAACCCGCAGAATATCGAATTATTTTTACTTTATTAACTAAAGCAAACTTACTATACATTATTAATTAAAAAACTGCCAAGTGCGGGTTCCGTACCATAAACCGGAAAAAACACGTTTCTTGGTATGGGAGCCCCCTTTAATTATTAAATAATTAATATTTTTATTATTTATTGTTATAGCGGCAACAGAAATACATCATCTGTGAAAATTTCAACTGTCTATCTATCACGGTTCATGAGATACAGACTGGTGGCAGATGGACGGACGGACAGCGGAGTCTTAGATAAGATAAGATATTATAAGATACTTTGGGTACGGAACCCTAAAAACGATTAAATAAACTAAAATAAATAAACATACAACGTAGCAACGCCGCCAGTCTCTTGGGCATATTACCAGTTGACAGCATTGAGGAGGAGTTTTTTGATGCCCTTTTATAGTTTGTCCTTTGTTAGTTTATTAAAATTTATGTCAGTTTGAATGTAAATATTGTGTAAAACTACAGAACAGTGTTTATCGACTTTCGATGCTGACAGTACCTTGGTAAGGGATGTACCGTCTTTATTTGATTTGACGTCTGGATTTAGCTCATTAGAAAGTTTTTATTAAACTCTGTAAGTTTGATTTATAGCTTTTACAAGGAATTTTTGCTTTTTCATTTCCGACTAATTTTATAGGAAGGCTAAGATTTATGGAGCTGACCGGTCTTAGAAAGATTTTTTTAAGAGTTTATTATGTTATGAACTTTTTAATTATTTTCACATAATTTTGTAGGTACTGCAATAGATTGAGCAATATTTTTAATTAAAAAAAATGAACTTATCTTACGAAACCTTTCACTTGCTTTGAACTTGTTGATTTCTCCCGGTCACGTAACAATAGTCCACCACACATGACATGCCGGTTTCTCACAAAGTTTTCCTTTACCGTTTTGAGAGCAAAAAGATAACATTACAATGCAAATACACAACACATCAGTAGCGAAGGGTCAATTTTCGTAAGATGATAAGCCGGAGTACATTATTTTTAATGTGATTAAAATATTTGTCTATAGAATACTGACTGTTCCATTTTTGAAAGGAAAGCCGGTGTGAATCGATTTGTATGGAACCTTCGCCACTGCAACACATCAAACACTAATCATGTAATCCTCTACAACCAATTAATTGAGAAGCATAGTATAAGTATGCTATAGTGTTCCCACTGCTGGGTTACAGGTAACTCGTAACTGTGAGTGGGCCATAATTCACCACGCGTGAGCCCAATGCGCGTTTGTGGATATCAGATGCCATCGAATTGTTGATTCTAGGACTCACTATGTTTTCCTTCACCGCTTTGGGAGCGTAAAGATAACATTATGATCTAAATAGGCCAAATACACACCACATTAAACACTTAATCATGTAATACTCTACACGCAATCAATTGAGAGGCGCGCCAACGTACAAACGCAATTGCACGCAAGTCAATATTGATTCGCGCCGAACAACAGGCTGACGGGTGATTAAATGGTTTATACCGGCTTATTAACTACCCATTTGTTTAGGGAAATGGGCTGTTGGTAGTTGGGAACAGTTATTTGAATAAGATCGATGTTTGTGAGACGGATATGATAAAGTTTCTGATATAATAAAGGGCCTGTAATCCCCGAAGGGTTAGGCAGAGGTGTAACTAATAGTGCGCCCACATTTCGCTAGTTATGTTTAAGTTCCACTTAATAGGGGGCGAGCCTATTGCCATTAACCGGGCACATCTCCAAATTCCCTGGCTGCTACTAAAGAAAGCTATCGAGAAATTCCTGATGGAAAAACCCAATGAGTTTAATTAACAATAGATTGATGTCGCACTAGCGTGATGTGGACCTTCAGTTTGTCGCACAAGCGTGCATTCGAACTACAGTGAGTCCCAGTACAGTTATGTCGCACAAGCGTTAATCGCGCTTCCGTTTGTCGACACCGTCACGTTAAATGTTATTAGGGGTTGGCACTACTCGTTTTAGGGTTCCATACCCAAAGGGTAACACGGGACCCTATTACTAAGACTCCGCTGTCCGTCCGTCTGTCTGTCCATCTGTCACCAGGCTGTATCTCATGAACCGTGATAGCTAGACAGTTGAAATTTTCACAGATGATGCATTTCTGTTGCCGCTATAATAACAAATAAATAATTAAAGGGGGGCTCCCATACAACAAAAGTGATTTTTAGCCGTTTTTTTGCTCGATATTAATAACAGGCAGGCGACAGGTATACGCTTGAAATATTCACAGAATATTTAGTTGTATATTCAATTAAAAAAAAATGGATTAAATTAAAATAAAATTAATATTTAAGGGTTAAATATTTATTTTATTTTAATTTCCATACAACAAACGTGTTTTTTTTGCGATTTTGTCTAATCTTGTATAGATAATGGTACGGAACCCTTCGTGCGCGAGCTTTGCAAACACGTGTCGTAAAATCAATCTATTTATACTTCCACCAAATATGTAGGGCAGGCACTCCCGCGGGACGCCGCAGCATCTAGTCATATAAGTAGGTACCTGTATCCCGCTGACTATATTCAAATTTCATATCCAACGAAATGTGCAAATTGGCGGGTAACATATACTCGTACCTATTATTTTTTCATATATTCCCAAGACGGAGGATATCGGAATGAATACGTCAAGATGTGTGGCTAAAGATATTTGAGACTGAAATAAGACTGGCGTGAAAACCTATCTGTTGCGTAATGGCATCTTTTCATACGAAGCAGGCACGAGCATTGATCACTACGCCTCTTGATAGACACATAATTAGTGTGTGTGAGGGTTTACGTAACAGGGCTGCGGGCTGTTCGAAAGAGATACCGCGGCCCTGGAACACAAAGGGCAAGGAAGGAACATGGATGGGTTTTAGTCAGTACAAGTCTGACACTCCCTTCCGCTCTGCCCAGAGCGGGAGAAGTCATTTGATGATTTCCCATCCGTAAAAAAAAAAAAAAAAAAGGGTTTACGTAACATCACGCCTGTAATTCTCGAAGGGTTAGGCAGAGGTGAACTTAATACTACACCCACATTTCACCAGTTATTGTAAAAGGGGATTAAGAGGGTCGACCCTATTGTCACAAACCGGGCACAAAGCCAGACTCCGTGACTGCTACTGAGAAATTTCTGATTCCTGATAAACCCAATCAATCAGGAATCGAAGTCAGGGCCTCATGCTCAGCAGTCAGCAGGTTTAATGTATGACAAACCGTGAAAATGGTTTTGTAGTTATTAAGCTCTTAGTTACAAGCTATAAGACAGCTATAAATAAAAGAAGTTGTCTTGAACATACCCCAAATCAACAAAATGCGACTTATTGCCAAAGTACTCACACGGAGGAAACAGGTGAAGTGCGCATATCTCGCTTGACGCAAGTAGCAACCCCATTTTTTTTTTTCGTATAGAAAGTCATCAAATGACCCAACCCGCTCTGGGCGGAGCGGAAGGTAGTGTCAGACTTGTATTGACTAAAACCCATCCATGTCCCTTCCTTGCCCTTTGTGTTCCTGGGCCGCGGTATCTCTTTCGAACAGTCCCGCAGCCCTGGCAGCCGTGATCGCAGCTTTAGATGTAGGTTAATATTTTATACATAAAGAATAATAATATTAACACACTGCTCCAAGAACACCAAGTAGAAGTACATGATGTGAAAGTTACTCAATAAAGCTATTCAGTATTATGTACGTAATGCAATCTGTGGGTGCGCAGGCGAAGTACGTGGCTTCAGAAGTTGGAAACTTTCAACGAGCGCTGAATTTCCAAGACTTCCAGGCATTTTAGAAGTAAGGTCGCATCTAGGAAGGTATGGCTTTTGTGCCATCACAGCTATTCTTGGAATTGCAAAAGCCCCTGTGTACCATTTTCTCTTATCAGTATTTAAATGTCGGTA
Organism: Lycophotia porphyrea; assembly: GCA_950005105.1. Taxonomy (NCBI): domain Eukaryota; kingdom Metazoa; phylum Arthropoda; class Insecta; order Lepidoptera; family Noctuidae; genus Lycophotia; species Lycophotia porphyrea. Next base: position 11,060,133 of record OX465391.1, on the reverse strand, counting down.
CAACACATAATTTCCTTTGCAGTACAATTTACAGTATCCTTTTTGAATTGAGTTGACTGCCTCCTTGGTCAAGTGGTCGTAAGCGCGACTGCTGAGCATGAGGTCCTGGGTTCGATTCCCAGGTCGGGCAAAATGCTTTTGGGTTTATCCATCAGGAATTTCCCAGAAGCAGCCACGGAGTCTGGATTTGTGCCCGGTTGATGGCAATAGGCTCGCCCCCTATAACATGGGACTTAAACATAACTGTATTATTAGGTACACCTCTGCCTAACCCTACGGGGATTACAGGCGGGATGTTATGTTATGTTTTAAGTCTTATATCTTACAAAGTACCAAATGTTTTGAAAAACTTTATTTTTATTCTTTGTTGAAATGGTGGCAACAGAAATATCTGTGAAAATTTCAACTGTCTACCTATTACGGATCATGAGATACAGCCCGCTGACAGACAGACGGACGGACAGAAAGACGGACAGACAGCGGAGGCTTAGTAATAGGATTCCTAAAAATGACCTTGGTGAAATACAACTCAGTTGTACATAGAGTTTCAATTCAACAGAAAATGAGCATTACAATACCCAAGAAAAAGCAATGGTTGTAGTGCGCTGTGCTCATTGGTTAACGTAAATTGACGTCGTGGATTGAATTGCGTCGAGCTTGTTGATTTTGCAAAGCAAACTAGTTGTTAGTGTAAATACAGTTGAGTACATTTTCTTTTGCCTGCTTTTTCTTTTTCTTGCTTTGAGCCCGAGGAAGTTGATGAGTTTTTAATGAGTACAATCCTATGTTTTAAATGATTACAAAGGGAGAAGCGGCAGTCACTCGTTTTTATAGAGAGTGATGACACGTCATCATCATCATCTGCCTAGACTTTTCCCAACTCTTTTGGGGTCAGCTTTCAGTCTAACTGGATGCAGCTAAACACGAGTATTTTACTTGGAGCGACAGCCTATTTGACCTATACAACCCAGTTAGTACTGGGTAAAACGATTACCCTTGGTAAGACTGGCAGTCAGACTTTCGGGACACTACCTACCGGTTACGAATGTTAAAGATGCAATAAAAGCGAAAAAGAAGACATTCTGGTGATGAAAACACAACCTGGCACCGCATCACGTCGGACCACTTTAAATGTAAGAACACACAATTCTTTATGACCTGATGGTCTACCATGACGTCTTAAAGCGAGAGAGTGGGAAAGAGACGGTGCTAGACGTCCTCTATAGCTCCGTCCCTTTCCCACATTGGAGTGACATTAGAATAAGAACAGTACTGTAAGACGTAATGGTAAGGGGCCCTACCATGACGTCCTTATCTAGCTCATACCGCGTCGTGAGGTGACTCCACAAACCACTTCCTCAGCCTTTCTACGGCAGCTACCCCTTTCACAATCTGTTAATTAAGCGATTTTTACTCGTTACTAAAAATCGATCTATTTATTTTCAAAAACTTTCACATTAATTATACATAAAAAGAATAACGCTCAATCTTTTTGAGGCAAGATTAAGTGCGCTATCGATTAATATTTAGGTTACTCGCTCACATTTCTTTGTCTGATAGTGGGCCCACCCAGGTTTTAAAGATGTTTTTTATTTGATGAGGTTTTTTATTTTCTAATTCTTTGGCTATCTCCTTAGCATCGTATCCTTAGTATCGTAATAAAACTCGACTCGTATTAGTAGATTAACAGAAGTCGGTATGGAGTTATTTAACATTATTTGAACTATACTCCTACAACCCGTATAGCTTTTAAATGAGAGGTTTTATGCAACTTTACTTATCTCCAACAACTCGGCGCTGCATGAAATTAACTAACAGCCATTCCGAGAATTCCTGCTGCCTTTCAACTATTCGCGTATAAAATGCGAAAGGGCAGAAGAACTATTCGTGGTAAACTACGAATAGGGAGTTAACCTAACCCTCTAATCAAACGATTCTTGAAAAATGTCGTTGAAATATACCTAAATAGCTGCAGCTTAATTCTGTTGGCTCCTAGCATTTCATCATCATTTTTTTTTATTTTTTCTGCATTTTATCATCTCAACCGAATAACTGCTGGATATACGACCGCCATAACGATTGCAACTCCGCCATCTTTACTATTTCGCTGTCGGTCAACCTCGGAGTAAGAAATAGCGTGAAGGTTGACAGGGGAAAATGGAAGAAACAAAATTATTGCGCCGACCCCAAGTAACATGAGACAAGGGCAGAAATATGATGATGGGCAACCTCGCAAGGTGCTGTACTTTGTGCATAATTAATGCGCATGCGTTTAGTCTACCAGAACTACCATTTAGGTGGTAATCAAACAATTTCTTTTGAATGTGGTAATTTTTCTGGCCGGATATTATCTTGATTGGGAAGAAAGGACCAAGACTATTTGTTTGAAGTCTTATAAAACCTTTCCTGGTGTCAAATTTTATTACAAGCTAGTTTTTTTGTAAGGTTAGGTGAGGTTGGTCAATTCTTGCAACTGAATTTCAAACCAGTTCCCCAACCGATTGAGCTGAAATTTTGCACACACCTTTTTTTTTACGGATTGGAAATCATCTAATGACTTCTCCCGCTCTGGGCAGAGCGGAAGGGAGTGTCAGACTTGTACTGACTAAAACCCATCCATGTTCCTTCCTTGCCCTTTGTGTTCCAGGGCCGCGGTATCTCTTTCGAACAGCCCGTAGCCCTGGCAGGCATCGGCCCTTGCGGGCCCCTCCCTGTTTGCTGACATCTCTTTGAGGCGCGCGTGGAACCCGAACGCGCCGTCTACACGGCCAGTCGTCAAAATACGGACGGACGGCGAACTACCCCATTACTCACCGTCCACAGGTCCGCGTCTACGGTGGGAGGAAGTCACTTCGTGACCCCTGACGCCCGAGGCGTCTCCCGCGGCGGCTGGGACGAGAGGTTCTCCCCCTCTCACGCTCCGCCACCTCCTTCGCTAGCATGCTTCGCAGAAGGAGGTGACGGCGTCCCATTCCCTCTCACTCCGGACCATGGCTTGGACCAGGGCCGGACGCGATAGGTCGCCGCCGCCGATCGCCGCTACGAATTTTGCACACACCTTAGGTTCTGGTGACACTACATTTTTATGACAGACATGACATAATCCTGCAGCTAGGATCCCTCCTGCCGAGTCCTATCGAGGCCTATCGCCTCCTCACGAGACAACTACTCAACGGTTAATGGCACGTACACGAAACTTTGTTTACGCGTTCAATGTTGATAGATAAACCAAATTTTCTAATTTTGTAACCTCGTATAACATTTAGTGGACCTTCTGTTCCCAGTTCTATCGTACACGAACGAAGCGAATACCTGCCGCGATTATTTAATTTCTAGAAAGAGCAGCTAATAGTTGGCATAACTCGGTCCCGTACAAATAATGTTACTTTACTTGCTGCAATGGTATTCGCAGAACTGGCTCGCTTTTACATAATCTATGTAGGAAGCGTAGTTTGTTGAGAAAAGAATGTTTTATGATTGATCTGTGTCGTTTAAAAAACGGAAATTGTTGTGCTAATAATTTTCTGTTATTTTCTTAGTGTTCCAGGTCTTTTTTGTTCAGTTTTATAAAAACTTTGTGATAAATAAGGATTTTTCTGCTGTTATCGCGAGCGCTTTTTGCCATAGTCGTTTGTTTTCGTTTTATTATTTGCAAATCCCACATGCTCAAATAAAAACCTAATTGAACCGAATTACCGCGATCGTATTTTTTTTCTATCTTAGATACTACATTTTAAAATATAATAATAAAATTCGTTTTTTATCCGTTTTTTCATCAATAAACGTGGTATTGAGGGCTATTATGGACCAAGGTAGAATGCCAATGAGCCAAGTACGATATTAATAATGAGGGTAAAAAAACGCTTAACGAAGCAGAAAGGCACTTGTTTTCCCCGTCATTGCGTTTTTTTAATTACTATACTAAACCTGAGAACTTTCTAGTTGCGGTGATATTGGAATTCAACGTTTCAACTTTTTCACAAGTTTTTTTGTTATAACTTCATTTATTTTAAATACCTCCATGACCCTCAATTCGTCCATAAGTACAATGTTTTGAGTACTTTACAAAGAGTCCTACCGAAAACGATGAAATTTATCCAAAAAAAAAAGTGGTCTCCCAGCAATTATTGTTGCGTAGAATGACTTACATAGTTTGATGTACAGAATGCTTGGCGGACGGCTTTGTGAAGGTTCCGTTTACATCGTGTAAGTGCTGTTCTGGATGGTTCTAACTGAATTTGAAAGCCATTTTGAGGACTCGCGCTGTTGGTAAATATTTTGCTCGTTTGCGACAAGGATGACATATCTCAAAAATTTTGATTTTTGTAGTAGTTAAAAATAGTGTAGTAGATAAAATTTACTAAAGTAGGTATTAAATTAGGTAACAAAATACGTAAAATAAGCCATTCATCTTTTGATACATGGTTTCTATGAAAAAAAAAAATTAAATATTTTTGGTCTAACTTAAAAAAACGATGTACTTTTATTTCTTAATTTTCGAGTTACATCATTATGGTCGCAAGCAAACGATTTGTGAAACAAGATGGCGACGTGAGGTAACTCCTGTCGCCACGCGCTGGAAGAACCTTGTAGCACTTTAATGATTAACTAGCGACCCGCCCCGGCTTCGCACGGGTGCAATGTAGATATAAACCTTTCTCTTGAATCACTCTATCTGTTGTTGAAAACTGCATTAAAATCCGTTGTAAAAGATCTAAGCGTACGAACAGCGGGAGCGAATTTGTTTTATACTATGTAATAACGACCCGCCCCGACTCCGCACGGGTGCAATGCTGATACTAACTAAAAAAAATCTAAAATATTATCTATATGTCTTTTTTTATCTTCGAAAATATTCATTTAAATTACATGCTTTAAAGGGTCATATTGATCTATATTAAATGTATTTAAGGTACTTAATTGGATAAGGATTAATGCTGTTTTGCTTAAAATCGCTTCGTAAATAAGCCATTATTTCTCGTGAAAAGTAAAGGATAAAAATGGTTATTGTGGGTTTATCCCTATGGGATAGACATATACCATTGCGGACTTTTTTGTAGACCTTTTTACGGTGTTCAATACTGTTTTACATTATGTTGATCTATCTCGTAGGGTTCAGCCAGCGTTTGCAATGTAAGCGCAAAAAAAATGTGTTTATTTACGACATCAATTAGAAACCTCTAAATTTATCAGTGTTTCTCTACAATATTATGCATGTATTATACATATATACCTTACTCTTGAATCACTATATCTATTAAAAAAACTGCTTCAAAATCCGTTGCGTAGTTTTAAAGATTTAAGCATACATAGGGACGGACAGACAGCGACAGCGACTTTGTTTTATACTACGTACTGAAGTTACGACTTACCTGTCTCAGTTCAGTAGCGAGGTCAATCACAAGAAGATTCTGCTTCTTATTGAAGTCTGAAGATACTTCTATTTCACAGGGACCTGAAATTGGAGGGCATTTCTTTAAATTCATAAAAAATATTCTTATAAGCTGTTGCCCGCGACTTCGTCCGCATGGGATGTGTTGAGTAACTCAACTCAAACTCAAACTCAATGCATTTATTTCAATTCGACCATTACAGGCACCTTTGAATGTCAGAAAAACAAAGAAGGCTAAGCTACAGTCACAGATACAAGGCATCACTTGTGAAAGTACTGTAGTTGCCCATTCCAAAGCGTAAATCTCTATGGAGAAGAATGGGCAAGAAACTCCATGGACCACTTTTCAATCAAATAATTGTTACAAAGAATGATGTAGAAATATGTGCACGTTAAGAGCGTCCAGAGTAAAAGATTATATCCACAATTTAAAAACAAAGTAAGTAGTTAAAATAAGCCGTGGCAGCCTAGAGATGACCAGTCCCAACTGACAGGGCCCGTCCACGAACATGATGCATGGATCAGCCCCATTCAGCTCAACCATATTGAAGGGAGCTAAATGACCCGACTCACCCGCCACCATCAGCGAGACATTTGAGTGAACATGATATTCTCTCAGCCACCAGGGTAAATTCAAGTCAATGAAAGATAACTAAATGTAAATGGTACTCGTAGCTTTACAGTACATAGTACTCACACATGTGCTATGCAATTATATAATACTAAAAGATTGAATCTATTCAATGCAAAGATATTATTACAATCTTCTGCGTGACAAAAGTAGCCTGCCACAGATAGATTGTAGTTTTCTAGACTATAATCCATCTCTGTGTTAAATTCCGGATCCGTTTAGGCGTCCGTGCGTGATTGTTTAACAAACCTCGATCCATTCAATCTTTTGCATTTATGATAGTCCTCAGATGGTCAGAGGCTCAACTCCGCTACACTACGCAGGTATTTTTGGCGGGATCGGGTCTAACGCCAGCATTTTGTTTCTACGGTACATTACACAAAACAAAAAAACAGTGCGTGGAGTCCCTCCGCGCGGAACAAGTGAAACTTCGTAATGTGACGCATTCACTCTCGCTCTGTCTCTTTCTATTCCTCTTCCTCAGGAGCGTTGAACGTTTAACGCAACAGTGCTTTCATACCCCCTCCATGGTAGCGTTAAACGTTTAACGCAACCGTGTTGGAAGTCGCATTAGAAGTTTCACTCTAATAAACACTGATAAAAATTTGCTCCCATGTTAACGTCAATAAAGCGCCAAAAAACCATGTAACAATTTGAACATCGTAGGAATTTTCCTTTCAACAATAACAAAAGTTTTTACCTTCAAAGTAGTGAATAACGAAGACCCAAATGGCAGTCCATAATATGAGGATACTGCACAGTCCAAGTTGGCAGAGACAGCATCTAAAGATGACGGAGCAGACAGATTCCCCTGCGTGTTGGGGGAGCGGGTACAATCTCAGCCATGTGTTCGGAATCTAGACAATAGAGGATTTAATAGGAATTGTTTTGTGTAATCTAAAGCTGTTTCAATGTTAGTCTGGGATTAGGAAATTAAATTGGACAGGGATCACGATGTATTTGTGGTGGCCGTGTGAATATGAGTATTAAGTTGTTACTCTGTCTTAACATAAAATCACGCCTGTATGTGTAAAATACGCCTTAGGCAGAGGTGTAATTAATAGTGCAGTCCCATGTAGTAGGGGACGAGCCGATTGCCATCAAATGGACACAACTCCAGACTACGCGGCTGACTGAGAAATTGTTGATGTAAAAACCCAATAACACTTTGCCCGACCTGGGAATCGAAGCCAGGACCGCATGGTCAGCTGTTACTAAAGAAGTATGAAAAATATGAGGAAAATCGACTCGCAAACGGTTCAGTATATTATTATAACCCACCAGCGGTGATGTTTTGTCAGTCGTTCCATACATTTTAACTGTAAGTATTGAATTTTTCTATGAAACATGTGAAACGCCTGTTATTTTTAATCTGACTAAAAATTTCACCGCTCTGGTGGATTTCTAATCATGTGCTGAGTTCATGCCTACGTTGTGTACGAGTATTTTACTTTACTACAGTTTTCCCACAGTTATTGTATCGCTTTTTGTATCAGATTCAAGATCACAGTGATATATTTTCTTGTTTCCGTTGCCTTAAGGTGTATTTCTGCCAGAAGTAAAATAGCAGAGAAACAGCTAAACAGCTAACAGTTATGCGTAAATACCAACTTAAACTTTCTTGATTCTCTAGCGAGTAAACCACAAAGATAAAGAAAAATGAGCGTAAATATGTAAGACTTGTACAGTGTTTCAAAGAACTTTGTAAGAATATGATTACAGAACAGCAAAGCAAGGCGCTACAAGAACTTAAATTACTTTCTTTATATTCATTCTTGTACTTACTTTCTCATAAGCCACAATTTCATCGTCAGGTAGAACCAATTTATTAGTATTATCTTTAATTCCGTCCATTTCACCATTAGCCATTTTGTTTTTTTTTGTACTTAACATATTGTGATCTTTTCTTGCACCATTACGTATTTCTTTGCCAATAACCTTATCAAAAATATATTTCTTATTCTTATTTTCACGAGAGCCACACACAGATATTCTGTTTTGTTTTCTGATTTTATTTCTAGTTAATTTACCACCGTTTATGTTTACTATGTTTCTTTTGACACTTATTTCATTGCCACGTAGATTGTAGCGACTGTCAATAAGTAGTTTGGGTTTAATTTTGTTACCGTTCTTCAACTTCCTGTACAATGGTTTCACAAAAACGTTGATTCTAAATTTTTCTTCCAGTGCGTTCTTCATGTTCCCCAGTTTTGAACTGAGCATTGGTACAAGAAATGTTAACAAAACTGTATAGCGTGTTTTGTAACCCTCGAACTGGTAACTTCTCATTAAAAGTTGAATGCAATTACACGGCGAACTTACGCCGAATTTCGCCAGCGATCTTTGTTGGAGGGGGTAATTAAAATCTATTACCTATCCTCGTTCTTTCGTTGTTAACTTTTGTTTAAAATACTGATCCCTTAATTGTTTCTTTATTCCGATTGGTATGGAGCAGTTCCACGGTGTTTTTTTTCAGAATTGTTGAAGAAAATATTTCATTTTTCTGGCGGTTTTTTGCAATCAAATGGCTTCAATCCTTTCTTCATTTAATTTACCCTCAGAAGATATTGGAAGTTTATTCAATCAAGGAAAGTAATTTAGAAACTTATTTTGGCAGTTAAGTTCAAATCAGCGGAAATATAATTTCGTTCACGTAAAAGAGCGCCATTCGTATTTTGGGTATCGAAGAGCTTCTTCTATTGACGAAAGGATGGCATGGATATTTGTTAAAATTACAGATAAATAATACGTTACCGAATTTGTAAGAAGTAATTGGTGGCTATATAACCGATACTTATACACGTGATTGTATTCATGAGAACTAACAAATTACCCAGATAAATATTTTTTTAAATTGTCTTTCACTTTTATCACAATAACACAAAAGCCGTATGAAATTCACGCGCGGGCGCCCGTGACTTATCAGCTGTTAACCGCGTAACGCCATTACTATCGTACCGTGTAACAGTAGGTGCCTACCTACTGTTACACGGTACGATAGTAATGGCGTTAGAGCACCCGCGCGGTTCGCAAGCCCGCTCCATAAGCAGCTGTTGTGTTATTGTAATAAAAGAGAATGAGTATAAAAAAAAAAGTTTATTTGGGAAAGTTGTGTATAATCACGTGTTTAGGTATCGGTCACTAATTACCAGTCACCCTATATGTACATGTAGGTTAAGCTCGCCCTCTATTAAGCACATGGGAAAATGTAAAAGCCCTGTGGCGGTCATGTTCGCATTATTATGAACAACATTTATTATAGGACGGGTCAAACTTAATATTGCGAAAAAAATCGGCTATTTACATTTTTGTTTTAATACGACAAAATGGGTACAGATATTTTTTTACCCAATACAATGAACGCTTAGGAGTTTTTCTACCATTTCAATTTCTCCCAGTGCATGTGTCAGAAATGTGCAGAACATAACTGACTGACCTAGCTGCAGTTAAACCAGTATAAACTTAGAAGTAGCATTACAACGGACGTCCAACACAAACTTTTCACTGCATAATATTCAAATGTATTCAACTATTCAAATAACCACGTCCACATTCTCATAGCGTGAGAACGCGGAAAGAAACAAAGTTAGATTGAGTTCACGTCGTGTGGTCTGTCACTCAAGGAGTCGTAAAGCGGAGGTGTGAGTTACTGGAACATTCAGTATTACCTATTGGCTTCGAGCTACAGGCTCTAGCGACCCGCGTCTTGCGAAGCGTTTACGTAGAAAACAAACGTTAGTAACACTTGACTTGTGCACTATGTCACTGTGCGATCATGTAGCACCTGCCCGCAAAAGTGACGGAACACCACTCCCCGCGACCGAAAGTCCTCTTCGAAGGCGAGGTGCAGTGAAAACTTGGGATTCGCACCACAAACGCCTTAAAGTTGACGTTGCGGCAAGACTCAAGTAACTGCACTCTCGCCACTTAATTGGTTTTCTGATACACGTACTCCACGATGTCCTCCGCCGTAGTGGTGTAGTGTAGGCGGGAGATGTACACCGGAGTGTCGGCTTCCCGGTACGAATAGGCTCGTTGGGGTTCGATGGAGCCGCGCCGCAGCGGTTCTTGTTAGTGTGCTGACACCGTTTCTTCCTCAACACCGTTACAAAACCATCATCAGCCCCAATTGAGCAGTTATGCCCGCGACTATGCGAAATCTCCAGGAATGTGTCGAGATTTTGCAGACGCTGCAGAAACTGGCAGCGGGTCCTGCGATCGTGCGGCGGCGGGGGGGAGGAGCCGACGGGATAAGAGAGGGGCAGCGGGGTGCACAGGAAGCGCACTCTACAGGCTCAGCATTCTTCAGTGACGATGGTGACAATACTATTGACGCGAAACTAGCCAACGATACATCGAGGCCAGCTCCGTGACGCATGTTAACTTTCGATGCACCTGAGGGTGACCCAGATACCGTTGCCTTTTGACGTCACTCATTTAATTTGATGCTTACCTCGGCAACGTAATTTTGGGATGCATCTAACTTTTTCTGCACATCCGCAAGTCTTACCTTAAGTAGAATTATGTCCTTTAAGAAGTGAAGATGGGAGAGAGAAGTCCTTCACCACGAACGGCAGCGATCTTCTTTATCAGTGTGATGATGTCCTGTATTTTCTTAGTCCCGTCACGCCAGCGGGACACCATCTCTTGTTGAGTAACCGATACAGCAGCAGCTGGGCATCAGCAATGCCACAAGTCTCTTGGGCACATTACCAGTTGACAGTATTGAGTTTTTGATGCTGCACGTATGTTTTTGGTTGTTGTAATTTATTTAATTGCTTTTATTTTTATTGTGTATAGCTTTTTACAGGAACGTAGGTAAGGAGTTAAATTTCATTTTCCTGAAGTAAAGGACCTGCCTCATACGAGAGGTACCTACACCGAATCGGACCTCCACCGTGTCCTCGTAAGATAGTTACTGGTTTTCTGAGCAGTCATACTTACCAGTTCTGTCTAAATTCATATCTGTATAAGGAACGAGGTTCACTCTGTAAAAGTTGTAGTTACCAATACTTACCAATTATAGTTTTAATAGAGTTAGCTTATACTTACGGTGTTTTTGTAAATTCAAGTTGTTTCGACTAATGGTTTAGATTGTTAACTATGTTGAGTCTAATGCCAGACTCTTATTGGATGGCAGAGATGTAGGAACCATGGATGAACGTATCCAATAATCTAATATTGAGTTTATTCAAATGAAATATCCGAACTGATGTATGAGTGGGACGGAGATAACGGAATTGTTGCGTTGTCTCTCTCATGTCATGGCTGCAAATACGCTAGATATGCGCTCCGTGCAAAAAAATATATTAACTAAACCAACATTGTATTTGTGATATGCCTGATTTTTATTCTTTCTCTTCCTCTCCTGTTCTTTCCTACCTATAATAATTGTTTTACACAAAGAGATTTAAATTTTGAAACATCTGGCACAAAACAAAACACATTAAAAATATAACAATCATCAATCAAATTAACGTTGACTATAAAATAAGGTTGCCAGCATAATCAAAATCTATACCCATATTTAAGCTTCCCTTGGTTTTATTTTAAAAAAAAATTACGCATATGCAGTCTTACCAGGTATTGTGTTACTCTCGAGTGAACGAGCTCAATTTTTTTTTGCAGCGCGACTCTGTTAGTTCAGAATTTCTTGTGACAAATTCATCATCGTCATCATCATTTCAGCTAAAAGACGTCCACTGCTGGACATAGGCCTACAAGTTCATACAGGAATATATGTATCATGTACTTAGTATGTAAAATATGATGCATGTGCATCTTCACTAGGTTCATTTATTGAATCCTTGCTAAACAAATTGGGACTTACACTCACTTGCAAGAAAGATTTTTATCTTTTTAATGCCACTTTAAACCCTAATGTTTCATTAAAGCATTGCAGGAAAGAAAATTGGATGCATTTTAAAGCTCCTTTAAATTTTAATTATGGAAATGTCAAACTTATCTAATGAAGTGTCAAATCACCTATTAATGGTATTTTGTATTGCACGAAGCGACTTTAGCGCATCAGAGCTCATTAAATTACATTTTAGTGGTTATAATTTTAATAAGTCGAGGACGGGCCATTAAACCGATTTAACGTAATGTTTACTTTTGTTTTCGCTGCTGAATATGTCGTTGACCAGCCTATCGTCGCTGTCTGATCCAGAAGATGTTCCTCACCGCCGCCAGATCCCAGACAGAATAAATTTATTCGAAAAACATGATGGAGAAGAGTTCCGGTTGCGCTACCGAATTTCAAAGGAGGCAGCGCTGCAGCTTCGAGATCGCCTCAATCTGGAGCCACAGACCCTGAGCAATAAGGCCATTTGTGGTCTTACCCAGCTTCTAATCTGTTTGCGGTTCTTCGCGACGGGGTCCTTCCAGATGGTACTAGCTGATCTGACGAACATAAACAGCTCTACAGTTTGCCAGATCATACAAAAGGTGTCTCGCAAGCTGGCTGCATTAAGCTCCACCTATATCAATATGCCAGAAAGGGACGAGCTCCGAAAAGTAGCTGAAGATTTGTATGCCATTGATGGGTTCCCACGTGTGGCAGGCGCTCTTGACTGCACTCATGTAAAGATCAATAGCATTTCATTATACAGCATTATTCATTATAAATTCTGCAGCGGTAGATTTCAGCTCATTAGCTGAAATGTACCGCTGCAGAAAAGGATATTTTTCCATAAATGTTCCAGTTGTGTGTGGTGTGATGCATCACTAAAAATAAGGGATATTATAGCTCGCTGGCCTGGCTCGGTGCACGATTGTACCATTTTCAATAACTCACATTTATGTGCAGATTTCGAGGGGGGCAAATATGGAAACTACCATCTATTGGGGGCAGTGGATATTTTAATAAAAATTATTTACTTGTACCATTTTTGCAACCTCGAACAAATGCAGAAGAGGCTTATAAAAAAAGTCAAATCGCGACCCGCCGTAGAGAGATGTTTCGGAGTTTGGAAACGGCGGTGCCCATGTTTGCAGAAGGGAATCTCCTTAAAGAAGAGTGACACTATTCTCCAAGTAATAGTAGCGACTGCTGTCCTGCATAATATTTGCATTGAATTGGACGACATACAACCTCCAAATGATTTTTATGTGGATAGGGAAGAGATCTTTCCTTCAACTTCGGCCCCTGGTACAGACGTGTGTCGGCCAATTAATACAAAAATTGTGAATACTTTTTAAAACAAAACGCAACCACTCGTTCATGCCATTCATTTTTTAAATTTATTGTTGGCAGCAATGTTTAATGCTCTCATTAGTTAAAGGATCAAGTTTTTAGCCTAAAGTAGTTTGATGCAACAAACTAATGCAATCATTATTTTAATGATGTCATTAGCGATAAAGTGGCATTAACTAAAGCAGATTTAATGTGAAGTTTCTTGCAAGTGAGTGTTAAAGGGGAATTAGTTAAAAATATGAACCTTTTTTTTTTACGGATGGGAAATCATCAATTGACTTCTCCCGCTTTGGGTAGAGCGGAAGGGAGTGTCAGACTTGTACTGACTAAAACCCATCCACGTTCCTTCCTTGCCCTTTGTGTTCCAGGGCCGCGGTATCTCTTTCGAACAGCCCGCAGCCCTGGCAGGCATCGGCCCTTGCGGGCCCCTCCCTGTTTACTGACATCTCTTTGAGGCGAACACGAACGCGCCGTCTACACGGCCTGTTGTCAAAAGACGGACGGACGGCGAGCTAGCCCATTACTCACCGTCCACAGGTCCGCGTCTACGGTGGCTGGAAGCCACCACGTGACCCCCGACGCCCGAGGCGTCTCCCGCGGCGGTTGGGACGAGAGGTTCTCTCCCTCTCACGCTCCGCCACCTCCTTCGCTAGCATGACTGCTTCGCAGAAGGAGGTGACGGCGTCCCATTCCCTCTCACAAAATATGGAACTTTAAACCTGTCTATGTATGGGCCTTTTTTATGTTTCGCTAAATATGTGTGTGTCACTTGGGCTCGAAATCCCGACGCCAACTTAAAGTGGCATAGCATAAACATCCAAGAGCACTATTCCTTTGTTCATCATCATCATCATCCACAGCCCGACTTCACCCACTGCTGGGTATAGGCCTCTCTTTGCTTCCAATCTCATCCAAGATATTCCTTTGTTAATCATTTTTATATTAGAAATTTAAATGCGAGCGATTTAAATGTGAGCGTTGTAAAATCGAGCGCAAAAATTCCGCGCCCAAATAATCAAATCATTTGTTCGCATAGAATGTAGGTATTACACAATAAAGTTCTTATAAAAATATAGAGAGCCGGGACATTCTGTCTGAGTTTTGGAATGCAAAATTTGACAACTAATGTCAGTATCATTAATAAATTATGAAATAATAAAAAGAAAAGATGACAATATAAATAAATTATTTTAACAAGCCTAGTTTTAGCACAAAAGCAGATACAAAATAAAAATGTTATGCCCAGAGTGTCCAATAGGAAAGATAGCCGTAATAATTAGTCTCAATTATATATCTGAGGCCATTTGAGAGCGCCGCCATCGAATTCGCCGTGAATTTTGAGTCGCACATCCCATTCGTGATCTTATTCAGTTGAGTGAAATCCCACCGTCTCGTTTGAGGATTTTCAAATTCTCCAGTTCTTATAGCTAATAAGTTTGAGAAGCAACCTTCTGAAGTTTGGAACCGAGTGATTCTTCTGAGCCATAACTTCTCGAGAAACTGAGCGTGGCCTAGTATACCGCAGAGAACAACTAAAAACAATTCAAATAATTTTGGTAAACATTATTAAAATTGAGGAGTGGTCTCAAAACATAGTGACTTTCTCACATTTTTCACACAAATTGGATTTTTTATAAATAGCTGGTTTTTTGGAAATGTTCCTAGTATTAGCGATTCATATAAGTCATTCACAGTTATTTCTTTGTATGGTATAAAACCAAATTGTGTCATGATTTCATTTGGTGAATTTTGTTTTAATATCACCCCTCAAGTATTAATAGCACTGCTTCACTTCTACGCCTTAAATAAAAAGTATTTGTAACTTTTAAATTCACTCACTATTTTCATTCAAGCGGTCAGGCAATTGATAGTTATATAAGGCAATGTACTGAGACTGGCTAAAAATCTTCAAGCAATATATATCCGTCAGGTTTTTGTCGTCCGTTTCGGAGAGCACGATACATCGACGTTTAAATCGGGCCATGATCAAATAATAAAGACTGGAAAAATGCAAAATTCTTATTTTTCGAAACTATTTTATGCATATCAGGTGGCCTACCATGACGTCTTAAAGCAGTTATCATTCCAGTGTGGGAAAGAGATGGCGCTAGGCGACCTGTATAGCTCTGTCTCTTTTCCACACTGGAATTACAACTGCTTTAGGACGCCATAGTAACCCCCCTGATAGGCAGTCGCTCCATGTATAGTGGATGAAGTTTTTGAGAACCAACTGCAGTGGGCCTCTGCAAAAAACCTCTAAGCTTGAAACTTTTTGATTTATTACTGGGTTGCAACCATATTTTTTCAAGTGTCCTATTTTTTTATTTGAACATGTGAAGTTGAAGTAGACCGAATAAAATATTGAAATAACTATTTAGATAATAAATAGTTATTTCAATATTTTACTCGGTCGTTTCTTTAACCTTTCAGCTGTGGCAAGATACGAGTAAGTATTTAAAGAGCAGTACATTTCATATTATGAGTATGCTTATTTTTTATTGTTTCGGTATCTTTGATGAGATTGATTATCTTATCAATTGATCAACAACATATATATGAAATCATAACATCTATATTAAAAATATATACTTATTTCATTCTACTAAATTATACGTATGAAAGTGGTGAACTTGCATTTTATACGCGATACAACCCTATAACTTATTAAGAGTAGCTACATCTTAACAGATAATAATACCTAGACTTACGTGGAAATCCAACTATCTTCGTCATCGGAAACTTTTGTCACCAATGTTTTGCACCGAGAATGGATAGAACAGTATGCCGGAGGGCTTGAAGGAGAAGCTGTTGAATTTGACCTCGCGACCAACATTTCGTTCCAGCATTCATCTTAAGTAAATGATAACGAAACAACTATAGTTAGAGGTAACCAGACGCGAAATCATGAGGCTGATGTAGAAAGGGGCATCCCCTGTCTTCCTCATAATAGAACCTACACACTAAGACATAACTATGCCAGCACATGACTATGGCAACTTTCGTAAGCGTTCAGTTAGGTAGTCAATTAGGTAGTCAGGATAGGCTCCATAAAAGAATTTAGAAATTCGCAGAGGTTCGCATGCAGCATGAACTGCTTCATGTAAACTGTGCGCAAAGTTTTGGATTCATGTCTCGTTTGCGCCTCGTACATGGCACGGCACTCTATCTCCACATCCTTGCATTAAATCGACTTTAAAATCACGTTGTATTCTATACTCTGCAGGCAGTTTATTGATAATGGTGTTCTACCATGATCTCCTTTAACAGTATTGTTTTAATCTTACTTCAGTGTGGGACAGAAATTGGGCTAGACTGGCTATAAAGGGTGTAAACAGATTCTTAACGAAACCAAAAGGTACTTGTTCTCCCCGTCATTGCGATATTTTTTTTGCTCTAGACCATACCTGGGAAACTTCTAGTTCGGGAGATATTAGGGGTCAAAGTTCCAACTTTTTCATAAGTTTTTTTTTTAAATACGTGTTTTTAATGTAAGATTTTTACATTAAACACCTCCAGGACCCTCTTACTATTCAATCCATCCATCAGCACAATGTTTTGAGTGCGTTACATTGAGTCCTACTGTAAAACGTGATTTTTCAGCCTAAAAAAAATCGTTACCCAGCACTAATTTTTGCGTGAAGTTACTTAGTTAGATGTACATAATGCTTGGTGACGGCTTCGTGAAGAGTCTGTTTACGCACTGTATAGCTCCATCTGTTTCCCACACTGAAATGACATTTAATTAAAAAAGCTACACTTTACCCCATATTCTAGACGGGGCTGTATTTTGGCGTTTGTCAAGATTTTTTTTAAAGTCTTCCCATTTGCCATAAATATTCACCAATTTTTCTCGACTGTAAAACGGCGTTCGTTTCAGCAAATCTGTATTGAATTTCTCTGGAGTTGACCACTTCTTTTTGTCATAAAATTGTGCCATGTCTGAACAAAAAATAAATTGGTTCTTAGGATAATAATGTAAGGCGCCAGAGCAGTTTCCTTTCCCGATTATGAGCCAAGGAATGACATATCCCTGATTCCCTGTGCAGCTTCTGACAAGAAGGTGATGTTTTATAAAAAAATAATAACGTTTAAGGTGGATAGAATTACAATCATGAAAATCATCAATACAACCCTCTAAGTTCATATAACCCTATTCAATGAATATTTCATGAAAAAGTCTTGAATGGGGTTAAATGAACATAGAGGGTTGTATTGATGGGCTGCGAGCTGTTCGAAAGAGATACCACGGCCCTGGAACACAAAGGGCAAGGAAGGAACATGGATGGGTTTTAGTCAGTACAAGTCTGACAGGGATTCCGCTCTGCCCGGAGCGGGATGATGATTTCCCGTCCGTAACAAAAAAGGGTTGTATTGATGATTTTCATGATTCAGGCAAATCGGACCGTAGGAAATGTCCACATATTTTGATGGGCAACTACGGAACCCTTCATGGCCTATTTTAAGTCATCACATTAAGTTGCTGACTAAAATGAAATGATGGAATTATTAATTAATTATTGTTATTTGTTCAAAGTTCGAAGTACTTATTGATTAACTAGCCCATATTGGCCTGTTTAGTCAAGATAAATCTCTTCGCCTCCCGTACCAATATTCTGCCTACAAACCTGCAAAACCATTCTTCGCCAACCTGGAGGGTTACTATGACGTCTTAAAGCAGTTGTAATTCCAGTGTGGGAAAGAATCAGAGCTATACAGGTCATCTAGTGCCATCTCTTTCCCACACTGCTTTAGGACGTCATGGTAGGCCACTTGATGTTACAACGTAATGAAGACAATAAATAATATCTTACATTTTAAATCTTGACTAGTTTTTACCACATATTCCGTGCCATTACTATCTTTCATGTTTTGTACCGTATCTTTGAAATACTCAATCAATGCATTAACTTTAAATAATAGGGTTTTCAATCGGGAACGTGTTTTTACAGGGATATCATAATGTAGTTTGTTTAGCAAATGACTTCTGAAATTTACTGAAAAAAAAAAGTATTATTTATTTAAGCCACTTTCATTTTTAATATTTTTACATAATTTTAACTAAGGACCTCTCGACGAGTATAAGCCTCCTCCATGTCACTCCACTTTTTCCCATCTTGGGCAGTGGTGTGCCCGCAATGAAATGGAGGCAAAGCCCAATTAAAAAAACTCAAAGCATTTACCTTGCCCAGTACTGATTTCACACACTTTAATCCTTCACAAGGAACTTGCAACCATTTCCGAATTCATTTTAGTGTTAAAAAACTACAATCACTACTAAACAGCGTTAATCATAGCAAAAACTTTAAAAACAAAAAAACTTTAAATGACAAGAAATTAAATAAACTTAAACACAAAAAAGAAATGCACCAGTAACCGCTCAAAACAAATATGAACTAATTTGAAATCGTTTGTTTGTTTCTATCAAAATTCGCGCAATGCGCAGCTGGCGCAGTTGGCGCGAACACACAATTATCTCTCAAACTTACACTGACATCCACTCACAAATTCATAAAAAAGCCCTGCTTTTAATTCAATACAAAATTCAAATTTTGTGCCTATTATTGTTATCAAAAACGGAAAGATTTTGCTAGAGAAAATGAAAGGTCAGAGAAGCCAAATTAAAGCCAATGGGTGTGAAAGAGAAAGCGCTAGCACTGGGTCACTGGCCGAAGGCCGTAGGCACAACTCTTCTTTTTTATAGTGTTAGAGCGAGCCAGAGTCGGCCGGTATCGGAGATATCAAAAAATTTTGACAACGTCGCGTTTGATGCGCGCGAATTTAATTAAAAAACCTTCTAACAATACGCGCCGTGTCCAGACAACTGCTTTCTGGATCAAGCTGCCAAGCGAGAGCCTCCTCAGATGTTGTTCGAGGCTATTGGCCGACTCGACTATCGGCACGATGACTGCTGTAGTCACGTCCCACATGTCGACAACCTCGCGAGCCAGATCTAGATATTTGAACTGCTTATCTTTTTCTGCTTTCACGAGGTTCTTGTCATGTGGGACTGCTATATCAACAATCACTGCGCGGCGCTCCAATCGATCTGTCACCACAATGTCAGGCTTATTGGCAACAATAGTCCTGTCAGTGGTGATAGATCGATCCCAATACAACGTGATATTACCATTATCGAGAACTGGGTGGGGCGCATACTTATAGTAGGGGACTTCTGATTCCACAAGGCTGTACTTCAAAGCAAGTTGCTGGTGGATAATCCTGGCAACGAGGCTGTGTCTATGCAAGTAATCTCCGTTAGCCAGACACACTATTTCTGGGTGTTCTAACACCCAGAAATAATGTGTCGGATCGATTCTCCCGGACGTTGGCATGCCCGACATATATCAACCATGCCATCCTTCACAATCTATTATTATTCTTACCGAGTATCTTTTTCAATAGTGTCTGTTGATTTGATGGGCCAGTTAGTAATCTGACTATAAAATTCCCCATATTCTGATGGAATGTGAAGTCACTTTCTTTACATCTTCATTTTTTATTTATTTATAGGCACACATTTAATGAAGGCCTTTCTGACAAGCAAGACTCAAAGTCATACTTGACATTATTATCAATGAAATTTTGGGGATTCGGATAGATTAATTTTATCAGTTTTCGTGACGTTTGAATTCCCGGAGTTGTTGATTTCCTTGTTGTTCAGGAATAATAATAAGTTTGTTGTATTTTAAGAAAGCTTGACGACCTTTGTTCCTTTCTTCTTATAGTTGGGCGCTTAATTTCTTGCGCTCATCTAATACTTCCCGGGGGAAGTCTTCTTTAATCTAGTATGGTGTATCGTTTAGATTTTTCTTGTTTTTTTTTTTGTTGATTTTTATGCCCAGCGTAGGTTACAATAATAGGTCTTGTTTTTCCATCGTTTTTTTACGCCTTGCTTCTTCTATGTTGGTTTCATTATAGTTTAAGAATCTCGATGATCGAGCAGTCGCTGAGTCATTAGTAAACGCATTCTACACACTACCAGTGCTTTCTATTTTAAAAAGCCATCACAATGACTGAAGCCGTAATGAAACGAATTGTAATTGACTCATGATTGGTCGATGTAATCAATTCGTTCATGATAAAAGATCTACTAGGCTTATACTTTTTTCTCATGAACGAATGTATTGCATCCGCAATAAAACAATTTTCACAGATTTTTTCATTGTACCCATAATGTTTAATGACAATTTTATCAATTATAAACGTTATACTACTGTCAATTTTGCTTATTTCAGAGTGACTAGTTACAAT
The DNA here is from genome assembly GCA_950005105.1 of Lycophotia porphyrea. Classification (NCBI taxonomy): domain Eukaryota; kingdom Metazoa; phylum Arthropoda; class Insecta; order Lepidoptera; family Noctuidae; genus Lycophotia; species Lycophotia porphyrea. The sequence goes on along the minus strand of OX465391.1, from coordinate 11,039,664 downwards.
CTCGCAGGCAACTTTTAAAGACTATGGGCAATACAATTATTAGTTTCACTAACACTGACAGGCCAAATAGCCGAAAACGCCATAAAGATAGACTTCGGCTGCCACCAATAAAACTAAAATTATATAATAAAAATTCAAGTTGATACCATATAAATTTTTATCATGATTAGATCATGGAGTTCGGAGATATGGAACGGAACTCTTCAATAACAGACAGCAAAGATAACGTGATTGCTGCAATCTCTTGGATGTTCATTGTTTACACAACACCATAACATAACATGTACCTGAAGATGTCGGTCGTAAAGAATAGCACCATCCCATATCTTCCCGTGAGTGTCGTAAGAGGCGACTAAGGGACTTACCAGAGAACGGGAATCTCCGGAAGGAATCAGGCTACCTCAAGTCTATGCTAAGCTAATAAAGTCGTATGATATCGCTAAACAGCCTAATATGAAAAATAAAAAAAAACCAAATATTTTTGAATTTAGAACACAAATAAATGTTAATTTGTTCAAAGTAAATGTTTGTTTAAAATAATGATTTTTATCTATGTTATGAGACTTGGCTGAGAATCGAGTTGACTGGCCTGCGATTGAGGAGGCCTATGTCCAGCAGTGCACTGCTAAAGGCTGATGATGATGATCTATGATATTTTATTTATAAACATATTAACGCCGTAAAGAAAGACGCATATCTCGTTGCCGAGATTTAAACAAAAAACAATCACCGCCGACGATAGTCATTGATTTGGAATCTGTGGAAATTTTTATTTCCACACGTGTGCGGAAATATATTAAAAATCCACGCGTGTGAAATACATTGCATGTTAAGAAAAAGTGTACTGAAAAAAATATTATCTTATGTAGGTACAAACATAATCTTACCGTCCACCATACAACAACCAAACGCCAAGATCAAATCCATGTTATGTTTATGTCTTGTGTAAAAATTGACCACCTTTTCCAATGACTTTAAATAAAAGTCTAAATCCGTTTCCTCTGGTAAAGTTTCAATGGCCTTGTTTCTAATACGATTGGCAGTAATACCGGTAACGGAAAAAAATAAAGTCGTTAAATAAAACAACAAGAAAATCACTTTTAAGTTGTACATGGCGGGATTTATCAAAACCACGAAAACGTTATAACGCCTATATTCGAATGACAACTGGTTGAATTGGCTTCAGTGCAATGCTACTATTTTTTTATCTAGAAATAAGAATGTGGACACTTACGCACACATTAGCTACGGCTGTTGCACACCGAGACATCTCTACACTACTATGACTCAAAGTAATGCATGATGTTGTTTTTCAAGCTTTTCTTGTTTACTTTTTATTTTTTTTGTTTTATTGTTAACTAACTTTTGCCCATGGCTACGCTCGCATTAATTTAGAATTTCACAATTTAACTCTTATCTTCAGCATCCGGTAAAACTGGAAGCCGACCCCAACATAGTTGGGAAAAGGCTAGGCAGATAATGAACTCTTAACACACTTAAGTTTATATAATAATATAATGATTCATAATTCTATGATGATTCGAAAACATGTGGCGCCATCTATTATCATAAGAATGTCGTTTACGCAGTTTAGCTAAATAACGCGATCGATTTGAAAATTGGTCGTTGTCAGATGGTAGTAGCACTGCTTTATGATATACTTGAAAAAAATGACAGTATATATATAATGAAGCAATTAAGCCTAGCCTACCCTACCAACAAAGCCAAATGCATTTATTATAACTATGTAATAAAATAATACAAAATATTAAAATCAAAGTTAAAACTCCTGTTGAAACACTTATAGCAACTTGTCGCGCCCGTGAGTCATAACTCACACTCAACAGGCAGAAAGGCGAACGGCCTAATTTCCATTCATAAATTTACGCACACTGGTGCATATTTTCGTATTTATGAACGGCAAACATGTATAGATTATGGGCGTAACTCCTGACAGTGGAGCTGACCACCGCCTGTTGTGATTGGCTAGCTAGATTTAATGAATGAAGAGCAGGGTTCCCAATTTGTGGAGATTTCCTCGAATTGTGGGGAATTTGAGAAACAGACTACACACAGACACGATAGTTGCCTTAATGAGTACGACTAGAGACGATTAAAAAAACAGAGTGGTATTGTCGAATTTATACCTTCCAAAAATTGATAAATTGCAAGGAATAGCAATTTGTTGTGTGTTTATTTACATAAAAATGGTGTTCTGTTGTGAAGTTTGCGCTGATAATGTGTGTTTGTCAGAAGTTAAAAGCAGTAAGTTTTCACAATTATCGTTTGATGATAAGATTCAAGTTGTGTCTAAAGGAACCCGAATTACGAGAATTAACCCAAAAATATGATAATTCATGTCGTACTCGTATATTTTTTTTGGGTATCAGTATATCCTGAGCGCTGAGTACTACACACACGACGAAAAAACACCAATTTTCACGGTATCTCGGATTTTTCTTTAAGAACACGCGTGGCTCAAAGCGATGCGTAGCGGCCATTACGCAACTCGTGAGAATGTCATTCGCTCAGTATATCACGCCACAGTAGTGGCGATAAGTCTCCTCTTTGAAGAGTGGCTGGAGAGGCGCCACGGCACCCTCACCTTCCGCCTGACGCAGGTCCTCACCGGACACGGTTGTTTCGGGAGGTTCCTGCACCGAATCGGGCGGGAGGAAACGCCCGGGTGTTACCACTATGAGGGTCGCCCAGAGGATACGGTGGAGCACACGGTAGAGGTCTGCCCCGCTTGGGCGGAGCACCGCCGTGTCCTCGTAGCGGCGATCGGCAGCGGCGACCTATCGCGTCCGGCCCTGGTCCAGTCCATGGTCCGGAGCGAAAGGGAATGGGACGCCGTCACCTCCTTCTGCGAAGCAGTCATGCTAGCGAAGGAGGTGGTGGAGCGTGAGAGGGAGAGAACCTCACGTCCCAGCCGCCGCGGGAGACGCCTCGGGCGTCGGGGGTCACGTGGTGGCTTCCGGCCACCGTAGACGCGGACCTGTGGACGGAGAGTAATGGGCTAGCTCGCCGTCCGTCCGTCTTTTGACGACAGGCCGTGTTGATGGCGCGTTCGTGTTCCACGCGCGCCTCAAAGAGATGTCAGCAAATAGGGAGGGGCCCGCAAGGGCCGATGCCTGCCAGGGCTGCGGGCTGTTCGAAAGAGATACCGCGGCCCTGGAACGCAAAGGGCAAGGAAGGAACATGTATGGGTTTTAGTCAGTACAAGTCTGACACTCCCTCCCGCTCTGCCCAGAGCGGGAGAAGTCATTTGATGATTTCCCATCCGTAAAAAAAAAAAAAAAAAGGTAAAGAGTAAACTGTCTCTCAGTTGCGCCTCTATACCGCGGTTATCCGATCTATCATGACTTACGCTTGCGTCGTGTTCGCACATACTAAGCCTAAATTCCTCTACTGTCTTCAGGATGCAAGTTCTCCAGAACCGATTCCTACGAAAAGTCACGGGAGCCCCTTTCTATGTCCGCAATGACCGTCTACAAATAGACTTATAATGCCCACTATCCAGCAGTTCATGACGGGCCTCTCTAAGCGCGTCTTCGATTCTGCCATAAAGCACCAAATCCCCTGATCGCATCGGCCGCCCGATACGAGCCCTCGCGCATTTGTCAAATTCGTCGACCAAGGCATAACTCTCGTGGGCTGCGGGACTGTTCGAAAGAGATACCGCGGCCCTGGAACACAACGGGCAAGGAAGGAACATGGATGGGTTTTAGTCAGTACAAGTCTGACACTCAAAAAAAAAAGGCATAACTCCCGTCGCTCCCAACGATGCTATCACCCTCCTCCAGGAGAGCAGTAGGGAAACTAGCACGCTTAAGAAGCACAGACACAAACAGCCGGCATTTCGTCCTCGCGGCTCGTCGCGATATTCCGAGCCATGTCCTCCCCGATCTTGCTCGAGACAGCCCGCGCGGCTGGGCCTGTAGTTTTAAATCAGCTCCGAAAGAATCATAGTCAGATCCAGCCTGTCCCCTTGCTATCCTCCCCCAGCGACGACCTAAGCCGACGCTCATATGCCACAGGTGATGCCCTTAGCGTGTAGTCGCTTAGTTTATAAGTTTTTTGCCCTGGCTGGAGGCCTTACACTGAAGACACCCAGAGGATAGTCCGGTTAAGCAGACGAGTACCTCTCTAGGTTGAACTGCTTGATGACATTTATAAAATAATAAAAAAAAACGCGTCGCCACCGACGTTTTTCTGCTGCAAATAATTCTACACCTACTGTTATTTCGATAAAAGTAATGACTGAACTTGAGATTTCCCTTCGAGAACTTGAGATTTTGGATTTTAACGTAGTTTTGGAAATTTATATACCTTATATACCTAGATTTTCTTTACGGATAGCGAATTTTTGTTTACCTATTTAGCATATTTTGATTTTAAAGATTTTAGGAAATAATAACGAATATTAGGCTTAGTTTAGCCAAGGGCCAAGCTTACGTCACTCTCAGTCGCGTGAGACAGCTAGAAAGCTTGGCATTGGTGTATTAGATCCACGAAAGCTTATCAACGAGCCCCATGATAAAAAGTCTCTGCAAGAACTAAATCGCCTCAGAGATCTTAATAATCACGACACATTATAAAACAAAGTACTCTACCATAAACTCAAAAACTACTACACCGATTTTTATGCTGTTTTCACTAATGGATAGAGTGGTTCTCGAGTTTTTAGTATATAAGGTTTAAGTATATAATTTGTCAAGTTTTTGTTGCGGGAATGGGATCAACATTTCATGATTATATTTGGTCGCGATAAACGACATGGAATCCACGCGGGCGAAGCCGCGGGCATCAGCTTGTAATTAATAAATCATAAGAAAAATAATTTCGCGTGATATTGATTTCCTAAAAAATAAAAGTTTTCTTTGCACATATTTTGTGCGTTTGCAAAAATATTGTCTTGTCACCAAAAAGTATAAAATAAAAAACAAATAATTAAAAAAATAAAAAACACGCCTGCCATATCAAAAACCGAATTAAAAAAAGAGAACTAAATAAAGTGAATTAAATAAGTAAACTTATAAAAATATAAGACCTGGTTAGAACTATTCCAAGGAGCCGTCCCCCGACTGCAATGAAAAGATTGGTTTTCAGTTTTTTTCAACACTAAGATCATGTAGCTTGTTTTCAGCTTTTTAGTTTGCTTTTTTAATTCACTTTTTGATATGGCAGGCGTATTTTTTAATTTGTTTAATTTTCTAGCAAAATTGTATTTCCATTTAAATCTAATATGATATAACATCACGCCTGTAATCCCCGAAGGGTTACAGAAGTGGACCTAATAAAGTGATACCCGCCAATTATGTTTAAATCCCATGTAATTCCATTAGCAGGGCACAATTTCAAACTCCATGGCTACTACTGAGAAATTTCTGTGAGAATAACTCAATAACAATTTGTCCGATCCAGGAATCGAATCCAGGACCTCATGCTCACACCACACTCCACACCACTTGCGACCAGTCGACCAACGAGGTAGTATTTCCATTTTATTCTAACATAATTATGAAATGTGTGCCCGCATTTCGCGCATGGCTGCATTGGGTAATTAGAGATAAACATCGATAGTTTAAAAAATGGAGTTGGTACATTTATTTAGTCATACAATTATTTGTTGATGTGTATGAAAGAAAGAAACAATATTTATTTATCGCTGGGACATGACGTGAATCGTACAAAATGACAAAAAAAGCAATAAACATACACTGCTTAAACAAACAAATATTTATTATTTCAAAAGGACGGAACTAAAAAAAAATAACAGCTTGCACGTTGATACTGCTACAAACCAAACCACTCAGCATGATGTTGTGCTAAGGGGGGCCCACAGCACAACACTGGTTTTGTGGTCGTGTAGAAACACTATCATTGTTGGGTTGGTGAATACCCAATAAAAAGTATTACACTTGCGTAAAATCAAGGTTGTATTATCGCATAAGATAAATTTAAACCTTTATTAAAAACCTTTTTCAATACGCTCTTCCTCGATTTACACTTACTGCAGTTCTCGGCTCCATACCACCCTCGCCTGCGGCTCGGCCGTGAATACTGCCTCAGATGCAATAGCAAAGTTTCCCTACTTGTATCAAAATGTACTGTCCTATAGAAAGTAAGTTTGTTTGTTATTTTTTCACGACTGAACTACTGAACCGATCATCCTGTAATTTTCATGTATATTGTCAGGTGTACAGAAACGGACATAGGCTACCTTTCATCCCGAAAAAAAGGGCAGCTCCCGAGGAAAACAACAATAACGCTAATATGATAATAGATGGCGCCACGTATTTTTCAAATCATGATTAAATTATATTATTACAAGCAAAGTACAACCCGAATTCAAATATGTTTATTTGTGTTTATTTGTGACACATAGGTAAAAGTAAGTAGGTACATGGTGTTATAAGAAAAAGTTATGTCTCACTATGTGCTGCCTTACAAGGCGTACAAACAATGTTTACACATTAATCACTGCAGGTTACTAAACTTTACTTAACTGGTTAACTGAACTTAAATAAATACAAAAAATACTGCAATTACAACTAATTACTTAATACTAAATCTTTAATAAAATATACATTAAACAAAAACAAATTTTAAACAATACAAGTCTAATAACAATCTTATGAACTAAAGCTAATGATTAGGGAATAAAAAGTATTAAAAATATAAAATAAAAACAGTTTTCATTTTTCTTCTAGGTATTAATTGATGGAATAATATGCTTTTTGTATTAGTGTTCTTTTGAAAGTATTGAAATCTCTTGATGCTTTTATGGACTTTGGCAGTTTATTAAGATCCGCGTCACTACTGCGTCGGATGCGAGGTGGTGACAACAGTCTTCTGGGCATTGTTGCTAGTAAGACTGAAGGCCACCTAATGAGGCACCTGTGCGCAGTGCATGTATTGTTGCCGGGAGTCCCCAGTAGGTGGCGGAATTAAGTATATTATAAGTGTTATTTATTGTGTATTATAATGAATAGTACTTACATAGGTTAAGGAATACTAACAAATGTATGGGTCATCTGCCGGATTTAAAGACAAATAAATAATAAATAAATTAAAAAATTTTGGTGCCATTCCTAGGAAACTTTTAGAGTAAAGGGCTGTTTGATGGGATTTTGACTTGGTGACGTTTAGAGGATACGGTTTCAAATTGGTTAGGGTTATTTTTTATAAATATGGCAACTTCATAATTAATGTAAAAGGACTGAAGGAGTGTTAATAATTTTAGATCAATAAAAACCGGTTTGCAACTGTCAGTGTTTTGAATCATGGATAATGCACGGACGCATTTTTTTGGGCTTTAAATGCCGCTTACCTATCCGTAGAATTACCCCAGAATATTAGTCCATATCGCAGTGTTGTGGAGACGTCTGCGTGGTATGCGGTAAGGACGGTGCTGCGATTTGCGACTTTATTTAAATTATGTAGGGCGTAACAATATTGATTTAGTTTTTTTACTAAATGCTCAATGTGTATTTTCCAAGTCATGTGCCGATCTAACCAAAGCCCTAGAAATTTAGTCTTGTCAATTTTAACAATGTTGTGGTGAACATATTTAACATTTGGATTTACAGAATTGGTTCGCTGGTTAAAATACATGATATTTGTTTTATCCAAAATGATGATTGTCAAATTCTAAATTAACGTGAGCGAAGCCGTGAGCATGAGCTAGTTTCTTATACAAACGACCTCTCAACCCTTAGCATGTAAGTATGTCAAAGAAAAAGTTCGCGATCTAAGTCTGCGGTCGTCTAAAAACACATTATGTAAATACGTATATTGATTTAATAACATAACGTGTATGCGATTGCCAGAATAAAGGGGACATGACACAAACATGAACAAGCAACTCGTTGAAACTACGTTATTTCTCTTTTCATGCAGTGGAATATTATTTTTCAAGTTAGGCGAAGAAAACTGTCAGGATATCCTATCCTACTTCTATTCTATCCTACTTCTTTATCCTAATAATATTATAAATGCCAAACTGTGCGAGGATGGATGGATGCATGGATGTTTGTTACTCTTTAAAACAAAAACTACTGAGCGGATTTGGATGAAATTTGGCACACAGATAGTTTATAAACTTTTTATCCCGGTAGTATGATCCCGTGGGACATTACCGAACTCTACGCGGGCTAAGCCACAGGCTAGTTCAATACTAATTAAGGAAGTTCTATTAAAATGATTACTTTGTTTACTTACTTTATTATTTTGCACGCCGCTTTGCCTGCGTGAAGTCGGAAGTTATTCTAGTCTTACGGAGACCAAGTCATAATTTAACTTTCATCCAAATCCGAATCTAATAATTGAAATCTGAATTTAATAATTGGACTTAAAATATTCATTTGGCTATTTCACATATATACTGTAGTTATGCTTAAGCTTTCTCAACCTCCATCTTTTTAGTGAAAGTCCCATTAAAATTGGTTATACGTATCAATAGGCATAGGCAATCAGAAATACAGACAGTCGAAAATTTTGTAAAGTTGTGTCTTGTTTAAATAGGTAACTCGACGTATTACAAATCATGCAGAAAAAAATAGTTCTACTGGTTACAAATATTGTAATCGAGAACGAACTTGTAGCAGCGTGGCCGGCTTGCGGGAATATTGATTTTTCAGTTGCGCAGAATGTCAGAAACGGCGCGCGCAGCAACTGTCAAAATAGACGTTATACGTTGAGGATATGTCGCAAATTCACGTGAAAATAACATTATTTTTATAATCCCACGCAACTAATTGAATAGTTCTTTAATGAATTCGTTTTTATCAGCATGTTGTGAACAATTATAGATTATAGTTTGAGTGCAGAAACAAAATTACCGTAGGAATCTTTCGCTTGGTTGTGTGCCGTGTTGTTTACAAAAATTTATGGTTCTTAAAATCATAACATACTAAGAAATTACAAAATTAATATGGTGTTTTTGTGTTTAATTCCTAAGAAGTAAGAAGCATGTTTCCTGGAAGAATATCATAAATAAAAACGATGAAAGATAAAGATGTCGAGATGCCTGCGGATATTCGGAGCTTACTCCTTCAGGTTGACAAGGAAGTATTCGACCATATTCCTTTCAGCCGCCTTCATCCTCACACTTACCATGGTCCTGCAGCTATACGCCTCCAGACATCACGAGCATCCACACCCACAACGCAGTGTCGGTGACTTTGACTACAGACCAGGCTCCTTCCTCAAAGGTAGACAGCCCGGGAACTTAAGTTATTGCATGTTTAACTATGGCCTTCCAAATAGTCTCGAATGGGGCACATTCCAAGTACTTCCGTCCCCAGAAACTGGAAGTAGAAGTCACTATGGAGTTATCTACAATGCTATTCGAGGATTGGCGTTCACGAATATAACAAATTTTGAAGCAGTGACGTATGCCACTCAAGCGACGCCTGAATTTCTGTACCATATAGTGGAAATAGCGAAGTACTGGGATGGTCCTATCAGCCTCGCTGTGTTCGTACCTAGCTACGACTTAGATTTTGCTATGCAAATATTTAACCATCTGTGCCATTGCTATCCGATGATGGCTCGAGTGTCAGTTCATTTATATTTTCCATTGAAAGTAAAGCCTAAAATAAGAACGTGGGATGAAAGAAGAAAGTATTTTACAACCTTGACCGTGCCAACAGCTGTTGCGCCCAATACAACAGTAGACGCAAGAGAATTGATGAAACAGAAATTAGAGAATTATCGCAATTTGAATAACAAAACTAGGGCTGAATACATTCAGAGGGCGAGGCAGAATAAAATAAAACATATGATGACAAAGACCTCAGGTTCAGGATTCGCAACGCCTAATTTCAAGTTCGAAGATTGTTCTGGTTTTGATTCAGAAGTAACGACGTATAGGAAAGCGCACGCAATGTTGTATCCAATAAACGTTGGTAGAAATGTTGCAAGGAACGCATCCACGACCAATTATTTCTTAATGTCTGATATAGAAATGGTGCCGAGTTATGGTTTGGCGCCGAAATTCCTGAAAATGATTAGGAAGCTAATGGGTGACGAGAAGAGGGACTCTGGTTGTATTTTCGCTAAGACAGTGTTCGTGGTGCCACTGTTTGAAGTGGAGAGAGGAGAGAAAATTCCTCACGACAAAAAAACGTAAGTAGATAAATAGACTTTTTGATGCAATACAAAGGAATGCAGAAAGCGTACTTAGTGCTCAACAACAAACCTTTTGTTGCCATTGTTGTGATACTACGTAGAAGGTTGGTCTTTTCTTGTCACTGAATAGTTCTATCCTTTGAGTAGTCTGTAAGAAATAGAGTTTACGTGTTAGCAGTGACGCCTTTTCTATTGTAGAAGGATAAGGAGGGTATTTACCTACTTTAATACATCGCCCCACACCAGGACATATCCCGCGTAGTGGGTACGTTTCAAGACACTTTGCAACTTTCAAACACTGTTTTAAATTTTCACGCTTTAAATCTAAACTATCTTCCGAGATTATACATGATTTTGAATTACATTATTTTGCATTATGTCGGGAGCTCAAAATAATGAATAATCACCGAAGATATCTCGTAAATGACAGTATAAGTTGATTGCAACTTTTATGCGTAAGTGAAATAAGGTTCTTGAAAGACTAATTCACAATTTATTAAGGGTTTCATTCACGAAATAATCTGTACCTGAACGCTATAATCAGTCAGTGTGATTCATTTTTTTTAACAAGATTTCAGTATCTTTTAAATTAAATTCAGGGCACATAATATCATCTAGTTACGTTACACATTTCCTTACAATATTGTTCTAATACCTAGCTATCATAAATTCTTTATTTCTTATGTCGCGTACGTGAGCCGACTTGTGAGATCGTCTTTGGATATTTAAAGCGGCTAAGTATGAACTGTAGATATTATTACATTGTTTTCTTTTTAAGATTTTAAGATTCTGTGGTTTTGTGTGTTTTGTGGTTTTCCTTGATATTTTAAAATGTTTTGCAACAATGTTTTTAGTTTGAGGTTAAGATAATGCGGTGAGCACAGGACCGGTCGTTTTGACGACGCGACGTAAGGCCTATGTTAGCAGTGCATGGACTTATGACTAAAAAGTTTTTGTTCTTACGGATGAAGAAAATGTATAAATTTTCATTCATACAAAATTTTTGACTGATAATTACAAACACAACAAGAAAAAAACAACGGGTTGCACTCCGGGAGTGCCGGCAGAAAACTTGAAACATCGCCATCTAGCTTAAATATTAGAAATTTCAATACACTCGCGCAAGCGCCATGCGCCGCCGATTCGATCTGACGATTTGATGATCTGACGCGAGTTCAACAGTTTTACCCATCCCAAAAAGTGCACAACGCCGCTAAAGAAGTTTTCACTTCGAAAAAACAGCCAAGTCAGTCGAGCCCTCCTCAAACAACGCTCCGTCATACATTTGACAATAGATTTTTATTAATATACTTAGAGTAGTAAATGCCACTATCGAGTAGAGCTTCAAAATTTCATAAGCAAGTATGTATCTCATAAAAAATTTTAACAAAATTTCAGTGTTTTGATCTTATTCTTTAACCACCGTGTGCTATAGGATTTCCTTTTCTCATAAATGACACACTTGGATCCCCTTTCCTTTAGGGGAAGAATTTTCAAGAACCCTTTGTTAGGTTCAGATACTTTCAGTGTTAATGGAACTCTTGTGACTTGATGACATTATCTACCAGTTAGCCACCTTTTAAAAACACTAAGAGAGCTAGTGGCTAAATAATAACTGCCGCACGGGTCGATCTTCAAGGTGAAGCCGCACTTGCCATGGTTGGTCTGTGGATGGGTGGCTATCATTACAAATCGGGTTTTTCCGTGCCTCGGAAAGCAAGTTAAACAGATGGTCCTGGTTGTCGATTTCAGATCTTTGACAGTTGTTGTTGTTGTGTTTGTAGTCAAGGCTGACAACCAGTCTTACTAAAGGCCATACCTAATAACCAGTACTAACTGGGTTGTGGAGGTCATACAGGCAGTTGTTCCATTTTCAGCTGCATCCGGTTAGACTGGAAGCCGACCCCAATATAGTTGGGAAAAGGCTAAGCAGAAGATGATGCCCCTTTTATATATATTTTTTTTTTTTCGGAGTTTACCTCATTATATTTACATTTATGTCAAACGAGCGGATTTTTTGTGTTATTCATTGCCCCAATTTAGGATACGTTTCAATGCCGCCGAGAGCCGTGAGTATGTTTCGACATTACTCGTCTAGTTTGGAGTTCAAAAGCCTTTTCTTGCTCGGGTTGTTAAAGTTAATTACATAGAAAAGACCAGGTCAGGCTGTCTCACGTCATAGACATCCTCTATTTTCCTCCACTTATTCCAGTACTAAGCTGTTTTTCGCCTCTTCAAAATAGGGGAAACTCCATGTAAAACACTAGCATTCTGAATTCGAATAAAGTGGAACCGACTCCAACATAGCTGGCCTACACCTTCAAGTTAGGTAGTTAGTTAGTTAGTAGGTCTCGGGGGTTCGAACCCAGGTAGGCATATTACTTTGTGTAATTTATTTCATCACCACTACTCTCAAAACCAAGAAAAACATTGTGAGGAAACCGGCATGTCCTAGCACTAAAATATCCAACTACCAACGCACACTGGGCCTGCGTGGTAATTCATAGTTCATTTCCTTTCATGGAGAGAGGAGGCTTGTGGGTCAGTAGTGGGGAAATTATAGGCTCATTATCCTGACGAAAGCTAAATAAGTATCTAATGGTTGTAAAAATAACTTTACGAAGCTAACCTTTCAGTTTCGTAAAGGTATTTTTACACTGGTTCTCCCCGTCATTTGGAACATTTTTTGTTCTGGATCAGTCCTAGGAACCTTGTAACGGAGGTATGGGAGGTAAACTTTTTCACAAGTTTTTTGAAGTTATACTTCTTTTGGCGCGTTAGGGAAAAATGATAAGAGTAAATTTTTACGAAGCGCGCGCACACCGTCACGAAAAACCGACACCCTGAAGTTAGCTAGTTAACATACACCCTGAAGTTACTCGTAGCTAGTCAACATTTTAGTTATACACTAAAGAAGTATAACTTCTTACTTGCGTACATAAGTACACACACAGTTTTTTTTTTTTTTTTAAACAAGTTTTTAACATCACCTCAACATTTTTGAGTAGAGTTATTTAATTTGAAGTACAGAATGCTTGGTTGACGGCAAAAGGGTCCGTTTGCACCACATATAGATGAAAAAAAAACTTTATTTTTTGCTGCCCTATAAAATTCGCGTTTATAATAATTTTGTAGTAGATGTTAGAATTTATGCGCCAGTCGTGCCGTCTTCAAGACATACTTTATATCAATTTTATCGAGTTCCCCTGCGAAACGTACCCTACAGTATGCAGCTGTAAAATGATGTAAAATTTTACTGAGACGAATATTTTTATTGCGTTCTATTTTATGCATACTTATCGGTATCCAGTCGTTGGAAAATACGTGAGTTGGATGTAAATAGAGAACATAAAATTAGATAAAAATACTGTAGTTTTTGAATCGTGCTTACGGGGTAAAACTTCACTGCTGTGAGGAAAATAGGCAAAAGGAAACTTCAATAGTCTTTCAGGATAATTCAAAAGTTCATCAGCATATGCGCAGAGGACTGCTATGGGTCGTAGGCTGCCCCAACGTCGCCATGACCGGGTTCGTGTTTTTACATCTAGCCGATTGCCGTGACCTATCCAATGCTGTTACGTGATCACTGTTTCAGAACTTGGCCGCATCAGCCTTCCGTACTGCCTCCTGCCACTTAATTTGAAAATTTTCTGGCTTATGTTTTATTTTTCTATTATTACACCTACTATGTTTTGTCTCTGCATCAGCCAAGTTAAACTGCGGTGTACATTTTTAACTTGTGCACAATCTTAAAGTTAATTATACACAACCGTTAGTTACTGTTGGTTGAAACGTATTAATAATTCGATATTCATTCTAGTTCCTTGCAAGGTCTTAAGAATATGAACCTATACCTAAAGTGCGTTATTGTTATTTTGGCGCGTAAACACAGGTAGAACTAACGCCGCCATTTTGTTTTTGCATTACAATTCCCACAGATCATTTTATAAAATTTTACACTTCAACCAACTTATTTGTGCATGTGGGAATACACAGAACTAAAATAAATGAACCAAGTTTAACATATCGATGAAAATGTTCATGACAAGCAATGCCACCTGTAAGTGTGCAACTTAAAGTGGTCATACTATACTAACAGAGCCCTCCTAAAAATTTCATTCAAACGCAAAATCCATGAAGCACAGTACCTAAAGTGTGTTTGTCTTGCCACCAGGTTGATCCAGATGATAGCCAACAACCGCGCCACGTACTTCCATCAGAAGATCTGTGCTCACTGCCAACGGTTTCCAGGGCTGCAGACTTGGCTCATGAGACCGTCCCGCGACGTCTTAGAGGTATGATTGCATACCTACTTATTATGTATAAACTTTCCCTTTTTTGACTCTGTATCTATAAGAATCTTAGTGGAACCATCGACGCGGGAGATTTATAGTACTTAAGTGTGTCCGCAATCTGTACTTACCGGTCAAAACCAGTTCAGATTCCTTTAGTAGTCTGGCCCATTCTGATGTTGTCTTTGGAACAGTGACATCTACCCTAAACATAAATGTTCCTCTTCGCCTTGTCTGATGTTACTTGGGGTCGGCGCAACACGTTTTATTCTTCCATTGTCCCCTGTCAACCGTCCCGCTATCATTCACTCCTTTTTCTTTCATGTCATTCCGCACACAATCCTTCCATCATTTCCTTGATTTTCTCTCCCTCTCCAACCACAAAATGTATATTTAAGACTCATTCACATGCGATTCGTCGATTCGTCTCTCCTCACATGACAGTCGACTCCCTTTCAACTTTTCTGTAACTGGCGCAACTTTCAAACTCCTACCCCTCTTATACCTTTTGAAATTTTAATAAATAAAATAATTAATGTTACAATTTATTTTCGATTTAAAGATACATTTTTTCAGTATTGATGAATATTTTTTATATCTAAGTTTGTACGCTAGGGTTTTATTTTTATCAAAGAGATACCGTAAACATCGTTTAGTTTTGCAACTATTTCTGAGACCTTTGCTTATCCACTTTTGTTTATGTGCATTAGAATTGTTTATTTTTATCTTAATCTCTGGGAAGCATAAATTATACAATAGACATAAAAACTTGTGAAATTTATTGAATACATTATTTGAATCAGTTTCGAGATGTACCTCTGACTACCGTACTACTGTACTCTTTTGAAATACACGTTACGTTATACGTATCTCAATTACAAGTCATTCAAATACTGTCCAGTCCTGCAAACGTCTAACTTTAAACAAGTTTTTACTCCATGAACAAAAGCTTCTAAAAAACATAAAAACAGCATCATCTTTAACATAAAACAAAGATATTTAAGCAAAAGTGTCCGTTGCAGGGACGAAATCTCGCAAAACCCTTCGCTTGTCCTATTAAGGCCACTATTATTTCCTCTTAAAGACAATCTTGTGCATGACTTTGACAAACGGATGGCTTTTGTTGCCAACATTTTGTGGAAATCAACGCTCTTGGTCTGGATGACTCGTATTAAACCCATGTATTCTTTGAAAGACGACACTTGAAAGAAAGAAAAACAGATTTATTTATCACACAACAATATTCTGCAAATTAAGCACAAAATATACGTGTACAAAGATTTATTTTCTCAACAGTTTTGCTAGAAACAAGATTTAGAGATGTTGCTAAGAACACACTTAAGAACATGTTACTGAAACAATTTGCGCAAAACTATGTACACACAAATGCATATGGAGTTAAAATATTTGGAAGCTTAAAGAATAACACCACCACAAGGCAGCGTAGTGGGATCGTTTTTATTTCTGCTTTACATCAATGACCTTCCCAATGCAACACGCCATGAAACAATCTTATTTGCTGACGATACGACACTAATAATTAAATGTAATGACAAAAATAAATTAGAACACGAAATTAATAAAGCAATTTAAGACATCATAATTTGGCTTAGTAACAACAATTAAAAAATCAATTTGAATAAAACAAAAATAAATAATTCAATTTTAAACATATTCATCAAACTTTCATAGTCTTAATATAAAATATGAAGACAGTATCCTAGAAAAAGTAGTAAATACGAAATTTTTGGGCATAATAGTGGATCAAAACTGTAACTGGAAATCACACATCACACGTCTTCGACAACAGTGTCCGTGGACGCAGCAGTCACTGCATATCACGGATACGTATCGTCTGTGCTGGCCTATGGTATGATACTATGGGGCAACTCAGTTGAAATTTCTATGGCATTTCGGGTGCAAAAAAAACTGTTTTAGGGCAATATCTGGCGTCTGGTTTTTGGACAGCTGTAAACCATTATTCAAAAAACTAAACATTTTACCTTTACCTTGCATGTACGTTATAGGACTATGTATGCTAGTAAAACAATATCCGCACTATTTTCGCATGCAAACAGAAGTTTCACACAAAAAGGCTTCTGCTAGGACTATGTATAAATATGAATTGAATGTACCTCAAATGTTGATGTAGATTGCAAATATTTAGGAGAAATGTATATGTCAATGCCATTCAGGTGTATAACAAGTTGCCCAACTCATTTAAAGAACTTCCCATCCCCATGTTCAAGAGAAAGCTGACAAGTTGGTTATTGGATAATTGCTTTTATGACATGGGAGAGTATATGGAAAATTGTAAGAAACCAAGAACTACTTAACTTACTTATTCTTAATTTTGAAATTGATTTTTAAGATTACCTATAATAATAATATTAATTCATGTTGTACCTATTGTAAATCATAAACCATAAAATAATTGTACTTATTTAATTTTAAGAGTGACATATGAATATTTGTGCACCATAAGTTGTGGTAGAATGCTATGGACTTAAACAAACCCATAACACTATACTATGTAAAACTACATTCTTACAAATAAATATTTCTGATTTCTTAAATTCTGGTTGGAAAACGACTAAAGTCACATGCGTACTCCTCCGTATTTCCGGCAATGAAATTACTTGAAGAAGTTTTTCTTGAAAGTATGCACCGTAAGAGCAGTATGAAAAACTATGTAACCAAGGCCAGGCATGGTTTTTATGCATTTTTGAATAATCTTAAAGATACGGTTCATCTTTGCCGACCAAAAAATCCCTTGCCCAAATTGCTGGCTAAAAATATTTTTCTCTGAAATAAGTGAGTAGAGAAATAAAAATCAATTCAATCTCGAATCGATTTTACTCGACAAATATCTTAGAATCTTCTGTAAGAATAACCGCACTATCGCATTCGGTACAATATAGCAGCAATGATAGTTGTAAGCTCAACCGTTTTTCTCTTCTAATGCGTTTTCCACCCTATCTTTTTCACTGTTCTACATTACATAATAATGCTACACGAAACCTAATATAATCTATCAAATTCTCACAAACCCTTCCCGGGCATCAATCAACGCGACACGAATCTCAATTCATACAGAAACTGTCAGACCGCATTCACCAGTCAATCAAAACCCTCTTCCAATGGGATTGCAACTAATTCTACGCTCCCAATCTAGCTCAATCATAGCGGTTCAATCTTGTCGAGTGACAGGCATAGGACTAGATAGATAGTACAGAAGGCCGGCTCTGTGCGACGAGCTAAAGCGTACACTCACAGAGATATTGCAGCGACATCTATGACGCAATATAAAAACTAAAACGTCTGCATCGTGCCTTCAAACTTGTCTGCGAGATTGGCATATACAACCGCGACCGATATAATCAATGACCGCTGTTGCGCAGTTAGCCCACCAGACATAACACCCGTCTCGTCGGAGGGTTATCCCTTTTCATGGAGCGTTATCTTTGCAGCCTTTTCTTCATGCCTCCGTAACATTTACATAAACTACAGTACCAGTGTGTATGCGGCGTCTCCTATCTGCTATCTTGTGTTGCATGCCCTGACACCTGCGTAATTGATGATTTGGCTACATCAGTGAGCGGTGTTTGTGTAAAATTCTCGGCCAAACATACTTGTTCTTTTTGCCATCAATACGCTAAGACAAAGTATCAGGCTGTAGGTTTGAAACATAGGAGTTTTAGAAAAGTTTGTTTCGGCTATGTATGCCATCGTCTACGTCACTCATACATATTGATCAAATATTACACGTCCCTAGAACCAAAAAATGTCCTAGAACCAAAAAATTCGAAGACATGTGACATCTACCAATCCGCACTGGGCCCGCTTGGTGGATTATAGCCCATTCCCTCTCATAGAGAGGAGGCCTGTCTCCCAGCAGTGGGAACATTATAGGCTGATACATTTCCCTTATAAATGACCTCTTTCTGTACATTACGGTGATCGCAAACTATATGGCCTGAAAGTGCCCTTGCACTCGCTTTTCTTTGAGTGCGTACGTTTCTGTGCCCATTGAAATGCTGGCCTTCTGTACAGCTATCTATTCTATGGTGATAGTCCTAATACACTTACCTCCTCCCCCACCCGTTGCCCGTTTCATGGCGTTCCATACTAATTGCCAACTAATTATCGAGAGCTTCGCGATCTAACCACTCCACTTTACCGTATTTGAAAGCTAACAGCCGGCTGTAACTGGTTTGGTCCTAATTTGGACTTGCTGTTATTGGTATAGTGTCTAGAAGTCGGTTTGAACTTGTATTGTGTAGTAATGGGCTGGTTAACTGTTTCTTCGATGGCATGTTCTTCCGAAATGAGAAACTGACTACTAGTCAGTGCTTTCTCATCGTGCGTATATTTTGAACATCCAATCAGAAAGACTGTGAATACGTTTACAGAAGCTACCGCAATACATAATAACAACAAAATGATGTAAAATAGGTCTCTAGTGAGATTGCTGCGTAAGGTTATTCGTAAATAAAAAATAAATAAAAAATAAAATGTAGAAAAGAAATGTTTCTATTCTTCTGTCGACAAAAGTCAACAACGTCAACGCAAGTCATGACGACAATTTTTTCTCTACTTTTGACACTTGGAGTAGAAACATTTCTTCTTAACAAATGTCAAATAGTCTACATTACATCGGACCTAACATTATGCCTAATTCTTGTTTTCACCATTATTAAGTGACACCTAAGTATTGACTTAGGTCACTAAGCACTAGGCATTGGCGTAGTGCCCGTTTTCACAAACACTAAATGTCACCTAACTGAATGCCTAATTCCTATTTTTTCACCAACACATCGACACGACAATCGAGATTCGTAGAAAATTTAACTGTATCACTAGTTACTTCCTCGTTGCTATGGAAATAATTTTTACGTCTTTGTTTTCGTAGAAACTCCATTCGGCCCCGTTGAAGGGCAGAAGACATGTCGAGTTGTCTAAAAAGAGATTTGTCTATTCTTGGTAGAATAATGATGGAATTGGTCATACTACGGGTGCTGATCGTAATATTGGGATGCAGATCTATGAGCCCTGCATTGACGTCATATCATACTGGTAGAAAAAATAACCCAGCTTTTTCCAATTCATCTCAGTTCAATTTGAGAAAGGAGGAAGTTACTGAAATATCCCAGAGTTAATTTTGCTAAGCTTCTTCAGAGCGTCGTCTTTTACTCAATATCACCGCAAAAGCCATCTGTCTTTTAGAAAACTAATGTAAAAACTTGTCGCTCTTGTTTTTTTGAATGCGACGACAAACTCGTTGCATTTCAGTAACTTGTTAAAGTAGTAAGGAAAAGAGCGGAAGATTAAGATTCAAGAGAAGTAAGGATGTGGGCAGAAAGTAGCAAGAATAACATAACATCAAATTAGCATTTGGCATTATTGAGCTTATTAGTTTCGTGTGTTTATTTATTTTGAAAAAAAAAAAAAGTGTTTTTGTTTCTAATGCCAAAAAAACACAATTTTCTTTCTTTCTATCACTCCCGTAATACCCAAAGGATTAGGCAGGCTCATTGCGATAGTTATGCTGAAAAATTATTGATTGAAAACCCTAATAACATTCCCCCAATTTGAAATCGAACCCAAAACCCCTTGCAGTTTCTGAAGTTCTATGCTAGTAAACAACAAACAACAAATATTTCTTTCTCTTAAATATCTACCTTCAAAATGGAAGGAACACATTATTTTACTATGTTAAAACGTCGTTTATATGTTCACGACATCTGAAAACTGACAGGGGTAAACAGGACACGTACCAATTTCACAAATTGACAGTTGTCGGAGGTCAGAGCAATCGTTTGCGACACATTGTGAAACATCGGGAATATATTGGATTCATACGTTTGATTGTATTTGTTCGTGGTACGTTCAAGATATGAATTTGTTTAGAAATATGGCTTTATTCAAAGTAAGTTTGGTTGAAGAAAGGATTAAAATATATTGGTAGAAAGTTGAAATATTCATATTTTGCTAAGAGAGCTGAGTGGCTCGTGGTTAAATAATAAAAGCCGCTCGTTTAGATTTTTAGGTTAAGCCGCGCTTGCCTTGGTTCATCCGTGGATCCATTACGTACCGAGTTTCCTCCGTGCCTCGGAAAGCACGTTAAGCCGTTGGTCCCGGCTGTCATTTGTAGATCTTTCGACAGCCGTTGCGAGTAGCCAGTGACCCAGTGGTCTGACAACCAGTCTTACCAAGGGGTATCGTATATTACCCAGTTATAACTGCGTTGTGGAGTTCATATAATATACTGGTATTCATCTCCATCCGGTTAGACTGGAAGCAGACCCCAATAGAGTTGGGAAAAGGCTAGGCAGATGACGAGTTAAATTATTAGCACTGGTGGCTGAAAAGTGGTGTGGTGATTGAGTATGATTGAAAGAGACGATGACAGATGATATGGCTAGACAAGGGGAAGCAGATGACGAGTAATACAGAAGTATGAATAAATAGAGAGAATGATGATGACGAATCAAGATTTACTTTATTTGACACTAATTGATGCCCGCGGCGTCGCCTGCGTGGATGTCGATTATCGCGACCAAAACTAATAATTAAATTTTGATCCCGTTCCCGCAACAAAAACTTGACAAATTACTAAAACCTTCCTCGAGAACGTCTCTATCCATTGGTGAAAACAGCATAAAAATCGATGCAGTAGTTTTTGAGTTTATGGCGAACAGACAGACAGACGCGGTGGAGGACTTTGTTTTATTATATGTAGTGATAGTGAAGTGATAGTGATATGATAAAGTAAGTGGGGTTGAAGTAGGTATTCAAAAATATATTAGTAATTAAAACATTAAAAAGAACTAATAGCTTATCGATAAGGAAATAAATAGTAAGTGTGTAAAGTATTGAACAGGATTGCCGTTATTTTTATCGTGTTTCACAAATTTAAAATGATAGGGTACAGCAGGCTGGCGGTGCGCAGGGACGTCGCTGTGTGTTGTTTCGTGTTTCGGGTGCTGCGCGGCTGGCTACACCACCCTGATCTGTTAGCGGAGCTGGGGCTGCGCGCGCCGCCCGGTTGCGGGGGTGCGCGTCGCCCTACGCCTACGCTACTGGAGCCATCCTCTAGGACTAACCTTAACAAGTTTGCCCCCTTGTCACGCGCCATAAGACTGTTAAATATTATCTCAGAGGAGGTAGATATATTTCACTGCAGCCTGATGAAGTTCACAGGAGTAGCACTGGAGTGCATTGAAAATGTTTAGATGTGTTTTAATTATAGGTATTTTACAAGCTTTTATATTTTAAATGGAATTTTAACTGAAGGCGCGAAAACGCTTACCACGTATTCACTACATCATTATCACATCCTATGAAGGGTAAGGAGAGGGTGCGCCAGACTGACTCAGATTTTGGCTTTGGAGGGTTCCGTACCAACGGAACCCTACTTACACCGGTATTCACGAACGTTACTCAGTGCGCGCGGACGCACAATGTCCCAAAAACCTATTCATAAATAATACTTGAGGGACGAACGACACTATGCGCTCATTATAATGAACTCACAGATATGTCAGTCAGTCAACCCGAGTGAAGTCGCTTCACAACGTTAACCAATCACAGCGCCCCATTCAATGCTGTGTCCGCACAGCAAAGAGTCGTTCTTGAATACCAGTGTAAAACTTCGCTGTTTGTCCGTTTATCTTTTGAAACTTATTAGGTATTCTTTTGATCCTTGCCTGTCTTATATATACACATTTTATTAAAATAAAACTGAATCAAAATTTTTTTAAATAAAAAAAGTGCTTTGTATCTAAAACGAAACTCCAAGATATAAAAGTAAAGAAGGAATTTCAATAAAGTATCAAGATTGATACTAAGTGAAGCCTCTTATTCACTTTATTGTCTAGACTAGTCAGAACAATGTACGTAGATAATGAAAAAACGAGATTGCCTATAAAAGCCGGATTTTTTACATAATGTATACTATCTATACAAATAAATAAAATTGAAGTGTCTGTTTGCAATGTCAAAATAACAGCTGTTTTTGTTTTTTAAACTCTGACACCAGTTGTATAGTACATTATGAATTCAACAAATAAAAAAATTACATTCTTACTTCTAAAAAAAAAATATTCTTTTTTAAATATTTTCTGTCTGTCTATTTGTTTCTCTGTCTGTTTGTTCCGGCTAATCTCCAAAACGCCTGGACCGATTTTGACGAGACTTTTACTGGCAGATATTGTAAGGTGTAACTTAGGCTACGTTTAGGAAATAGAATAAGGGTTCCGTAAATAAAAATGAAAACTTTTAAAATTGTTAATAAAATCCGATTCAAATAGGGATAAGCTCGCCTGAAATAAATGAAATTTAATTTTTAATTTTTATATTTTTATAATAATTTCACGCGAAAGAAGGTCGCGGGTCACAGCTAGTCTATAAGTACTATAATATTATAAATATGAAAATTTGAAAGGATGTTTGTTAGCTCAATCACGCCAGAACAGCTGAACGGATCTAGATGAAATCTGGCACAGAGATAGATTATAGTTTGGAATAGCATATAGGCTTCTTTTTTTTCTGTCATAAATTTCAAAATTTTCACACATTGCAAAATTACCACGTGTACAGAGTTGCGGGTATTTCGGGTATATCTTTCATTATTTCAGACTTACTTAGACTCAAGTTCAGGTATTCATGTAATCCAGATTATAACTTTTAGGCTGAGTATTGTACTGGGGTAGGATAATAATTTAAACCGACAAGCATTTAAGTGTGCTTTAAAACCTGAAACAATCCTCCATCAAATGGAGGTTTTTTTTTTGTTTTTCAGTAAATAGGTCATGATGAAATGATTCAGTTTATACTTTTCACGTCATTTTGTTATTGAAATCTCATAATATTTTTGATCCCAATAATGAGGAATGATATGTAAGAGAAAGAAGTAAATGATGCCGTGACGTCTGACAGAGGAGAATGGAAGAAGAAAGCGTGTTGCGCCGACCGCAAGTAGAATCGGTCAAAGGCAGGAAGATGATGAGTCCCATCCATCTGCCTAGCCTTTTCCCAACTATGTTGGGGTCGGCTTCCAGTCTAACCGGATGCAGCTGAATACCAGTATTTTACATGGAGCGACTGCCTATCTGACCTCCACAACCCAGTTACTACTGGGAAATACGATACCCCTTGGTAAGACTGGTTGTCAGACTTTTTAGGCCACTGACTACTTTAACGACTGTCAAAGATCTTCAAATGACAGCCGGGACCAACGGCTTAACGTGCTTTCCGAGGCACGGAGGAAACTCGGTATGTAATGGGTGGTCACCCATCCACAGACCAACCTAGGCAAGCACGCCTTAACCTAAAGATCGACCCGAGCGGCTGTTATTGTTTTAGCCGATGATGAGTCCCATGGTCCCAATTAAAAAAAAATCATACATCAGGTCATGAGAAAAGAGCCTAATCAAAGAATATTTTTCAGCCGATGATAATAGCGAAACGGGAGTACCCTTATCACCGATGGGAGCCACTGTACTTCGGCACCAACAAGGAACCCTGGTACAGTGAATCGCTGTACTGGGAAGGAGTTCAGGACAAAATGACACAGGTAACTTAACACACTTCTTTTGGTCAAGATGCCTTTTGGCCAAGAAGCTTTTTCACCAATAAGCTTTTTGGCCAAGACTTATACGATCAAGCGACACACATAGACAACTTCTTTTAATTGTTTACTCACCCGTGGAGTAAACAATTAAAAGAAGTTGTCTATTGCGTGCCGTGAGTGATCGCGACTCAACTTGTGGAGCGATGATACTCATGTCGGAAACAAATGTCAGTCGCGTGTTCCTTGTCCCAACTCGCATCGCCCTTGAAGGAGGCCCAAGTCCGCTGTATTGTGGGGCACAGAAGGTAAAACTGTTAGGGAGTTTACATAAAGATCAGGTTCCCAGTACAGATACGTCGGACGGAACGGTAGCGAACCGTACTTTTAAAATAGTCCTAAATTTTCTGTATTCCGGTTCGGACATCTTTATGCCCCTTAACCTTTGAACGCCAGAGCATAAACGCACACGCGTGCCCTACACGCCAAGCCACAATTTTGACACATATTTGTGTCGTTTAGCGTACAGGGCACGCGCTTGCTTGTCACGTATATGTGACAATGGCGTTCAAAAGATTAAGGTCTAGTCGGTCTCACCCTAGATCGGTTAATTCATTTGCTATATCTTTGTTTTGCTTTAGATGTTGGAGATGTGTCTCCAAGAATACCGGATGGTGGTCCTCGACGGGGGCTTCCTCTGTCATGCGGCCAGCAACAAACCCAAAAATCGTCTGAAAAGAGCCGAGACTATAAACACAAACAAATATTTGAAGATCATTAAATGGTTCAGAGAGAAGTATGAAGAAAGACAAGAGTGTAGAGTTCTTTGGGGCTTATACTTATAATAAATAAAAAACGTGGAACGAAGTTTATTGTGGTCGGATTTTTATGGGACTTTTTTATCGAGTTTTTAGAGTAACTGATACTATTTCACAGATAATTGGACAAGAAGATGTTCAGTAAAACCTCATTCTTTAGTGTAGTGACTTATAATCCATTCGCAAATATCAGAAAAGTCCCATAAGAATCCGACCACTGTAGACTTCGTTCCACCTTATTGTCTAATGAGTTTAAGATTCTAGTGTTTTGAGTTCCCCAAGGAGTTAGACCTTTGGTTAAACTGGAATAGTTTTTGAGAAGTTTTATAAAATTACTAATTTAATGATTACAGAAACTCACGCTTATTATAAACCTTTGATATGCAATTCTTTCTTTATCAATTGATTTCTCCTTTGTGAATTCATTGACGATGTTTTGATGTGTTTTGAATTTTGCATCTTTGAGTTTTATACGAGTACGGTTACCTGTTTTTGGACGCTTTCCTTATTATATGGCGAGGTAGGACGAAGAGTTAGTGAATAATGCGTTATTGCGAATCTGAAGATTTTTTTACAGAAATACTTTGTGTTGTATAACGGGCTGGTGTTCGGAACTCCACGTCCAAACGCGTATTTTGCGGGCTGAAAGAAACAATTAACTTTATGTTATGAAGTGTCTTTCTTTTATTTTTGTTAAATTGTTATTTTTACATTTATATTTTATATCTATATGAATCGTTTTGAGGAGAGAAAATAAAGATACTGTATTTTTATTTTGAATTTTTTTTTATATTATTAACTCATTGGTAGAGTAGAAGATAGATAGATCTAACTTCGTCGACTATGCACGGATGCACATCAAGCTACCCGAAACTGTCAAATTTTCCCAATTAATCTTGAACCGAATGCTTTAGCGATAAAGTTGAAAATTTATTTAAGAAATTTGATAGATTAGTAGCTTGTGTTGGCGTCTGTACAACCAAATCCTAAACTTACTAATCGAAATGTTGGTATTATATAAAGTATACTACCGGGTGTAAATGGACCCTACACGAAGCCGTCAATCAAGCATTCTGTACATCAAACTAAGTTACTTTACGCAAAAATTATTGCTAAGAAACGACTTTTTTTTTGGGGTGAGATATCACGTATTACGGTAGGACTTAATGTAACGCACTCAAAACATAGTGCTGATGGATGGATGCATTGAATAGTATACTAGTATATAATAGTGTGTGTTGTGGAGGTATTTAAAGTAGCATTCAAAACTTGTATTTTAAAAGAAACTACTGAAAAAGTTGGAACTTTGACCACAATATCTTCATAACTAGAAGGTTCCCAGGTATGGTCTAGAACAAAAAAAATGTTCGCCATATCGGGGAGAAAAAGTGCCTTTCGGCTTCGTTAAGAGTACTTTTACACCCTTTATAATAATTATAATACCTGTGCTATATGAGTGTCTGTTTGTACCAGTTAATTAAAAAAAGTGAGCGTGGTTCTCCCATAATGTACCAGCCCACATCAATTTTTTTACCAATTTCCGAAGAAATTGTAATGTTTTTGAATAGTTAACGCTGATAAATTTAAAATCTGTTCAAAGCATACGTTTTGGATGTATATGGGATTGATGATGATGTATACTGGATAGTATAATATACCACATTTAGAATGTTGGATTAGTTTGACGTTATTTGCTGAATTAATAAGACATTGTTTGGTGTATTATGGCGGAATGAAGTCCAAGTAAAACAAAAAAGGAAAATAGTACATGTATGTTCTTGTGCGCGTGATGCTGAACTTTGGGTTATAAATATCCGAGTGTTAGTTTTGCCTACATTACTATTTCATTATCACGAGTACTAGTGTTCTTGCGCGACTGCTGGTCATGAGGTCCAGGGTTCCCGGGTCGGGCAAATTGTTATTAGGTTTTTCCATCAGAATTTTTTCAGTAGCAGCCACGGAGTCTGGATTTAAGCCCGGTGCAATAGGCACGCCCCCTATTTCATGAGGATGTTGGTTATCTGTTAATGTTTGAAGCCATTTGTTTTTTGGTTGAGTTTCAAGTACCTAATTAAAAATATAGATATAGGCGTTGCCGTCGAGCAGATGCCCTACATTCAACTGCACGACATACTTTAGTGATAATTCTATTATGTTTGGTTGCGTTATTTACTGGTGTAATTTTATGCTGTTTCATTATGAAATTGTAAGCTTAGAACTTAGTTATCAGATTTACTATACATATTACAGTTAAGATACTGGCATGTTAGTTGAGGATTGTCTTGTTCGATTAAGCTTGTAATGTTCGAACATTGCAAGGGAGCGTTGCTTTTCCTTTTCATGTCTCAAGAAAATGTAATTATTGGACATTAACATATCTATAAACAAGTCAAAGTGGTTAAATGATTTACGCGCTGTTTCACCACCTACGATTAAGTTCCCGTTAACTTACTTGGCAGATCAATTCATACAAATTGTGTTCCATTTTTTATTTTATTCGGTAAGTAGGGGGCTATTTGGACATCGTGAAATAGGCCGTTAAAGTAATAACTTAAGCTACGATTTTTATTCTGTAGTTTAGTAATTACTTCAAGTTAGAACTGTCAAAATTTGTGACAGTTTTTACTTCGTTCAAATTCTTGTCTATTGCATACTAATGGTTGCAGAAGTAATTACTTAAACTTGACTGATACAAGTGTATGACTAGATCTAGTGGTATTTGTGAATGGAATTGAAAAGCAAATGAAAGTACAGACGTCACACATCAAACTATCCGAAACTGTCAAATTTTCCCAATTAACCTTAACCTTAAATTAACCTTAAATCTCTTAAAGAAATTTGACAGATTTTAGTAGCTTGATGCGCTGGCGACTGTACATAAACCATTTTCCTCAACAATATTTGCAATACAAATACACAAATGTCGTTTTAATAAACAAATGTCGCAATAAATTACCTTGTAAAGCACATTACGTTCCTACACATTATACTGTTACCGGAGATGTTATATATTCCGTTTTTATCTACAGCATGTGTCAGAAAGATGTGTTCTTATTTCAAAACGTGTGGAATTGCGAATCTTAAATATACTTGTTAACTGGCCCAAAACTCAGCTATGCGAACTCTGGCCGCTGATGCAGTCATAAGAACGTCAAGTGCGCAGGTGTCAGTGGATGCAGCGTAAGATAGAAGAAGAAGAAGGTGGGCTTGAGAACTGAATCGCAAATAAAAATTAAGCAACTATTCTTTACATTTCTTTTTTTTGCTGATTACAATGTTTGTCCCATGGAGAAAGTTGTTCAGTTTGATGGTCTGTAACACATCCTGAAATATGACTACACCATTCTGAAACACGTTGTATAATATAAAATATTTATTGGCGATTTTATGTAAAATACGGCTTGCTGCTAGGAAATAATAACCATCTTGTGATAAAAGGTTTTACTCCACTGAAATTGTTTGTATTTTGCAGGCTTGTATACATATTTTATTCATGTTTGACACAGATTATGATAATTTATATAGTTATCGCTTTATCTTAAAATATTTTAAGTGAAACTCCGCCATAGAGCTATGACGGACCCATAGAGTATACTGTATATCGAGGTCTTCTTATGTCGAATGTTTCGTCCTAATAAAGATTTTAATATATTAGAGGCATTACTTGTATTATTTGCTCTGAAACCTTGTGTTTTGTACCCAATTACGACGAAGCTGTAAGGAGGGTAATGTTATTAAGGCGAGTGTAAGTATGTTTGCGTACCTATATCTGGAATTGCGACCGTTGAAAATTGAATTATCTTGACCTAATGTTACTTGAGTCATACTCCGACTGAAATTGTTGGCAAATCCAGTTATTTTAAGAGGTATCCCGCGACTTAACCAAAAACGGTCTGTCGGCGCAATGTTGGTCAGTCCAGACGGAACGTAAAAATCCTCTCGCAGTCTCGAGCTTTCTCTGGTTGCAATTCACACCAAGAGCGAAACGCGTTTCGAGACGGTGCGACATTGAGGTGAGGCTCGAGACCGCGCGAGGACGCGCACGTCATCGTGAGCCAACACGAAGGGGCCCAAAGAATAGAATACTCATATCAAAATTAAAAGCTCTCATTTTGAACAGCTGTGGAGTTTAGATAATGCAGTTGTTCCATTAAAATACTAGTATTCAGCTGCATCCGGAAAGACTGGAAGGCGACCCCAACATAGTTGGGAAAAGCGGCAGAAGATGAAGAATATTATAATTTTTAGTCTGAATAAATACACTATTATGACCTTATTAGTTATTAAATATGGCCCACTAGTTTAAATCAATTAGTAAATGTGAGGAATGAAAAGGAAGAAGCACAGAAATAATAACTAAAATCACAGACGTATTCCCTCTTAAGAGCCCTACATGAGTAATATTAAGAGGTCGTCAAGTATGTGATCAGTGTGGCCACTCAAGAGGGCGGAGTGGTCTCCTCTTTGTTTGTCTTATGAAGTATTATTACAAGGAGGACACTTAATTGCTCATCAGACACAATATTGGCATTTTTGGATGAAGTGTTTGTGTCTGTGTAGCCTATATGTGTATTCTTGTTCCACACAAAATTAAAAGATGTACACAATAATAAAGCTTATGTATACAACGGCGAGCTTAATCCAAAATTGGGTTTTCTTACAGCAAACCTTACTTGGATTACGTCATTTGCAAAACAGGATATACCTAACCATGTGTATAAAAAGCACATTTAAAAAATTAAATTAATCAACTTTATAAACTCAACTAATCTGTGATAAGCATAATACACATGATATGATATTATTATTGTAGCTAGCCCATATTGCCCCACTGCTGGGCAAAGGCCTCCCTCCATTCCTTCCAACGGTCGCGATTCTGTGCTACTTCTTTCCAACTCTCAAGGAAGACATCCAGTTCGTCCCGCCATCTCCTACTTGGTCTGGTCTATAATATGATATACTTACAAAAAAATATAAAAACATATACATCGTATATATATTATTGTTTTCAGAATAAACACGTAGGTACACGAATTTGACCTCTTTTTAAACATCTGTCTTGAAAAATCCTCGTTACCCATCAAGACGTGTCTACAGATATAATAGGCACTAAATGATCGATGCAGTGGTGGCGCAAGACCTAAACTTAATGTGGGCAAGGAACATTTCGCGAGGCCCTCTGATGGTGCAAGAAGAAGGGAATATACAATAAAAAACTGGCCAAGTGCGAGTCGGACTCGCGCACGAAGGGTCCCGTACCATTATCTACACAACATTAGACAAACAAGGCAAAAAATCACGTTTGTTGTGTGGCACCTTAAATATTATAATTTAAATATTTTTATTATTTATTTTTAAAGTGAATATACAACAACATTCTGTGAATATTTCTACCGGTCGCCGTTATTAATATCGAGGCAAAAAAACGGCAAAAATCACGTTTGTTGTATGGGAAACCCTTAAATATTTATTTTATTCTGTTTTTAGTATTTATTGTTATAGCGACAACAGAAATAAAACCAAAATATATGAATAATCTGTGAAAATTTCAACTGTTAATCCAAATTTTTGGGCAATATTCAACAGGCCGTGACTTCGAGAGAAATGGTCGTACAAGAAATAAAAAAAAGGAAATTATCTAGAAGCTCCAAGTGTCTAGTTTTTGGATTAGAACTTTAAAATGTTGAAGCGTCAGCGGGTTTTGAGTAATCTTAGATAAATCAGCGACAAGAAAATTTTTAATTTTTTTTGGTCTACGGGTGTGGAAAATTTTTTTTTTGCTCAACCACTATAAGAATCGGATACCTTGTTTATTTAGCTTTTATTTCTTTTTTTATAGACCTTGATACGTCCACTTCTCGCCGAGATATCGGTCTTCAAATGGAAAAGGATCCTTTTAGCTTTGATTATTATCGATATCTCAGCAACTAATGATCCTTTAATTTTTTCAAAAATTCGATCGTGTGAAACAAGAACCGGCCAAGTGCGAGTCGGACTCGCGCATGAAGGGTTCCGTACCATTATCAATGAAAGGTAATTTGCGGTTTACGATTTATGACGTATTAAAAAAAAACGACTTACTAGACCTCGTTCAAATCGATTGTCGGTGGAAGTTGGTGCATGGTAATGTACATCATATATTTTTTTTAGTTTTATCATTCTCTTATTTTAGAAGTTACAGCCCCCCCCCTCCCCCTGTAACTTCTAAAATAAGAGAATGATACGAATATAAGACGACGAGATGACACACATTTTACCCTATCTCTTAGGTGTAAATTGCGCCTTTATACCGCGGTGATCCGTCCCATCATGACGTACGCGTGCGTCGTATTCGCTCACGCCAATCCAAAGTACCTTTATAAAATGCAAGTTCTCCAAAACCGATTCCTACGTAAAGTCACGGGAGCCCCTTATTATGTCCGCAATGATCGTCTGCACATTGATCTTAGATTGCCCACTATCCAGCAGTTCATGAAACGCCTCGCCAAGCGCTTCTTCGATTCTGCTGTTAGACACCGTAACCCTCTGATCGCATCGGCCGCCCGATACGAGCCCTCGCGTATTAGTCAGATCCGCCGCCCGAGGCACACTCTCGTTGACCCCGACGACGACATCACCCTCCTCCAGGAGAGCAGTAGGGAAACCAGCACGCTCACAAAACACAGACGCCGATATCCGTCTTTCCGTCCTCGCCGACGAGGCCCGTCGCGAAACCCCGGTACACGCCCTCCCCGACCCTTGCTCGAGCCAGCCCGCGCAGCTGAGCCTGTAGACTTAAATCAGCCCCTAAATAATATCACTCAGATCCAGCCTGTCCCTTTGCTGCCCTCTCCCAGCGACGCCCTGAGCCGAGGTCCGTACCCCACAGGGGGTGCCCTCAGTGCGTAGTCGCTTAGTTTGTAGTTTAGTTTGTAAGTTGCTCTGGCTGGAGGCCTTAATTTCGAGGCATCCACAGAAAAGCCCGGTTAAGCAGTCGACAACCTCCCTAGGTTGAACTGCGAGACGCCCTTCACAAAAAAAAAAAAAAAAAAAAAACACATTTTACCATTTTCTAAACTGAATAGTTTGCGCGAGAGATACTTATCTCTCGCGCAAACTGTTCAGTTTAGAAAATTATGATATTAGAAACCTCAATATCATTTTTAAAGACCTATCCATAGATACCCCACACGTATGGGTTTGATGAAAAAAAAAAATAAGTTTCTGTTCTAAGTATGGGGAACCCCCAAAATTTACTGATTTTTTTTCTATTTTTGTGTGAAAATCTTAATGCGGTTCACAGAATACATCTACTTACCAAGTTTCAACAGTATAGTTCTTAAACCAGTAGTTTCGGAAAAAGTGGCTGTGATATATCACACTTCTTTTTTTTTTTTTTAAAGGTGCGTTTCAACCGTCCGTATACGGATGGTTGAAACCCACCTTTAACTTTCTGAGCAATCATTGGTTGCTGAGATATCGGTAATCAAAGACAAAAGGATTCTTTTACTTCAAAAATTAGACACTTTAAGCTATACATTTTTTTAAAGGTAAAGTTTATATGTTAGTGAGTTTAGATGTAGGCGGTAAATTTCGGAACTACTGATGCGATTCCGAAATTTCTTTATTTTCTAACCTAACCTAACCGCAGATATCTTCGTCTCCAGACGTGTGACTTTGACGCTGTGTTCAGCATTTTTAGACATAAATAGACTTCCGCCTATTTGCTGACCATTCCGCACTCACCTGCACCCCTGGATAATAAATTCCCGACCTACCCCTTGAATTTCTTTTTTCTAAATTTTCCTTAAAATAACGTTAGATTATAGTTTCAATAGTACTCATTCTTCATTTCTGTGTCCCGGTCCGCGTCCCAGTTGGAGGCTGAAGAAATTGTTTGTGTCAATAATCGGTTTTTTTACCAAAAGTCCAGAAGTTTGTTCGGCATCTATCCCGTTTTATTTCATAGATCGCTAGCTCGCGCAAAGACGCGTCTCTGGACACCTCGCACGTGCGTCTATAGCTCAAATAAATGGGAAGCCACATTATCTTCGAGTGTTGAAATAACTAGAGATGAAATAAATCGTTACATACAAATTAAAAAAAAATGCTGCTGTTAACGGAATAGAGGACCATTTACAAACATTGGTTCACTAATCTTAGGTATAATTTGCACTAAGTAATTCGCATCTTCAATAAAATACAAGGAACGGATTTGGCAAAGGTTTTCGAAGTAGCGATTAGGACGCGTTGAGTTTAGTGTTAATACCGATCCGGGGGTATTTTACCTGCTAGCTTATTAGTCTACTTCATGTTGAAAATGCTAAAAATGAATAATGATATTCTCTGACTACGCTAACTGGGAACGTCATAAGGTATTCAAAGTTCAATTTATTACCGTATTGTCGTCTTTACCTTGTATATTCGAAATGTTCATCATCTGCCTAGCCTTTTCCCAACAATGTTGGGGTCGGCTTCCAGTCTAACGGATGCAGCTGAATACCAGTGTTTTACATGGAGCGAATGCTTATCTGACCTCCACAACCCAGTTAGAACTGGGTAATACGATACCCCTTTCGGGCCACTGACTACCTGTAACGACTGTCAAAGATCTACCAATGTCGGCCAGGACTAACGACTTAACTTGCTTCCCGAGACACGGAGGAAACTCGGTGAGTATTGGGCGGTCACCCATCGACGGATCTACCTGGGCAAGCACAGCTTAACCTAACAATTGACCCGAGCGGCTGTTCTTATTTAGCCACGAGCTCCTCAAAATGAATTATGTAAATGTATATTCACAATGTTACTTTGGTACGAGCGAGGCCGTGGGCGAAAGCTAGTGTAATAAAAATTGAATGAAAGAAACGTCCCACCCGCACTGTGCAAAAGTAATTCCATAAAACTGAAGGAATCCTCTGATTTTTTTTTATTTTCTTTCATCTGATGGCCATGTTTACTCTCCACGTCCAATAACTTGCCATTGTTTGATTTCGCCTCCTTATAGCCTTTTTATAGATATTTACTTTGGACAGCAACTGATAAGATACTGTCAATAGACAATCGTTTTCGGAAACTACTTACGGGTCATATTTGCTTTTTGTCTTATCTGTTACTTGCCCGCGGGAAACTTTCCGACAGTCACTGTTTACATATTCAGAATATCTTGGAACATTATTAGAGTAAAAATCCGTGAATAAAACTATCGCATACATATGAACAATTTTTTTTTTTTACAGATTGGAAATCATCAAATGACTTCTCCCGCTCTGGGCTGAACGGAAGGGAGAGTCAGACTTGTACTGACTAAAACCCATCCATGTTCCTTCCTTGCCCTTTGTGTTCCAGGACCGCGGTATCTCTTTCGAACAGTCCCGCTGCCCTGGCAGGCATGGGCTCTTGCGGGAACCTCCTGTTACTCCCCCCCCCCCTGATTACCTTACATATTCCTTTCGTCTCGGTCATGTGTATGGATATGTTTAGATGTATTGCGAGTTTGTTGCGAGTACTACGCACCTGACCTTTCTAAAGAACATCACCAATAAGGTCAGTGTATTACTATGTCCATGTAGGGTGTCTTACCTGTACTGCCGTCATAAGGAAAAGGGGTACAACTAAATTTTTTTTTCGAAATTGAGTTATATACATATTCGGAATCAGAAATAAAGGCAATTCTGCCAGAATTTTTAACTCAATTTCGAAAAAAATGTTAGTTGTGCCCTTTTTCCTTATGACGGCGGTGTATCACATTTCATATCTGTGAAGTGGTTCGGGGAAGCTTATAAGCACACTAACAGACAGCAGACAGAGATATATACCCACTGCTGGGACACAGGCCTCCTCTCTATGCGAAGGAATGGGCTGTAGTCCACGAAGCGAACAGAGTGCGCGATGGTAGATGTCACACATGTCTTTGATTTTTTATTTCTAGGACATTTTGAGGTTTCCCGTGAGGAAACCTCAAAATATTTGTTCAAATTTGCATTGTTATGCTTTAGGAATATTTATTTGTTTATAAAGCAGTCAAATAAAATTTAATAAAAATTATAAATAACCTCCATTTTCTATATAGATTGATCAAAATATTAACATCATTTCGTTTGTTACAGTACTGTAGGAAATTTATCAACTAAGTACCTGGATGACCGATCTCTGCTCGGTAACACGTATAAAACGACGTTTTCTAAAAATGAAACCTAGCTAGATCGATTTATCGCCCCCGAAACCACCTGTATACTAAATTGCATGAAAATCGTTGGAGCCGTTTCCGAGAGTCCGATTATACAGGGTGTAAACAGACTCTTCACGAAGCCGTCAACCAAACATTATGTACATCAAACTAAGTAACTTTACGCAAAAATTAGTGCTGGGAAACGACTTTTTTTATTGGACTGAAAAATCATGTTTTACAGTAGGACTCAGTGTAACACACTCAAAACATTGCGCTGATGGATGGATTGCATAGTAAGGCGGTCCTGGAGGTGTTTAAAGTATTTTTTTTATATTAAAAACGTGTATTTATAAAAAAAAACTTGTGAAAATGTTGGAACTTTGACCCCCAATATCTCCGTAACTAGAAGGTTCCCAGGTATGGTCTAGAACAAAAAAAAAATGATCGCAATGACGGGGAGAACAAGTGCCTTTCGGCTTCGTTAAGAGTCTGTTTACACCCTTTATATATACACATATACAAGAATTGCTCGTTTAAAGGTATAAGATAGATAAGTTAGATTAGATAAAGCCACAACACCTCCGAAAATGTTAATTAGTTAAAGTGGTTTCATTTCCATTAATATTTTGAGCACACGTTGGTGGCACACAATGCTGTTTTGTTTGCGTTTGGGGTAGTGTGATAACAAATGAGCACATAACACTATTCAACTGTGGAATATATAAGTACAGAAAGCTGACTCCAGAACAACAAGGTTCCCCGGGTAGGCACTTATATGTAAGCCCTATTAAATGGCGGGCAAGCCTATTGTATTACCATCAACCGGGCACGAATCCAGACTCTACGGCTACTACTAAGAAATTTCTGATCAAAGACCCATTAACACTTTGTCCGACCTGGGAATCGAACCTCCTGCTCAGTAGTCACATTGCTACTACTAGACCAACGAGGCAGCCGTCATAATCATCATCTTCCTGCCCTTGTCCCATTTTATTTGGGGTCGGCGCAACATTTCTAACGGATTTCTTCTTCCATTCTCCCCTGTCAGACGTCACGGCATCTTTTACTCCTTTCTCTTTCTTAACTGTCTTCACACAATCCATCCATCTTTTCTTTTACCTTCCTCTCTCTCTCCATCCATCAACATTCACGCCCATCACTCTTTTAGTCACATGCGTTTCATTCCATACAGACTCCATATTATCACGAAAACGTGAGCACGCACACATAGACACGTGGAACGAGCTCAAACAAATGACAGTCGAAAATTCGTACACACGGCGACAATAAAGCTAAAAATAACCAGTATAACCTGACCTCGCTTAGTATGAGCTTCCCGTAAGAGAACCAAGGTCACCGACGTAGCTCGGAGAATTGCCAAACTAAAGTGGCAGTGGGCAGGGCACATTACTCGCAGAACGGATGGGCGATGGGGCCGAAAAGTTCTGGAGTGGCGACCGCGAACCGGAAGACTTTGCGTTGGAAGGCCTAGGCAGCCACTAGGTGGACCGATGACCTGGTGAAGGTTGCGGGGATCTGCTGGATGCGAGTTGCACGGGACCGGTCAATGTGGCGACACTTGGGGGAGGCATAGGCCTACACTGCTGGAAATAGGTCCAGCAGTGGACGTCTTTCGGCTGTAATGATAATGATGATGATTGGTCATCGTGCGTACGTGAAGCGTGTCTATGTGTGCATGCGTTTTCCTTCGTTGTATGAAGCCAAACTTCTGTACCCATCTACTCTGTGGTACGTCCTCCTACGTAGACTGGCTACAAAGAACGGCCCCGCTCCTGCATACAATTGCTCTCGGTCGGACGTGTGGGGGTGTAAGCACAGATAACAAGAGCTTGGTTCCCGGTAAACATCCACTTCTGAGAACGTGCGGAACTGTGTGTACTTAGTCCATTAGACTAGATGCTGAGTATATTAGAACTTCGTCCTTCCAAACTTTTAGGGACTGAATTGATGGTATAACTGTTTTTGGAGAAGAATGTTCGCTTATTGTAAAAACCGGCCAAGTGCGAGTCGGACTTGCACATGAAGGGTTCCGTACCATCGTAGTAGGGGAGCCCTCTTTAATTTGTAATTTATTATTTGCTGTTATATCGGCAACAGAAATACACATTCTGTGATTTAACCTATTACACACCATGAGATATAGCCCGCTGACAGACGGATGGACGGATGGACAGCGGAGGCTTAGTAACAGAGTCCCCTTGGTTACCCTTCGTGTACGGAACCCTAAAACGCGACGCAAAAATATTCCTATCATGTCTGCAGAGAATGAAGTATTTTACATTCAATTTCTCATAACTCTATAATAAATTGCAAATGGTAAAATCACATTATATAATATTAAGATAAAATGCTACTCTTTGCAAGCCCGACCATCAGATCATTATGTCTTAATGTCGTTTCATAATTTTTTTGCATAATTCTTTGTAAAAGTCACCCTTTTTTTTACGGATGGGAAATCATCAAATGACTTCTCCCGCTCTGGGCAGAGCGGAAGGGTGTGATAGTGCTCTTAACACTCTTACAAACCTTTTATGTAACTTACCCCTTAATATTTACCGTACTGATAATGTAATATGTTCTTTTATTGCATAAACAAGTATAAAATGAAAGCGTTTGATATTTTTAGGGTTCTGTACCTCGGTCAAGACCATTTTTCTCAGAAACGCGTGGAGGTATCAAGCTGAAATTAGTCTCAAATATCTCTCATGTTTACGGTTTCTTTCAGCTGTGAAAACAAAATACTTTTAAATCAACGATATCAAAACATATGACGGTTTATATCGCATATTTTGCGATTTCCCGTTGACCTAGAATCATGAAATTTGGCAGGAAGCAATGTTTTACAGCACATGTAAAGGAAAAAGTTAATATGACAAAATACCTACAAGTTTATACGGAACCCTCAGTGCACGAGTCCAACTCGCACTTGGCCGGTTTTTTTTCTTTTTAAGATTTTCTCCTACCAACCCATAGACAAAATTTAAGCAAAGATAGGTAACCTTGTAGATTGTCTGACGCAATTCCCAGAGTAAAACCTTTTAAAGGAGAAACTATTTTGATAACAATCTTTTCTCCTGTATAAATACAATAGGTGTATAAATATATACTTTATTGCTTTTCATTACGTGTACCAGAAATTTCCCTAGAGGCGGGAATATCTTGGAAAACGGGGCAGGCGTTGAGTGGCAAAAAATTGTGAAATTATGGGGAAAAGTGTTAAGAAATCTCAATAATGCTTTGAGAGCCACCATCACGGTAATATTAATTTTGAAAATGTTATAAGCGAAGGTAATATGAGCTAGGAACTTTTGTACCTTTTTCCATTGTTAGATTTTCTTTACGCAAATTAAAATAGCGAGTGGGTTAGTTCCTGCCTACCCGTATGGGAATAAGGCGTCGGTGGTATCATGTCATGTGGGTATCGGTAATATTACGGGCCTCGCCTTTCTTGGAAGGCGTCGCGGTAGACCACGTAGAAGATGGGGGGACGAGCTTGATAAAACAAACGATCAGTGTTCTACAATAGACCAGGTGGCCTGGAATCACTCTTGCTTTAAGACATCATTGTAATGATGTCTTAAAGCAAGAGATGATTCCAGTGTGAGAATGAGATGGCGCTAGACGACCTGTATAGCTCTGTCTCTTTCCCACACTGGAATTACTCCTGCTTGAAGACGTCATAGTATACCCTGGACCGAAAAACTGGAAATCATGGGGAGAGGCCTTGGTCCAGCAGTGGGATGACGCAGGCTAACAGTATCAGTACCTTTCTTGGTATTTAAAATAAAATGGGGATGTGAAGCTCATTTTAAACACTGTTAAACACACACACACACACATATGCTCACATGGGCACATTGCTCACAGAACGGAAGGCTGATGGGGCCGAAAAGTTCTGGAGTGGCGACTGCGAACCGGAAGACGTTGCGTTGGAAGGCCTCCCACGAGGTGGACCGATGACCTAGTGAAGGTTGCGGGGATCCGCTGGAAGCGAGTCGCACTGGACCGGTCAATGTGGCGACACTTGGGGGAGGCCTAAGTCCAGCAGTGGGCATCTTTTGGCTGAAATGATGATGATGACTGTTAAAAGCATTCATGGTTTATAAGTAAACTTACACTGTTACTTACGTGATATCTTCCATGATTTTCAACTATTGTGCTCCTGATATTTTGACGCTGTTACAAACGCCTGTCATTCCACGATCATTTTTATTAAATTTTATGCAAAATAAGTGGTTTTAATCCAGCGAAAAAGATCCAGGGCTGGATGCAGGATGCAGCACAGTCCGCGAAAGTATGCTCATGCGGGAAAAGCAATAAATAATAAGCATAAAACCTATACTCACTATAAAGGGTGTAAAAAGATTCTTAACAATGCCGACAGGCACTTGTTCTCCCCGTCATTGCGATATTTTTTTGGTTCTAGCTAGACCATACCTGGGAACCTTCTAGTTACGGAGATATTGGGGGTCAAAGTTCCAACTTTTTATCAAGTTTTTTTTTTTAAATCATGTTTTTAATGTATTTTTTTACTTAAGACACCTTGCCTACCCCCGTACTATTCAATCCCTCCATCAGTACAATGTTTTGAATGCGTTTCATTGAGTCCTAGCGATTTTTCACCCAAAAAAAAGTCCTTTCCCAGCAATAATTTTTATGTAAAGTTACTTAGTTTGTTGTACATAATACTTGGTTGATGGCTTTGTGAAGAGTCCGTTTACACCCTTTATTTAAGTTAAACCATTAGACAAGTACTTTTAAATTTTCAAGGAGTTGATTAATCCGTATTATAAAGTTAGTTGCCTATTAACTTAGATGCACAGAAAGGCCATATCGCAGACGCAAGCCATGTTATTGTATTTTCCATGAGAAAATTTACATCATTTCACTACAATACGCGGTTGAAAATATTGTAAAATTGAATTCATATCTTTACGAATTCAATTTCGCATCCTTTCAAATGTTTATTGGTTAGCCTGGCACGTCACTGCAACAGGATTCTTCTGATAAAATACCAACTGAATATTATTGAAAGTTGTCTCGCAAAGAAGAACAAAGTGATTTATTGGATGTTACTCTTCTTTTATGCGTGTTGATGGACTCAAATAAAACCCGACCAGTATATAGCTACCTGCACAGAGCTTTCGTTGGCAAGTGGCTGTGCAGGATGTGCAAAAAAGGAGGTGGGGCATATCCTTCAGCTCCACACTGGCATTGTATTTGGGACGGGTCGATGATAATTCATTTGGCCAGATTATTTCTACAGCGGCCAACCTGGGCCCGCAAACGGTTAACAAATTTCCAGATTGGCCACTGCAGTTCCTGTTTAGGAGGAAGATGTTCTGCTGGATTGATGAAATGAGGAGGGGTGTCTGTTCCTGAACAATTCACGATGTTACAAACTAACTTCTTAAAAAAAGATGAGGTTTACAAGTACACGGCCGTCATCTTTTTTTTTTCTTGTGTCTGTATCGATTTTTCCGTGATTACTTTTCCGATTTAAGTGATTCTTTATGAGTAGTTTATTAAATAGGCTTGCGTTTGGCTGCAGCTCGCCAGATGTGAAGCAATAATGCGGCCTAGGGTGGCGCACTCTTGCCTAGAAGAAACCACACTCACTTTCACTCGTACTTTTAATAGATCCAGATTATAATGATCAAGGAACAGAGAAGCCAGCAGTGAATTGCACAGACTGGTGGTTCGCACAATAATGGAAGGAGTGAAAGAGTGGCGACCCCTGGAGTGGGACGGAGATGGCCAGGAAAAAAACAGAGGTTACCATTAGACGAAGAACTGATGTTGCTGACCCCATGCCATGCTTATAAGTGTGGACCTTAAAACATACGTACCTAATACCGATGGGATCCAAGTTTTTATGAAAACAAAATCTTGACCTACTTCTGAACTCTTTGTTTTTAATTCAAACTTCCTTGAAGTTGTCTAACTCCGCGATCCCTTTACTGTATTCTCACGATTGTTTGATTTATTCAGTTACTAAACTTATTCTTCGTATCCACAGACATAGAATGGACCTAGATAACGCAAGTATCACGATCCGTCTGAAAACCAAGTGTGCCATTGTTTGACTGCTAACTATGACGTCATAAGCACTATTTAGTTCATCATCATTTTCTTGCCCTTATTCCAATTAACTTGTAGTCCGCGCAGCATGTCTTCTACTAACTAGTAGCTCAGTTCTGGGCCGACACAATATAGATTGCCATCGAAACGCTAAGAAGAAGCATGTCTTCTTAGTCCATACTTCTCTATTACTCATCATCTCATCAGACACCTCCTATCTTGCCATATCATCCTTGATACAGTACATCCATCGTTTCTTTGGTCTTCTTCTACTCTTATACCCATCCACATTCATACTCAAAAGTTTCTTCACGACATACCTAAGCATAGTGCATATGATCGTGTCGTTAGTTACTATACAAAATAAACTAAGTTTTTGTTCTTTAAATGTCTAGAATTAAGTTCTTGAGTTGTAACGGTGTTTTAAACAAATTAGCTTGCTGCGACAGTAACCACGTTAAACGCCTTTTGAACGCCAGACCATAAACGCACGCGCGTGACCTTTACGCCAAGTTGCAATTTCACCGCAAATACCTGCAAAAAGAATAGGGATTCAAAAACTATTTTATTGTTCATTTCGTGTTATGGTACGGCGCACATTTTTTGTCACACATTTGTGTCGTTGGCGTATAGCTTGCTTGTCACGTATATGAGACAATAGCGAAAAAAAGCTTAAGCATAAAATTCTTAAGCCAGGCACGCGAAATAGTACTCTCGCTTTACCTATATCTGTGTTCGTATCGGTGGGAGTTTTCGTACCGGTCCTAGTATTAAGCTTGGAGTTGAAAAGTCCTGGTTTCGCTCTATTTCAGCTGCAAAGAATTTTCCGTTTGCTGTGACTTGTTTTTCGAACAGTGCCGAGCGAGTTGTATTGGTTTCTAGTTTTTGATACTGGTGTGAACTGTAATGGGGTCGAAATGTTCAAAGACTGCGTTCATCATGTTGGTTTAATAGTGGCAAGAAATAACTACCATTGAAAGGGGTAGTTGTTTTTGATTCTGATCCGGAATAACAGGATTTTTCTTTAAGAAATTCTTAGTGACTAGAAAGCGCGACTGCTGAGCATGAGATCCTGGATTCGATTCCCAGGTCAGATAAAGTGTTATTGTGTCTTTCCAGCAGGAGTTTCTCCCGAATAGCCCCGTATTACATGGGACTTAAACATAACTGGTGAAATGTGGGTGTACTATTAACTATACCTCTGCCTTCTGCCTTGCCTTTGGGGATTGAATTGGACTGAATTATGTATGAATTCAGGGAACTATTTAAAGTATGTGTGGCCCTGGCTGGACGTATACCTAAACATAAGAAGAAACATCACATCTGCCAGGGACTAAGCGGTAGGCAAAGCAATTTGTCAGTCATGTTTGAGTGTTGGGATCGATTTCCAGTCTAACCAGATGCAGCAGAATGTCAGTATTTTACATGGAGCGACCGCCTATCTGACCTCTACAACCCAGTTAGAACTGGGTCACTGACGACCAGTAAAGATTGTCAAAGATCAACAAAAGACAGCCAAGACCAACGGCTCAACGTTTTATCCGGAGAAATCTCGGTATGTAATGTATGGTCAACCATCCACAGACTGACCTAGGCAACCTTACGCAGGCCGATCTTCAGAATAAGCCCGGCTTAACCTTGAAGATCGACCTGTGCGGCTGTTATTATTTAGCCACAAACTCCGCATTATTGTTATACGAACCCAAATTAACCGACCAGACTAAACACACACATCAGAAAACAAATAATCACCCAGCTTGCGTAAACCTAGCCTCATTCCCACAGAACAATACAACTTCGTAAATAGCTATTTGCCTCATTTTTGTTATATTTCACAAACGGTGTTATTTGCCCTCTTTCGGGACGGATTAGCAAGCCTGTCACGGAGGTAGGAGGCATCCAATCAGACGAGGATTATTTAATCTCCGTATGAACCTCCTCATGTCATGTACGGAGTTATTTGTACGGAATATATGGAGAAGATTTTCTTGCCATTTCTGTATTTTTTTTTGTAATTATATTGTACCTTTGATGAATGCTTTTTGAGGCAGTCAAGAGTATACCTATCAGTCGGCGTTATTTTTTTTAATGAACTATTTACTTGCTATCAATCTGAATTATTTCAAATCAGCAAATGAAGTTTACATATCTTTTAAAATAACTTGGCTTTAAAGTATGTTTTGCTTAATTACATAGGTAGTTTCTTTTATTTTCTTGTGCTAAACGCCCTGTGACAAACCACCCTGTATGCATACATCAAATAAATGTCATATTTTTACCTTGTGGAACGCAAATAA
The DNA here is from genome assembly GCA_950005105.1 of Lycophotia porphyrea. NCBI lineage: Eukaryota > Metazoa > Arthropoda > Insecta > Lepidoptera > Noctuidae > Lycophotia > Lycophotia porphyrea. Next base: position 10,996,297 of record OX465391.1, on the reverse strand, counting down.
ATGGATATGAATATGTTTTTCTGTGCTTCGAAAAACTTGGGTCCGATAAGCCTGGTAGTAAGTTAGTAACTAAGTTAGTATTAAGATCTTCATGAATCAGAAATATATATTATTCTATTGTATTCTATTATAAGAGAGAGTAAGGCCAGGAAAAGAGAATCCATGAAATCATCATCATCATCATTTCAGCCGAAAGATGTCCACTACTGGACATAGGCCTCCCCTGTAGGAGGGTGTTACCATAATTGCCATGCTTGGCAGGCGGGTTGGCGATCACAGTACAGTTATTAAAAAGGCACAGAGAACGCTGCTGGTCATTCTCTGGTAAGCCTCTTAGTCGCCTCTTACAACACCCACGGGAAGATATGGGATGGTGCTATACTTTACGTCCGACACCATACAGTACATGAAATAATATTGAGATATTATTACTTTACATACAAATGGATGCTATATATTTATATATATCGACTGGTTCACTATCACATCACACTCGTATACAGTATCAATTGTCAGGGCAATTGTACGGGGGCCTATGTATGAGATCCAATAAAAGTACCTACAGTTGAAATTTTAACTTAAAACTGCTCTATAACATAAATCTCATAATCCAATGACGATATGAAAATACAGGCGTTGTAAAACGCGAGCTCTTTGAGGTATATACTCGTACATATTGTTATAAGGTTTAAATTACAATGACGCGCATGCACTAATCGAATGACAGAAAATCTTCTTATATGGGACATACCTAATAATAGGGATTTGTGTATAGTCGTAAACTGTAACTTACAATGACACTTTTAGTGGCAAAAACGCTTTTTGTTTTCCTCGTTTTAGGGCCAAAGGATGAACATAAATAACGGAAAATCGTCCATATGGCTCTTTTCAGCTCTGGCGAAACTGAGGCAAAACCCGTAAGGTGGAATTCGTTTTCGCCGATTGTATCTGCTAATTTTTATCGACTGTTAAACCTGGCGCGGATAATTGCTTTTCTTCTTATTCATTAAAACACTTGATGCAGTCGCCTCATTTTGGCGTAAAAATACCCATGAAAAAGCCGAAGGGCATTAATTGTTTTCACTGTCTGTTGTGATCACTGTTTTGTACCATACCTGGGTCTCTTCTAGTTACGGATATATTGGGGGTCAAATTTCCAACTACTTCGCAACGACGTCTTTTACTTAACTAAATACCACTACGACCCCCGTTACTATTAAATGCGTCCATCAGCACAACGTTTCGAGTGCATTATACAGGGTGTAAACAGACTCTTCACGAAGCCGTCAACCAAGCATTATGTACATCAAACTAAGTAACTTTCTGCAAAAATTAGTGCTGGGAAACGACTTGTTTTTTTGGGCTGAAAAATCACGTTTTACAGTAGGACTCAACGTAACGCACTCAAAACATTGTGCTAATGGATGGATTGGATAGAAAGGGAGTCCTGGAGGTGTTTAAATTAAAAATCTTACATTAAAAACATGTCTTTAAAGAAAAACTTGTGTAAAAGTTGGAACTTTGACCCCCAATATCTCCGTAACTAGAAGTTTCCTGAAGGTATGCTCTAGAACAAAAAAATGATCGCAATGACGGGGAGAACAAGTGCCTTTCGGCTTCGTTAAGAGTCTGTTTACACCCTTTATTGAGTCCTACAGTAAAACGTGATTTTTCACCAAAAAAAAAAGTCGTTTCCCACCAAAGTTTTTGCTAAAAATAAATTAGTTTGATGTACATACATGCTTGGTTGACGGCTTCGCGAAGGTTTCGTTTTCATCTTGTAGACTGTGTCGCAAATATTTTCAGGTTTTACTTAGATTAGTTAGGTAGTGACAATAACAATACAAAAGTAGTCAATAAAGCGTTTATTACAAACTTAAACATAAAAAAATTGTAAAATCTTAATATTTATAATTACTTAAGTTTAGAATAAATTAATACGCACTGGCCCTTACTTCGTGGGGCAAACTGAAACAAGAGAGAGATAATGTTAGTGCATAAGTCCTAAAAGAAAAGAATACAATATATATCTACACTTAAATATTGCTGAAGATAATCCTTTGGTGTGACAGAAAATGAACAATAAAGCATTTTGGCTTAACAATATGCAGTCCATTTGCTGAAAATCTACCTGGGCATGAGTTCCCATGGCTGACCTGGAAGTCTTTAAATAGACTCCAGACCCAGGTTGGTCGCAGCAAAGAAAACCTGCTCAGGTAGAGATTCAATAATGACTGTGCCCTGGAGTGTAAATGCGGTGCTGTTCCATAAACGATGGAGGACTTAATATTGTGTCCTACGTGTCCTGTTGTTTGTTCACTACAGGAATTGATGGACGCCATTGAAAGCGCCAAACTAGTTGCTCAGTTCTGGGCCGACACAATTTAGATTGGCATCGACACACTAAGAAGAAGAATATATAATTATGTGTATAAGTTAAGGCTTCACTTAGGGGGCTCTGGACACAGGTGCGTTTTTATCAGACGATTTATTCTATTACGTATTCGTGTTTTTGGCAGGTTATTCCCTAATGTCGGGCAGATTCGCCATTTTCGTGATGATCACACTGTCCAGCATATAGTAATATGGATATTGATTTATTCGCAACGAAGGCTGACACATCAAGTATGATGTGCTACTAGTTCTAACGATGACAGCTGTGTGTGATGTGTGGGATCGCATGCGTCCTCTCCCAATACAAATGTTCTAAGAACTCTTATCGGAATATTGCAGGACGGCGGAACTCAGCGTTGTACTTCTATTGCGTTGTTATTATCGCAGCGGTCAGTAGCCGTCCTAATACTGAATGTACTACAATCAGGTATTGCAATAATGAATGCGATATTATCGGCTGATAAAAACGCACCTGTGTGATGGGAGCCTTTATACCGGCATTCAATTTGCTTTCAAAGATTTACAGTGCAAAGATTAGACTCTAGCTTAAATGTCCTAGTATAATAAAACTTATGAATCACTAAAAGCTGTAGAGGTTTAATTTAATTTTTAATTTGTAATTTAATGTGACTTTGCCAATTTAATTTTTAGAATTTTAATTTGTAGGGAATATTGTGTATCTAATGTCATTGTATTATTTTTATTTATTTTTCTAATGATTTTATGAGGCTGTGAACTATGATCCAATTGATGGTCGAAACAAATGAATTTAATTAATTAATTAAAAACGAACTAGGCTCTAATACGCTAAGCCAAAAATCTAAACTTATTTTTTTTTATCTGGCCCAATTTTTCAATCACCTCAAAATTCTCATTTAAAAAATCTACATAATACTTTTATAGGCATCCCTAACTAAGTCAGGTGGATAAAATATTCTGAAATCAATCTGCATACTGATTACATAGATTCAGAAAGTCCTTAATCAAATCTTGTCAACGCTTGAACTTCGAGGACTCGTTTAATCCAATTTGGAAAGTCGTGGAACCTCTGCAGCCGACAGTAAAAGAGCTAAAACTCGAGAATCATACAAGCAAGAATTCTTTATATAAAATTAAAATGTTGGAAGTTTTGAAACAGTCGTACGCGTTAATGATCGGGTTTGGGCAAATACTTGTGCCTTCTGAATTCTGGAAATATTTGTACGTCTCCATGAATGTCTAAATATTGTACTGTCGTTGGAATTCAGAATCTTGGCGCTTGGTGGATCGTTGAAAATTCAACAGAGGGCTGTTATTTAGGTATCCTTTTAAGCGACGCTTAGTGTTAGTGAAACTGACCATACATGTGTGTTAGGAAGCACCTTCTGAAGTCATGTATTGAGTATTTATAAGGTTCATTGAGTGAATCTGATGAAGGAGTAAAAGTTACCGAATTTACCCTTTTTTTGTCTTAGGATTAAAATTATAATGTTTTGTGAGAAAAGTGTTTGTCCCTAGTTAGGAAGGCCTTACCTTCTGCCGGATGAATTCGTTTTGGACTTGCTCTAGATGGAGTGGAACCTCGATCCTCCTGGATAGTTAAGTTTCATTTTGCATGTATGTACAATAAACTCGCTTTTATGGGGACCTAGACAGGAACGCGTCTGCACAAACGTCTTGCATCTGATGCAATAAAAGCTTTCGCGAGGAAAGATTTGAGTTCAATTTTGGATGGAAATAAAAGTAGTCTAACCAAAGAAACGATGGATGGACTGTGTGAAAGCTAATATGGTTATTGTTGGCGGCTAAAATAGATAATTGTATGGAAGAAGAAGACATGCTGCATCGACCTATAGCGGCCGAAAGAAAAATAAATAATTACTTTGAATATTTCATCTGCTCACCTGGTAATAGATTTCAGTTCGATAGTGTTGTTTTTGTGGCAAGTATATAAGAGAATGGCAACCTGAAAATAAAACAAGAAGAATTAATCTTCGTGAATCATTTTCAGGATTCCAAGAGAAATTAATTTTCTTTTTTTTGGGCGTTTTTAAAAGAATAATTTTGATAACTGGATGAAATATTACAACATTCTAATATGCTTGCCACGGTAGCAGATGAAGGCATTGATAGAAAGAAAGTTAATTTGAATTATTCCTAACTTTACAAAGGCTAAAAATATTTTAATTTATGTACTTACTACTACTGGGTACAAGAATTTTGTCGTTTTGAATTCATATGACTCAAAAATAGCTCTTTTGTCGAAGTGTACAAATTTCATAAATATCCGAAAACTGAATGTTTCACACTGGAGATCGGTTCAATAGTATGTGATAGGCAGAATACAATGATAAAAGAAATGCAAATAAGTCTTACAAAGCTAAACGGAGGAGTTGTAACAGACCATGATTCGACTTACTTACTTAGAATTTCTTAAATGACGAAGGTGAGCAATAAGAAAGATAATTTGGAAATTCTACCTCTAAAAAGGTTAAAATATAAGATGACAAAGTGTCTGGCACTTCGTACTATTTGCAAACTTACTTAGGTTGTATTAAATGGAAAGGCATCTTTCTAACGGCTTCTTCTGCGATATCGAGAGGGAAGGCGAATTCGACCATGTTTTCGTTCAGACAGTCGTTGTAGGTGGAGGCGAGCTGACATCTGTCAGACATGCCTTCGATGCTGTCCAGGCAGAGTCGGGAGACAGCATTGAGCTTGCGAACGACGCGGGAGTTCTTGCCGTTCACTAAACTGGCGAGGTGGACCAGTAGTTCTCTGTTCACCTGCAGAAAATAAATTGTATGAGGTTTAAAGGAAAATAAATACTACATCGGTACTTTGTTGAGATTGGTGAGATCTGCTGAGCTGCTGAAATCGTTCGGGTAAGGCTTGCATGCAACCGGATATAGGTAAATTTTATGCAGCGATCTTACCTTGACAACCCAGTTCCTGGTTATTACAATACCTCTTGCTAAGAAGTAATGCCAGACTGTCGAGCTTCTGACTGTACTGATTGTAAAAGGTCTGCTCACAAAACACAGCTCAAACCACAAATTCCACCTTCACGCTTAAAATGCCGTAAAAGCTTCGTGAGACACACGATTCCTTCCAAAGACAGTGCGTCAGGGATGCGAATTGTGGAGGTACAAACATCCCATTCCTCCTCACTTCATCAATCCAGCAGAACATCTTCCTCCTGGACAGGAACTCCAGTGGCCAATCTGGAAATCTCTTAACCGTCTGCAGGCCCAGGTTGGCCGCTGTAGAAATAATCTTGTCAAATGGGGTATCATCAACACGTCCCAAAGACAATGTGAGTGTGGAGCCAGGATATGCCCCACCTCCTTTCTTGCCCATCCTGCACAGCCACCTGCACCTTCCAGGATTTAAATTAAGCCAATGACAGAGCTGTGCAGGTGGCAATATACTGGTCGGGCATTATTTGAATTTATTATATTATTATTTGAGTCTATCGACACGCAAAGAAGGAGGAGAGACCGCAAATTGTCTGCGTACGGAAACTGCGTATGGAGTGACCGCAGTAACTGTAGCTTCAATTAATATTGTATTGTTTACCAGGCTAGTGTCCGCAACCTGTGACGTCAAAGGCAATCGATTAATACACAAGCTGTCTCCTACCTTGATAATCAATTAATAGAGCTCTATTTACCTTTCCATGATTAATGACGTCACTTTGCTCCAACATGCAGGCGGCGAAGCACTGGCCAGATCTGGACACTGGTGAGGTGTTTGTAAAGTATGCTCTGACGTCCTTAGGGGTTGCTCGCACTTTGATGACACAGGATTGGGCCATTCGAACTAGAGCGTCTAAGTGTCCTTGTACCTGAAATACGAGGTGATAGGATACTTTACTTGCTGTAAGGCCTCAACAAATAATAAAAATATCATGTTATAAGAAAGTGACTTGGATAAAATATGTTACCTCGTTCAAATCCTAGTTTGTTTCTTGAATTTTTCGCAGAGACAATATCTGAACTAGTCAAGAAAATGTTTTTTTTTTTTATGAAAACTTTAGTTTAAATAGAGCTGACGAAACCGCGTGTAAGTTTAGTTTATTTTTGTATAATTACGCTGCCTCGTTGGTCTAGTGATCGCAATCGCGACTATTGAGTCGAGCAAATTGTGATTAGGTTCTTCCATTAGGAATTTCTTATTAGCAGCCACAGTCTGGATTCCTGTCCGGTTGATGGCTATAGACTCGTATCGCTCGCTCGACCGTACTACATGGGACTTAAGCATAACTGGCGAAATGTGGGTGTACTATTAGGCCTCTGCCTAACCCTTCGGGTATCACAGGTGGATGTTATGTTTTTATTATTACAGCAGCGTCAAAATTAGCCTACTGTCACATCCACCTTGTCAAGGAGGTCGCTCCATCTCGCTGGTAGAGGTAACTCAAAACATACCTTAGGGTCCGCAAAATCGACTAATGTTCCTGCCGACCGTTGTGTTTTCATTCCCACCACAAACGGAATCAGACAGGCTAAGATTTTGATTAGCTGCATTTTTCTGGAAATATAAAAAACTTCTTTAATTTATCTTAAAAAATAAACTTTTTAGAATGAGATTCAACTGTTTCTTTGAGAGTGTCTTTGTTATGATATGCACGAAAAAACTATTGGTCTATTAGAAGTACCTACTTAGTTGCTAGTTATGTTGCACAAAGCAAAACCATGAAAAAGTATGTTCATTACATTACTATATTCTAGTAACTTAAACGTTGTTATAGAATAGAAACATAAATTAACATAATATGCCTTTAGAGAAAGTGCCAGTTTTTACAAGCAACTACATATTTTAGAACGTAACATTTACCTAGATATAAACCACAGAAGATTTTAATCTTTCTTTAAACCTCGTGAAGATTTTAAATGTGGCACGCCTCTCTCACTGGACTAATGTAATAATAGGGACTGCCAACTGACCTAACATAATTATACTACAAATGCTAACAGAACGGAAGTCGTAATATTATTTAAAAGCTTTAAATAATATTACGACCAATTTAAATAATATTAACCACGAAGTATTTCATCTTTGTGTCTTTCCTCGCGAAAGTATTGTAGTACAAACCAAAAGAGGTGGACTTCATACAATTTAGACTGTCAACAAAAGAAAGTATCATCCGGTTTCTGACTTGAGAATTTGGAGCCCAGAAAACGTAAGTGCAATTTAGTAATGCTAAAGTAAAGTATGACAAGTTATTTTCAATTTATTCAGAAACGGTGAGGAACTTCTTTCTTTATCGTGTGGTTAGGTCAGAGTTTTTATGCCGCCCATGGGCCTCAGTCTTGGCTGTACATACATGCTGTCGAGAAATATCTCTCTGGCATGCTGATTTCGTCACGAGGTATTCCTTCGCCCAAGCAAGTGGTAATTATACAATACACACATGAGTCCGAAAAATCACAGGGGCACGCGTCTTGGGTTCGAACTTTGAGGAGGTGAGAAACTTATCAAGTGCCAAAAATTTATTCGAAAAATAAGTAACTTAAGTCTCACAGCTGTCATTCGATAGACGATAATAAATATACAATATACATCTCGAGTTATCGAATAAGTTTGGCTTTGTATGGTCTCCTTTCAAGACACGCATTTCTATCTTACTTTCCGAAACTTAGCCAGAGACATCATCATCTGCCTAGCCTTTCCAACTATGTTGGGGTCAGCCTTCAGTCTAACCGGATGCAGCTGAATACTAGTGTTTTACATGGAGCGACTGCCTATCTGACCTCCACAACCCTGTTAGTACTGGGTAATACGATACCCTTTAGGTAGGACTGGTTGTCAGACTTTCGAACCATTAGCTACCTGTAACGACTATCAAAGATCGGGACCAACGGCTTAACGTACGTGCCTTTCCGAGGCACGGAGGAAACTTGGTATGTAATGGGTGGTCACCCATCCACGGACCAGCTTAGGAAATCGCGGCTTATCAGAAGGTCGACCCCGAGCGGCTGTTATTATTTAGCCATGAGCTCCTTAGCTAAAGACAATCACAGTAAATGACACAAACAAAACATACTACAATAACCAATTCACTGTTTGTTTCAGATGACAAAATATCAAATATCTTCCGTTGTACTGCGGAGTGAAATGTATTTCAACTATAAGTACAAAATATATGGAATAAATAAACATGACTTCAAGATGAATGAGCTGTCAATAAGTTGTACTCGCATGAACACAAATATCGAAAGAAATGTGTATTTGGAATTATGACAGGATTTGAAAAAGGAAAATATAAAGAGTAATGTTATTTCAAGAAGTATTGGAGCGGGTTCGGGCACTGATGAATGGAATAATCTAATGGCATAATATAAGTGTGATTCTGATACAGTCAACGAGATCTACTCACCAAGTATTCAGTAAGCCGGCAGCAAGTCTAATGCTTTTTGAAAGATGTGACAAGCTGAACTTATAAAACGTTTGAAAGAGAAAAAATGATTGTGGGAGAACAATGAGATTGTTGCGAAACAAATTTCTTTTATTTTAGTTCTCTACAGGTGGCGTGTGAAATGTTATCGTTGAAGCACTGATCTGGTGTTTTATTTTTAGGATATCGGCAATTCGTTCAGTAAATAGGTTAGTTAGTCTTTGATGGTTTTTCACCATCACAGGTGTGTGTAAGCAAAACTTAAATATCAAGTTTAAAATGTTTTTAAATTTTGGAATGGATAAGCTGTGTGCACATTTTCTTATTTAGGCTAAGGCTGTTCACATTTTTATCTAAAATAATATTGTGATTAATATGTTAAAATAATTCGTTTAGCGCTAATTATCTTTCGTCGAAGCGAATGAAGTCGCGGGCATTATAGGAGCTAGTCTTAAATAATATTAGAGGTAAAATTGTTTATTTGTGAGAGGTAATCTCTGGAAGTTCTGATGGGATTACAAAAGATCTTTCAGTATTGTGAGGTGCCATAGGATGATTTTTTCTAGTTAGACGACATCGTGGGCAGAAGCTACTCATAGATTTAACGTGAGAGGTACTAATAGCCACTATATAGCCACTCCTGTGAGAGAGCTAATGGTTTCAGTGTATTTGAAATGTATTCGAGGCACATAAAAGCCATAAATTCGCCTCTGGTCGCATAACTACACATAAATGTGACCTGAATGGTATGCCTCATATTATGATCCCGAGAGCGTACTTCTCAAACCAGATAGATGAGGGAGATTTAATTACGTGCCGGTTTTATGTCCGGTTGATGGTAAAAGGCTCGCCCCCTATTACATGGGACTTAAACATAACTGGAGAAATGTGGGTGTACTATTAGGTACACCTCTGCCTTACCCTACGGGGATTACAGGCGTGATGTTATGTGTGTGCGTTATTTAATTACGTTAAAAATTGATTGATTGACTGCCTCGTTGGTCTAGTGGTCTAAAGCACGACTGCTGAGCATGAGGTCCTGGGTTCGATTTCCGGGTCGGGCAAATTATTGGGTTTTCCATGTGGAATTTGTCAGTTTCAGCCACGGAGTCTTTGATGCCCGGTTGATGGCAATAGGCTACATGAGGCGAGTTGTCAGAGTTTACTATGGGTACTTCTTTGTCTAATCTTTTGTGGATTACGGGCGGGATAGTAAGTGTTATCAATCTCATACATATATAAACTCACGCCCTTTTCCCATGGGGGTAGGCAGAAAGCCTTACATAATCTTTTGGCCTCGTTCACGTTAAAAAAATAACAATATATAAATAAAACAATAATAAAAATAAATCAATAAAATAATAAATAAAATAAAAAAACAAAATCAATATATATATAAAATATATTATCAATCTCATATGCTTCAATAAAGTTCTTTCAAAGTATGAAACGTGTTTATTTCCATTTTTAGCTAATGGTGTTTCAGGTATTTCTAGATTCCTTTATACATTCTCATCATTAGATTCTATCAACAAAAAGACAAATCCTTTAGAAATCAAATACATTTATAATATATTTATTACGAAAATAAATATATTTTTAACGTGGGCTTATTTTCTCTTTGAACTGTAGCTATTTCCCTATGAGTCATTGAATAATATTAAGTAATTTAAAAAAAAAATCTTCTAAGTGAAGTATTGATGAATTGATGTTAAGGACCTATTCATGGCCTTGAAAACACCCACCCCCACCATTATGTTCAATTATGGAGGCATACTTAATTAAAATCTTTTATCGAGATATTTTTATTTGCAAGAGTATCCATGGAGTTTGTTGCCCATTTTTCTCCATAGAGATCTTTAAGCTTTGAAATGGGCAACTACAATACTTTCACAAGTTATTATGCCTTGTAACTGTGACTGTAGCTTCGCTTTCTTTGTTTTTCTGACATTCAAAAGTGCCTGTAATGGTCTAATTAAAATAAAAGTTAAGATATTGTTTAAGGTGGTTGCGTCAGAGTAGCCCGCGAAATTCAAATTTTCTTACGTTTTTTGCAATTTGCAGGTCATTGTCAGGTTGTATGTTGATAATGAAAATGAGTCGCGCTTGTAACACGTATGTAGATATAACCTTGTAAGACCATTTAACCCTATTGAATGACTTTTTCATGAAATAATCATTAATAGGATTACATGAACTTAGAGGGTTGTATTGATGATTTTCAGGACTGTAATTCTGTAACTACATACGTGTTACTGGCGCGACTCATTTTTCATCAACGTACAACCAGACACTGACCTACAAATTACTAAAAACGTAGGAAAATTTTAATTTCACGGGCTACCCTGACGTAACCACTTTAACTCACTTCTATCTATTGATTTATAAAGTCGTCCAATTTGCTTGTTATTCGACAACTTATTCAGTTTTCATTTTATTCTCACATTACATTATAATTAAGACAGGACTGCAACGCGACCATTCAAGATTTTCGAAGTTACTGGGAATGACCAACTTTGCCCGCTCTGAGAACCCAATCAAGCGACCCAAGTTCTACTCATCAAGACTTAGATGAAAACATCTGCAACTACAAGGAAAATAGTTTTCCGAACACGTTTATTTCCGTCAATAGAACTATCAGAATCGATGTCTATACCTTCATTCATATCATCAAATGAACGCTTTCCGTGTCTGTCTGTCTGACTTCTTTATTCTTCGAAACTCCGCAATTAATTTGTATGTGGTTTTCACTATTTAGAGAATGTATTCCGAAATCCTTAGTATCTAAGTATGTCATTATTACGCTTACACAATAGATAGAGAGTCATCACTTCTGGTGAGTCTTTTCAAGTTGTTGAAACTAAGCGAAACTGAGACAGTTCGCTAGAATGGAATAAGTTTGTCTTCCTTCCTGTATTTCACGCTAAAACCGCAGTTCTAGGACTTCTTCTTCTTTGGTGTCAGAGTTTTAATGCCGCCCATTGGTTTCTGACTTATTGGCTTTACATGTCTTCGAGAAATATCTCTCAAACAGGCTGGTTTCCTCACGATGTTTTCCTTCACCGAAGCAAGTGGTAAGTATACAATAAACACATAATAATCTTTATTGAAAAAAAGAGGAAATACATTTGCACTTGACACAATATTATCACAAGTACAGTAAGTAAGTAAACAAATCAAAATGAACCCTAACGTCTAAACTAGGCCGAGCCTGTATCTTAGACGTTAGTCGCTTCCAATGTTACAATCAGAGATGAGTAATTGAGTATAGTGTGATTAAACATAACAAGACAAATATTTTATATGTATAAATAATTTATGTGCTCAGTATAAAATGTGGGTAGACAAATTAGTTACTATCAAGTATTCCATTAATATTTTTTGCTAAGTACCCTACGTCCGACTTTAATCGCAACAGTAACAACAAAGAGTAAGAACTTGAAATTTACTGAGTTATTGTATAACATGGTTCGATCCTTAAACCAATGACTTGGCAGTCCGACGGTCTCTCGACTTGGCTATCACTGCTTAGGCCTAGGCCTTGCCTGGGTTAGAACATCAGACTTTAACCACGGCAGTACGTTCCCGTGGAATCATTTCTGACTTCTATTCAGGCGTAGCCGCAGAAAAAAGCTAGTATTTCATAAAACCTATTCAAGTTTCAATAATAAGCGATACACGTGGACGCCCCCTTCTGATATTTCTATTTGTATAACCTCAATGAGAAAATATCAAAGCATTATTTGCAGGATTGCCAGATAATTCTGAACACGTTTCCGATGAATTGAAGTCGAAAAATATCCTTAATGAGAATGTATTGTAGAAAATGAAACTCTCAAAAAATATTCTCAGCAATCGGAAATAGATTCCTTTAAATAGAAAGCAAAGCTAAAAAGAAAAATTTCTCTTTCAAAAATTGGTTATATGTATACTGTGTGCAGGTTAATGCAATACTAAAATAAGTTGCTGATCACAGTCAGCTCTTCTAGATTATAGATACTATTGTTTATCACCAAACACAGCATTATCGTCAGGGACTTACTTTTTAGCGTGTCAAATCAATTTCAATTGAGTTAGCCCAGAATTTGGACTGCCTTTGGACTATGGCGACTGATGACTGTGGACTTGGACTCTTTACATCATCATTCGGACTTCACCCACTGCTGCATATAGGTCTTTTTTTGCTTGTGCCAAGCTTCAAGTTCTTGTGCTAACCTCATCCAGGATTTTCCCGCGATTGCAACAATGTCGTCTGCCCATGGCGCCGCCGGATGACCAACACATCTCTTTCCAGTTCTCGGACGCCAGTCAGTCACAGTATTTTTAAAGTCAAAGTCAAAGTATTTATTTGTGTGATTTTTGGTGAACAGTAGGTTTTATAGTTAGGTTATGGTAACTCAAAAAACTACCCATTAGGGCATACACAATTTGACAATATAAGAATTTAAAATTGATATAACATACAAAGTAACAAAAATTTCAATATTTAGGATACAATCAATAATATTTTTAAGCTATTGCATAGCTTCTATCGCGGGCCTTGAGCGTGGAGACCGAATCCAGAAATTACATAATTTTCAGCTTAGTTTGTTACATTTTGTCAAGAAGAAATTCGTCAATGGTATAGTAGCATTTTTCAATTAAAAAGTTATTTCGTTTCCATTTAAATTGGGCCAAGTTTAAATCTTTAATGTCATTTGGTATTTTATTTAATATTTTCGGAGCCATGCAGAGAATGCTTTTGTGCATAAGGGCGGTCTATGGCGCTCTTACACATAATTCGTGTCGATATTCCTGCCTTGTCGATCTAAAGCATTGCTCTGCTCCGTTACTCTCTATTACTCCACCTGCCATCACTGGGTCTTAGGTGTCCTTTCCAACTCCATTTGAGTTCCATAACGCGATTTCCAATATCGAAGACCCTTACAATCTCAGTAACCCTACTTCGATGGTACAGTTACTACTACTACCGACAATATAAAATACTAACGGACGTCACGCGGTTTCACCCGCGTAGTTCCCGTTCCCGTGAGAGTACTGGGATAAAATATATATTACTTGCTGATAATGTAGCTATCCATTGCTGAAAGAATTTTTCAAATCGGTCCAGTAGTTTTTAAGTTTATTCGTTACATACAAAAATAAAAATCTTTCCTCTTAAAATAATACATATTATCATAGTATAGACCAGGTATAAGAACAAGACATCATAATTTAACTTGAATATAAAATGATCTCCAATTCCAATCTAAATAAGAAGAGAACTTTTAAATCCCTGTAGAGACTCTAAGACTAAGACTCCTCAGATACAAAATTACATGCTAACTTAATAAGCTAGAGGAAGCCGGGCAGTAATCAAAGTGCAATTTCATCATATTAGAACTTTGACATCCTACAGAGGGATCACTTGGCAGACATTCCTTTTGAGTTCCGTTTAATTTAAGTTATTCCACTTCAAGTAGCGACATCTAATTATAAACTTCTATTTAACTTGCGTTGTTATTGGTTATTCAATTAAAAGTTCGTTTTTTTGTATGTATGGGTAGCAATTATCAACTATGTAGGTATTATTTTTTCAACGTTAAAATTATCGATGTTTTTTTTTTAATGTGTAAAACGAATGTTTCCAACATTTGGTGTTGTTTTATTAACTGGTAAATTATCTATCCACATATTATTATAGTTTCATTCATGCCGCTGGTTCTATTATTTTATGAGTAATTCTAGTTTTTCATACTGACTCGTATTCTTTGTCCGCGAGTGAATGTATCTTTTCCAGCCGGCGGCGCCTTCTTTTCGCACTTTTGGTCACTTCTGCCACTTAAGACCATTATCCATTCTAGTTAAAAACAATTTTCAAATTGTTTTCAGTAATACAATTCTCGTTCCTCAGATAAAAATAAAAACAAATAACACTGACTCATTTTGCAGAAACGTGAGAAAATCCTTAAATAATGAAAAACCCGCTAAAACTTCTGTTACACTGTAACATCACAAATTGTTCGCGGAGGCGATAATTCCCCAGTTTAAGTTGACTTGTGTAGCTGTCTATTACTATTATTATATTCACTTGTTTTTTAGCGAAGAAGAGGGACTATCGCGGTCTAGTTACACTGGTCGGGATTTGTACCAGGAGTTTATTAGATTCTGTCACAACAGAAATGAGTCCAGAAGCTCAGCTCCACAGATATACCTAGATCATGCAAGAGCACCTACTTCGCGTGCCACGCCTTAACCCATTCACTGCCCAGTACTTCGCGTAAACTTCGCGAAATTCTTTCGCGTGCCCACAACCCGTTTCCGAGTCGTCGTTATAATAAGCTATAGATGACTTGTATCCATACCCAGAACCCGACTAGCGTATCCATAGCTACGGATACGGGTTGTGCGAACGAACGAATTTATTATTCGACCCGTGTGTCGGGTGCTGGGCACTGAAAGGGTTAAGCATTTTATACTTAACGTGGCTACTGTCACAGCAAGCTAATTTGTTTAAAACAAAACGTCATAACTCAATAACTTAATTCTAGACATTTAAAGACCAAAAATGAAATCTGTTTTGTATAGTAACGTCTTGTTTGTGTAGTAACTAAATAGTGCGACGTCAAAGTAGGTAGTCGAAAAATGGCACGTTTGGTTGTCGCACGGATCGTCATACTTGCGTTATCTAGGTACATATATCCGTGGACAGCTCCCTGTACTCAGCGCAAGATACACGTTGGCATGTTTATACGAAGATGTTTAACAGTCTCACTCCAACCGGGACGGACCAATTGTGGATAATAATGAATAATGAGTCTGATTGCTTAAACTTAAGTTTATTTTATGTTTTATAATAATAAGTCATTTCTATAAAACAATATTGGACATGTTGTGAAATTTTTGATTTTTTAATATGTTTTATGTTACACATGTTACATTCAAATAATGAGTCTGATTATTTAAATGTTTTAATATTTAGTTTATTTTAAATTAAATGACAATAACAATAAAAAAATTGTAATTAAATCTGTTTGTATTACTCTGCCCAATAGGTGATGGACAATATGTATAATGCCCGGTCAATTTGATTATTTGAATAATTCTTATCAAATTGCACTCTCTTATCACTTGGTCCATAACATGTACATGCGTTTCTGCTCGTTGAACGGAGCTGTCCTTCTACACCTATCTGTTTAATAATGCCGTGGTAGACTACTCAGATATGACAAGAACACATTTTTGTTACCCTCCTCTCCTCTTTTGGTGCCCTCCCGCTCTGGGCGGAGCGGAAGGGAGTGTCAGACTTGTACTGACTAAATCCCATCCATATTCTTTCCTTGCCCTTTGTGTTTCAGGGCCGCGGTATCTCTTTCGAACAGTCCCGCAGCCCTGGCTATTAAATACCGTGGAATTATCCCGGTAAACAGTGGCCCGAAAATCTCACAACCAGTCTTTCCAAGGAGTATCATATTACCTAGTACTAGTTAGTACTGTTGTGGAGGTCAGATAGGCAGTCGCTCCATGTAAAATACTGGTATTCAGCTGTATCCGGTTAGACTGAAAACCGAGCCCAACATAGTTGGGAAAAGGCTAGGCAGATGATGATGATGACACTGGAATTATCACTTTTGTATTAATTACAACGTGGTGTTTGTTTTTGCATTGTTGGACTAATTGGCGGTCCGAGATCGCCGCTGAGGCGTTGAGGGATGAAAAACCAATTGAATAAAACAAGTGAACAAACAAGGTGAAAAAAATTGCTTTTATCGATTTAACTTGATAGGTGGTTTCATCGGTGGGTGGGTTTATATGATGTTCAATTATTTATAGTCCTGTTGTAGGTTCAATTAAAATACGAAAGGCTAAAGTCGTTACGCTGTTTATCATACCTACCCACATTTAAGATACCTCAATCCAACTATGTCTATGGAGCAGAGACGTGGGACTGCATGCTACCCTCTATTATGAATGACTTACCGCCGGAAATCTGCAATGCAGTCTACAGTGTCTTTTTAGTACCTATACATTTATACTTTCTTAGATATTTCCTATTCTATAAGTTGTAATGATGGTTAATGTTGTGGCACCTAGTTGCCGTGTCTGGCATACCACTGTTAAACCCACGACACTCTCATTTCACCAGTTATGTTTTTAAGTACCATGTAGAAGGGGAGTGTACTACCATCATACGGCCAGAAATTCACACTTGGAAAGAAAATGATACTAGGAATTTCCTGGCGGATAAACCTAATGACACTTTGCCGGACATAAGAATCAAACCATTGCGGCCACTCTAGGCCAGCACAGTCTGGTCAGTCAGTCATATACGAATTGATGAAATTCATCATTCATTTGATAACTGTTAATACTTCGACACATGAAAGAATGGGCCGTAGAAGGAATATAAAATAGGACGAAGCGGGAATACAATAATATTGGAAGGAAGCATATTTTTTGGGACGACCCAAGATTTTGTTATGTGGGACAAAACTCAGTAGGCCAAACGAAGAATAAATCAAAAACGATTCAAAAAACTATTTTGTCAAGAAAATAACATGATATCACACCTGTAATCCCTAACGGTTAGGCAGAGGTGTATCTAATAGACCACCCACATCTCGCCAGATATGTTTAAGTCCCATGTAATAGGGAGCGAGCCTATTGCTATCAACCGGGCGCAAATCCAGGCTCCGTGGCTGCTACTGAGAAATTCCTGATGAAAAAACACGATAACACTTTGCCCGACCCGGAAATCGAACCCAGGACCTCTTGCTCAGCAGTCGTGCTTGGGACCACTAGACCAACGAGGCAGTTCAGAAAGAATACAAGTGAAAAAACTACATACTTTATCCATCAGTAACAGCGGATGAATGAAGAATACTTTTCATATTTCGAAATACAATAATGAACCTGTCAATTTCAGTTGGAATTATGCCGTAGGTAAAACCAAGAAACGTAGATAAAAGACAATCTAAAAATCTTTTTTTATATTGTATCTCAGTACTAAAAAATCAAATGGCCTTTGCCAGCCTTTGATTTGCTCATCTACATATTTACCAAAAGGTGTCTAAACCGCAAAATTACTATTCCGGTTTTTAGTCTAAATTCTTCTCGAATGTTCTGGTATTTCGTATTTGGATTTGTTTAACCAGAAATAATTTATCCATGACCTTGAACATTATCCAATATAATCATTTCCTCTCATAATAATCACTTCGGGACATATTACATACCTACTCCTAATGGTCTCATCATCCTAAAACACATCTGTTTGCCGTTTGTAAACGAAATTACAGTTTATACCTCATTTAATGAGAGTATAATACAAAACGAAACAGATGCCTATCGGAATAGATGGCAATCTTAATTATAGGACGGTTTCAAAACAACTGAGCATCGACCATTTTGTTCCAAAAACTGTAGTCAACACACATGTTATTTATTTAGAACAAAATCAAGAAAAAAAGGAAAGAAATAAAGTCAAACAAACCAAAGAAAGTGAAAAGAAAAAATGTTGTCGAAGAAGGTTTTATTGGTGGTGGTCTACCTGGCGATTCTGGTGACCTTCGCGGTATGTCAGGAGGAAACAACCATGGCTGCAACCACGAAGGGTGAAGAAGAAGAAGAGGAAGAACCAGCGAAGAAGGGATGTTCCATCTGGTGCTGGATACAGAAAATAGCTATGTTTGTCATCTCGCAACTGCTGAGTGGTAACTGAACACATTTTGATTTTTCTTGATTAAATTCTTTAAAGAAAATGTGCGGTTTTCTTTTTGCGAGTAACTTATCATAAAGATACACAACATCAAGGTTGCTTCCCCGAAGGGTAAGTCAGAGTAGGAGCTATTGTTCACCCACATTTTGCCAGTAATGTGTAAGTCCCATGTAAATGCAATACCATTTACATCCATATTCCCATTTACTTTACTTCTACTTCCATCATCTGCTTAGCCTTTTCCCTACTATGTTGGGGTCGGCTTCCAATCTAATCCAATGCAGCTGAATATCAGTAGTTTACATGGAGCGACTGCGCATCTTACCTTCACAACCTAGTTAGTACTGGACAATAGGGTACCCCTTGGTAAGACTGGTTGTTAGACTTTCGGGCCACTGATTACTTAACAACTGTCAAAGATCTACAATCGACAGCCCGAGACCAACCGCTTAACGTGCTTTCCGAGGCACGGAGGAAACTCGGTATTTAATGGGTGGTCACCCATCCACGGACCAGCCTAGGCAAGCTCAACTTGCTTGTTTTAATCTTTTCTTCTTCCAAATTCTATATATAAATGTGTGTTTTTCATTTTGTGTTAATTACTTCGTACACATGTTAAAAATAAATTGTTCAATCAGGAATTTCCTGGGTAAAAAACTGGCCCAAAGGAAAAAAGTAATTTGTAAAATCCTGCCTACAATGTGCAAAATACAATTTTTTATTTCGCAGTACACCAGTTTCCCATCCAACTAAAAAAATGTGCAGGCCTTTTGATTAAAATTGCATACAGCAAAAAGTTTTGAAAAAATTCTTAACTCTATTCTATCTTTATTTAGTCCCAAAAGAAGAGGCATGCATTTTGAAAGCTACTTTAATGCTTTACGTATTAAGTGTATTTTGAATTTAAATAAGTAAATATAAATGTAAATACGGCCAACAGAAACACAATAAAAGCATTAAAGTGTAGGCATTTATAAAGCCGTATCTAACGTAAAAATCGTTCTAGATTGCCTTCAAAGGATTCGGAATTTGAATTTCAAATGGCTTTTCAGATTTTGTTAAGCTTATTTTCTAGAAGCATTTTAATTAAGCGTTCTTCGTGTGGAATTTTTAGATATTCTCATGATTAAAAGTTTATATTAATTGGAAAATAGTAGCGTTCATTCATACTGAATTATTTATTCTAAAATTGTACACAATTTATTTGGTGAACAGTTTGAAATGAGTACTTGTAAAATAAAAATGGACGCGCGTAGGACCACTGTAATTTTGAGCGCAGCTTTTTTTTTGTCACTTACGAAGTGGTGATATAAAAGCAATGGATTGCAGTTATTAAAGGCGAAATCAATTTCAGCACATTTCAATTTGAATTCGGCGTTCGGGATTATCAGGACCCTATTCGGTTATTACTTGTTTTGATCTTCGTATTCTGTTCTAATTTAAAACATGTTCTTAAAAATATGCGAGAACTATGTATTTTTATCTCTGTGTAGTCTTCTAGCGAATTACTTAATCAAATGACAAATTGTAGTAAAAAAAAAACTAGCCTAATAAATTGGGACAAGCCACTTAACAAAAGGTATATTGGTCTATAAATACAAATTAATTAGGAGCTATCCCCATGTCGACTGTTGAATGAAATCTCCCATCTATTTAGAATCACGTAATTGAACAAGCTTTTTTCCTTTTAAAGGAAGCTGTATTTATTCCATGGGTGTGTTTTTGGAATTAAGGTCCGCTATAATTAAATAGTCTGTTGTATTCTAATCAAAAACGGTCAAGCAGTTACCAGAATAAAATTAGACTTAAAAGTCATTGATGAATTCGCCTCTTTACAAGAGCACAGTGACATCTCAATAAAAACGTTTTTATGAGATGTCACGTTGCTCTTGTGAAGAGGCGAATTGTGAACTAATCAAATAAATAAAATTGAAGTGTTGGTTTTTTCAAAACCGCTTTTTACTGAATGCCTACATAAATGTATATACGGTACATATAATAAAAAAATAATTAAATGTTTGTCTGTCTGATTGTTCTGGCTAATCTCCGAACCGGCCGGACCGATTTTGACGGGAATTTTGCTAGCTGATGTTATAAAGAGCTGTTAAGCTATTTTTATTTTATAAAAATAATTAGGGTTCTGTGCAAAAAAATTAAAACTTTTAGCATTGTTAACAATATCCGATTCAAATCCGAATCGAAGTCATATTCTTATAAATGATAATTTTACGCGGTCGAAAGTCGCATAGGGTATTTAAAACTATTTATATACCTGCTTTCAATTATAATGATGCTCACCTGCCGCATTGGGTAGATTTTACACATAGACAAAACTGAATGGCAGTATATGTAATTAATGATAACGTATAATGTTGACGTTCTGTTAATCGATTTGCCTGGTAAACATAGAAGTTGCCAAGTAAGAGTATGATAGTTGCCAAAATGGAACAAAAACTAGGTACACGTAAGTCTTGTATGTACCAATAAATGTCACTCTACCAACACATTGAATTTCTATCTTCTTAAGAGCAAAACTAAGCATCTTCTTCTTAGCGGGTCGATGACAACTCAAATACTACTGATACTGATACTGTTAGCCTACGTCATCCCACTGCTGGGCAAAGGCCTCTCCCCATGACTTCCAGTTGCTTCGATCCAGAGCTAATGTGGGCCACTGGTTGTTGGTTTTATCCAGCTCGTCCCGCCATCTTCTACGAGGTCTGCCGCGACGCCTTCTGGCTATGTCAGGGCTCCAGAAAGTACCAAATACTACTATATACTCAAAATTTGGTCTGACATAATGACATAAGCCCACAATTTGGCGAAGAGTTTGGCACTTTCAGTAGCGTCCATCAGCTCTTGTCTTATGCAAATAACAGGACAGACAGGACATGATGCCTGCCAGGGCTGCGGGCCTATTCGAAAGAGATACCGCGGCCCTGGAACACAAAGGGCAAGGAAGGAACATGGATGGGTTTTAGTCAGTACAAGTCTGACACTCCGTTCCGCTCTGCCCAGCGGGAGCGAGAGAAGTCATTTGATGATTTCCCATTCGAAAAAAAAAACAAAAGCAGGACACGATATCAAGTGCCCCATCGTATGTGCGGCCACACCACATTTACATTCCAGGGCAGTTACCTGAACGGGTTTTCCTAAAAGTTAACCATTAGTACTCATTTTTTTTTTCGTACGCATTAAAACAGTTCACATCTCATCTGATCTTTGACATTCGTTAGGTAGTCAGTGGCCCAAAAAGTCTGACAACCAGTCTAACCAAGGGGTATCGTATTACCCAGTACTAACTTGGTTGTGGAGGTCCGATAGGCAGTCGCTCCATGTAAAATATTGGTATTCAGCTGCATCCGGTTAGACTGGAAGCCGGCCCTAACATAGTTGGGAAAAGGCTAGGCAGATGATGATTAAAACAGTTGCAGATCGGTTTTGCTCTTTTGACGGGCCAATGTGAAACCATTCGAGTGGAAATTCCAAATCAATTGCTGTGACATGTTCTAAAAGGTTGTTGTACTTGTTATTTGTTTTTTCAACGAATTGAAAAGTTCATGGGGAAACAAATAAAAATACGTATTTGCGCCTTGTTATATAAAATATTTTATTGGAGGAAAGGTTTCACAGAAAATGAGGACGCAGGTTTATATTTATGAACGAAACTTTGGATGGAAATGAATTAGGGCAACGCCTAATCTACCACACTTTTTGCTTGGGGCGTCAAAGTAATGACCTGAGGACCCGCAGTCTAATTAATTAATGCTGACAAAATCTCGAACAGAAATAGTAAATGCTTCCTTTTCCTGAAGAAATTACGGATTCTTTAGACATTGATAAAATTATTTTAACAAGATTCGATAAAGATGTGTGCAGTCGTTGAAAACTTTGGCTTTTTTGCAAACATCTTGTTTATGTTGTGTTGCTTCAGCGCTTTCCATACAGTTGCTGCCATAGTCCGCAATGCCGTTCCTTTGATCTAGCAGGTTTGCGGTTATGACTCGTTTCCTGGAAAAGGAAACACGCAGATGTTAAAAAATATTTCTACTTATAATTCGACGGCACGGTTGGCGCAGTGGCTGAGCGATTGACTGCTGCGCTGCGTGTCGCGGGTTCGATCCCTGCACGGAACAAATACATAGTTGTATGGCCTACAAATAGTTGTTCCAGGTCTGGCTGTTTGTGTATGTTAGTTTAAATGTTTGTGAACGCACCCACGATACATGAGAAACTAAAACGTATTTTTAAACGTATTTTTAAAAAAGAAAAAAAAAAGGAAAAAAAAATGGAACAAAGATTCGGTCATACATGGTGTAGACGTGGCTCTGAACTCAAGACATGGGCAGAAACAGTACTGAAATATGTGCAGTCCGTAACCGGAATTTAAATGTAGGCACGCATATAAAGGGTGTAAAAAGACTCTTAACGAAGCCGAAAGGCACTTGTTCTCCTCGTCATTGCGATCATTTTTTTGTTCTAGACCATACCTGGGAACCTTCTAGATACGAAGATATTGGGGGTAAAGATTTTTTTAAATACATTTTTTTAAATATTTTTTTTGAAGTTATACTTCTTTTGGCGCGTTAGGGAAAAATGATGAGAGTAAATTTTTACGATGCGCGCGCATACCGTCACGAAAAACCGATACCCTGAAGTTGGCTAGTCAACATACACCCTGACGTTAGCTAGTCAACATTTTAGTTTTATACGCCAAAGAAGTATAACTTCTTACTTGCGTACATAAGTACACACACACTTTTTTTACTTAAGCCACCTTCACGACCCCCGTACTATTCAATCCATCCATCAGCACAATGTTTTGAATGAGTTACATTGAAAACCCAAAAAAAAAGTCGTTTCCCAGCAATATTTTTTGCGTAAAGTTACTTATTTTGATGTACATAATGCTTGGTTGACGGCTTCGTGATGAGTCCGATTACACCTTGTATGTGCGGACAGACCGTAACTTTTACTCAGAAACCTCGGAGGAGTAGGAGTATTTTCTTCGGAATCTCGATTTAGTTGATGACATTCTCGGAGCAACAGTTCCTTTTATCATTTATCTAGATTTTGGCTCGACATGTTGCTTGGACAACTAGCTGACAGTTGTTGGACGGAAACAATTTATATAGGAGGGTTTTGCTGAAGAAAGCACGCTTTTATACATCTGGAGGATTGAGACAGAATTGTATATAAGAACTAGCTGTTGCCCGTGACTTTTTTCGCATGGAGATTTTGATGTGTATGAACAACATAAGAAAAAAAGATAGCCTATGACCTGCCCCAGGACATAATCTATCTCCTTGCCAAATTTCATTACGATCCGATGAGCCGTTTCGTTGTGAAAAGGTAACAAAAACGGGTTCCTCTACTGGAAATCGAATGTCGTGATTTCGAATAACACCTGCTCGAAAACTTGAACCCGTACTTGAAATTGATAAATTATGAGCCCATCAAAATCTCGAATAACTATAAGCTCGAATCATCGGCAGCGCGAAGGCCCATTATCTTGAAACTTCATTTCTCGACTGACTATCTAATCGATTTACAGAATAGTTTTAAAGATTTTCATTGAGTACCTACAATGTAATGAAACAATATCATTATCTTTCTGCCCGTAAATGTGCTCAGACAGCTCGTAGCATTACAAAGTTGGATGGCAATGATGATTCTTTGGCCAATAAATAGGCCAGCCCTTTGGTCACGAAAACAGTCGACCAACCGCTTGGCGATGTCCCAAAATATAGGTTGGGCACTCGGACCTATGGCCCCAGTGTTTCAAATACTTGTATGAGTTTCTAGGAAACTTCATCAGATTGCAAATAGCCTAAAATTTCGTGAACCAGCATATTATGGCAATTTCTAGTTTATCATAATTCTGCCCCAGGCGTAAGAAATGTTCACGTGGCCCAATGCGGGTTGTTCTTCTTGGCCCCAGACCATGACGGTTTCCTCAAAATGTTTTCCTTCACCATTTTGAGAGCACTGGTGAAGTTTAAGTACTTACTTATAAATCTCCAAGTTAATTACACCAGTGGCACTCATGATACCAAACTTCTTGAGCACACAGAAGATAATGCAAGGCTCATCTGATTCCTGTATCTCTATGTGCTTGTTCTTGGGGTACATCTCGCTCAAGCATTGCTCAGCCACTATGTCGCTGAGCTTGTCGTGAGCATACATGACTGAGATGCGAGCATACGCGAACCCGGTCAGCATCAGAAATGTGAAGAGCAGGAGGTCTGGAATGAAACGAAATGGTAAATATTAAAAAGTGATTATCGTAGGTGAGATCAGAGATGGCTATCACATTGTCAAAGATGGCAATGTACAGGGTTTGGTGAAATGAGATACCTACTTATTTACTTTAAGGCTGGTAAGTACTCATTAAAATTAAAATGAACAACTTTTGTTATAGGAACAACTGCTGTGAAAATTAATAATCTGCAGAGGCATATTATAGTTATGGTTTAACCTAACACCCTGTACACAAGAGTGGAAGGGACACCGACTCACAAACGGTTACCATGTATTCAGTACACCATTTTTAACACCCTCACATCAAAATTTTTCATCGATAATAAAAATATCGATATGTCGGTCTTCTACAGACTGTCCTTCGGAGATTGTACGCAGGAGTTCCACGACCTGATCCCACCATCAACCTTTTACCACCGGACTAGCAGACGTACTCGGCGTACCATCCACACTTGGTTGTCTGGTTGATATTCCGACTAGTCTTACTCAGCGCTTCTCCTCCACGTTTATTATGCGCACAGCCAAAGTGTGGAACTCTCTGCCGGCATCTGTGTTCCCTCCCACATTTTAACCCATCTGCCTTCAAAGCAAGAGTGAACAGGTCTTCCAGGCACGCTCATTCCATTATAGACCTCATCCATCGCTTTCCATCAGGCGGGATCGCGGTCGAGAGCAGGCCCATTTAGTCATAAAAAATGTAAAAACAACGTTAGATTGGACTGAAGTACGATCTTTATAATATCAGAAGGCAACGGTGATGATAAACCCCATCGTCCTCTTTTTCATACAATATCTCGCAAGATTGGCTTCAATTATTCTCAGTCTGATAACCACAAATATTATATAATGGAAATACAAATATTATATAATTAATATAATGGAAATAGCGTCGGTTTGTTACTACGCAACTTGGGAAAGTTCTATACCCGGAAACCACATTTTACGGTGTGTGATCTTACGGTGAGTTAGGAAATGGGTATCCCCATTTCCTGAGTAAAAAAGATATGATTCTAATTAGTCCGTCAGCTAGATTACCAGAAAATATTGAATACGTATTATTAGTTTTATCAAATCAATAAAAACTGAAGAAGATAAAACGCATCAAAGATCATGAGTGGGAGCTTGTGACGTCACTTTGCCGGAAAAAGTGTACTGACATAGTGACGTCACGCGAGTTTTCGACGCACTGACTGTACGCCTTCATTTTTTTTTTGAAAAAAGAAAATACTGGTCCAGTATTTTTTTGGTATCGATCTGATGGACTAATTAGATTATTTTAGTAAAATATCCTATTACGTAGTCGTACAGCCAAGAGGTAACATGACGTATCATCATGTATCATAACACATCATCATCATCGTCATCATGATCATGTATCATGATACAAATCTGCCTAGCCTTTTCCCATCTATGTTACTGATGGTTTCCAGTCTAACTGGATGCAGAAGAATACCAGTATTTTACATGGAGCGACTGCCTAGTTGACCTCCACAACCCAGTTAGTACTAGGTAATCGATACCCCTTGGTAAGACTGGTTGTCAGTCTTTCGGGCCACTGTCTACCTGTAACGACTGTCAAAGACCTACAAATGACAGCCGAGACCCACGATTTAACGTGTTTTCCGAGGCACGGAGGAAACTCGGTATGTAATGGGTGGTCAGCCAGCCACGGACCAACCTAGGCAAGCGTGGCTTAATCTGAAGTTCGACACAAGCGGCTGTTATTATTTAGCCACAAGCTCCAAAATACATTATACAACTTGTAACAGTCATTTTCTCCTATTTAATGGCTACTACCTATTTTAGGCTATAATTATTTTATCTGGTTACGAACACAGTATTTTGGAACCCAGCATTATGTAAAAGGGTAACTATATCTCGAAGTTCCAACCACGAGAAACATGCTTTTGCTGAGTATAAATTTTGCTAAGTGTACATGTATTAGTGCTCATTACTGTTTTGCAAAAACCAACATATGAGTTAAATAATCATGTAAATATAATAATTCATAACAAAACACCGCGTCTGTGATCCCCGAAGGGCTAGGGCAGAGGTGTACCTAATAGTACACCCAAATTTCGTCTGTCATGTTTAAATCCCATGTAATAATTACATGGGCTATTATCATCAACCGGGCACAAATCCAGACCCCGTGGCTGCTATTGAGAAATCCCTGATGAAAAAACCTAATAACACTTTCTCCAACCTGGGAATCAAACCCACGACCGCATGGTCAGCAGACGTGCTTGCGACAACTAGGCCAACGAGGCAGTCAGTAATTCTAAGAGTAAAGTAATTCGAACAGGAAAAATCATTCCATGTTACAATTGTTGACAAAAATAACTTCCGAAAACCTTCGTTTCATTCCTATCAATATCACGTTAAGAATGGTTACTTTTATCAAAATCTCATGCTCGATTGCTATCGTAAATCATTTCAATAACTTCGTCGATATCACAGAGTAGCCTTTTAAAACTTGGCGAATTTGATTTGCTTCCGGAGTTTTCAAAGGATAAATTAGAAATTGCTATTTGATGCGATTGGTTAGCAAAATGTTTAAGTCCAAGGAATCGGGGATTATGTTAAAACATTTTATTTGTAACGGAAATTGGAACAAAAAGCATCTAAACGCTGTTAACGGGAAAAGTTCCCAAAAGGCTGGTAAGTGGCGGCATTGCCACGTTGGACAGCGATGATGATTCTTTGGCCAAGAAAAAGGCCAACCCTCTGGTCACCTGAAGAGTCAAGCAACCGTCTGGCGATATTCCGAAAGAATACATGGGCATTCGGACCGGCCTGCGACCCATGGCTAGGTATGGATGGCACAAGGGCATTGACACAAGTTGCACCCCACCACACCAAAGGCCACCTCTCTAAGTTTCTATAAAAAAAGGGTTACTCGGAACAAAAAGAATAAGTTCTACACATAATTCCAAAAGATGTCCCTCAATTTCTATCTCAACTTCTATGAACCTCAATTTCTATGAATATTCCAGTATGTAATTCAAAAGTCTAGAGTTTAGGCTTTAGACGATCTAAACCTGAAGGACACGTAATATACAGTGTGTTTGGCTACCGGTTACCGATAGTTTCATAATCATCATCATCATCATTACCTGCCACATTGTGGAATCTATGCGCTGGGACGGGGCTATTTTCAAATGGCTATAACTCTTACATTAACTGGTGTCGAGTCAATATTTTGATAGCTTTTATTGGTTGAATACTTCTGATTTAAGAAAAGCTTTTTTGCAAAAAATAAAACCGACTTCAAAAACACAAAAAAGTGAAAAATTACTTTAGCTTCATAAATCGGTGACCTTTGCTTGTTTGATTCAGTTTTTTTTGTGTCACCGACTTGTGAAGCTAAAGTTATTTTTCACTTTTTTGTGTTTTTGAAGTCGGTTTTATTTTTTGCAAAAAAGTTTTTTTTATTTTTGCATTTTTAGTTGTCCTATACAAATATTTGCTTTGCATTTATTTTACATTGTGAACATTACATGTCATGGTAACAGTGGCGTAGTTAGGTAACAAAGGGCCCCGGGGCAAAAATTAAATTGGGGCCCTTTTTAAACTAAACTATTTAAATACTTCAAAGATGCAAAACTACTTCATCATCATAGATAAACAAAATGACGGCTAACATTTTCGTAATGTCGCATTCTTGCATTGCATATTTAGTTACAATTTCCTTACATAATTGGTGAACAGTTCGAGTCCGGGTGAATTTAGATGGTTGGGGAGATATTAAGTATCTACTTGAAAAATCTAGGGACTATAAGAAAATTTAAGCTCTCCTTTCGACCGAAATAAACCAAGAGCGAGCGAAGCGAGCCCGAAAATTTGAACACAACGAACGATTTTTTATTAATTATAGTTCATCATTTTCAGAATCCGAGGGGCGAATTTTTTTGTGTACTGTAGACATGTGTGTACCCCCTCAGAGCACACAGGCATGATGTTACGTTATGATGTTGTGTAAACAATAAATATCCAAGCGATTGCAGCAATATTGGTTGATTTGCTGTTTTTTTTTAAAGAGTTCCGTTGTCTGTCTCCGAAACTCATCATCAGATCTATATGAAATTTAAATGGAACCATTTCGGAATAAACTCCTTTCGAACAAAAAAATCATTTTGCAAATCCGTCTATATATGACATCCGAATTGATAACCTCCTCCTTTTGAAAGTCGGTTAAAAAACATAAGCAACATTTGGGGCTTAATTTTGCAGTAGAGTAGAAATCCAAAAAAAAAAAACCTGCAAAATTTTTTACGTTCTTTTTGCTTATTTTTTCAAGAAAAAATAATTCATAATTTGATAGCCTTAGCGTTAATCCTTGCAATAAGATCATTTGCACGTCTCTAGGTCTCTTAGATTCCAAGATATGTATTAGCGTTTCATTGAACATACACTAAATCAGCCGATTAAAAAAATAAACAAAATGGCTGCCATTCGCGGGGTGTGGGGTTAAGAGTATTTATAAACGAATATTTGTTGATAGAAATGAGTATATAATATGCCCATAGAGAATCGGTAATTGGTAGCCAAACACAATGTATAAACCACACGTAGGTACTGATGTTTTTATTCGACCTCAAACAATAAAAGATAATATATAAACAATTTATCAATATTATATTATCATTTCAGTGAAAACCATTTGTTTTGACACTGAAATTGAGGTTTAAATTAATGATATGTCATAAGGTGTATGTTTGCTTCATGTGATTATTGTTATTTTGGCATTATGCCATGTTTTATGTGGAGTTCTTAAGATATAGATATAGATAGTGTATAGTGTATGTTCTTAAATACCCTTGAAAGTTTCATGGTTAGATGTGAATAACTTTTCGTGTATGTCCATGCCAATTTTCCTGATTACTTATAATGAATGAATACTTATATTTTGGACTGATACAGCAGACTACTTGTATTTAAGTATTTCTTATAATTACGTTTTTATGAAGTTATACTTCTTTTGGCGCGTTAGGGTAAAATGATGGGAGTAAATTTTACGATGCGCGCGCACACCATCACGAAAAACCGAAACCCTGAAGTTAGCTAGTCAACATACACCCTGAAGTTAGCTTAGTGTAATATATTGACAAGCCTAGGTTATTATTTTTAATCTACTGCTGGAGCTAGGAGGTAAGGTTGTATAGGTAATTGATATTAGACCTTGTTTCTACAAACATAGGATAAGGCGAAAGATAAAATTTTTAAAAAGATTTTTATCGTGTTACGCCAAAGAAGTATAACTACTAACGCGTGTACATAAGTACACACACAACTTTTTTTTTATTGCATCTGAATTATGCAACTTAATCATACTTAGTGAAAACATCCTATTTCTCACACATTTTGTCATAGCTTTAGATTGATATACAAATAATCTGCCAAGCTTTTTGCCAACTATGTTGGGGTCGGCTTTCAGTCTAACCGGATGCAGCTGAAAACCAATACTCTACACGGAGCAACTGCCACACCTCCATAACTCAATTAGTACTAGGTAATACGATACCCCCTGGTTGTCAGACTTTTAGGCCACTGACTACCTGTAATGACTGCCCTCTACAAATGACAGCCGATTTCAACGGCTTAACATGCTTTCCGAGGCACAGAGAGTAATTCGGTATGTAATGGGTGGTCACCCATCCACAGACCAACTTAGGCAAGTGCGGCTTTACCTGAAGATTGATCTGAGCTGTTATTATAAAATAACACATTCATATTTCTACTACTTACTCCAATACTTTACATGAGGTTCAATGGTCTTTCAATGTCACTTTTTCTATGTGGCAAATCTGTCAAAAACACACGATCGAGACTACTAAACATTTTTGTAAATTAGTAGAGTCGATCCACATCTTATTCGCTTTTCTCCGTGAACCAAGTAACGCCTGGTGCGTTACTGGGCCAGGCTGAAGAAATAGTCATCGCAGTATTTTCACAAACGAGCGCCACTTAACCATACTACCACTAATTAATAATTAATTATTATTTAGTATATAGTGGTAATTCCACGAGCAATGTATTTACAAAGAAATGTATTTTGTAAACTAGTCGAGCAGTCTTGATTAAACGCGCGTGACCAAAGCCGCACAAGTTCGTAAACATGATGAAGTTTGCATCATAAATGCTCTGTTTACACGCTTATGTATAACCACCTGTAATCGTGCCTCCACCATGTTTCAAGAGTTTAATTGTCTTGGATGAAAAGTACTCGATGCTTTATCCAGGCATTAAAGATACATCTCCGTTTATAAACCGCCTAGCCTTTTCCCAACTATAGTTGGGTCGGCTTCCAGTCGAACCGTATGCAGCCGAATACAAGTATTTTACATGGAGCGACTGCCTATCTGACCTCCACAACCCATTTAGAACTAGGCAATACGGTACCCCTTGGTGAGACTGGCTAACAGAATTTTTGGGCCACTCACTGACTACCTGTAACGACTGTTGAATTGGAATATTTTAAATACCTACTTAACTTTTTGATTTATATTACGTGTATTTTTATTATTTTAAAATAAAAAGCGAAGGGCAACAAGAACAGACTGCGCGATGCCCTCGCCCCGCTTACCGCTGCGGCCGCCATTTGAAAAGTCAGTGCAGCTAACCACGCGAATTCTCAACGCGCCAAAAAGACGCGCTCGGCGCATTCCGTTCTGTTGGCCTGATTCACCAAATAAAAGTTTTATTTCTTATTTCTCACTACCAACGCACCTAGCAGCTACAAAGTTGTAACTGGGACCAACGGCTTAAAGTGATTTCCGAGGCACGAAGGAAACTCGGTATGTAATGGATGTTTACCCATACACATACCAATGTTGGCAACCGCGGCTTTACCTTGAAGATCGACCCGTATGGCTGTTATTAATTAGCCACGAGCTAATTATATAGGAAGTTTAAGGATGCGTACACATTAAGTAACCCACATTACACAATACAACGTTCTTAATTTCTCTTTTAGAACATGCTACGAAATCATATTATTTTATAACATGTTATAATATTATAATGGGTGTAAAAAGACTCTTCACGAAGCCGAGAGGGACTTTTGTTTTTGTTCGGCACCATATCTGGGAACCTTCTAATTACAGAGATATTGGAGGTCGACTTTACTTGAAATACCTCGACGACCCCTGTACTATTCAATGCATCCATGCGTTTCAGTGAATCCTACCGTAAACAGAGATTTTCACCCCAACAAAAAAGTCGTTTCCCAGCAATAATATTTAATAAATTATAATTTAATAGAATGCTTGGTCGACAGCTTCGTGAAGAGTCTGTTAAACCTTGTAGAGTTTGGAGGTACCCTTAAAATATAAAAACGGACAGGCTCTCTTCGCATTCGTCAGATAAATACGGATGAATATTATTCCTAACTCATTTTTCTATCGCTTGCACGCAGGCTCTGAAAAAAGCAAGTAAAAAGCGAATTTCTAAAACTAAATAAAAACTCTGGACAGCTTGTGTACGGTCTAATGAAACCTCTCAGGCTTTGATATGCAGAGAGAGTACTTCTAAATTATGCAGGAATTTTGTAATCAAAAGCCCTCAATGAAAACGGGTCTCCAAAACGTAAAGAAAGAAGTATGGTTTATGTAAATTAAACTATATTTCTTTTTTTCCGACTTGACATAAAAATGCAAAAGAGATGATTGTCACCCCGGTAATAAAAGCAGCGGTAAAAGTTATTAATTTATTGACAAGTTTATAAATATTAAAAAGAGTACATCTATAAGTCTTACGCCCGAAAGTCGTCGGGATCTCGGTATGACACCGCGTACAGTTGCGTACAGTCGTTAAACACTTTCGCTTTTTTGCACACATCATGGTCCAGGTTCATTCCATTAATGTTTTGAGCACATGTCTCTCCGACGTCCGATATTAATATTCTCGGATCGTACCTATGGATCGACTGTACTCTCTTGTAGTAGTTCTTTATATTTATAAAACCATCGTTCGTCATTATACCGAATTTTTTAAGTACACAATGTATTATACAAGGAATGTCGTTCCTGTCGATACGGAGAGGATATTTATACAGATTTCGTGGATACATTTCTGTTAAACATTCATTTGTTACTTTATCACTTCTCTGGTCACGCGCATACAGGATCGAAATCGGAGGTTCCGACTCCAAGCTTTGTGAGAAATACTTTGTTTTATAGCTGTTCACAGTCACAGCTATTGAGAGTAAAGTCGAGAAGATGAATATTTCTGAAAGTATTACAACATAGTTACATTCTAAAGCTGTGATTATACACACTGGAAAATGGCGCTATTGTGATCTGAAGACGTCAAGGAAAACTTTCAACAATATCAGCGGTTCACAGGGTAGAAATGAAAATGTAATATGATTTCGCTCAAACAAAGTTGTGAAGAAACTTTTGCAAGATGCGAACGTTACACAAATGGAATTTCTGTAGCCATTAAAATAATCTGTTCTTTTTCAAAAGACTTGAAGTTTAATTCGTCTGCAGCTATCTTTTTTCCCATTTCATCATAACCTCTTATTGCTATACCTTCATGTAATTAGCAAACCTGGGATTGAAGAATTAAGTTGTTCTGTTCTATATCAATAGATTAAAAATGACTTACTTTCCATTGCAGCTACTTTGTTTTGTAGTACAGAAAATCACATTTACGTCACTCGCAAAGATTGGACATCATTCCTCAAGCCCAACAAAATTACTGAAACCTGAAACAGAAGAAATCGGATATTTTTCTTTCCTAACGCCAGGAAGTGTATTGTTTCTAAATTCGCTGGCTAATGTTTTATATACTAGATGAATTTCTGCAAAACAATCGGCTATTGTTCTGAATATTTCGATAAGAGTGCAAAATGTTGGAAAAGCGACGTAACGTAAAAAATGACCAACCACGCCAGGTGTGTGGCTCATAAAAACGTTTCTTTTTTATATTTCGTTAAGTGCCGAACAAAATTATTGCCTTCAATGAAATTGGAGTTATGGGCGTACGCATTATATTTTAAGGCTTTGCAATTGGCAATACTCTTCAGAATTTGATTGCGGACAATACATTTTTATTTCTTTACAAATTCCTCAAACTTTTCGTATATTATAATATATTTTCCCCCGGTTACTTAGGTTACGCTTCATTGAATTTTTTTCAGTACTTCTACTTCTTTGAATTGTAACAATGGGGGAATTTCCAACGGAACGGAACGTTCTTTTTGCCGTCCCATTACGATTGGTTAATGATCTAGTGCCTTCGGGGACAATTAAAAATTCAAGCTAACGCTTCCTGGCTCCGGCAGATTTAAATTTGATTTTCTCTTTTTCCTTATATTCGTCTGTGTTGAAGTGTTCTTTTCTCTGTACTACGGTTCGGTTTTGTAATGGCTTACTTTGTTCATTATGTACCTATATAAAGTCTACCATTTTGATCGGATTTTTGCTGTTAAAAATTAACAAGCATTAATATTACGAATGTTGTGAAAGAACAATAACTTGCTTTGAGATTTATGCGAACATGATCTAAGTCGAAAACAAATCTTATCTTATTACTATTATAAATGCGCATTTTGCCCTACAGCAATCTTATTGTGACATTAAATCAAAGTAATTTTGACTGTGATGCGAAATCAAAGGTTAAATATACAGCACTTAAGAAGTATATAGTGCATAAAGATTATTAAAAGACCATCAAAGTTTAAGATAATATTATGGTCGTAAACAGGATTTGACTTGGAATAATGAACCCTGAAAGCATCTGTGACTGATGCTTGACTGCTTGCTTAGGCAAGTTACTGGACTAGGCCGCTGTACTAGCACAGAAATAAAATCGTGTGAACAAGGCTTAGAATTTAAAATCATTGTTATTTTATGATTGGTTTATTTATTACTTCGTATTTGGCAGTTATTTGGAATTCCATAATTTTACGGGTTTCTTTATTATTGGCAAGTAAATTGGTTGAAGCTGTTAATGGTGAATGTATCTTTTGATAATATCAAGGTCGAAGTGAGGGTACATACTTTTTCGATTATGATATTGGTATCTTTCGGTTTGTACGTACCAAACCGTGGTATTCAAAAAAAAATTAAACTAGTATTCCTTCTCTGTGACTTATTTAAGCATTTAAGCAAAATAGATAACATTTTATTTGTAACTAGCACTTCGTCCACAAAAATGTTGATACCTTCGGCTAAAATGCATGTTAAAATTATAATTTATAGCACCCATGAATAATGTATCATTCTACCAGTATATATATTTTTTTAAATTGGTTCTTTAGTTCTGGAGGTATTCTCCAAATAACATTAACAATAACATTGTGTGTGTATTTTTCCTTATTCTTATTTTGTGTTATACAAAATAGGAGTTTAAATGGTGTCGAGATGTGTGTGTGTCTTCATCGATACTTTTAAAAACAAAAGAGGTAATTTTCCAATGTTCAGCCAGATTTGTGAGATTTGAATGTATTTTGCAGTTTATTTTTGCACCCATTTTGGTCAGGTTGACATGTTATCTTAAATATCTTTGAGAGTTAAGAAGGTAGATTTCATTATTAAGGTTTAAGAACAACGTGCATTGTTAGTATTTTATTATATAACATGTTTCATGGCTGGGCGTTAAATAAAATGGTAACAACTTGCGACCCACGGTTGCCCCTCAAGTTAAAGGGAAAAATATACAATTCTGTGATTAGACCCGTCGTACTGTATGGATCGGAATGCTGGGCCGTGAAGAAGATTCATGAACAGATTGCATGTAGCGGAGATGAGAATGTTGAGGTGGACGTGTGGTGTGACAAGAATGGATAAAATAAGGAATAAGTATATTAGAGGTAGTTTGAAAGTTACGCTAGTTACAGTTAACTTGAAAGGGAATCGACTGTCTTGATATGGGCATGTGATGAGGAGGGACGAATCGCATGTGACTAAAAGAGTGATGAATATACATTTTGATGGTTGGAGAGAGAGAGGAAGACCAAGAACACGATGGATGGATTGTATGAAGAATAACATGAAGGAAAAAGGTATAAATGATAGCGGGTCGGTTGACAGGGGAGAATGGAAGAAAAAAACGTGTTGGCCGACCAAGTAACACGAAACAAAGGCAGGAAAATGAAAATTGCTTGTATTTTGTTTAAAGCCATTCCTTACCCAATTACAAAAACCTCCATTAATTTCGAGCAATCGGTGTTGCCACACGAAAAATATATCCGTAGTGTTGCCTTTATCTCGTTTCAGCCGAATACATTTAAAGGATTCTCTGTGTTGCAAGATACGTCTTAATTTACTGCGTAAAGATAAAGTAAATACATTTAATGTTTTCGGCTGGCAACTCGTTTGCCTAGCGTTCCCGGAACAACAATTAAAACTGATTTATCTTAAGGATTGCGGCACCGAGGTTGATTACTTGAAAATATCTTCTAGATTCGTTGCCATTTTGATCAAAATTATTTATGCTGCATACTAAGATTCTCTGTAATGAAGGCTGTCTTATTGTTTAGATAAGAAACAAAAGACGGTGTGACGAGATTCAGAGGTTCACATATATACTAAAAAAAGGTAGTTAGAGCGTTGCTTTGTTCCGGTTTAAAGAGTATGACTAGCTCTGTAGCTAGCCATACTCTTTAAAGCGGAACAAAGCAACGCTGCCTCTGTAGGCACAAGATATTTTGCTCTACTTTCTGGAATTCGCCCTTCTGTCAACGATAGGTCAGGTGTGTAGTGCTCGCAACCGGCGAGTGTGTATGGGCAGAGCGCCTATAAAATACGGATACGGAATCATAAAGCGCAGGCCACACCGCCAAGTAGCGAGCGAGCGTGGCGGGCAAGGTACCGTCTCACCTTTTTAGGGTGCCGTACCCAAAGGGTAAAAACGGGACCCTATTACTAAGACTTCGCAGTCTGTCCGTCCGTCTGTCTGTCACCAGGCTGTATCTCATGAACCGTGATAGCTAGACATTTGAAATTTTCACAGATGATGTATTTCTGTTGCCGCTATAACAAAAAATAATAAAAATATAAATTATTTAATATTTCAATGGGGCTCCCATACAAGAAACGTGTTTTTTTTCGGTTTAAGGTACGGAACCTTTCGTGCGCGAGTCCGACTCGCATTTGGCCAGTTTTGTCATATTTGGGTTCACTCCGCGAACTATCAAAAGAGCCGAAACCAAGTATGAAAAGTGGGTCGCCCGGCTCGCTCGGCTAGTTGGCGGTGTGGCCTGCGCTTGTTAGGATAATAATATGAATCATATTAAATTCCTAAAAGGGTCATAGACACAGTTAATATTATAAACTGCCTCGTTGCTCTAGTGGTCGCAAACGCGACTGCTGACCATGAGGAACTGCTTTCGATTCCCGGGTCGGGCAAAGTTTTATTAGATTTTTCCATCAGAAGTTTCTCAGTAGCGGCCACGGAGTCTGGATTTGTGCCCGGTTGATGGCAATATTACATGGGATTTAGACATAACTGGCAAAATGTGGATGTATTAAAACTCTCAAACTCAAACTCAAAAGCATTTATTTCAATTAGACCATTACAGGCACTTTTGAATGTCAGAAAAACAAAGAAGGCTAAGCTACAGTCACAGACACAAGGCACAATAACTTGAAAGTACTGTAGTTGCCCATTCCAAAGCGTAGATCTCTATGGAGAAGAATGGGCAAGAAACTCCATGGACACTCTTTTCAATCAAAATATTGTTGCAAAATCTTGGTTACAGCATTCATGTTGAGATTATATATATGTGAGAACGATGTAGAAATACGTGCACGTTAAGAGCGTCCAGAGTAAAAGATTATAAATCAAAAATTAAAAAACAAAGTAAGTAGTTAAAGTAAACCGTGACAGCTTAGAGATGACGAGTCCCAACTGACAGGGCCCGTACACGAACATGACGCATTGATCAGTCCCATTCAGCTCACCATATTGAAGGGAGCTAAATAACCCGACACACCCGCCACCATCAGCGAGACATTTGAGTGAGTATGACATTCTCTCATACACCAGGGTAAATTCAAGTCAATGAAAGATAACAAAATGTAAATGGTAGCTTTACAGCACATAGTACTCACACATGTGCTATTAGTAACACCTCTGTCAAGCCTTCGGGGATTACAGGCGTGATGTTATGTTATGACGCAACGATCGCTCACTCGATGAATACTTAAAATATTGATTACTAAGCTTTGCAGTAATATTGCTTTGGTGATATATACAGATTATAAGCACTTAGTACCAATACTCCTTGAACTACTTCTAAAGCAAATTATTATCGGAATAAATTTTAGGGTAAGGGCAGAATCATGTAGAATCCAATTTGTACTCGATCATATGCGGTAGCTCTTCAAATATCTTGATACCGATATATTAGTAGGTAGGTATTTCCCGTGTCGTGTAGAACTCCTTCTTTAATTTACAGTGATTCTTATATGTCGAGGTAACCTGATTCTTGAGATACAGGCTATTCCTTAACGTTGCCTTGGACCAGACCTGTGTGAAGAGTCATCTAGACGATAAATTCCAAGTACTTCGTCCGTTTCGAACTCTTGTTCCATGTTTAAAAAGAGGTTTTATGCCAATTTCAATGCCGGTTACCTCGTTGGTCCAGTGGTCGCAAGGGCGACTGTTGAGCATGTGGTCCTGGGTTCAATTCCCTAGTCAGACAAAGTTTTATTAAGTTTTTCCATCAGGATTTTCACAGTAGCAGCCACAGAGTCTAGATTTGTGCTCAATTGATGGTAATAAGCCCGCCTCCTATTACATGGGACTTAAACATAACTGGCGAAATGTGGATGTACCCTCTACCTAACTCTTCGGGGATTAAAGGCGTGATGTTATATTATGTTGGTACTTAATGTAGTAACATTTATAATGTTGATATTGTCGAGTATTCACTAAGTTAGGCCAAAGAGAATAATCTTAAATCAACACTTGGTGAACCCACAAGTTTGGAAACACTTGACCCAACTTAAACATGGGTTAAGTTGGATTAAGAAAGGTTTTCAACTTTAGGAATTAAGACTTTCCTCTTGAGTTACACCAAAACATTGTTAGAGAAGAAATTGTTGCTTGCGAACCTTGAAACTCCTTCATAAAGGCAGTGTTCAGCTATTACATAGTCCAACACAATCTCTGCTTCATCTTTCCTTCACCATTTTGTGAGCAGCGGTGATAAAAATATATTACACAAAGCGTCTTCTGGGTTTTGAACCTGGAACCTAAACCTTGTAAGCCATTGGGCCACACTACGCGTGGGAAATAACCATTTTCACCTGTTTCGACTGGGTCACCACATCTTCAAGAAAAACCAAAGAATAATCACAAACATTTTATTCCTCACTACGTATTATCAGCCAGTAACTGCTGCACTATAAAAAGCCCTACTCTTCGAAGCCAGCACCAAATATTACAAGTTCTTCTATTAGATGTATCATCAGCGACCGGCGCCTTAGTAGGAAGAGTAGTGATGTTCATAATATGCGTATCATTGTTGTAGTACCCAGGGTAGTCTTCAAAATCGTAGTCAGTAGGATAGAAACTTGGGTAGAAGTAGTAGCCCATGAATTGTGGTGGATAATAATAGCACGCCCATGTTGGGTAGATTATGAAGAGTAGTATGAATGCTGCATGAATTCTTATGTTTTTGTTCATGGTTTGTCCTGAATCCACTAGTGTTGTTCTTCTTTTTTTAATTTTGGTTTTCTTTGTTGCTTCTACCTTTTTTGTGGAAATAACCTGTGTCCTCCAAGATTTTTCAGTTTTATTGTTTTCATCTGTTTATTCTTTGCGTACAATAAAACTCTCAGAACCTTTCTCGGCACTTATTTTACAGCAGATTTGTTCACTCTTGTGATGTGTAAACCTGAAAAGGTTACCGGTCTAATCATAAATTTTCAGTAAATGTATACAACGTGTAACGGAAAGTGTATAGTAAGCCGAAAGGGGGTCACACAAGTCGTCAGTCTGAACAACTTTTATTCTACAACTTTTGGAAATTCGTGAAAAAAAATTCTACACCCTATACTAAAAATTCACGTGACCAACAAAGTTTGTATGAAGAAGCAAATTTTTTTTTGTGTTGTGAAATAATAATATAATATCTTAGGGAGTGATAATTTACAATCATTTTAAATCAACCCAGCTATCTCCCTAAAAAGTTAATTTCTTTGGAAATCAACTTGGTTAGGTAGGTACTTATTTTTGTATCGTTCGTTTCTTTTTTTAATTTTTGTTACCCATTTAATAAGTATACATAATTATATATTACTTAATTATACTGTATTTTTGCCCCCCTCCAACTTAACCAATTGTGTATTCTGTAAATTGTGCTACTACACTATCAGTTGGAAGGCCTCTACTAGGTGGACCGATGACCTGGTGAAGGTCGCGGGGATCCGCTGGATGCGAGTCGCACTTGACCGGTCAATGTGGCGACACTTGGGGGAGGCATAGGCCTACATTGCTGGAAATAGGTCCAGCAGTGGACGTCTTTCGGCTGTAATGATAATGATGATGATTGGTCGTCGTGCGTACGTGAAGCGTGTCTATGTGTGCATGCGTTTTCCTTCGTTGTATGAAGCCAAACTTCTGTACCCATCTACTCTGTGTGTGGACGAGGCCTATGTCCAGCAGTGGACGTCTTTCGGCTGAAATGATTATGATGATGATGATACCTGATAATACAACCACATTTCGCCAGTTATGTTTTAGTCACATGTGATAGTGGGCCGGCGTGTTGTCCAAGCTTGGTGGCTGCATCTGAGAAATTCCTGATGAAAAAAACAATAAAACTTTGCCTGGCCAGGGAATCGAACTCAGGATCTCATAGTCAACTAGCACGATCAGACCAACGAGGTATTCCGATTTGTTAAACCTACTTTGACGACTACGTACCTATTTTTTATACAAGTAACAGTCACTCGTTTACTTTTTTTCTGTGTAAGATCAGCACTAAAAAGGTTACGGTAAAGTAATTGTTGAGACAACTATTTTAACGATCTATTTTTAAAGGCTTCCATAATAACCGTAACCCTTATGGACCATACCCATCTGTCTGTAACAGATATTTGCTCCGAATCTACTGGACTGATTGTTCAATAAGGTTAGCAAGAGTAGAGTAGCTTGCTCCCTCTTAGTATCAAAAGAGGTTTGCCATGCAATGTTTAAGAACTTCTGACCACAACTGAAATTATTATTCGCAATTAATTAAATAATAATAATTAACCAACTAATATTATAAATGCGAAAGTAAGTTTGTTTGTTACCTTTTCACGCCTCCCTAAACCACTGAACCGATTATCCTGAAATTTTGCATGGAGCTACAGAAACGGACATAGGGTACCTTTCATCCCGAAAAAGTCCTGTTTCCGAGGAAAACAACAATAACGTTTTTATGATAAAGATGGCGCTACATGTCTTTCGAATCATGTTTGAATTATATTATATTATTTCAAGCAGAGTAAATTGATTGTCAAATTCTAAATTAACGCGAGCGTAGCCACGGGCAAAACTTAGTAAAAATATATAACCCACAACTGGAATTATTATTCGGAATTAATATTCTAGTACAAATACTATTCGACACTTAATTTACCGCAATAAAGTTAAGTCTTTAGCGCATTACAAAACACAGACGATAAAGTTTTGATTATAAATTAGTAGAAAATTACACGGCTCCTTAGACAAGTTTCTAACTCAACGTAACGAAGACGAAGCCACGAGAACGGCGGTATTTGCCAGCCTGTACTTACGGTCTTTTCTGCAGAAGACCACGTAGGTTGGAGCTGGATGATGTGGTTGAGATCAGCATTGAGGGAACGACGAAGAACGGGAAGGCGAAGACATTAAAACCCCATCATCTACCTAACCTTTTCCCAACTATGTTGGGGTCGGCTTACAGTCTAACCAAATGCAGCTGAATACCAGTATGGAGCGAATGCCTATCTGACCTCCACAACCGAGTTAGTACGGGGTAATACGGTACCCTTTGATAAGACTGTGTCACATAACTTCATAAAAAAATGGCAATAAACTCTCATTGTATTCTTATAACCTTACATCACGCTTGTAATTCCCAAAGTGTTAAGCAGAGGTGTAACTACAACATGTATCAGAAAGGCGTGATCATATTTAAGGGGGACTATCAAACAGAGCAACTTCCTCCATGGAACCAACACTGGGAAAAAATAATAAGATGTCCCATATATTTAAGTCGAGAAGGAACTGGTACTTGTATCGACGATATTCATCAAAATCGCCGGAAACACCTGGATATGGGACACACAAAACCGGGAAGTGTGGCATAAAAAAGGAACTGAAGTTTTGAATGGAACAACGGCTAAATGATGTTTATTATACATATAGGTTTTTATAAACACTTATACACGTAATTTTTTTTGAAATAGTTGGTACGAAATACCGGCCGTATTTCGTACCTGACTACTCTGAGTAGAAACAGCCAAAACTAACGAATTTTTATTCTTTCGCTATTACGATCACATCTTTAAATAAGACCACACTTTTCACGATACACGCTGTATAATGTACTTCAACAGCTTCATCAACGGAGTCTGTACTCAAAAAGTCCATAATTCCTCGTTTACGATCTTTTAATCTATAGAGTGTCGCCTCGTTCGAGGCCACGGTTAGAAGATAAATAGCCTCGGGCTGAAGAAACAATTAAAAACTTGTTTCATTTAGTTAATTAAGCCCGTCGAAGGCGACCCAGTTACAGGCTTTCCATACAAATTAGCACTAGGACTAGCAACTTAGACTTATTGCTTCAAGCATGCTTGAATAATAAGTTAGTACTCGGATGTTAAGTGGTGTTCTTTTTTTTTGTAGAAGTCAAGTTTTTGATTGGTTTAAGGGCTGGACTCCACTAAAGCGGAGATTTACAAAGCAGAGAGGAGGGATGTTTAGAAGTTCTCGTCTCCGCTGGCCTAAAAAATTTACGATACATTTCTTCTCGTCTCTGTTTACCTGCAGTTTCCATTATAGCATTGTGTCATAAAATTATCTCGAATATAAATAAGGAACTGTATCTACTCTTAACGAAACCGAAAGGCACTTGTTCTCCTCGTCATTGCGATCATTTTTTTGTTCTAGACTATACCTGGGAAGCTTCTAGTTACGGAGATATTGGGGGTCAAAGTTCCAACTTATTCACAAGTTTTTTTTTTTAAATACGATCTTATTATTATATTTTTACTTTAAACACCTCCAGGATCCCCTTACTATTCAATCCATTCATCAGCACAATAGACATACAGCGCGTGCGAGACACAGACACACACAACACAGAGAGAGAGAGAGAGAGTACAGAGAGTGCGTTACATTAAGTTCTACTGTAAAACGTGATTTTTTAGCCCAAAAAAAGTCGTTCCCCAGCACAATTTTTTGCGTAAAGTTATTTATTTTGATGTACATAATATTTGGTTGACGGCTTCGTGAAGAGTCTGTTTACACCCTGTATGCATATAACAGGATTGAGTGTT
Organism: Lycophotia porphyrea; assembly: GCA_950005105.1. Classification (NCBI taxonomy): domain Eukaryota; kingdom Metazoa; phylum Arthropoda; class Insecta; order Lepidoptera; family Noctuidae; genus Lycophotia; species Lycophotia porphyrea. Next base: position 10,953,081 of record OX465391.1, on the reverse strand, counting down.
ACACCATTATGAGTATCACACCTACTGTATGTGTATATTTTTGAGGGTTAAGGGTGGTCTAATTTTTGATGAAATGACAATTGGCAACGGAATCTTATTAAATTATTATTATCTTGCCAATCTGTCATAGTTGCATATTTATTTATTATTATATATTATATTGTATTTTATATTTGTGTTACATATTTTGTCTTTGGTCTTGTATGTATGTTAGTATATTCTTATATTGTATGTTATATTTAAATTCGTTATTTGTTTTATGTTTTTGTGTATTCTATTTTCTCTTCTTCTTTTATACACTGTGTCTACATCTCCTTTTATCTACTCTCCTTTCACGGGTATGCTGGAAGAGATTTCTTTAGGAATAAGCATCACTTTTGTACCAACTTTTCTGTTCCTTGTTTCTTTTCTGTATTTAGTGTATACATAAACTGTTAAATAAATAAATAAAGTAAAATAAATACATTATATATTACTATCTCAAACGTCCAGACCCGGATAAACCTCTTGTGGGCAACATTTTCCCTGTAAAGGAATCGAAACCCTCAACTAAATATTGTTTGTAAATTTGTCTTCTTAACTTCGTTTACTTTTGATGACTTTCGGCATTTTGGGTGAGTTTATGAAGAAGCCAACAATCTTTTAATTAAAATTCGAGTAGAATACGGAATTTCGATGGACTAAATATCAATAAATGCTAATACGATGCTACAAAATTGCGATGCACGTTACTGCGATACACCGCCTCTGCTATCGATAATTTGTCCGTCGAAATTCATTTCTACAGAAGACCTTTCCAGAAAATTAAGATTTACCTTAAGTTTCTTAAACGACAATAAAAATAATGTCTAACCTTAAACCATCTTGTAAATAAATGAATAAACTTATAATTAAAGTCTTTCATACAAATCTTCTTGTAATCCTTAGAACAGACTTGGCTTAATATTAAATTGCTCTAATAACATTTGAGTAACAATCAGTCGAAGTAAACTTGGGGTTATCAAATCTAATTCTCTAAGTAATCCAGCTTCAGACAAGTGTAGGCCTAGATATGTGTGGAGACATATTTCTTAGTGCATTTGATAAAGGCTCAATGTCTAAAGGTCTGAATACACGCAGTGACTTTCAAGCAGTTAGTGCAGAATTTGCACAAAACAAATTAATGTGTAACACATGCAAGGACATGATTGCCGTCCAGTATCTCGATAGTGTGCTTCTTACTGTCTTAACATTACATAGTTTTCTTGTTCTTCTCAATGGGAAATATTTAATAGATACTCAAAAAAAAACTTGATTATTAAAGGCCTTTGTTTGATTCTGAAAAACATTTTGGGGTTTTGTTTTTATATCAATGAGATAAGTTTGTTTTGACTGTTTTTCAAGGGGAAATTATTAATCGAACGAATAAAAATTTAAAGGGCGACTAATATACTGAAAAGGGGACTATTATAACAAGTAAGTAACTATATATTTATATCCAGCTATTGCGGCATAGAGAACACGGAAGCAAGAGCGAGCGAAGCGAGCTCGGGACTTGTGGCACCCCGACTCGGACGGGTTAGGTTTGAAGGGGATGTCGACGTGAGCGGGCGAAGCGCACGAACACTTAGTATTTTTGACACTTTTAATTTAAATTTATTTTCGCTTGTTTAAATACCCTACCCTACCCTTTTTAGGTTAATCGCAGCTCTCATTTACTAGGCTAGGCCACATCACAAAAAGATGTTCTAGTAGGTAGATATATTAACGTGTAGATGGGCCTTACGTCTGGGTCTAGTTTCAAGGCCAAAAGAAGAACATGTAGTACTTGAGTGACTATTTGCTTGGGACTCGTAAATTGTTGTTGAAATAACTCAAATAGCAATGTAGAGTCTGTCTGACAATACTTGATTAAATTTCGTTTAGGCTTATATTTATTTGTATTATAAATGTATTGCTGCTTTTATAAAACAGCTTCACATGAGGCTATTATGAAGTGGACTATAAGATAATATTATAGATATCCTACTACATACTATTTAATCGTCACGCCTGTAATCCCCGAAGGGTTAGTCAGAAGTGTACCTTATAGTACACCCAAATTTCGCAGTTATGTTTTTTTTATGTCTTATGTAATAGGGGGCAAGCTTATTGCCATTAACCGGGCACAAATCCAGACTCTGTAGCTGCAATTGAGAAATTCCCGATGGAAAAACCCAATAGCACTTTGCCCGACCCGGGAATCGAACCCAGGACCTCATGCTCAGCAGTCGCGCTTGCGACGAGGCAGTCGAGGCAGTACTACTTAATATCTTTGCATTTATTTGACAGGTTAAAAGCTTGGGGATTACGTAAATATTTATGGTTACACCTCTGTGGCAGGGAGACAAAGAATTATGTCAGACTCTTACTGACTAATATCTTACGGGTATTCTTCCAAGTACCTTAAATGGGGTTTGCAATTTCTGTTGACGCATTTTTTCTTCGCCATTTTACAGTCTAGGAGTGGTTTCATAGTATTTACATATAGATAGTGTGTTTACAGTCAGGAGGAGCTCGTGACTAAATAATAACAGAAGCTCTCGTCGATCCTCAGGTTAAGCCACGATTGCCTAGGTTGGTCCGTGGATAGGTGAACACACATTATATACCTAGGTTCCTCCGTGCTTCGATAAGTACGTTAAGCCTTTGGTCCCGGCTGTCATTTGTAAATCTTCGACAGTCATTACAATTTGTCAGTCTGACGACCAGTCTTACCAAGACGTATCGTATTACCCAGTACTAACTGGGTTGTGGAGGTTAGATAACCAGTCGCTCTTTGTAAAATACTGGTATTCACCGAAGTGCGACCCCAACATAGTTGAGAAAAGGCTAGGCAGATTATGATGATGAGTATATTTAGTCATTTAGATAGGTTTGAACTCACAGAATTAAGAAAACATGGAACATTTGTTCAAAACCCAGTTACAAAATTGTTATTCAAGATATTGGCTGGCTTCTTTCAAGTTTTTATTAAAACTTAAAAAATCTTTCTAGTTACGAAACCCTTTACTGAGTAAGTAAAATATTTCAAAAGAATATAACAAGAAAAGTTGGATATTCTAAGAATACGAAATAGAATACAAAATATTTTTTTCGAGAAAAAAAGTTATCATAACAACTACATCACGCCTGTTTCTTCGCAGGGTTAGGCAGAGGTACCTGTAGTAGTACACCCTCATTACACCAGTAATGATAAGTCTCACGCAATAGGGAACGAACCCATTGCCATTACCGGGCACTTATTAAGAAACCGGGCAAAAATAAAAACCGGATCAGGAAAAAAACCGCCCCAGTGCGAGTCAGGCTCGCACACAAGGGATTACGTAGCACCAACTAATATCATAACAATATTTTTAACGATTATGCATATGTATTTAGTGTATATTAAGTAAATGCCAATTTTCACTCAACAGCAAAACTAAAGTTGTTTTTCATAGTTGTTCATCAAAAACAAAGTTACAGTTTCACAAAAAAGTCCCATATCTCAAAAACTAATAATCAAATCTTATCTTAACCAATTTTCGTTGAAAGTTATTTTCACGTTCTAAAACCCAATTTTTTTCAGAATTTTCCTTCTCTTGTTTTAAAAGTTAGACAGTTTTTACGGCTTTAGAAGTGAATATCTCATCAACCAATGACTTAAGAAAAAAAAGTATTTAAGGAACCTCGATATCATTTTTGAGGGCTACCGATAGACACCCCACACAGTTATATACGTAGAAATATATTTTTTTAACCCTCATTTGACACAGACAGACGAACAGGATGAATCCATAAGGGTTCCGTTTTTGCCATTTGCCAACGGAACCCTAAAAACTAGTTTTTCAATTACTTCACAGAACTGAGAGACAATTTATGAGAACTTCTCATAGTATTTTGAGACAACTATCTGGGACATGTGTTCGTTTCTCGTTCAATTGAAGTCTTCACTCACTGAATTCTCTCAAAGCCAATTTTGCCGAGAAACTTGGTCTTCTCAATCCTAAAACCGCTTTCATTAAAGTTGAACAATTTGCTAAAGTTATTATTTATTCATTAGTTTAAAGGTTAGAACTAGCGCGGAGACAGATTTCGCTTCTGCTAACATAAAATCGGCTTTACCGAACGTTATATTAAACCCGCGTCTTATTACATTAATATCATTATCATCGCGTTAATTTTGTTCGGCGGACCTGAACACGTCGATACGTCGACTCCCTGTCGACGTGTCGACGTGCCTTCTGGTGTTCCATCGTTCTTTCTTTATCGTGTGGTTAGTGCCTAACCTGGTGTCAGAGTTTTTATGTCGCTGGGTCTCTGACTTGGCTTTACATGCCGTGTCAAATGCTTGACAGTATATGAAATCGCGTATTCCTGCGACTCATCGCTTTGGTTGGGTTACGGGGAACGTCAAAAGGGCCACGTCACGACGTCTTGCTTTGTCGACATGTCAAACCGGTGATTGTGAATTCTGCGTTTTATCACTAAACGACTACATACAAAGGTCGTATTAAATATTCATATTTCAATTAACGAAGTGTTCAGGAATACAGTTAGTCTGTATGTTACATTAGGCGCCCTTCGTGGCCTCAGGCACCTTGCGACATGTTTGTTCCACGTCGTGCCGCGGTAACTTGTAGCATGCTGCATGCTTCAAACAATTTTCTTCTTCTTTTTTATGAAAGCTTTTATTTAACTAGCGTTGTTAGTTAGTATGTATCGGTCAAATCTTACAACTGGATTTCTAACGAGTTCCCGATTGTACAAAATTTTTGGTGACAATACATTTTTATGACAGACATGACCTTGATCCTGCAGCTAAGATCATCTATTCACGAGAGAACTCCTGTTTTTTTTTACGGATGGGAAATCATCAAATGACTTCTCCCGCTCTGGGCAGAGCGGAAGGGAGTGTCAGACTTGTACTGACCAAAACCCATCCATGTTCCTTCCTTGCCCTTTGTGTTCCAGGGCCGCGGTATCTCTTTCGAATAGCCCACAGCCCAAAATCATGTAGCTTGTTTTCAATCTTTTAGTATACTTTTTTAATTCACTTTTTGATATGGCAGGCGTGTTTTTTAATTTTTTTAATTATTTGTTTTTTATTTAATACCTTCTAGTGATAAAACTGTACTTTTGCAAACGCACAATGTACCAAGAAAACCTTTATTTTTTAGGAAATCAATATCACGCAAAAGGCAACGTGAAATTATTTTTCTTACGATTTATTCATATTAAGATCTCTGAGGCGATTTAGTTCTTGCAAAGAGTTTTTGTCATGGGGCTCGTTGATAAGCTTTCGTGAATCTAAAACACCAATTGCCAAGCCTTTTAGCTGTCTCACGCGACTAAGAGCGACATAAGCTTGGCTCTTGGCTAAACTATGTCCAATATTCGTCATTATTTCTTAAAATCATCAAAATCGAAATTTGCTAAGTAGGTTAACGAATATCCGCTATCCGTAAAGAAAATATAGGTATAATCTAGCTAGAGAATCTAGTATTAGTTTTATCGAAATAACAGTCGTAGCTAGGTTACTAAGGGTCCCGGGGCAAAAATGAAATTGGGGCCCTATTTAAACTAAACTACTTAAATAATTTAAAGATGCAAAACTTCTTCATCCTCATAGTTTAATAAAATTGCGGTTAACATTTTCGTAATGTCGCATTCTAGCATTGCATAATTAGTTATAATTTCCTGACATAATAGTGAACAGTTCGTGTCGGGGTCAATTGAGATGGTTGGAGAGATATTACTTAAAAATCTAACGACCATAAGAAAATTTAACCTCTCCTCTCCAGACAAGTTAGCTTTTCTTTAGTACTTTTATTCAGAAATAGATGTTACTTAATCGACTTACGGTGACAATTTTAAGAACGAAATGAACCAAGGCTTCAAGAGCGAGCGAAGCGAGCTCGAAAATTTTAACACCAATCCTCGGACAAGTTAGAATTGTTTCGATCTTTTGTTCATACAGGAGTTACTTGATCGAATTATAGACAAAATCAGCATTCAAGAGGAAGTAGACTGCTAGAGCGAGCGAAGCGAGCTCGAAATTTTTATGACAAGTTGCCTTGGATAGGTTAGAATTGTTTCGGTCCTTCATACAAGAGTTACTTGGTTGACTCTTAGACAAATTAACTTGGACAGGTTAGAATTGTTTCGACCTACTGGAGTTATCAGGGCGACTTCTATGCATAGTTAAGATCCAAGAGAAACTAGGCTGCAAGAACGAGCGAAGCGAGCTCAAAAATTGTTACATCATTGGCTCGAATAAATTCAGATAAATATGTAATAAGAGATCAAAATATTAACATTCTACATTTTTTGCAACCTTGTGTATGTATGCTATAATTGCCTATTAAGACCTCGGGACAAGGGGCTTCCAATTTATTTCAGCCTCGGTCTATACCAGTCGATCATACGAAAATCCAGCAGGAGTGCCAATTCAGAGGTAGATACTAAACAGACAGACAGAAACTAAATGCATGGAAAAAGAAAGTACTACCTTATCCTTACTGAATCTGGTTTATATATATTCCAAAATTTTCACTAGTTCAATTTATAGTTTGTAAGTGAGAGTCCGAGGGGCTCCCTAAGCTTGGGGGCCCCGGAGCACTGCCCCGTCTAGCCCTCCGGTAGCTGCGCCACTGCAGTAAGTGTAGAATCATTTACAGTAGAAAAACGTCTGTTGCATTGCGACGCGTTTTTTTTTTTGAATGGCATCTCGCCGTTCAACCTAGAGAGGTTGTCGTCTGCTTAACCGGACTATCCAGCCAGGGCAAAAAAATTACGAACTAAGCGACTACACGCTAAGAGCACCTCCTGTGGGGTACGAGCCTCGGCTTAGAGCATCGCTGGGGGAGGATAGCAAGGGGACAGACTGGATCTGAGTATGATTATTTAGGGGTTGATTTGAAACTACAGGCTCAGCCGCACGAGCTGACTCGAGCAAGGTGCGGGGAGGGCATGTACCAGGATGTCGCGACGGGCCTCGACGGCATGGACGGAATGACGGCTTTTTGCGCCTGTGCTTGTGGAGCGTGCTAGTTTCCCAACTGCTCTCCTGGAGGAGGGTGATAGTGACATCAGCGACAGTATGCCTTGGTCGGTGAATCTGGCTAATGCGCGAGGGCTGGTATCGGACAGCCGATGCGATCAGGGGATTCGGTTCTGGGAAGCGCTTAGAAAGGCGCTTCATGAACTGTTGAATAGTGGGCATTCTAAGGTCTATGTGTAGACGGTCATTGCGGACATAGAAAGGGGCTCCTGTGACTTTACATAGAAACCGGTTCTGGAGTAGTTGCATCCTATAGAGGTATTTATTTTTATTTTATTTATTTGGGACAAAAAAAAAATAACATTTAGGCTTGGTATGTGCGAACACGACGCAAACGTACGTCATGAAGGGACGTATGACCGTGGTTAAGAGGCGCAACTGTCTCTCAGGTGGCGAGACAGTTTGCTCTTTGCCGTAAGCAAGAAATGGAGTCTACCCGTGTGAAAGAAGCTCGATCACGAGCTGCAGTGATATGAGGTCTGAAGGACAGATGTTAGTCGAGTATGACTCCTAGGTATTTGGCTTGCTTTTCCCAAGGGATAGACTTACCGTAAATAGTGATCGGGCTGGGTTGCGACGAGCTCGCGACTACGGCTTATATAGGCACGGGCAGCCACCGGCTACCTAGCGGATAGCACGCGGCAGCAGGCCGGTGATTTGTTTATTTGTATTACTTATTTGTCAAAAGCAAGCGTGGAAATGGATAAGACATTTTTTTTCTATGGGTTATTTCCATGGGTTATTGAATACTACCGTTATATATTTTTGTTATTTACTAAGCAAGCTCTAGACGATGATAGTATCCGTAGTAAAATTTTCAAGAAAAAAAACAAATGTTTCCGTTCTTTTCATGAACCATGGCTCCCCCTTTATATTTTTTAAAATGTTCACTAGCCTATGTTACCCGGAATAACTCAACGCTTCTAACGATACCATATACATTGAGATCGGTTAAGCTGTTTAGAAGTTATGGTGGAATAAAGAAACTCACAAACATACATACATACATGAACCCTGAAAACATAACACTCCTTTTTTTGGGCAGTCGTGTAAAACGATTAGAAAAGTTGGACTCAACTATTATTCAATAAACAAACCTTACGAAGAACTTAAACTCAAAACTTGTAAAAGTCGACCTAAGTAACTCTTTTACGATTAACTGAAGTAGAACTAAAATGCTGCTTAAAACCAGGTACCTGTTTTAGTCATTTAGCCTGATTTATTAAGTTTAGGTAGTTGAAAGAAGAAAATTTGATTACGTGAATGTTCCTAACGATTTTCCATTTTCTGAGAAAATAGGTTGAAAACTAAGAAATATAGTATCTAGAAGGAGTTTCAGACGGCCTTTCTTTTTATTTCGGATGGGAAATCATCAAATGACTTCTCCCGCTCTGGGCAGAGCGGAAGGGAGTGTCAGACTTGTACTCACTAAAACCTATCCATGTTCCTTCCTTGCCCTTTGTGTTCCAGGGCCGCGATATCTCTTTCGAACAGTCCCTCAGCCCTGGCAGGCATCGGCCCTTGCGGGCTCCTCCCTATTTGCTGACATCTCTTTGAGTTGCGCGTGGAACACGAACGCGCCGTCAACACGGCCTGTCGTCAAAAGACGGACGGACCGCGAGCTAGGCCATTACTCACCGTCCACAGGTCCGCAAGTTTCAGACGGCGTTGGTTAAACCTTGCGGTACCTATATGACAGTTTGCCTATCCGTGTTCTAACACTCGTATCTATAAACAAGTCAAAGTGATTACTTGAGTAAAAGTAAATACTTAAGATACGATTTATATTCTGTACTTTAGTAATTGCTTGAAGTTAGAACCGTAAAAAGTCAGAATTCTAAGATTTGCTTTCCTTGAAGGTTCTTACTTCGTTCAAATTTTTGTCCATTGCTTAAAAATGGTTGCATAAGTAGTTACTTAAGTTTAAGTTAAGTGGACTATAGACACAGCCTAGGTGTTAATGTATTTGTGTTTGTGTGGTAGTAAGTTAGTTACGTGTTGAGTTCTTTTGCTTTATTATGTTTGTTTTATGTTCTGTTTTTTAACTCTCGCATTGGACAAGTTCTAAACTTAACTTTCAGATTGCTTATGTAAATTCGTTTACATAAAATTGCACACAGATAATGTTTTCAATTACACGTTTGTAAAGCCACTTCTAGCTATTTTTATTCTTTGACCAAAGTTTGTATTTTAATTACTGTTCTAGTTGGCTTCATTTGGGATTTGGTATTCGTTTATAGCCATTTTGTTTGCTGTTAATTGTATTTGTATTAATTTATTTTGTTTTAGATATTGGAATGCTATGGACAGAACATCGTTGCGCATTGCATGGATTTTTTAAGAGTGAATTGCCTGAAACTGTCTACGTAATTACGGCGTTTAGGAAATATATTGATGATCGCTATATGTAATGGGTAGAACAAAGGAATGCCCATTAATTTCAAAATGGACATACATAGCAGCCCGTATCAAAAACAAATGAAAATCGTGGACAGTACAATTAGAGGGGTACATCCCATTTTGGTAACTTTCCCGATTCGCCAACTAAACAAAAGACTTGCAAAGCAAGTGAAAAAAGCGACCATTCTTAATTATTTTAATCTTCATACATTTTATTTATCTTTGTAGATATATCTATTTTTTCGAAACTATTGTAACAGAAATAATCCCTCTAAAAGTATAACATTACGTTAACCCCAATAAGTTATATCGATTTCATGTTTATTTTCCCTACAAACTCCCTCTCATCATGGGCCTAACCTTTTCCCAACTATGTTGGGGTCGGCTTCCAGATTCACCGGATGCAGCTGAATACCAGCATTTTACATGGAGCGACTGCCTGTCTAAACTCCACAACCCAGCTACTCGTTGTACTAGGTAATACGATACCCCTTGGTAAGACTAGTTGACAGACTTTCGGGCCACTGACTACCTGTAACGACTGTCAAAGACCTACAAACGACAGTCGGGACCAACGGCTTATCGTGCTTCCCGATGCACGGAGGAAACTCGGTACGTAATTGGTGACCCATCCACGGACCAACCTAGGCAAAAGCGGCTTAACCTAATGATCGACCCGAGCGGCTACTATTATTTAACCACGAGCTCTTCAACAAATATTCCTTCTATATTGTTAAAATTGTCAATCTTGTACGCAAATTCGATCTTGCAGCGTGTCTAGAGTATGTACTTCAGAGTGAAAGGCCCTCGGAGTTCCGATGAAGTTGCGGCGAACCCATTTTCAACTCTGCATGTTTAAAGGTATGATTCCGAACCACGCTGCACGCAGCAGTGCTGCCGCGACACTACTGGTCCCCATACAATTTCTATTAGCTTATATGAGATTACATTCCGAGCTAGGCAGCAATGTCGTGGCAGCAATGTAAGCAAAACACTTTAGTGGCAGCACTGCGGCAACAGCACTGCACTGCTGCTTGTTGCCGAGTTTGGAATCATACCTTAACCAAGTTGAAAATGGACAGGCTGTTTTGCTACATATTTTGATGGGTTGTTGGTGACAGTTATAAGTTAGCGAGACGCCATTTTAAATCTTATTTGGGATCTCAATATGGTTTGAAATTAAATTAACTTATTTAGTTACTCTAACAAAGTTGTAAGTAAGTAGGTAATGATTAAAAATATTATCAGTGGTTTTTCATCAATTAAGTATGATTGACGAGTTCTGTTATAAAATTTGCAGAATATAAAAACACCCTTTAGTGTATATACGTCATTTAAAGGTTGGAATACATATCAGTATCAAATACCTAAGCTTTACAAACGATAAATCATGCCTAATCAGACACATCGTCAGACAGTTTAGCTCAGTAGAAACCCAATCGACCGCAAAATTTAGGTCAGAGCCAATATCTTGTAACAACCTTAGTTAATACATTTTTGGTCTAGAAATATAGAACAGTCTGCTGAATTTTTCAAGTTGGCGTGGATATCTGAAACTATGAGAAATTGCGAAAAATACTCTATGAAAAGACGAAAATTAATTAACTGACTAGGAATATAATCAATGTAATCGATTTCTATGTGCCGACGGTACCCACGTATATTCAGTACATCATTGTGAACATGTTAGGACATGTTCACAATGATGTACTGAATATACGTGGGTACCGTTTTAGAGTTGGTGTCCCTTCCACCTTTTAGGAGTCGAAAGTCACGGATATAATGGACATGGAGTGAAACACCCATTTATTCCCACAGGTAATTACGACGGGTCATTTAATGCTTTTTTATTCTCTAAAGCGCCTGTACCGTTACCCCTCAAACAAGTTAAGGATGTAGATAGCGTGATTACCATAAGGTTTACATAAATTAGGCTTCCTCCAACAGTGGACGCAATTTACTAAGTCGATTACATAAATTATACTACGTTGGATACATTGGTAACAGCTGTTCGTATAGGTAAGTTTAGGGGAAGGAATAAAACTTTGTGAAAGAGAATTCATTATTATTCAACTATTTCGGTTCAAATAAGTAAATTGTGTGTTCTACGAGCTTGACTTATAATGGCATATCGTTTCGGGTTTAGTTGATTAATGTGCAATATCAAACATACTTATGTTTTAATTTTATATACTTATACATACATAAACTCACGCCTTTTACCCATGTGATGAAGGCAGAAACCACAGAACGCCACTGGCTACGATCCTTACATACGCCTTTTGCCTTTCCAACGTTCATACGACGTACTACGCACCCTAACCTTTCTGAAGAATAGAATAGCATAGAATTTTCTTTATTCGAGTATCCATGACTCAAAAAGTGTTAGTAAAACTTAAGACTTTGTTAGAAAGTACTGATAAAACAAACAACACAACACGGTGGATCACTGCTGTGACAACCCATGAGTAATTGCACAACAGCGATCCACATAAACACAGCCAAGGCGACTAGCAATCATGCTTAGGCTGCTGTTGGTGCTGCCCCACACCCTGCGCACCAGGGTAGCGCACATTTTACGCGTTGTTGCGTAAAAACAATCCACATTCGCATCTGCAAATATCCCCGACGCACTACAGAAGCGGGGCAGCCCCACCAGCAACCTAAACGCTTTATTAAACTGAACTCGGAGACCACTGTACGATCTTTGCATACATCTAGCTCACAGGCTGCAGGTGTAAAATGAAGAACCTCACCAATAGCCTCGCGGCTTTTTCTTGCCACTAACATAATACCTTGTAAATACTTTTTATTAGTCGCCTTTAACTCATCCTCTCCACATGATCAAACCATCAAAGCATACTTTTTTCAGTTTTTGTCACTATATCTTCTGTATTTCTTTATACCCCATCAAAACCTACCACCAGCCTTAGCAGGGTAACTGGGTTGTTGAAATCAGATAGGCAGAATTACTGGAATCCAGCTGCATCCAGTTAGAGTGGAAGCCGAACCCAACATAGTTGGGAAAAGGCTAGGCTGAGGTTATTACCTGGCTAGGATGAGGTTGTTGGAGAGCAGCGGTGGCCCAATGGTAGCGACCCCGACTTACGAACAGTAAGTCGTGGGTTCGAACCCAGGCAGGCGCATTACTTTGTGTAATTATTTCATCTTCACTGCTCTCAAAAACGGTGAAGGAAAACATCGTGAGGAAACCGGCATGTCCTAGAACCAAAAATTGGAAGACATGTGACATCTACCACTCCGCACTGGGCCCGCGTGGTGGATTATAGCCTATTCCCTCTCATAGAGGCCTGTGTCCCAGCAGTGGGAACATTATAGGCTGATGATGATGATGATGAGGTTATTACCCCACCAAAACCTAGTATGTTGCCTAGAAAGTTTATATTTATTTTTATTGTTTAAACTGTTTCGTTGGTCGAGTGGTCACAAGCGCAACTGCAGAGCATGAGGTCCTGGGGTTGATTCCCTGGTCGGGCAAATTGTTTAATTGGGTTTTCCCATCTCAAATTTCTCAGTAGCATCCACGGAGTTTGGATTTGTCCCCGGTTGATGGCAATAGGCTCGCCCCCTATTACATGGAACTAAAAAAATAACTGGCGAATAGTGGGTGTACTATTAAGTACATCTCTGCTTAAACCTTCGTGGATTACAGGCGTGATGTTATGTTTTGTTAATAAGTTTGGTGATTTTATCACCTAGGTTTTAAAACAGGCCTGCGGTTACTGAAATAATATAATATATATATGTATATATATGTGTGTGTTACCTCATTTCTTTCAAAATCAAAATATTTTATTGCACATAGGCCCAGATGGGCACTTATAAAACGTCGACAAAAAGGTGCACGGTTCGGTTGGTTGTTTCCTATGGAGAAGAACCGGCAAGAAACTCCATGGTTACTCTTTTCAAATCATTTGTTGTTACAATATTATCCTGTTACAGCATTAGTACTTAAGTATGGGGGAACACCGTAGGCCTGACAATAAGTCACTGCGTATTACACAAAAAATGTAATACAAGATAAAAAGTTAACAAAACTTAACAAGCATCTGGGAATCTACAAAGTCTACAGTGTTCACACATTCACAAACGATCGGTAAAAAAGAATCTATACAAAGGTAAGAAATTATTGTAAAATACTATAAATAAACAAGTGACACAAATATTGTTATCAGTGCTGTAACTATTCTGAGCAAAAGATGTACAAATGATTTGAAAACTATTGTAAAAGTCTGATTAGAAAGAAGGGAAAATATGAGATTGAAAATAGTTAGAGACGTCCACATATTTGTGCCGTTTATGAGCTACCAGGGAAGCCGCATGCGCAGAAGGTACTAAAGCCAAACTTCGTAGTCCTTGAGTTTGTAATATGCTTTTTTAATAACACAATTCAACACCTTTGATGTAGTTTTTGAACTTTCCATCGGCCAGTTTTATAACTGACTACGGCAACTTGATATAAAAGCGTATACTGTTAATAAGAAAGGAATTGCTTGTTTTTGGTAATCTGAAGGTATTACAATTTTGTGTTTACTGCGTGTATTTATATTGTGGAAGTCGCTTCTAATTTTGAAAAGCCCTCGATTTTTGCGGACATATAAAATACATTCTAAGATATAAAGTGAAGGCAGTGGCAGTATATCGATTTCTTTAAATTTTTCTCTGAGGGACTCGCTAGGACCCACTTTATAGAACGCGCGGACAGCCCTCTTTTGTAAAATGAAAATGGCGTCAACGTCTGCGGCCGATCCCCACAGCAGAATGCCATAAGACATAATACTGTGGAAATAAGCATAGTATACTAACCTAACCGTGGCTACATCAGTCAACTGCCTTATTTTCCTTACTGCATATGCAGCTGAGCTTAACCTACCCGAAAGAGTTCTTATGTGTGCGCCCCACTGCAATTTTGAATCTATAGTAATCCTTAAGAATACAGTTTCCGCTATAACCTCAAGTTTTTGCCGTCAAGATTTAAATTTAGATCCCGTTGTGATTCGTTTGGTAGAGAGAACTTTAGACATTTTGTTTTGTTCGCATTCAGTAAAAGATTGTTAGCTGCGAACCATTCCGAGAGAACAGTTAGACTTTCGTTGACATGTAAGACATCCGTATATTTTGTGTCATCAGCAAATAGAATTATATCCGATAATTTAGCCATCATATAGGAAGATCATTAATGTAAACAAGAAACAGGAAAGAAAGAAAAAAGAAAGAAAGAATAAGGGCCGATAAGAAAGGACCGAGAATTGAACCTTGCGGTATGCCCATCTTAACTAGAGACCCGGAGGACGTCGCCCCATTAACATTTACTTTTTGCTGCCCGTTTGATAAATAGGAAAGAACAAGATCAGCAGCTTGTCCACGAATTTGTCCACTTTAAACAAATTACATCCTTCAAGTAGGTTTTTTTTTCAATATGGTTCCCTCGAACGTTTTTAACCAACGTCTGGTCGTAAAAGCCAAGTTTTTGTTTGTCATACAATGGCGGATGAACAATAGACCTGGTACAGTCACCGACACTTCAGTTGATAAGAAAATTTATGAGCCTACGAGAGACGTGATAAAGTCTTGAAGTAAGAGGCGTTTGTTCATTACGATAGCAGGAGAATGGGCTTTCAAAATGTTATGTAAAATGTCCAGTAAGTAATAAGTCAAGCTTTTTCGTCGTCTCTGAGAGTTATTTTAAGCAGTTCTTTAAAGATGTTATATTTCTTATTCTTCACTATGTACAATATTTACGAATAAAATAATAGTAGAAATATGTACCTACATATATCAAAACGAGAAAGGAATACCAGGGCGTCAAAAAATTTGTCCACATCGCTGTCAATTGTAAAAGAGCCTAGAAGGCTGACAGCATTGCCACGTTGGTTGGCAAAACTGATTCTTTGGCTAAAAAGGCCTTTCCTCTGGTCAGGTGAAAAGGCGATCAACCGCTTAGAAATCGAAATTGAAAGAATTTTTTATCAAAAAATATAAAATCTTGACTACTGGTTTTATTTCTATATCATCTTTTCTAATAAAATACCGAAAACATGCTAAATGCATGTTCCATAAACACACCCATCATACAAAAAGCCATATGCTCTAACAAAATCTAATACAAATAAAAAGATTACTACCCACTTTTCGGGCCCTCAAATTAGCCACGCTCAAGGCCAAACCCTCAATGTAAGTAAATAATAACCCCTAATATTACCTAAAAGGGTTTACTACAAAGCTTGATAAGTACTTCTTGAGCGTAAACATCTTGGAAATATCGGCAGATATGAGCTTTAGTAAAGCCTTCGGATGCCGATATAATCACGCAGCTATTGCCTGGTGAACGCGCCTGTACCATCAGAGCACCCCATTTAATCCTTCTTTGAGGTTTTGACATATTTACTGCGTAAGCTGTGCGCGATGGTACATTAAAATTTAATTTTAACTGCGTCAGTACAGTTATATGGAAAAATATGTTTAGAAATTTCGCGTTTCTCGTAGAGTATCGGTTGAAAAGCCAAAATGTGAAGTAAATGAAGTAATCCACCAAAACACGTATGCAAGGACTCTCTTTGCACAGTATAATACAATACCGTAGGTAACCGAATCCCTTCCGCAGACGACACAAACAAGAAAATTAAATAGTAGTATAGTATTTATATGTATTTATCACATTTTGATATAATTATAATCGGTAGTAAGAGAACAAAAGTTAAAACATAAACATTGTAGTGAAATTAAAACTGTTTTCGAAATTTAGTGTTATATCCTTGTCAGCGCGTTTTATTTATTTTTTGTATATTATTCGTGCTTGTTCACTGTTATCGATGAATCGAATTACCTTTTGCGAGTGGCAGCGGTAAAAAAGATAATATTGCATCAGTTTGGCGCAGTATATCTTTTTCTACCATTAATCTTAACTTAAGAAGAAGGAGGATGGTGATGAAGACTTTAGATGAAAATTGTTGTTGAATAATTGAGATGTAAAGATATTTTTTTAGGTGATATTAGCACGTTGTTTCGGTAAAATTAAGTATTTTAATTGAGCGCCATTATGGAGAATTGTGTCGTAATGAAGTTCAGTAATTTTATTAAGTTCGCGGTTTGGCTGTAACCAACAATTAAGGAGGAGTTGCCCTATCCCTCCTAGTCGTAATATGGGATTTTAATGGAGGCCCTTAGTTGAAGTATTTTCTGGTACTTTAGATAATTACTGTGCGATTATTTACCTCCAAATGCTACATTCTTAAATACATACATAGGAAGATCGGTACTTAAAATTTCTTAGAACTAAATACTCGTGTTATTTAATACACAGAACATCACACCTGGTGGCCTGCCATGATGTCATAAAGTATAATTGTTTTAATCTTATTCCAGAGTGGGAAATAGATCGCGCTAGATGTCTTTAACTCCTTCTCTTTCCCACACAGCTCTGCATCTCCCTTCGGGAGTAGGTATGCGTTATATTTTGTGCAGAATTTTCCCAGCAAGTTTATAAGATCAGTTGACGACTCTATTAATGATAAGGACGATTTAGTGTCGACACTGTTAACAAGAAAGCATTTTATTCTCAAACCGAAAATCCGGTTGTGGATCCAGATGTCATTCGTTCGACGGCATGATTGGCGCAGTGGCTGAGCAATTTGCTGTTGTGCTCCGTGACGCGCGGGTTCGATCCCCGCACGGAACAAATAATTGTATGGCCGGAAATGCCGGAATTGTTCCGGACCGGCTATTTGTTTATGGTTTAAATGTTTGTAAACACACCCACGATACAGAAGAAATTCCTAATAAGTGCAGCGTTTTGTTCTAAAAAAAAAACAATTAACCCAATCAACTTGATAAATATATATTTCCGCAGGATGACCTTTACAGGTGTTGTCATGGTATTGACTTAAATACCAGCCATATTGTCCGAAATAAAGCAGTTCACGGACTTAGTCACGGCAGCGACTACCCTATATGATCTGTCAGCAGAAGGGAGTCTCCACGCCAACCACGGTGCATCGCTCCGTTGTAGTGACTGTACCACTCACCACCACCACCACCACCACTCAGTACCAGTCTGACCAGTATCACTCTTATCCGACCTCTTCGGTTCTGCTAGAATCGATGAATCAGATTTTGTCCGATCAGTACGAAGCGACCTGGACAGCTCTGTCGTTTGCCGTTTTCGATTCCTGGAGGGCGCTATTAGTTGTGCACGACGGGTAGCAGAGAAGATGTGCCATATTTGTGTTGTGAAGGGGTGCGTGGTGTGCGTATTGGGGGCACCACAATCGCATTGTGTCCGACACGGGTCGATTATAGCTCATCGGTAGTTCCTAGTAACTTCGTAAAGGCCAGAAGGCGCCCTCGGTATAGGACCATCAAGTTCCCAGATAACCAAACTACATAACATATCATATACATAACATAACATCACGCCTGTGTTCCTCGAAGGGTTAGTCAGAGGTGTACACCTCGTTGTGTGTCTGGTACAACCACAGAAATCTTAATAATAAGGCAATTATTATTATTAAGATTTCTGTGGGTACAACCTAACTATCATCTAAATTGTTATTCCTCAAATATTGCAGAATCCTACAATACTTAAAACCCGTTCAATAAACCTTTAACCGTTATCTGTAACGGTTTTTATTATTTGGACATAAAATGTAAATCTCCGTTTATCGCACCCCTACTTTTATATTCGCCAGCATTTGATACACAATAAGAGATCCTTTAAGGTTCTTTTATATGAGGAGATATTCTCGCCGAATAGCGAGTGTCATGCGAGCTTCGTAAGCGACAAGTCTCGCTAGGCTATGAGTATGTTAGCGCTCAAGCGAGAAACGAAAACTCACCCGCGATGCGTCATAAGAGACTTGTCACATGATAATCGCAAAAACTTGACACGAGGCCGTCAACCAAGCATTCTGTACAAGCACATCAAACTAAGTAACTCTACGCAAAAATGATTCCTGGCAAACGACTTCTTTTTTGGGTGAAAAACCATGTTTTACGGTAGGACTTAATGTAAGGCACTCAAAACATTGTGCTAATCGATGCATTGAATAGTGCATTACAAATCTTGTGAAAAAGTTGGAACTTTGACTCTCAATATCTCTGTAACTAGAAAGTACCCGGTACCGGGAAGGTTTGGTCTACACCAAAAAAAATTTCACAATGATAGGGAGAACAAATGCCCTTCGGCTTCATCAAGGGGTTTTTACACCTATTAGGTTATATTGTTTTGTCTAAACCGACGCGACGCCTACATTTATGTTTTTTTTTGTTTATTATTATTTGAAGAGACGATCAGTATAGATTTTTTTTTGTAAAAATAACCGACCACCATCTGCGCCGCGGTCTACCTCGACGGCGATATCGATAGAAATTTTTCATCAGTTTTTTTTTAATAACTGATGAAAAATTTCTATGTTGGGAGGCACAGAATTATGTACTGGATTCGCAGTAACTGTTTTCGTCTCGGTGTTCCCTTCACCCCGTATAAGTACTTACTTCTTTTAAATAAAATAAATCACTTAAATGTGGTAACAGAATTAGGTATTAAATAAAGGCCGAATGAATTGTCCCTTTTTGGTTGATTTTCAATGAAAAAGGCCTTTGCTCTTCTGTGGTACGATTAGGGATTTCTATTATTGAAAGATCAGCGACTAATCTGGATTAGTACAAAGATTGCTTGAACTATATTATGGATATAACCAGAGCTTTCGTAGATTGCCAATTTTAGTATTAAATCCCCTAGGCCCGGCTCGCACTGATACCTCCCTATATACCTATATTTGAGGAGCATGGTGGCAACTGGCACTATCTATTGGACTAAGTTATGCTCTGCCTAACCCTAGTACCATATCAAGGTAGTACACCCACATTTTGCCAGTAAATGTGGCATTGTTTAAAGTTGATTTGTGTCGTTTGTGATGTTTAAATCTTAAATAATAGGGGACGAGCCTATTGTTATCAACCGGGCACAAATCCAGCCACTAACATTTTGTCCGACCAAGAAAAACCTATCCCTCAGGGACTTATGCCCGGTTGCTATTTTTAAATTTGAATTCCCGTCAGTACTTTGTGAGTCTGAGAACAACATTCAAGAATACAAATGGTTGTCGGTCGAAGTAACATAACATCACGCCCGTAATACTTGAAGTATTAAGCAGAGCAGTACCCTATAGCACTAAAATCGCCAAATATCGCCAGTTATGATTAAGTCCCATGTAAAAAGGTGGGTGCAGAAATATTGTATAATGGTGAGAGTGAAAAATGTAAAAGCTCGTGGCTAAAATCAGTGTCAGCCGCTCGTATTGATCTTTAGGTTAAGCCGTGCTTGCCTAAGTTGGTCTGTGGATGGGTGACCACCTATTACATACCAAGTTCCCTCCGTACCTCGGAAAGCACGTTAAGCCGTTGGTCCCGGCTGTCATTTGAAGATCTTTGACAGTCGTTATTTAGTAAGTGGCCCAAAAACGTTTGACAACCAGTCTTACTAAGGGGTATCGTATTGCCCAGTACTAACTGGGTTGTGGAGGTCAGATAGGCAGTCGCTCCATGTAAAATACTGGTATTCAGCTGCATCCGGTTAGACTGGAAGCCAACCCCAACATAGTTGGGAAAAGGCTAGGCAGATGATGAGAGTGAATAGTCCAATGCAAGCGCCTACTAAAATCATACACAATTAGTTTGCATATGTGTAACGTTCTCACGAGCCCATGTTGATATTTCACACATGAGGCGTTTAGTAAATCTATGTGACTTAGTACATCATTATGGGGGCAGGAAACCAGCGCATTGAAAATATTACAGAACGGCACATTAGGCTGCAAATCTATAGTAGCGTGACTGCCTCGTTGGTCTAGAATCTCTAGAGTCTTGAATGGGAAATCGGGCAAAGTGTAACTGGGTTGTTTCGTCAAGAATTTCGTAGTAGCTGGTTGGATTCCTACCCACTTTAACATAACTGGCGCAATGTACATACCGTAAAACTAAAGTACTCCTCTGCTTATACCTTTAGGGGTTACAGGCATGATATTATGGGTGTTTGTTTGTGATCATTACTGATGTAAAGAAAGAAAGAAAGAAAAGAAAGAATAAGGTTTATTTGACGTCAGTACATTGAGCACACAGAATAAAAAAGATACAAAATAATAAAATAAATGACGAATAAAAGGAAGGAAAATACATGATATATATGTGCTGTGTGCCTCACGGCTCCGCCAAAAAGGTCCATTTCAGCATTCATGCCAGACAGGTGAAGCTGTCTGACGCTGGACTTCCAATGAACCTTTGGGTGTAATGTGACGGACTAACAGTTTCAAACATACATATAACAATATAAATAAATGGTCCAAATAAATATATAACAAGTTAATTAATTAAATGTGTAGAAGAATATGTATTTTATTGTGTCAGAAAGTAGCACTGCTCACAATAAACAAATACGGACATAGGTGAGGGAAGAAAATGATGAGAGTGGTGAGTCAGTGTAAAAATTGTAGGTCGTACAACAAAAAAGAAAAATGGGATAATAAAAGAAGAGGTTGAAACCTTGTGGTGATTAGGCAAATAAGAGAGTTATTCAAAATTAAATTATTGAAACATTAATTGCGACCATATCTAATTTCTGCTGTGCTGCTAATAAATACTGCCACAATCGTTTTTTGAAGGTATGTATAGTGCCCAATACCCGTAATGGTGGGGGAATATTATTCCACATGATGTTGACTGTACCTAATCTGTGCATCCTCAAAAACACTGCTGTGCTGATTTATCATGCATTTATTATAAGGCACCTGCCTAATTTTTTTCTAATATTGATCGTAACCTATGATTTTTTAATGTCAAGAACTACCCTTTAGCACGTAACAATAACTACTAAACAGAAGCTCGTTTCATCACAAGAAAACGTAAACAACACGAAATTTCCATTTAAATAACGACCCTAACATCGTCGCAAACAATTGAAGCACAAGCTCTTAGCAAATAAAACACCAATAAAACAAAGGGCAACACTCAAATGAATAATAAACTGAATGGCGACCTCAATCCCTGAAGACATAACAATAGTCAAACTGTATATAGTTAAAGAGACTCGATTCGAGACAATTAAGTTCATTGTAATTGAGAGAAAAGGGTAATTAATATAACGCAAATCTAACAATTCAATTAACAACTGTTAGGTAAATAGAGGGTGCTCGTGAGCACCGAGATTGGTTTCAGCGCTTTCGTAATTTCGAAACTCAGTGAGCGGAATGATTAGCTTGCTTCGTGGCCCTAACTGAAGAAACTTGTCAAGCATTAAGTTAACAATGTTTAGTATGAGGAAAAATAGAAAAACGACGGCGAAGAACATTCTTCTTCATAAGGGATAATGTGGAGCTATATGTTGGAGAATATTTGCGGCAGTTTAGCTCGTTAAACGGCTTCTGGTGTTGGTTATTTTTTAGTGACGTAATGAGGATACTTTGTTCCTTTACAAAGCGGGTGTTGTGGGCACCAGGCGATAAGTCGACTTGCATTTTGTCTAATAAGAAAAAACAAATACCGCATTTATTTGTGCTAAACCTGACAAATATAGAAAAAAAAAGAAAACGCAAAAAGAAAATGTTGAGCGAAAATAAATTTCGTAACACGTACGCAAAATGGCCGTCCACGTGGCTTGCAGCACAGAGTTTTTGCAACATCCATCAAAATAATACATGAATTTTATTTGTTTTACTGCAATTTTAATTAACATCGTAACACCTGAATAATTTCAAACGCCAAGTCGAGCAAAAAAGCGGTTCATTTAACTGAAGGCGTTTGTGAATAGCTCGGTGCTACCGATACCTCTTAATTACGATCCCACCCAATTCATGATAATTGTGAGCTTACCAATAATTGAAAATTTACCGAAATATTCTACGTTAAAATTGTTGAATGCCTATGTTTATCCTAAAATTACTAGCAATTAATTAAAATACAGAGCTGGTTCGAAATTAATGTGCCGATATTCAGTGGGCTTTTTTGAACTCTCCGAAATCACAGCACAAAATGGCTACTCCAAATCAAATAGGAACGAATGGATTTATTTCGTTACGTGTAGATAAAATAGGACATTTAGTTGATTTTATATGATATCTACGTACAACGATCCTTTCTTAAACTATGCATTGATATTATTCTCCTACCCTTAAGCCGATTTTTTTGGGGTTGGCACTCTGAGGGATCGCATCCGGAACGAGGTGATCCGACAGAGAACCAGACTTGTCGACATAGCTCACAGAATAAGTAAGCTGAAGTGGCACTGTGCTGCCAAATTAGCCGTAGAACCGATGACCGTTGGGGTAGACGTGTTCTTGAGTGGAGACCACGAATCGGCAAGCGTAAGTTAGGACGCCCTAGCCTCGGTTGAGTGACGATCTTCGCAGGGTGGTAGTAACTGGATGAAAGTTGCCGAGAATCGATTTGAGTGGCGTGTGATTCAAGAGCCTTATGTCCAGCAGTGGACTATTGTAGGTTAATGATGATGATGATTTGGGTTGGCGTAGCATGTCGTCTTCTTCCATACATCTTTAAGTCATCCCAGGAGACACCTTCCTAGCTATATTATCTTTCACACAGTATCCCCATCGTTTCTTTATTCTTCCTCTACTCTTATAGTCATCCACATTCATATTCAAAACTTGTCTTTTTAATGAATATGTACAACATATTATACATTAATTTTAATCTCTATGTAGTCGTAGTTACTGACGTTTTTACAACCGACATAAATAACTGCCTCTTGATACGATTGCTCCAATAATCAAAGGGTTATGTTTTAAAGAGGGCTACGAATTCAATTAATTAACTTAATCCGGACCCCGGATTAATTGGGGTCATTGAAACATCCGCCAAAAAAGGGACAGTTTTATGAAATTTTATTTTAAAAAATGTCTCTTTTTACGTAACTAATTTCAGAAAACTAATAAAATTTTAAGCAAAGTATGAACAAGAAGAAAGTTTATTTCTGTATTCATTCTAATTTAATTGTTTACACAGTCTTCTGAATGAGCTCGTGGCTAAATAATAACAGCCGCTTGGGTCGACATTTAGGTAAAGCCGTGTTTGCCTAGGTTGGTCCGTGGATGGGTGACCACCCATTACATAGCGAGTTTCCTCCGTGTCTCGGAACGCACGTTAAGCCGGTGGTCCCGGCTGTCATTTGTAGATCTTTGACAGTCGTTACAGGTAGTCCAGTGGCCTGAAAGTCTGAAAACCAGTCTGACCAAGGGGTATCGTATTACCCAGTACCTGGGTTGTGAGGGGTCAGATAGGCAGTCGCTCCATGTAAAATACTGTTACTCAGCTTTCAGGTTTTGTGATTTCAGCTGCATCCGGTAAGACTGGAAGCCGACCCCAACATAGTTGGTAAAAGGCTAGTCAGGTGATGACTACTGTCTTCTGAATATTTAATTTATCAAAGTAATGTATTTTGCAACGAGATAACATAACACAACATAACCTTTAATCCACGAACGGTAAGGCAGAGGTGTATCTAATAGTACACCCACATTTCGCCTGTTATGTTTAAGTCCCATGTAATAGGGCGCAAGTCTATTGCCATCAACCGGGTCCAAATCCAGGGTCCGTAGCTCCTACTGAGAAATTCCTGATAGAAAAACCCAATGCCACTTTGAATCAAACCCGGGAACCCGGGAATCAAACCCGGGACCTCATGCTCAGCAGTCGTGCTACCGACGTCGACCGCTAGACCAACGAGGCAGTCAACGCATCGAGATATTCGTCAGAAATATATTTAACACTGGAGTAAAAATAGCAGCACCTTACAAAATAAACAAGAAAAATTTGGAAAACGCTGGCACACTCGCGAAAGTAATACGACATGATAATGATGTTTGCTTTTAAAGGAAACTCGATAATCGAGGAGAGTAAACTCTCATAATTTGACCTCGAAAAGGAGAAAAAGGTCGCAAAGTATTCCCGCTCAAGTGGAATTAAGTGGAATGAAAAAGTGCCAAGTGAAATCAGCAAGTGAATTAAAATTCTTTTGACGGTGAGTACCCATTTTATTATTGCGAAATGTGGGTGTACTAAGAGGATTTCTGTCTATACTGTTCTAGAGCTAGAGTTAACATATCTCAAGGCAGCAAACGTGTGTTAAAACTTTTTCACAACGAGTTCTACAATCTCCCTGAAGAAAAGATAAGATATCCTTACATGCGAAAGTAAGTCTGTTTGTTATCTTTTCACGCCTAAACCACTGGACCGATCAGCTTAAAATTTTGCATATACGATGTCAGGTGTAGAGGAACGGACATAGGGTATCATTCTTCCCGAAAAAAATACTGGTCCCGAGGAAAACAACAACACCGTTCTTATGCTCATAGATGGCGGCAAGTGTCTTTCTAGTCATGATATATTTTTAAATATTTTTTTAATATTTTATGTAATTAATATTTAAAAATGTAATAAGTTTGTAATAAGATGAATAAAGGAATAATAATTTATTTCAGTTACCTTTACAAACTTCTACAATATATAATCTTACATAGAGGCCTCCTTTTAAGTATGAAAAAAAACCTGTGCTAGGAGACCCCGCTCTTCTAAAACAAAAAAAAAACAGTTAAAATTATAATGTAAGAGTGCACATACAAAAGAAATTCATCTCATTCATCAGGCTTATATTTAGGAATGTGTGTGTGTGTGTGTGTGTGTGTGTGAGTGTGTGTTAGTGTGTGTGTGTGTGTGTCTATGTGTCGCTTATCATTAAATTATCGCATGATACTTTGTAAAAGAGTTTCAATGTCGTCATAGCTATTGCATTTTAGCCAATCTCTTTAGATTTTTTACATTCACCATAAGTCTTGGTATAAATATTTAAAACTTTATTTAATTTATGGAAGCGGATTGTCTGGTGAAGTGTCTTTTTGCATATGAGGTTTTAACCGGAACTTTTGGTGCAATAAGATATTTTCTTCTTTTCTTATTGAGGCTGGCAGCATGGAGTGCATATAATTTCCTGACTGTGAGAAGGCCACTTAGTGAGTTAAGGTTTTCAGTAGGGAATCTATACGGATAAAAATACGCTCTTTCCAGTTCTAGGAATTTGATTTTTGTGTGCACACATACAATAATAAAAAAGAAGACTCTTGTTTGCTTAGTGGTATTGGTGCCATTCATCAATCATTCCTCCATTTGTATTTCCATTTCCATTTCTATTTTCTATTTGTAAAATAACTAAGTAAGAGAGTGTTAGTCGAACATTCATTTATCGGAAACCCATATCACACATTGACAGTCGCCGTTGCTTCCCCAGCTCTTTAGCAAGCAAATCCTCCATCCATCTTAATTTACATTGACGTCATCTAAATATACATGAAACCTCTTTGGTTTAAGCCTAAGTACATTAACAGTTTGTAAATAATAAAAGGGAACATAAAATATATTACGAATAGCTTCTATATACAGGGTGTAAGCGGACTCTTCACGAAGCCGTCAACCAAGCATTATGTACATCAAAGTTAGTAACTTTACGCAAAAAATATTACTGGAAAACGACTTTCTATTTGGGGTGAAAAATCATGTTTTACAGTAGGACTCAATGTAACGCATTCAAAACATTGTGCTGATTGATGGATTAAATAGTGAGGGGGTCCTGGAGATGGTTAAAGTAAAAATCTTACAATAAAAACATGTATTTAAAAAAAAAATGAGAAAAAGTTGGAACTTTGACCCTCAATATCTCCGTAACTGAAAGGTTCCCAGGTATGGTCTAGAACAAAAAAAATATCGCAATGACGGGGAGAACAAGTGCCTTTCGGCTTCGTTAAGAGTCTTTTTACACCCTTTATAAATTAGGATCGATCAGTGTCGATCATACGTAAATCCAAAAGGAGTGTGCCAATCCAGAAGCGAAATAAGAAGCCTCTGTGTTTAAAGTTTTTTGACAGGGTTCCAAGTACTAACTGCGCGCATTTGTTCAAATAAAATGGTTAAACTTGTAGCGTTATTACGTACTTACTAATTCTGTGGCTCTAATGCCACAGAATGGAACTTGAAACTTTTCCTATCTGAATAGGAAATTTTTTATCACAAATCTCGAGCCTCTATGGAGGAGACGTCCATGGTCGTCAGTCAACTCACTCATTAGCATTTATCACAAGAGATAAACTTTCTAGTATCATGTAACGAACACCAACAATGCACGTCATATTATTTTCTAAAAAGAAAAGTTCTCGTGCGAAATGTTAGGAACATTTACAGGTGCAAGCTTCATACATTTACTACGAATGACACGCAATAAGATATCTTACTCTCTTTCTGTGCAAGTGTGGAAAGCATGCACTTTAATAATTTTTCATGTCACAGTACAAGCTGAGAAAAATACTTCCTTGTCATCTCTCACAACGTGTTTCAGGAACCGTACCTATGTTTCTTACATCTGTTGCACTTCACAATAAAGATTTTTCATATTTGTTTTTTTTTCGTGTTTGCGGAACGAACGAATGTAGTGCATATTCCTAGAATCCACTTTGTTACTAACTTTTCTTATCGTAATGAACATAATCATTTCTTAGTTTTATTCCATCAAAAAGTCGTCATCTTCGCATTTTGTTTATCAAACTAAGTAACATTGAGTAAAGTGCTGGTAAATTTACTTATATTTTTAAGTGGTAAAATTTGTGGTTAGCTCAATTGAATGCACGTAAAATATTGGGTCCTATGGATACATGTAGCGGTAGGCATCTAAATTATAAATTTTAAATGATTTTTGAAAAATTCTACAAAAACTGACCTGCAATATCAATGAAACATAAAGGTAAAAAAAAAATGGCAAGGGGAGGAATAAGTGACTTAAGATTTTGCTCTGAATAGATGACGTATGTATTAGAATTTAATGAAGATGTATGATGGCCGATGGGGCTGAAAAGTTCTGGAGTGGAGACCGCGAACCTGAGGACGTTGCGTTGCGTTGAAAGGCCTCCCACTAGCTACACCGATGACCTGGTGAACCGCTGATCGGAGTCGCATGTCCAGCAGTGGACGTCTTTCGGCTGACATGGTGACGATGATGAAGATGTACGTACCCTCTGATGAGTCACACTCGTTTCTAAAGGATTTCTCTACACTTGCATTAGATCGTGGAAACTAGAAAGAGGCCACTGCAGAATCAAAACCTCCCGTTTTGATTCTGCAGTGGGAGGTCATGGACTGAGAATAATAATAACTTAAGTACCCTCCTACTACACTTTTTCTTCACCCAACCTAAACGCGTCACTGCTTTTCTAAAATCATTAAAGACACTTAACTCACAAAAAAAAAACAAACTTAAATATCACGTGTACACACTTAGCACACTTTTAGTAACGGACTTTTTTGAAAATTTTTGTTCTTTTTTCTCTTCAACTCTAACGGCAGCTTATATCATTCATCATTCAGCGAAATCCATCTCATTCCTCGCTCAGCTTTCAGCCACGTTTCCAGCAGAGTGCACGTCGAACGGAATCAATATCTATGTTTATTGGCAAAAGTTGGAAGTACGAGTACTTACAATTTGTTGTTCGCTGCATCGTTCTAATTCACCAGTGGGTGACAATAATATCTTGTTCAACACTGACTGGCTAGGATTATAAGGAATTAGGTGGAAATTGGCTGGATATTGTTGTTTGCAGAACGATTATACATTGTTGCCAATACTAGGGCGCAGGGGCTTAAACAAACTGTAAATGGTACTTGCATTTAAAAATAAACAGGAGATTTAATGTCTTTTGATCAAGTTTGGTAGTTATTCACGGATGGATTTTTATTTATTGCATGCTTCCGTAGTCCGTTCTGTTCCATGGTGCCCTTGTCTTAACCAGGTCTTACTCGCGACCTCTGCCTAGCGTTTTCTCAACTATGTTGGTGTGTCGGCTTCCAGTCTAATCGATGCAGCTGAATACCAGTATTTTACATGGAGCGACTGCTTATCTGACCTCGTCAACCCAGTAAGTACTTGGTAATACGATACCCCTAAGTAAGACTGGTTATCAGACTTTCGGGTTTCTAACTACTTTTAATAACGGACAAAATACCTACGATAGCGCTACTACACCGTCGTACTTACTAGACTTTAAAAATCCAGTATCATTAACACTAAAAATGGGAAATTTACCATGTTTAATATTTATATTTAGTTCACGATATTTCGGCAATGTTGCACGCACCATAATCATGGATAAAGTGACTGTTCCTTGTACGTTTTACGCGCTCGGTACCACTACCACAGTAACTCACAACTCGACACACGAAACTCTCTGTGTCCGCACCCAAACGTTTTTCGGCACTTTTTCGGTTTTTACACAGTTGAAAAAGTTTAAAAAGCCAGTATAAATTGAGAATCAATACATACGGTTCTGTTACTTAATACTGCAATACGGCAACTTAAAATAATTTATATAATTATATTTGTGATTAAATAAATACGCCTTTACCTTTCAGTTTGTGAAGTCAAAGTCAAAATTATTTATTTGCGGTATATTTGGAACAAAAAGTGGTACAAATTTGGTGGTGCTTATTAAATAGCATGCAAAAATTAATAAACACAAACATTAAAATAAGGTAGGTAACTAAATTAATTAAGTTTAATTAACTCAACACAAACCAAAATTACAAACGAATTGTTAATATATGAGAGAATTTTAAATGAATAAACACAAAATGTTAGCATGAAAGCAAAATAAACATGATTCGCTTCCTATAAACGTTATTTATTTAGAGTAAACGTGTTCATGTTTTTCTTTGCTATTTATATTTACATAGCACGTGTGATTATTCCTAAAATACCCTAGGCTGATAAAATTTTCGTTTTTCCTATATCGTATTAATATTAGTGTGAAGGTCGGTTTCCCCCTAAGGGGAAAGGGCCGCGCCCCGCCAATACCGCACGGCTCCTGTAAGGTTCGTCCCAGACTGGTCGCCTTCCCACCGACTAAGAGGACTGAATTCCCAATTTAGGGCAGCCCTGTCCCGACTTTGAAAGCTAGGGGGACAGGGAGGGAAAACAAGGTGAAGTTAATATTGGGAATTCACAGTTAAGACATACAGGTTGTAAACAGACTCTTCACGAAGCCATCAACCAAGCATTATGTACATCAAATTAAGTAACTTTACGCAAAAATTAGTGCTGGGAAACGACTTTTTTTTGGGCTGAGTAATCACGTTTTTCAATAGGACATTTACATTGTGCTGATGGATAGATTAGAATAGTAAGGGGATCCTGGAGGTGATTAAAGTAAAAATCTTACATTAAAAACATGTATTTAAAAAAAAAAAATGTGAAAAAGTTGGAACTTCGACCCCCAATATCTCCGTAACTAGAAGGTTCCCAGGTATGGTTTAGAACAAAAAAATGATCGCAATGATAGGGAGAACAAGTGCCTTTCGGCTTCTTTAAGAGTCTGTTTACACCCTTTATACATGAATAATATCAAATCATATAAAACAAACCAATAATAAAGTGTGACTCTAGTAAGACGAGAGGACACAAAATATGAAAATAGTTTAAAGGTGGTTATGGGAACGTTGCGCTTGCGCTTAAGAAATTCATTATTTACAGTTACGTTACTTTTATTTGATTCCAATGTACTAGATGCCGCTTCGCAATCGCAAACAATTCCATGTTATTACATGGAACCGTTTTACAACGTTTGTCCGGCGTACGTGTACTGTTAGACCTAACTGCATAGTCCTACTGAGGACACATGCTACGAACTGTAACAGGAGACGTTCCCTAAGCACTATCTACATGTCTTTCCCAATCCTAAGGCATTGGGTTGTGAGGCCAGCTGCCATTGAGGAAGACAAGTTTTCAGCATTTACACCTACTTACGCGCGTACTCTTGTTATTAACACCCTTACGGCAGATTACCCCAATTTACTATATTATAACACAATTTGCATAAGCGTACCGTAGACTCAGTCTATAGCAGAACATATTGCGATTGTATTGGTGGACACCGAAGTGGTTATTTCATCGTCACTTCACATTTCTTTACTCTGCCCCATGTCGTGGTTGCGTGTCTCGCTAAATAGTGTCGATTCAGTAATAGGCCTACCAGTGGCCGGGGTTTCTTTTAACGAGACACAGCCCCTAGCGTTCCTTAGAACGTAGCTAACCATTCCTTACATAATACTTGGTGGAGCCTACCCCCGCTCCCAGAAATGTGCGCCAACAATCTCTACGCAATGTTTCTGAGCAAGACCTTTAAAGGAAGCAGTATTCATCAACAGCGTTTGGTTGATTTGCACCACAAGTACAAATTGGCTTTATAATACTGGATAATATAATCTGGTTTAGCAATCCGTGGATATTACGGTGCTGCCTTCACCACTGACCAATATAGTTTAGTCTAACTGAAATTCGAATATTACGGTTCTGCCTTCCATAAGTGGTCAGTCAGATAAAGTCAACATTCGTCAATAGTGGGGTGTGTTAATGTGCAGTGTACATACATGTTGTATGCATGGAGTGTGTGTACAGAGTAGCGGAAGGCATTCCCCGTCTCCCTATAACCAAACGCAGATGACGGATATTTGCCAAGGTATGGAGCAGGAGGTGGACACATGACACAAGAGATAAAAATACGTATTATACGTTGTGATATAAAGCGGCTGCTCCGTCATGCTGAAAAAAAAATTTATTGACAGCCCCTCTGCGTTAACGCCAAACTGCTGCTTCAGCTAGGAGTTAATGATACATAGTTAACACTTACCATGTGTTTATTGAAGATGATTAGTCTAAACTAACTTACGGAGTACTGCATACTCTACCAGTTTAGCCCCCGCCACGGCTCATCTTCTTCCGCGTCTCAACACTCACTTTAACTAGCCTTATAACTACTACTTATATTTAACTTATAAAATACTAATCGCTTTCTTACAACAGTCCACGGGGACATGTGCATCTTGGTACCAAGACTACGGTAACTTCATTAGCCTAACCTAGGACGTCCTAGCACGTTATCGGTTTTAGACCCGCTACCTAGCCTTAGCTCGACTCGCCTCACTCTCTAGACTTTTACGTCCGACCTCTCAAGCCGTCCAAGACTAACTGCCTCTAGTCCCTTCCCTTCGTTCATCTCCGCATTTCTCAAAAACACCAAACCTGATTCTTTCCCATACTTTACTCAGTATTGGTTTTATGGCCGTTTTTGTTCAAACGTCTCAATTGTTTTAAGTATCCTTTCGGGTGCCCATTACCAGCGTGTATTGCAAACAGATGTGTCCAGTATTCAGAAATGCACATAGAAATCTAATGTTTTTATCTTTTCTTAAGGATTCTTTGAAATACATATATAATATTGGCCTGTCACTTAGCCTTAAGGATTTATGCATTTCCAAGCGGCCCGATATTGTTTTTACAATTCAAAGAAGGAAGGAACGTTTTGTTGTTAATTACGGTGACACGTCAAACTGCCAACCCATAAACTAGATGTTTAATGTGTTTTGTACGTGGCCGATACCACGTGGTGATATTGAAATAAGAATCAATGCAAAGATATTTGCTTAATAATTAGGAGTACGTGACAGACAGTCACACACGGATATATAAGGTAAATATTTTGTGTGTAAAGATTATTATTTTATGAGATATAATATCTAGGTTAGTTCAATCTGTTCGTGGATACAAGTTTTATATTCAAAGTGTCGTGATTTGGGATGGGATTCTAACCTCGGAATCAAACTTAGGTATAAAACCATAAGTTCTCCAGCTACGTTTGTTATTAGCTTTATGTATTCTATGTTCTTCTTTGTTGTTCTTCTTTTACACACTGTGTCTACATCTCTTTTTATCTACTCTCTTTTAGCAAGTAGGTATGCTGGAAGAGATTTCTTTATAAATATTATCACCTTTCTACCTAAGTAACTATATTTTCGAACCGTTTGGGGTTGAAACTCTAGGCCGTGGGGTCCGAGTGCTCATAGCCTGTTTAAGGAAACTAAGAAACGCCTAGTTGACACTTCCCGTGACCCAAGGGCTGGCTTTTACTTTGGCAAGAGGGTAACTGTTGCCGTACAACGTGGCAACGAAAAACTCTTCCTCAAGAGTTTTTCGATGCCCTTTTATTGTTTGTGTTTAGTTTATTTATTTTAGTTTAATTTGTAGTTTTTAATTATTAATGTATATAGTTAGTTTACTTATACATATTATATAAAAATGAAACCTTTCTACCTACTTTTCTGTTCTTTTCATCTGTCTATATTTTGTGTGTACATTAACTGTTAATTTTTTTTCAGCCTCTGGGGGACAGTACCAGTTGACAGCGTTGAGAAGGAGTTTTTTGAGGCCATTTTTTATTTTATTTTTAATTTAGTTACTATAGGTTATTTTAAATTATAAGTGTTTAATATTGTTATGATTTGATTTAATAAATTTTGTTAATTCCAAAAAAAAGGTAGATATGTTAAATGTTCATTCTTCTGATATAACGTTTTTCAGGTACTGAGTACTGAGGCGACATGTCAAGCAAAAAGAAGAAAGGCATCCAGCCACGCAATCTGGGAACCACACTTGCAGCTCGCGTACATTCGTAAATATACTTTCAAAAGATAGGTCTCGGTCTAATTAAGATAAAAGGTAATCACAGCATATTTTTTTAATATTGGATTTGGCTAGAATAACATAATTCATAAACGTAATTGTAGCGCGGGCAAAATCAGAACTAACGCCGCCATCTTATTTTTTCAATACATTTCTCAAATGTTTACCAACAGCGCTCTCCTGTCAACTTCATTGGAGCGTCAAAATATCCATAAAATACTGTAGTATAGACAAATAGACAACTATGTCAGCTGTAATGTCATTTAAAAATATTTTCATAATTAATGAATCCAATATACCTTATATTTTATTACGAGTACGTAGAATTATGGAATGTCTAGGTATTTAGCTTGCGGAGCCCGCACTTGGACAACCCATCACATTGTCTTATGATTTTTGTTGGCTTATTCTTTAATGGCGCAATTATACTAGTCATCGCAATACATACAAGCTTACAATTGCGAAAAACCAAACAATAACGTCTTTGCGAATTTGTCCGAAGACAAATACACATATTTACACATAATCGTTTGACGAATTCCATAGGTAATTGAATTCGGGCGAACGATCTTGTGTAATAATTGGACAAGGCAAAAATGAAACATTAATTACGAGTTGAAAAAAACATTTATTTTAAGAAGCATAATATTATAATCTTGATAGAACTTCTTCAAATAACAAAGTGGCTGGCGGCGCATCATCGGCATTAGCATATTCACCATACGATGCTCCCCACACATACTAGCAGCAACTCAGTGGCATTGTTTAAGCCTCTAATTAAGTGTACATTTCTCGTGTTTTTATTCGCCACGAAACAAATAAGACTGGTAAATAAATAATATGCAAAACTATTCATAACAAAACCACATATTAAGATTTTTATTGATCAAGACAGAGAACTGACAATATTTATGACAATTATGACATCTTCTGTTTTGATAGATGATATAGCTTTTGAATGTTGCCATTTAAGGTAAATTCTCCTAAAAAGGTTGCGTACGTACTTCACGTTTTTAATAACAGCAGTCACTAATTAGTAATATATTTAATAACATGCTGCGAATCGAATGTTTCTAATGATAGGAGGAGTTTTACCCAACATCGATTCGATTTGACGGGTGAAAACAGATAGGCTAACGCAGTAATGTAAAGGGCTTCTCTTGTAATACTAGGAAGTAAACGTTCCTTGATACTCACTATTACTACCAGAAAATCCTGCTATTTAGATATTATTATAGAAATAGAAATTCTATATTCCTTTGACTATGGTAACTCCATTGCTTCCGTCACTGATTCTACGTTTCGATGTTGCAAATGATTGCGTTTAGATGTTCAGATTTAGTAAAATAATTGTTTCTTCTATTTTTACTTTGTGCGGCATTATAAAAAAAAAGATATTACATGAAAAATAACCCCGTAATTGCTTCATATGATGTGCATACTTTCATTGATGTATGCTTCCGAAATTGGGTGAGCCCCAAAATACCAATCTTCTTTGTCTTTAAGTAGCTTTTACATGATAAAACATTGAAAAATTATAAATTAAACATTAGAAACAAATTGTACATGTTTCGGTAAACAAAACAAATGGGAATTGGAAGTGATCATGCAATACAGGGAATTCCAGAAATAGTCGAACTGACATCGGAATTCAATCTGAGGGCAATTGAAACTAAGGCTGCGTTTACACATAATGAAGTGAAAACGTTTGTGAAATCACGACTATATCGTAAGCGATTGATCTGCATCGTAAGACTTGTAATGACTGCTGAAATGAGTTCTCTTAGTGTCATGTCTACTATTCCGTATAAATAAAAAGTAGGATGTCGACAGTACAATAAAATTTTATAAGATAAAGAAGAAGGAAGATATGAAATACAAGTCTGCTAAAAAACACACACCTAACTACACGCACTCAAGAACTGGGGTAGTAGGTGGAGAAAGTCTACTTGCTGTTTTCCGAATGGGGTAGACCCTTGGAGCACCCGGTCCTGCGGCTCCACCGAACAGGCGTCAGGTCAGTCTTGGCTGTTTCGGTGGCAGGCGATCGCAGAAGCGGAGAGGAGTTCCCGGGCGAGTCCGTTTAGCGGAGTCCCGGGAAGCTTGTAGAGGAGAGGAGAGGAATCCCGGGCCAAGCTCCGTTTAGCGGAGCCCCGGGATGGAGTTGTGACTTCTGCGAGGAGGAGGGACGCGTCAGAGCGTCGGCGCCCTACCACTTGACACTCACTGGCACTTGTCCACTTTTAGTGGAGTGGACTTCACCCTACTGGTTGCTCGCTACTGAAATCTCGTCGTAAACTGGTTGTAGTACGTAAGCGGCTTCTTTCATATGGAACTATTTTAGTATTGTAGACCTCTTTGTCTTGTTTCACGATTATATTTGTTGTAGCCAATATTCGTCTGACCTGCCAGGTGTAGTCGGCCAAGACGTATAAAACCTCACAATCCAAGAGTGCGTTATGAATTTTAAAATTAACATTTAGTATTCTATTAGTCAGTAGACAAACGTAATACAATATAAAAACTAGATTTAAACTAGCCAGAACGATATAAATGATTTTTTTGTAATACATCCTAATACAACCTTCATTTAACAGGCCAATATAGAAAATCTATTTAGAAAGAATAAATAAGCTTGACAGCTTGACGTTACTTGTCACTAGTGAAAAATATTGAACATTTTGTAAAACTATTAAAACCAGCGGATTTACAAAGATAATGAGATAATAATGTATGAGAGTGTAAATGCAGTGATTTATATCCATTTCAGCTACCAGAAATGGTATATTTATGATGAAAAATGAATCATGAAGGATTGGATTTTATCGTATCTGCTTTAGCAGAATACTATATTAGGGGAGTAAAGAAGAAATAATTTGGTGTCGTTTAATATTATTGAAAATGAACGTTACACATATATTATCATATAAATTACAGCTCAGTATAAGAACCTCGTTCGAGAGCATCTTACTCTATAATCTATTTTACTCTATGAACGCGAGTTATCAAACTTTCACGACTATCAAAACTAACCCTAAGGTTAAATTTCTATCTCCACTTTACCTTTGTAGACTTACAAGAGTTCCTTGAGTCTTTGGCAGTAACCCGTATGCCTTTGCGTCCAATAGCATTGCAAGAAACTTTACTTGAAATCTGAGATTAGTCTATGCTCTGTTCTGAAAGTCTAACGGTCTGGACACGACCTCAAGCAATGCAACTAACCTTAAGCGACACGCATGCGCGTAAAAGCAATACATTACTGTGTCGTGTTGCGTCAGAAACACTATCAGTTTTATACATTTAGTATGGTTAGAAACACATTAGCCACAACACACTATAGTATGTGTTCAACCTTAACTTGCTTAAACATCGTTCTTTCATTTGTTCTAAAGTGGAGAGGTGCGGAGAGGAGAGGAAACATGCGAGAATCGGCCAATCATATTGGTTAAATCTCTCGTCCCTCTTGTAATTGGTAGAAACTTGACGACTTTGCACCGCTCCATCCGTCATCCTCCATTGAAAAGGGAGGGTCCCACTACCAGACCGGTGTTGTATCTGGTGGGCTACTGCCCGACAGTTGTTGTCAGGTTTTTATATATGTTCTTAACTCGCGGAGAACCCGATTTTAGTCCTTCATTTGCGTCATAGATGACGCTAGTGTTTTTTTGGCGAATTAATTATGCGCCAACTTCAGTGGAATCCGGGCCTGAAGATCGTGGTCAGGCCTTAATAATAAGATAGCTCTTAGATATGCTCGACTCTTTGCTGTGTGTGGATATTCAATTAAAATGTAGAAACTTCTCAAAAGAGTCACAAGCTGTTTTTACACGACTGCCCAAAAAAAGGAGTGTTATGTTTTCAGGGTTCATGCATGTATGTATGTATGTTTGTGAGTTTATTTAGTCCACCATAACTTCTAAACGGCTTAACCGATTTCAATGTATGGGGTATCGTTAGAAGCGTTGAGTTATTCCGGGTAACATAGGCGACTGAAAATTAAAAAAAATACATATGAAGCGGGAGCCATGGTTCATGAAAAAAACGGAAACATTTTGATTTTTTCATGAAAATTTGACTACGGATACTATCATCATCTAGAACTTGCTTAGTACATAACAAAAATATGTAACAGTAGTATTCAATATGCATTCGTTCACTAATAACAAAAGAAATTAAATAAATATAACGGTAGAATTCCCATGGAAACAACCCATAGAAGAAAAATGTAATCCATTTCCACGTTTGCTTCATGCAGACAAATAAGTAATAAAACAAATAAACAAAACACTGGTCTGCGCCCGCGCGCTAGCTACTACGTAGCCGCGGAAGTCGCGGGGCGGCGGGTTCACGGTGGCTGCCCGCACCTATGCAAGCCGTAGTCGCGAGTGCGTCGCAGCATTAGACCGGTTAAGCAGTAGCCAGCCTCATAGGCTGGACTGCGAGATGCCATAAAAAAAAAAGCGCGTCGCAACCCAGCCCGATCAGCTATATACGGTAAGCTTATCCCTTGGGAAAAGAAAGCCAAATACCTAGGAGTCATACTCGACTAACATTTGTCCTTCAGACCTCATATCACTGCAGCTCTTAACCGAGCTTCTTTCACACGGGTAGACTCCATTTTTTGCTTACGGCAACGAGCAAACTGTCTCTCGTTCAAGTTGCACCTCTTTACTGCGGTGATCCGTCCCATCATGACGTACGTTTGCGTCGTATTCGCACATCATCATCATCTGCCTAGCCTTTTCCCAACTATGTTGGGGTCGACTTCCAGTCTAACCGGATGCAGCTGAATACCAGTATTTTACATGGAGCGACTGCCTGTCTGACCTCCACAACCCA
The DNA here is from genome assembly GCA_950005105.1 of Lycophotia porphyrea. Taxonomy (NCBI): domain Eukaryota; kingdom Metazoa; phylum Arthropoda; class Insecta; order Lepidoptera; family Noctuidae; genus Lycophotia; species Lycophotia porphyrea. Next base: position 10,915,204 of record OX465391.1, on the reverse strand, counting down.
GTTAGTACTGGGTAATAAGATATCCCTTGGCAGGACTGGTTGTCAGACTTTTTGGGCCACTGACTACGTAACGACTGTCAAAGATCTACAAATGACAGCCGGGACCAACGGTTTAACGACTCAGACTATAGCTTTAACGAGTCAGACTCTGACTTCCAAACTATAAATTGAACTAGTGAAAATTTCGGAATATAAATAAACGAGATTCAGTAAGGATTAGGATAAGGACTAAATGCCGCATATTTCAGTGTAAGACAACACTAGAAGCGTGTAGTCTATGATTTATTATCACTTAAAGGTATAAAATAAAAAACAAATAATTAAAAAATTAAAAAAACACGCCTGCCATATCAAAAAGTGAACAAAAAAATTGAAAACAAGCTACATGATTTTAGTGTTGGCAAAAACTGAAAACCAATATTTTCATTGCAGTCGAGGGACGGCTCCTTGGAATAGTTCTTTACAGGTCCCCCGACTGCAATGAAAAGATTGGTTTTCAGTTTTTGCCAACACTAAAATCATGTAGCTTGTTTTCAATTTTTTTGTTTACTTTTTTGCTTTCTGAAAGGTCTAGGTTGAATTGCCTCGTAGTTCGAGTTTACATTCCCGGATCGGGCAATGTATTATTTGGTTTTCCAAAAATTCTCAGTAACAGCCAAGAAGTCTGGATTTGTACCCAATTGATGACAACAGGCTTGCCCCCTATTACATGGACTTAAAACATAACTGCGAAATGTAAGAGTACCATTACTTACACCTCTGCCTAACCCTTTGGGGATTACAGATGTAATATTGTGTTATGTTTTCTGAAAGGTCTTTGTATGGGACCTATTAACGAAAACAGCATCAGATAAATATAATTGAGTGCAATATTAATGTCGGTACTTGGGTTAAATAACTCAATTTGCTTTTGTTAACTTTCGTAAACTAACATTTTACATTAAGAGAACCTACTTTACATACTTTATTCTCCAAACGTTTAACGACATCACATAACTTATGGGTTGTGACCACCCTGGCGGCCCCATTCGCTAAATTAATGGTTGTGGCGCTAAAGATCAATTTACAGTATCGCGGAATGGAAGTCCATCTTTGTAACGAAAACTAAGAAATCATAGAAAGCATAATAAACTTTTTATCAATTGTTTAATGTATAAATTAGAAAAATAAATCAATCACAAGCTTTATTAATTAACTATTTTAGATTCATATTTTATTCTCTAATTCATAATTATTAATAGGTTAGTAATATGAGCTTTGTTTTTGTATAAACATAAAGGGTGTAAACAGAGTCAGATAAAGGGTGTAAAAGAATGAGAAGTCATTTCTAAACCTAAAGGGAGAAATCTCGCAAAAATAACATGTAAATGTGACGTGAGTGGTATGACCTTATCTTTTGTGACCTCTCGTGGCCTTTAAGTTGACGTCATAAGGAAAATCGTCAGTGGGTTGGCTCCTTGTGTAGAAAAGATTTGGTTAGCAGCGAGGACATAGTACGAGAAAATGTTTGTAATAATGGGGATTGTTAAAGTGTCAAGTTTCAGTTTCATTTATTCGAGATCAGCATCACAGCTTGACATTCAAACAGTGGTCCTTCGAGCCGGATCTTTTATTTATTTATTTAATTAAGAAAGCTTACAGACTAAAAACAATCTTAAATATCATGCATAAGTAGGGACATTTGCTAATTACAAGCTTCCACATAAAAAAATTACAATGTACACATATGAGTATGTCAAGTCATGCAATATCAAAATGAAAGCTATTTATGATTGTCACCAAAATACTCCTTATTTAAAATCTTTCTAATTTTGTGTGCGCTGGTGCGAAATAAATCGATTACAACGGTAAACTATTGAAAGCTATAACACTACGTATGCAGAAGGCGTTTCGCCTTTACTTTGTCGATGCGAATGGTATTTGGAGTAGCGGCCGTTTCATTAGGTTTTTTAAATTAGTGCGAAGAAGTATTTTACTAAATAGTTCGGGACAATCAACCGACCCGTTTGCGATGTTCACTAAGAAACAGATATCATTGATATTACGTCTTACTACCAACGGTAAGAAATGATATTGCTTACAACGGTATTCATAGTCGACTGAGAATTGCCCAGCCTTTAAGTCCAAGTATCGCAAAAATTACCTCTGAACAGACTCAATACGAGCTTTGTAGATCTCATATTGAGGGTTCCATAAACTCAAACTCATAACTCAAACTCAAAAGCATTTATTTCAATAAGACCATTACAGGCACTTTTGAATGTCAGAAAAACAAATTAGGCTAAGGAGTCTCACTAGGCAGACTCGATCAGACTAGGCAGTCACAGACACAAGGCATAATAACTTGTGAAAGTACTGTAGTTGCCCATTCCAAAGCGTAGATCTCTATGGAGAAGAATGGGCATACTGGAGAAACGTACTCAAGGTGGCTACGCACTAGAGAACAATAAAGAACCTTTAAGGAGGTTTTAGGGAACGAAAGCTAGAACAAGCTCTAATAATGAAACCTAAGGCTTTGAACGCCTTGTTGACAACTGTTTCTATATGATCATCAAAGAGCAGCTTGCTGTCGTGTACCACACCAAGATCCCTGATACTGGTAAAGATACCAGTTATGCAAGTACCATCTAGTGTATACCCTGGGCCAATAATAGATTTCTGGCGAGTGAATACTACGTGAAAACATTTAGCTGTAATTTGCTGGTTTTGCAATATTGTACGAATCTGTCAAGGTCTGACTGAAGTAGCTAGTATCAGATAATAATCAGAACTTTAGGACCTTCATGTCATCTGCGTATAATAGGATATGTGAGTTTTTAGAGCAGTTTTTTTATGTCCAAAATAAATATTGTAAACAATAACGGTCCCAAGATTGAGCCTTGGGGCACTCCTGATGGGACAGATTTCCATCCAGACGTGTATCCGCGTAAAACCACAGCCTGCGTTCGATTATCTATGAATGATGAAAACCACTGGAATAGATCACCGTGAATTCCTGCGGAATAATAATAGCTTCTGGAGAAGCACCCGATGATCTATACGGTCAATACATTTGCTGTAGTCCGTGTATATCGCGGCGACCTGGCATCGTTCTTTCATCCCAGTGGTTATAAATTCATTGGATAGTATCAGGTTGGAAGCAGTTCACCTTTTTCTGAGGAAACCATGTTGTTCGTCGCCGAAATGGCGTTGCATAACTGAGTAAACTTTCGTGTGTACTACTCGTTCAAGAACTTTAGAGAAAAGACATAATTTAGATATCGGGCGGTAGTTTCCTATTTTAGATTTATCCCCCTTTTTAAAAATCGGTGTAATAAATGCCGATTTCCACATCTTAGGGACGATACCCTCTCTCAGCGAGCGCTCAAACAGCACACAGACTGGTGTACCCTGAGCTCGTATAGCTTGTTATAAAAAAGGCTAAGGGCTTGATCCAGGGATCCAGAAGACAACAACATATCCCAGTCAATAAGATCTAGTGCCGACGTAATTGCAGTGTAATCGCCTCGATGAAATATTTATTTTGTGCTAGGTTTCTCAATAACTTTATGAACTTCAACGAAATCAGCGTTAATAATCAAAGGTTTGTGGTGTACATCAACAGGCACCGCCAGGGGGACACCACAATCATTCACTTTTATTGCGCTATTTGAGAAAACAAGGTCTAATAGTCGACCGTTGACGTTACGCTCACCATTAAACTGGGTCAAGTTACACGTATTTATTGTGTCAAAGAAATCCAAAATACATCGAACGGATACATTCTCAGGATATAATCCAGAACTATCGTCAGACTGCTGCCATTCCACATCGCCGCCGATGTTAAAATCTCCTGTTATTATAAATGTATCTAAAGGGTGGGCGGATACCAAGTATTTAAGTTTATGGTGGAAGTTTTGTAATTGAGTTAAGTATGAGTTACCAACATTTTATTTGCACAAGTACACGCCACAGATATTGATGTTGTAACTTACCGCTGGTCTAGATCGCTTCAGAACGATGGATACCAACATATCCTCAGCGGAGGTACGCCAGTCACATCTTTCCGCAACGGTCAGGTCATTCCCGCGATCAACACTCCACCTCCCCGTGTGTGCTATTCGACAGTAACCCCGGTCCCGCCTCCAGACAAGATATCGCCCATCAAATAACTCACTGTTACTAATACTATCCACTAACCATGTTTCCGTAAATATAATAACATCATAAGAATTCATGCAAACGTTACGATAAAAGCTGTTTGTTTTTGAACGCAGACCTCGCACATTCTGATAGTATATATTAATCATATTTTGAGCTTAACAGCAACAATATTGACAACTTTAATAAGATAATTATTTTGTAGTGAATTTAGAAAATCGTTTAATATAAACGAATACATAAAATGCCAACAATGATAAAGTGCGATGAAGGTAGAAAACAAAAACTGGTAGGAATCTTTTAGGCACAGCGATGAACAGTGAACCAAAACACGGAACATTGAAACACTCGCAACAAATGGGTTTAGACAAGGCACAAAAGAAACGACGCGGGCACGGTGAGTCACAACTGGGTAGACTAAGTAATTAGAATTACACTGTAGCGTAATGACAATAAGGACTAATTTGGCACAACGACAACTAACAACATCGTAATGACATTTAAAAAATAATTTACACAGCACTATTGAGCGACACAATATTTGGTGCAATACGCTGGTAGCACTCTCCTGCGTACGGTTCTCAATCTTATTTTTAATTTTTGATCTTGCACGACTAGACTTAGACATTTGTTTGTATTTATAGGTTTAGATCGGTATTGGCATGGTTTTATTTTATTAGGTCTTTTTCGGATTTTAACACTATTGTAGGAAACGTATCGGCCTTCCTCGCATGTATTTTGGAGTACTTGACCCAAGCGAAAATTCGTTCCTGCGGCCGCTTTTTTAGCTTTGGACAGCAATGCCTTGTTCTGTAGGGTCAGGTGGTCGTTGACATAAATCCGTTGGTTTCCAGGAAGGTTTATTTGCCCTGTAGTTAAAGCAGTCTTGGAAAGTAGTCGCGCAGCAGCAGCAATAGTGTGACGTGAAGGAGGACTTCTCCTTCACGTCACACGATCTTTCTCACGGGTACGGGCTCTTTATAATTAGACTCTAGTTATAAAGTTTATCTGGGCCTTAGACACGGGATAATCAATTTTAGCGCCAATTTTGCTGACGATTTCAAACAGGTTCTCATGATTGTTCTGAGGTAGACCTTTTATTTCGATGTTGTTCAATCGAGTCCATTGCTCTTTAGCATTATTATCTTCCTCTAGCTTATCCAAGCGGGCTTGAAGGAGGTCCACCTGTTCCTGGACCTTCTCGACGTGTACAAGGCGCACTTCTACATCGTTAACTTTCTGATTGAACTCTTTTAGCTCCTTATTTGTTTCATTTAATGATGACTTTAAAGCAGCAAACTCCGTTCGAAGCGCAGTTATCTCTTCTTTTAAAAATTCCAGAGGAGCTAGTTTCTCAGCTAGTGCTCTTATCTCACTAAGAATAACCGACTCCGATTCCAGCCTTTGTGATAGTGGGGTTTGAGTAGTGGCAGGTGACACTAGAGGTTGAGTTGCGGCAGCTATTTTACATTTGCTGCAACGCCACGTCAGCTTTCTGTCACCTAGCTTCCGGTATCCGGCCTCTGTTATTCCAGCACAGTGGAAGTGTAGTCCTTGATTACATATTGTGCAATGAGCTCCATCGGATAGTGTTTCCTCACAGGCGCCGCACTTGTATGAGTTGATGACTAATTCGGTTTGGTATACACAGTTCGCAAAATGTTTGAGATACGCTGGAATAATGGTCGAACGCAATAGATGTGAGTAACGAAAGTGACCGTATGGCACAGCACCTACGACGGAACTGACTTTTTAATGCAATCAAAGTGATGTGGCTGCTGGATGTTGCAGTTGGTGTTTTTTTTTTGTTTTGTAAAGATTAAAGGTACGAGAGATCAGGTGGCTTGCTGGATAGAGGTGATAGGGTTCTGAAGTTTCAAATGACCTCTATCTGAATCTGAGAACAGGTCCCCCGACTGCAATGAAAAGATTGGTTTTCAGTTTTTGCCAACACTAAAATCATGTAGCTTGTTTTCAATTTTTTTGTTCACTTTTTTGCTTTCTGAAAGGTCTAGATTGAATTGCCTCGTAGTTCGAGTTTCCATTCCCGGATCGGGCAATGTATTATCTGGTTTTCCAAAAATTCTCAGTAACATCTAAGAAGTCTGGATTTGTACCCAGTTGATGACAACAGGCTTGCCCCCTATTACATGGGACTTAAAACATAACTGCGAAATGTGAGTGTACCATTAGGTACACCTCTGCCTAACCCTTTGGGGATTACAGCTGTAATATTGTGTTATGTTTTCTGAAAGGTCTTTGTATGGGACCTATTAACGAAAACAGCATCAGATAAATATAATTGAGTGCAATATTAATGTCGGTACTTGGGTTAAATAACTCAATTTGCTTTAGTTAACTTTCGTAAACTAACATTTTACATTAAGAGTTAAGGTTAAGTTAACATTTAGGGTTTTTGGCGATTGAGGATTCAATTTTTTCCATATAAGCATATAAACAAACCGCCTCTAATTCCTTAGCTCGGTTTCTCTAGAGAGAAAAAGAGTGGTAATCAGATAAGTTGCCGTAATTTTTGTATTTGTTATGGTATTTGTGTTTTCTTTTAGTATTTTTATTAAAGCACTGGTGTACCAGGGGGGGTGTGTTAATTTTTTAAATGGTTTAACGGGAGTGTACAAGTCCCTGAGCTCGTATAGCTTGTTATAAAAAAGGCTAAGGGCTTGATCCAGGGATCCAGAAGACAACAACATATCCCAGTCAATAAGATCTAGTGCCGACGTAATTGCAGTGTAATCGCCTCGATGAAATATTTATTTTGTGCTAGGTTTCTCAATAACTTTATGAACTTCAACGAAATCAGCGTTAATAATCAAAGGTTTGTGGTGTACATCAACAGGCACCGCCAGGGAGACACCACAATCATTCACTTTTATTGCGCTATTTGAGAAAACAAGGTCTAATAGTCGACCGTTGACGTTACGCTCACCATTAAACTGGGTCAAGTTACACGTATTTATTGTGTCAAAGAAATCCAAAATACATCGAACGGATACATTCTCAGGATATAACCCAGAACTATCGTCAGACTGCTACCATTCCACATTGCCGCCGAAGTTAAAATCTCCTGTTATTATGTATCTAAAGGGTGGGCGGATACCAAGTAGTTAGTAGTTTATGGTGGAAGTTTTGTAATTGAGTTAACTATGAGTTACCAACATTTTATTTGCACAAGTACACGCCACAGATATTGATGCTGTAACTTACCGCTGGTCTAGATCGCTTCAGAACGATGGATACCAACATATCCTCAGCGGAGGTACGCCAGTCACATCTTTCCACAACGGTCAGGTCATTCCTTACCGCGATCAACACTCAAGCTCCCCGTGGCTGTGCTGTTCGACAGTAATCCCGGTCCCGCCTCCAGACAAGATATCGCCCATCAAATAACTCACTGTTACTAATACTATCCACTAACCATGTTTCCGTAAATATAATAACATCATAAGAATTCATGCAAACGTTACGATAAAAGCTGTTTTTTTTTAACGCAAACCTCGCACGTTCTGATAGTATATATTAGTCATATTTTGAGCTTAACAGCAACAATATTGACAACTTTAATAAGATAATTATTTTGTAGTGAATTTAGAAAATCGTTTAATATAAACGAATACATAAAATGCCAACAATGATAAAGTGTGATGAAGGTAGAAAACAAAAACTGGTAGGAATCTTTTAGGCACAGCGATGAACAGTGAACCAAAACACGGAACATTGAAACACTCGCAACAAATGGGTTTAGACAAGGCACAAAAGAAACGACGCGGGCACGGTGAGTCACAACTGGGTAGACTAAGTAATTAGAATTACACTGTAGCGTAATGACAATAAGGACTAATTTGGCACAACGACAACTAACAACATCGTAATGACATTTAAAAAATAATTTACACAGCACTATTGAGCGACACAATATTTGGTGCAATACGCTGGTAGCACTCTCCTGCGTACGGTTCTCAATCTTATTTTTAATTTTTGATCTTGCACGACTAGACTTAGACATTTGTTTGTATTTATAGGTTTAGATCGGTATTGGCATGGTTTTATTTTATTAGGTCTTTTTCGGATTTTAACACTATTGTAGGAAACGTATCGGCCTTCCTCGCATGTATTTTGGAGTACTTGACCCAAGCGAAAATTCGTTCCTGCGGCCGCTTTTTTAGCTTTGGACAGCAATGCCTTGTTCTGTAGGGTCAGGTGGTCGTTGACATAAATCCGTTGGTTTCCAGGAAGGTTTATTTGCCCTGTAGTTAAAGCAGTCTTGGAAAGTAGTCGCGCAGCAGCAGCAATAGTGTGACGTGAAGGAGGACTTCTCCTTCACGTCACACGATCTTTCTCACGGGTACGGGCTCTTTATAATTAGACTCTAGTTATAAAGTTTATCTGGGCCTTAGACACGGGATAATCAATTTTAGCGCCAATTTTGCTGACGATTTCAAACAGGTTCTCATGATTGTTCTGAGGTAGACCTTTTATTTCGATGTTGTTCAATCGAGTCCATTGCTCTTTAGCATTATTATCTTCCTCTAGCTTATCCAAGCGGGCTTGAAGGAGGTCCACCTGTTCCTGGACCTTCTCGACGTGTACAAGGCGCACTTCTACATCGTTAACTTTCTGATTGAACTCTTTTAGCTCCTTATTTGTTTCATTTAATGATGACTTTAAAGCAGCAAACTCCGTTCGAAGCGCAGTTATCTCTTCTTTTAAAAATTCCAGAGGAGCTAGTTTCTCAGCTAGTGCTCTTATCTCACTAAGAATAACCGACTCCGATTCCAGCCTTTGTGATAGTGGGGTTTGAGTAGTGGCAGGTGACACTAGAGGTTGAGTTGCGGCAGCTATTTTACATTTGCTGCAACGCCACGTCAGCTTTCTGTCACCTAGCTTCCGGTATCCGGCCTCTGTTATTCCAGCACAGTGGAAGTGTAGTCCTTGATTACATATTGTGCAATGAGCTCCATCGGATAGTGTTTCCTCACAGGCGCCGCACTTGTATGAGTTGATGACTAATTCGGTTTGGTATACACAGTTCGCAAAATGTTTGAGATACGCTGGAATAATGGTCGAACGCAATAGATGTGAGTAACGAAAGTGACCGTATGGCACAGCACCTACGACGGAACTGACTTTTTAATGCAATCAAAGTGATGTGGCTGCTGGATGTTGCAGTTGGTGTTTTTTTTTTGTTTTGTAAAGATTAAAGGTACGAGAGATCAGGTGGCTTGCTGGATAGAGGTGATAGGGTTCTGAAGTTTCAAATGACCTCTATCTGAATCTGGTAAGTTCAAACGGGGTTCATCATCTGCCTAGCCTCTACTCAACTATATTGGTCGACTGTTGATTGAACTGAATCCAGGTGCTTTACAATCAAAATATTTTATTTCACATATGCCTAGATGGGCACTTATAAAACGTCGACAAAAAGGTGCAGGGTTCCGGTTGGTCGTTTCCTATGGACAAAAACCAGCAAGAAACTTCATGGTTACACTCCATGGAGCGTCTGTTTATCTGATCTCCGTAAACCCGTTACTGTGCTACACTTAACTCTTTGGTAAAACTGGCTTTCAGACTTCTGGGTTTCCGACTATCCGTAACGACTGTCAAAGATCATAATTAAAAGGCGAGACCAACTGCTTCATGCTTTTGCGGAAGGGTCTCTGTATGCAACGAACGTTTTTAGTTATAGGCAGTTTTATAACATATTTTATGAAACAAATAATAATAAAAAAAAGATTTTGCTTACTGTTCCAATCGTCGAATAATATATTCCCGCTCGCATCCCTATTTACATCCACGGTATAAATTATATTCAGCAAAAATCTCGCTTCGCAAATATGCGCGTATAAAAATATTATACGACATACTAGCATGAATACATAGTAGTTTAGGTAAAGGAACCTGTTGAAGGTAGATGGGAAAAGTTTTACAGAAAACACATGCATATACAGAAGGTCAGTTTCAAACAACGAGCCTAAACGCACGCACACATAGCCACGCTTCACGTATAGCGAGTGCAAGCGCACTTAGAGCAAACACGCACGTGCGTGTCCCCTCAACGCCAAGCCACAATTTCACCTACCATTGTGTTACATATAATTTGTGTCGCTTGTCTTGCTTGTCACGTATGTGACAATGGCGTTCAGAAGGTAATAATCCTCCAGAAGATTTTTTTATTTTGTGTGCGTGCACCTGTTTTCCTTCGTTGTATGTACCGATATCTATCGACTTACCAACTACCTATTAATGAGATTCGAAGCACTGAAATGCACTGAGTTTTAGTGGACTACCTTCAAAGGCCACAGATTCTATAGGTCATTAGTGGTGGTCACCGAATAATTGCTGATACGCTTGGTTTGTATTTCTACAGCGTGTATCACAAAGGGTGTGATACAAGACCATCAAACTGAACTACTTTTTATAAAGGGTGTAACAAGACTCTTAACGAATCTCTCTCATCACTTGGTCTCCCCATCATTGCGATCATGTTTTGGTCTAGATCATACCTGGGAACCTTCTAGTTACGGAGATATTGGGGGTCAAAGATCAAACTTTTTTTAAGTTTTTTTTTTAAACCTGTTTTTAATGTTTTTTATGGCCAATGTGGCAGTGGCCCTGGCACGAGACAAATGGAAGTCATGGGGAGAGGCCTTTGCCCGGCAGTGGAATGACGCAGGCTAACAGTATCAATAATTTTTAATGTATGTTTTTTACTTTTAACACCTCCATGACCCCCGTACTACTCAATCATGATTTTTAACCCCAAAAAAAAAGTCGTTTCCTAGCAATAATTTTTGCGTTAAGTTACTTTATAGAATTCTTGGTGGTTGGCTTCGTGAAGGGTCTTGTTATACCCTGTATAAGACCAATATCGTCATCGCGAAAAAATAAAGAGGGTACGCCGTACATGGGTCCAGTAAGTACATAATGAAGTTTAGTATGGGTCAGCTTGTTATTATTTCCAGACGCCTTTCACTTTCCAGGGTCGGTAAAACCGTCCTCTGTGGGAGCGGGCCTTCTGAGCTTATATATGTTGTGCTTAGTAGCTGTTCTCAATGTATTCATGACACCTGATAAAGCTGATCGACGGTAGTTATTGGCTACAGAACTTTGATTATAGTTGCGAACTTCATACCTCGTTTTAACTACTTTGTCTAGCTTGCGAACTGAAGGAAACTCTAGGGAAAGTGATGTGTGATGGTAATGATTTGTTTGTTGGTTAAAAGACTTATTTATAGAGTTATATTGATAACATAACTTAATATTACGCCTGTAATCCCCGCAGAGTTAAGCAGTATTTGCACATTTCACCGGTTATGTATAAGTCCCATGTACTAGGGGGTGAGCCTATTGCCATCAACTGGGTACAAATCCGGACTCCATGGCTGGTATTGAGAAATTTCTCATGGGGAAACCCAATAACACTTTGCCCGACCTGGGAATCGAACCCAGGACCTCATGCTCAGCAGTCGCGCTTGAGACCACTAGATCAACAAGGCAGCTATATAGATAAATGTACATATTGCCATATTGGCGTGCAACAGTGCAGTGAGGATTTGTGGCATAAAGAAAATCAATCAACGCTAAGTAACACTCAAAAGCAACAACGTATGAATTATTCTGGATTCGTAACAGTGTTATCTCTCGAGATATATTCTTGATGGAACTCCCAGAAGAGAACAAGAGTCATCAAACATCATCGTTTAAACGATTTGATTTAAAATACGAGTCCTGCATCCGGTTAGCCTGGAAGCCGACGCCAACATCGTTTAGAAAAGGTGAGGCAGATGTTCATGATACCTTTGGATTTAAATCTCATGTCACCAAGTACCTAATTATGTGGTAACTATATTTTCGAGCCGTTTGGGGTTGAAACTCTGGGGCCGTGGGGTCCGAATGCTCATAGCCTATTTAAGGAAATTTCGAAACGCCTAGTTGACGCTTTCCGTGACCCAAGGGCTGGCTTTTACCTTGGCCAGAGGCTAAGTGTTGCCATACAACGTGGCAACGCCGCCAGTCTCTTGGGCACATTACCAGCTGACAGCGTTGAGGAGGAGTTTTTCGATGCCCTTTTATAGTTTGTTGTTAGTTTATTTATTTTAATTTAATAGTTTTTAATTATTAATGTATAGAGATAGTTTATCCTAATTAATTATGTAAAGCAGTACTCGACCACCCCTATTTCCTTTCCAACTAATTTATTCCCTTAAGTAGTTAACTAATTTCCTTTAGCAGTGAAGTGACTTCCTCCTGCGACCCACAACCATCGAAATTAGGATTTAGTTAATTCCAGGTCTGTAAATGTTTATTTTCAAGAGGTTACTAAAGGTATTAAAAATCCAAATGAATGAATGTAGATCTTTGATAGTCGTTACGGGTAGTCAGTGGCCCGAAAATCTGAGAACCAGTCTTACCAAGGTGTATCGTATTACCCAATACTAATCGGGTTGTGGAGGTCAGATTGGCCATCGCTCCATGTAAAATTCCGCCAAGCTCAACATACCTAGTTGAGAAATGACTAGGCAGATGATGAATAATGTATTAAGAGTTTTAAAGTTTAATTATCTTAAATACTTTTATTTTAAGAAAGAATGTCAGCTGAATGTCGACGACACAGTGGCTGAACGATTGACTGCTGCGCTGCGTGTCGCGGGTTCGATCTCCGCACGGAACAAATATTTGTATGGCCTACAGATTGTTGTTCCGGGTCTGGCTGTTTGTGTATGTGAGTTTAAATGTTTGTGAAAGCACCCACGATACAGGAGAAATTCCTAGTGTGGGGCAACGATTAAAAAAAAAATAAAGATTGTGCTCCAGATTTCAAAAAGATACTCTCGTGTGAAATTCGACTGATTTGAGAATATCCATACAAAATGCTTACATTATTAATGCGAAACAAATCTGCCTGTCTGCCTTTTGTTTGGCGCAATGGTATGATGATATTTATGTGTGAGCATTTTTACTTTATTTTTACTAGTGATGCCTATTAAATATTATGTAAGACCTAGTGCTAAGGAGTCTGATTGATTTTATATACAATTAAATTATCTTATGAGAGTCCTACTAGTCCAACTAATATTACAAATGCTAAAGTTTGCGAGGATGTATGTTTGTTACTCTTTCACGAAAAAACTATTAACCGGATTTGGATGAAATTTAGCACATAGATAGTTTCTTCCTGGATTAACTTAGAATACTTTTTATCCCGTGGAACAGTTACCGATCTCCACGCGGGCAAAGCCGCAGACAGTTTGTAATAAATTGGCGAAAGAAAACTACTTTTAATCACGATTCATTGCGGACATTTTCAACATTCGATACCAACCAAATCGCCGTGAAAATAACCGACCATTCTCACAGCAGATTTATTTAAGAAATTACAATGAAATCCCAATAGAAACGCACAATTATCATTGCGAGCCGGTTTCTCGCTAAACTTGAATAGGTAGAGGAAAGAAAATTATCATATAAAGTGAAAATCCTCCGAGCACATGTAATCTGGAGCTCTACGTATAATATAATCGGGACCACGTAAATACCGGCTAAATATTGGATTTGTGAGAGCTATGATCCTATTTCAGTATTATATTAAAACTTTAATAAACAGTTTATTCTATAGCATAAATTATCGTGCTGCATGTCAGCTCGGATTTAAGATGACATTATTTTTCTAAGAAAAATGACATTCATTTAAACGTAAATGAGCTTAATAATAATAATCATTTTATTATCAGGCATCTAAGGCCCATAAATAGAATACACAGAATAATCTTATACTATAATAAACTAATACATAATAAAAACCTTATAAAACTATGACACTATACACGTAATGTTGACGGCGTCGTGTTTCGCTGCGAGGTGTCGCGTAACCGTCCTCGGAAACGACGATATACGACACCTTTCGGCCAAAAGTCCTCATTCAGGCAGGACTGTAGATGGTGGGTTGGAACTCGTACCACGAATGACTTAAAGTTGATGTTGTGGCGCGATTCCAACCTTTCAACCCTCAGAGTCCAGTTGGTCTTCACTTTGACATACTGCACGACATCCTCAGTTGTAGTGGTGTGATGCAGACGCGAAAGGTACAACTGCGTCGTAGGCACAGCAGGACGCAGCAGCATGTTCGGTCCACTCGGTGCGGTGCCGCACATGTTACGAGAACAGGGTTTCTTCTTCTTTCTTTCTACTTTCGTAAAACCCTCCTCATCAACTTGGCTGCAGATTTTTGGCAAGGAGCTACGGACCGCAGTCAGGGCAGGTTGAGCACCTTTTTTCTGTTCCCCTTTCCCTTTTCCCTTTTTTTTTTGTAATGTGGGTAATTTTGTAACTATTTGTTCTGTATCTGGGTGTATAATTTATCTATAATATGTATGTATTTAGAAATATATAAGTATGTTTATCAGTTGTCTGGTTGCCATAGGCTCTGCCTAGTTTGGGATCAGATGGCGGTGTGTTGGTTGTCCCAAGATATTATTATTATTCCGTTTATTCATTTTATTACATATTTATATTTTTACATATTTCTTAAAATAAACAATATAAAAACATTTAAAAAATAAAAAAATAGCGGTCCGCCGGTATCGGTGGTGGTAGGTAGTAGTAGTTTGTAGTTGTTTTTATTATAATTTTATTTTCGTAATACTTGTTCTTTTATGTAACTATTTATTTAAATTTTTACATAAAAGTTCAGTAGAAAAAATAATATTTTCCGCACTCCCATACTAAGTGCACCACTGTGTGGCGGGACGAACTCGACTGATCGACTCCTTTCACAAAGATTGGCGTATAACAGCACTGGATGGGGATAGGTGGAAAGAGGGAAGGGAGGCCAATGCCCAGCAGTGGGACGCAAAAAGTACTTTTTTTTAAAGGTCTAGGGGAAAGTATTATGTCGAGCCTTTTAAAGTACAATATAACGTTAGCTATATTTTCTTCAGGGATTTACTTTGATGCCTAAGTGCCTTTTGTTTAGTTTCAATTTCGTATTAAGTCTTCGGTAAAGACAAATTTTGTAAAAGAAATCTAGTTATCCTTCTGAAATAGGTTATTGAACTCCTTTCTAACTAAGGACGAAATTAATAGTTTGTGGAATACAATAAGCCATATTAAACCTTACGCCACCAACTCCTCCGAGGTTCTTTTTTGGTTAAATATGGCTGAAGATAACTATAGTTTCCTGCATGTCTGAGAACTAAAAATTTGTAGACATGCGACATCCACTAAAGTAGACTGTGCCTGCCTCGTGGACTACTCTCTCACAATGAAGAGGCCTTAATATTCCAACAGTGGGCACTGTAAAAGCTGATTGCTCACAGTTTCTTTATCCTTTTGACCGCCAAAGTCACTTATAGGATGTAAAAAGACTTAACGAAGCCGAAAGGCACTTGTTCTCCCCGTCATCGATCATTTTTTTGTTCTAGTTACGGAGATATTGGGGGTCAAAGTTCCAACTTTTTTACAAGTTTTTTTTTTAATACATGTTTTTAATGTATTTTTTTACTTAAGACACCTTGACGAGCCCCGTACTATTCAATCCATCCATCAGCACAATGCTTTGAATAAGTTACATTGAGTCCTACCGAAAAACGTGATTAAAAAATCACGTTTTTCGGTAGGACTAAAAACCCCAAAAAAAAAGTCGTTTCCCAGCAATAATTTTTGCGTAAAGTTACTTAGTTTGATGTACATAATGCTTGGTAAATGGCTTCGTGAAGAGTCTGTTTACACCCTGTATACGTGACAAGGAAACGCGTGCCCTGTACGCCGTACGACACAAATGTGTCACAAAATGGTAAGTGAAATTGTGAATTCGCGTGGAGGGTACGCGCGTGCATTTATGCTCTGGTGGTCAAAAGGTTATGCTTGCCAATTACACAGCGATCTCCAATTTATTTGTCAAACATACAATAGTAAGTACCTACTCATTAATTACATTTCATCATCATATCCGTAGTCTTTTCCCAAACTATATTGGGGTTGGCTTCCAGTCTAACCAGATGCAGCTGAGTACCAGTATTTTACATGGAGCGACTGCCTATCTGACCTCCACAACCCAGTAACTGGGTAATACGATACCCCTTGGTAAGTCAAACTTTCAGTCTCTGACTTTCGTAAGGACTGTCAAAGATCTACAAATAACAGCCTGTACCAACGGTTTAACGTGGTTTCCGCGCCACGGAAGAAACTAAGGTATGTAATGATGGTCACTCATCCATGGACTAACCTTAGCAAGAACAGCTTTCCCTTGAAGATCGACCCGTGTAGCTGTTACTATACAACATTCGTTTTAGTTTATGCAAAACCCGAAACACGTCTCTAGTATTTTTATGTAAAGAATCTATGTACAACATTTCAAAACTGTATCATGAAAAATCATAAAGCTATAAACTTGTTCCGTTACCTTGTCCGTTCAAAAACATGCTCACCCACCACGCGGCATCCGCGCACTTCTCCACTCGCGACTGCAGCGTCGTCTTGCGCTCATTGATCGCAATGTGTCCAACTTGTAACCTTTTTTAAATATATTTGGGACCAAATATAACATGGTTCAAAAAATATTGAAATCGATTCACTTACTTATTCTGAGTAAACTGTATTCAGGTTTCACATATACTAAAAATAATGTTGTATAGCCATGAGCTCCTCATTACTTACATAATATGTATGTCTGTAAACTTTCAAAACAGTGGAGAAGTTAAATTCCGAACATATGATTTTCAGCGTGAAGGTACAGTTATCAGCCCAACAGTTACTAGGATCCTCGCAAACGCCTCAGCCTTTGAATTTCCGAGTTAGAAAACAAAAGTGTGATTGGTGTTTCCGTGACAAAAACCAATCGCGACTCTTGATTGGAAACTTGGAACAATGCCCGACGAAGCTTTGAAACTGACCCTAACTTGGTTTCGACATCAACGGTACTATTGTTACGTTTCCTATGTTTTTGTTTTACTTCTGTGATTTGAGATACACCCAGTAGGCTGTGATGTGACTAGCGCAATAGAGGCTGCGGGGAGACCTTTGAGAGGAACTTAATCATTCCGATTAGAAGAGTAAGCTGATTGATTAGTTTAGTGATTATATCAAAGAGACCAATGTTTTGGTAGCAGGTTGGCGCAGTAGCTGAGCGATTCGATATTGGGTTTTTTTCTCGCATTAACCAATTAATACCGGGGTGCGTGTAGGACCAGATGTATGAACGTGTATGAGGCAGAAGGAGTATGTAAGGAATGTAGCAGGTTGCGTTCTGTGGTTTCTGCGTTTTGTGGGAAATCGGCGTGAGTTTATGTATGGACGTAAGCAAATATATCAATGACGTAAAGAAAGAAGTTCGTCATTTGTATTTGAATACCGATTATTCGGTGGTGTATCACAAAGGGTGTGATACAAGACCATCAAACTGAACTACTTTTTATAAAGGGTGTAAACAGACTCTTAACGAAGCCGAAAGGCACTTGTTCACCCCGTCATTGCAATCATTTTTTTGCTCTAGACCACACCTGGAAACCTTCTAGTTACGGATATATTGGGGGTCAAAGTTCCAACTTCTTCACAAGTTTTTTTTTAAATACCTGTTTTTAATGTCAGATTTTTACTTAAAACACCTCCAGAACCCCCTTACTATTCAATCCATCCATCAGCACAATGTTTTGAGTGCGTTACATTGAGTCCTACTGTAAAACGTGATTTTTCAGCCCAAAAAATAAAGTCGTTTCCCAGCAGTAATTTTTGCGTAAAGTTACTTAGTTTGATGTACATCATGCTTGGTTGACGGCTTCGTGAAGAGTCTGTTTACACCCTGTATAACCCGTAAACCGCATGTCTATAATCCGCTCTCTTCTCGTAAGCGGTCCGCGATTTGATTGCTTTTTTTTAAATGATGTTTTTTTTTTAATATAAATTTTATAACTTAATTTTTTTTTGTGAATTATCATGTCGTTGTAAAATAATTGTTATGAATTACGAAAGTTTTACATAACGATCGGATCCCTTATTAAAAAAATATAAATCTTGAATTTTCTAGTACATTTTTCACTGTAAACTAATAAAATGTTGTTTTTTTACACTGGCAGACAGTGACATCCTTAGCAGTACCATAGACAACTGACACAAAAACTTAGATATTGCACAATCAAGCGAACCTACGAAACTATAAAATAGCACTTAATGAGGTAAATGTTCTACAAACGCACACCATTTACTTTAACAGTCTATTTACATAGTTATCCCAGGCGGTGTGTTTGTGGCTTTACTGGAAGCTGAGGATAAACTAAATGGTAGTAGATAAAATCTTATTGCTGTTTGTAGAGGATATAATTTATAACATCGCGCCTGTAATCCCAGAAGGGTTACGTACAGGTGTAACTAATAATATTACACCTACATTTTGCCATTTATGTTTCAAGACCTATGGGTCTTGAAACATAAATGGCAAATAATAAAAAATAAAATAATAATAAAAATATTGATAATGTAGGCGACCAATAGGACTTGACCACTAAGACGGATTGATGCCAATAGGACCCCCTATTTCATAAAATAGGGGGTCCTATTGGCATCAATCCGGCAGAAATCCAGACTCTGTGACTGCTACTGAGAAATTCCTGATGGAAAAACCCAATAGCACTTAGCCCGACCTGGGAATCAAACCGCAACTGCTTAGCATGAGGTCTTGCCTCATGCTAAGCAGTTGCGCTTGCGGCCACTAGACCTACGAGGCAGACTTGTTCTTAACGAGAGCTTACGCAAGCATTAAATTTTAGTTAAAAAAAGCCTTTGTAGCTATTAGATATTGGTTGGTTGGTAACCAATATGTACCAGCAATAACGTTAACCGAAAAGTCAACCATGTATCAACATCAATATCTGTTTAGCCTTTTCCCAACTATGTTTCGGTCCGCTTCCTGCAGCTGAATACCGGTAATTTACATGGAGCGGCCGCCTATCTGACCTCCACAACCTAGTTAGTATTCGGTAATACAATACCTCTTGGTAAGACTTGCTGTCAGAGTTTCGGCCACTGATACTTGTAACGATTGTCAAAGATCTATGAATGACAACCGGTACCAACGGCTAAATGTGCTTTCCGAGGCACGGAGGAAACTCGGTATTCAATGGGTGGTCATCCATCCCTGGACCAATGTAAGCAAGTACTGCTTAACCTGAAGATCGACCCGAGCGGCTCTTATTATTTAGCCACGAACGCCTCGTATAAGTATATCTACTCGTATATGCTACCGAAAAACCTCTATCCATCTTGTTGAAACTTGTTGAAGTAATATTTTAAAGCGACTACCACTTGCATGGACCTCTGGTTGATATAAAGGTTTGAGATCCCAAGAAAGGAGTTTTTGATCAGTAAGTACTAATTTTACTCCCACCTGAATCTGCTCCTTTTGGGCCACCTTCAAGAATAAAGTTCAACCTAAGATTTTCTCAGCACTGATTTACATAGAAAAGCGACAAACTACGTGTAAATACAAACACCGCTAAACACGACAAATTGATGAAAATTAAAATGTACGCAGCCCAGGGCTTCCAGACGTCTTGGCACTAACTCTAGACATTAGTTCTGCTTTAAGGAACTCTTAGTGTTGGAGTAAATCACTTAGTCCTTACACTTAGTAATGGGGACGTATTTTAAGTGCTGGACTGCAGCAGGCATCTATCAATTGAGGATCTTGCAATAAAAGGGGAGCAGATCCGAATTTTAACCATTTCTGTTTTTTTCTTAAACAATTTAAATAAAGAATAAGGCTATTTTTGATGCATGAATCAGGCATATCCGACGAACAAGCGCGGTATAACACAATTTGGATATACGACCTTTTCCGTTTGGTGAAAGAAAAAAAACACTGCGGCTGTTACTGAGAAATTCCTGATGGAAAAACCCAATAACATATTGACTCGGAAATCAAACCCAGGTTCCAACGCTCAGCAGTCACGCTTGTGGCCACTAGACCAACGTTGCAGTTAAAAGACTTATTAGAGGTAAATAATGTGCCACGCCAAGGAGAATACATTAAGGTATATTCCTTGTACAGACGCTACCACATCAAGCTACTACAATCTGTCAAATTTCTTTAATAAATTTTCAACTTTATCTCTGAAGCATTAGGTTCAAGGTTGGTAGGGAAAATCAGTGTCAGTTTCGGGTAGGTTGACCTGCGGGAGTCTGTAAATATTATATTTTATATGTATTTCAGAATCTATCTTCTAATTTATTTAAGAATCATATTTTAGTACTACTTTTTTACAAAACGACAAGGCGAAAATACACAGTATGCTCAAAAATCACAACAACTTTTACAAGTGAGTTTTATACGTCAAAATCACAATTAGCAATTCTCAACCCCAAATAGCGTCAGCGCTTTCAAACGCTAAACCCGTCATTACCGCAAATTGTCATGCAAGCGACATCCGGAGGCGACAACCCTCGACCATTCAACATCCGAGTACATAATTCATCAGGCCTATTGGTTGTTTCTCCTAAATTGTGCGCTAGGCTCAAAGGATGCCGCCGACACTTCATTTCAAATTCCGAAACCCGTTGAATTACTAGTCCCAAGCACCATCGAGTTTATATCAAAAGCACTAACATTTTCTAGACATTCTTGCGTACGATCTCTAACGAATGCTCTCATTTTAGATTTGAATTCGGAACGTGAATTATTCATGAGTTTGCTGTACAAAGGTGGGAATTATCTGGGATACCGAGCATGCATTGTGATCAGGTCTGAAAACTGACAATGTAGAATAAAAAATAATGCTTCAAATTCTCAAAGGATAAATTTCGTTCGTTAAGCTCAAAGCGTTTTTTTCTACTACTACATTAAATTGGATGAGATACCTTAGTTATTTTTAAGGCGCAATTTATTGTAAACCGAAGTTTTATGAAATACTGATTATACACAGTAACCAATTGAAACACCTCAAGGTTCAGAGAACGTGACAAAATGCTTCGTTTTTTTTATAGTTTAAAAAGACCAATTTACACATTACATAACATCACGCCAGTAATCCCCGAAGGGTTCGGCAGAGGTGTACCTAATAGACACACACCCACATTTCGTCAGTTATGTTTATGCCCCATGTAGCCTATTGCCATCAACCGGGCGCCAATCCAGATTCCGTGGCTGCTACTGAGAAATTCCTGATGGAAAAACTCAATAACACTTTGCCCGACCCGGGAATCGAACCCAGGAACTCATGCTCAGTTGTACGCGCTTGCGACCACTAGACCAACGAGTCAGTCAAACCAAATTTAAATAATAATTAAATAAAGTTATGCTTAAAAAAGGGATTCATTTTAACTTTTCCACAACAATTTCATAATTTTTGTGCCTTTAAATTGAATTCAAACACACTACTTTTATTTTCAAGCTAATTAATTCCTGGCATAATATTCCCATCATTTTTCAAGAAAAAAAGCTAATTAAAGTAACAGCTTTTATAAGCCTTCCTCCCACGCCAAAGGTTTTATAACTGCTCTATAAAAGTCCTACATCAAAGTTATATAAAGAATGTTCCAGCAATTTTATTAGCACCTAATTAAAAGCCTGTGACAAAGAAGCTTGCTTTTTAACTATTTATAGTTCCAACGAGCTGGCCTGCTCTGGAACACGACACAAATAGTAACGATCGATTTTAAAGGTGCTTGCATATAAAGGGTGTAAACAGACTCTTAACGAAGCGTGAAGGCACTTATTCTCCCCGTCATTGTAATCATTTTTTTGTTGTAGACCATACCTGGGACGGAGATATTGGGGGTCAAAGTTTCACAAGTTGTTTTTTAAATACATGTTTTAAGGGTTTTAATACACCTTTTAGTTACGGAGATATTGGGGGTCAAAGTTCCAACTTTTTCACAAGTTTTTTTTAACTCTTCATCATCATCACCATTTCAGCCGAAAGACGTCCACTGCTGGACATAGGCCTCCCCCAAGTGTCGCCACAATGACCGGTCCCGTGCGACTCACATCCAGCGGATCCCCACAACCTTCACCAGGTCATCAGTCCACCTAGTGGGAGGCCTTCCAACGCAACGTCTTCCGGTTCGCGGTCGCCACTCCAGAACTTTACAGCCCCATTGGCCATCCGTTCTGCGAGTAATGTGCCCTGCCCACTGCCACTTAAGTTTGGCAATTCTTCGCGCTACGTGAGTAACCTTGGTTCTCTTGCGGATGTCCTCATTTCTGATTCGATCGCGCAAGGAAACTCCGAGCATAGACAAAGGGCAATGGAGAGGCCATTGCCCTTTGTCTGTGACTTTAAGCTTTCTGATGAGGCCCATTGTGAGCGACCACGTTTCGGTCCCGTATGTAATCACTGGAAACACACACTGGACTTTCGTCTTGAGACACTGCGGTACGTTGGACGAGAAGATACCACGCAACTTTCCGAACGCTGCCCAGCCGAGTCGGATTCGACGATTGACCTCTTTCTCGAAGTTAGACCTACCTAACTGGACCGTTTGTCCCAGGTAGACATAATCGTCTACAACTTCGATTGTAGAGTCTCCGATCTTGACAGGAGTGGGTGTTACATGGGCATTCAACATGACCTTGGTTTTGGCCATGTTCATTTTAAGAACTACTCTTTCGGAAGCTCTACTGAGGTCATCGAGCATTGTACTGAGGTCCTCCATGGTCTCAGCCATAACCACAATATTTTCAAATACATACATTTTTTAAATACATGTTCTTAATGTAAGAATTTTACTTTAAACACGTGCAGGAGCCCCTTACTATTCAATCCATCCATCAGCATAATGTTTTGAGTGCGTTAAGAGTCCTACTGTAAAACGTGATTTTTCAGCCCAAAAAAAAAGTCGTTTCCGGCACTGATTTTTGCCTAAAGTTAAGTAATCGTAATAACTTTAATTTATTCTTTCACACAACATATTTTTTAAATCAAACTGTGAAACATGCATAGCTCGTTCAAGCATTGTCATTAGTTGAAAATCTGTTAATTTCAGTTTATATTTCAAAATACCTTGTCCTCATTAGCCAGATTGTTACTAAGCTATGGTCCCGCCATCTACAATGATCATTGACTGGCCTTTTCTGCATAATCAACCTGGGACACAGGCTTCTTCTCTATGAGAAGGAATGGGCTATAATTCTCCATGCGCGCGCGGGTCCAGTTCAGGAGGAATTTTTGGTTCTAGGACATGCCAGTTTCTTTACGGAGTTTTCCTTCACGGTGTTTGAGAGCAGTGGTGATGAAATAAATTACACAAAGTAATGCGCCTGCCTGGGTTTGCAACCCACGACTACGAGCAGTAGCTCGTAAGTCCGGGCCGCCGCCACCGAGCCACCGCTACTCCCAGCTCTCGGTCTATCCTATTGCTTAACAATTTATTTTTCAGAAAAAGAACACATATTTGACAGACGTCAAAAGTTACGTAATTATAAAATAACTTCCAAATACCAACTTTACCAACCCGTCCTAAGTAATCACACTTTATACGTAAACCATAAACAAAACATCGAATGAACGTGATTATAAATTCAAAATGTTCAGTTCTAAATCAACATTACTTTTGCTTAAAACCACTTAAATATTAAAGACCGCTTGACTTCGATAATTGACTTTGTAAAAGCTTGGATTTGATTTGTGAAATCAAATCCAAGGGTAGTGGTTAAAACGTTACATACTTGGTACCGGAATTTGTCGGGACTTTTGTTCTGCGAAAATCGTTTTCTATACATACAAATACATTTTTATTTTTAAAACTGAAGTGTCTGTTATAATTTCAAAATAGCTGTTTTACTGAATGCATATGAAAGCATAATACGGTACTTAAATAACAAAAAATCTTTATTATTAATGTTTTGTTTGTCTGTTTCTTCCGGCTGATATCCAAAACGGCTGGATTGATTTTTATTGGCAGATAGGTAATGTTATTGGAAAAAGGATTAGGATTCCGTACAAAAAAATTAAAACCCTTAAAATTGTTAGCAAAATCTGATTAAAATAGGGAAGTAATATTATATTTTATAATAATTTCACTGCTACTTAAATAATATAATATGTAAATATTTTCGTTGTTGTAAAGGTCGAGTTACTTTCGGCATGGCTTCGTTTTACTGACGCATTTACTTTTAATAATCTAGAACAAGAGCAGGCTCATGTTGAAAAAAAAAAATTGTTTTAGAACAATGTTCAAAGAAGAATAATAAAATAACATCTATTTGAACTTGGTGGAGTAGGTACACGACTTTTTTTTGAGAGAATTCATTTTTAGAGTTCCTTACCCGAAGGGTAACCAACGGAACCTTATTACCTTACTAAGCCTTTGCTGTACGTCCGTCCATCTGTCTGTCAACGAGCTGTATCTTATGATCCGTATTAGGTAGACAGTTGAAATATTCACAGAATGTGTATTTCTGTTGCTGCTATACACACACATAATACAAATAATAAAATTTAAAGGGGGCTTCCCTACCACGATGGTACAGAACCTTTCATACGCGATTTTTTACTGGCTCGTGGGTGTAGTGGTCAGCAGCGCTACAGTTCAGCATGTTCAATTTCCAGACCGGAAAACATATTTTATAGTTAAGCAATAGGCGCGCTCCTAATACATGGGACTTAACCGAGACTGTTGGTATACCTCTGCCTAACCATACGGGAATAACAAGCGTGTTGTTGTGTGTGTCTGGGCTGTTATTTTATGGTTGCTTGCCATTGTAATTTTGTATTATTTTTTAGTCGCTTTTTACGATATCCATCAGTAAAAATTTAAGTAGCTGCGGGCATTTTCGTTCAGATAATATTAATAAACTATAAACTTTATAGTTTATTAATATTATCTGAACGAAAATGCCCGAAAATGCCCTTTTATAGTATAAAGCTATACCCCAAAACAAATATTACTTGCAGAAATAAGGTTAAGTTTCCTTTACCAGTAGCTTTTATATTCAGACCAAGAGCAGCTTACGATGAGGAAAAACATCATAAGGAAATCTGGACTTAATAGCCTGAAATCGCCAGCATGCATGAAGCTGGCTGGATGATCAATGTTCGTACGTTCTCTGGCTTTAATAGTTCATATATTATATGAAAAGTACTGCTAGTTTTCAACGTTTTTTGGTGCTCAATAATAGCGCAAACAGATGAGTCCAATTTATAATCATTTAGCCACTAAAACGCCAGCGGGTACTGCGGGACCCGGCAAATAAAAACGCTTAACCGCGACTGGGTACTCGAGGCCCCGGGTTTCTTAAATTGACATTATTGACAATGACATAAGTGACACTTGACAGTTCAAACAAGGTTTAACTGTGGCTAGTATGCTTCAAATACACGTGTAGTACCTAATTAGGATTTTTTCCTCTTTCATATCGATGGTGCGATTTGTTTAAATTTCTTGGGCACCGTACGTAGCCACGTTAATCGCGGGCATAGGTGGCGTTTTTAGGTCCTCTAAAGTGCAGGTGTTGGGACACTTCGGCCACTCCAGCAACTGGGACATCGTCTGGTCGGGAACACTGCATTCACAATGTGCATCGGAACGATCTTTAATACCCCATTTTGCTAAATTCTGTTTACAGCGGCCTACTGCGTAATCGATGAAGTGCTTTGCTTTCAAGTCATTGCAGATCAAGTCTAAAGTGGCGTTTTTGGACTAAAATGGCGTTTTGATGTGGTTTGGCTTTGACATTTAAATACTAATTATTATTTAAATACTGAGTTGAATAATTTATTATTGGTTGCGATAAATATTAAATTTATATTTAGTGGGCTGTTAGCACTACGCGACATTTTTATTGGTTTTGCTTTTTTCGAATACAACTCAAAACTTAACTTTTTGTTGCAAAAGTGTCATCCAAAAATAAAAGAGAATGAATTGCAAAATGTCCAATAGAACGTTCTCTTAAATGCAGTGTTGGAACAATTTATTTTGAACACAGACTCTCCTACTAATTTACAATGTGGACGACATGGCTCGCCTTGGCAAGCCACGAGAAGCTACGACGTAGCCATAACGTAGCATCTTGGTGCTACGCCGTAGTAAATTGCTACGCTACTGTTTTCTAGTCCCTAGATGTTGTTTAGATATTTTGGGTTTTAACTTTATTTTGTCAACAGCCCTATGGCCGCTTGTGGGAAAATCAAAGGTATTCAGCTGCACCCGGTAAGACTGGAAGCCGACCCCAACATAGTTGGGAAAAGGCTAGGAAGATGATGAGTATTTGCTATCGTTCCATCAATAGTGTAGTTTAGTAGATAGGTAATTGCAACAACTGTTTAAAACCTCTTTTTTTTCGGATGGTAAATCATCAAATGACTCATCCCGCTCTGGGCGGAGTGGAAGGGAGTGTCAGACTTGTTCTGACTAAAACACATTCATGTTCCTTCCTTGCCTTTGTGTTCCAGGGCCGCGGTATCTCTTTCGAACAGTACCGCAGCCCTGGCAGGGATCTGCCCTTGCGGGCCCCTCCCTGTTTACTGACATCTCTTTGAGGCGCGCGTGGAACACGAACGCGCCGTCAAAAGACGGAAGGACGGCGAGGTAGCCCATTACTCACCGTCCACAGGTCCGCGTTTACGGTGGCCGGAAGCTACCACGTGAACTTCAACGCCCGGGGCGTCTTCCGCGGCGGCTGGGACGGGAGGTTCCCTCCCTCTCACGCTCCGTCACCTCCTTCGCTAGGCTGTGGAAGCGGGGGAAAAATTTGAATTTTACCTGTTATCCCGTGCGCCCTTAACACATACTCGTACAAAAACCTGTATATTTTATATATTCTTACACTATTTTCCTCTTTCTCTATTTTTCTCTCTTCTTTAGAGGAAAGAGGAAAAGTCAACCGATTACGACACAACTTTTCAGTTTAGACATCCTCTTAAGTGCTCATAAAAATGAAATGTATAAAATCTACGATAGAAAAAAGATTAAGGACAGCCGTTTTTGTGACATAAATAATTAGGCTATCATGTACCCACTGCTGGGACACAAGCTTCTTTGAGGGTATGGCTATAAACTAAGCAGGCCCTGTATGGGTTGGTGAATAATTTTCAACACCTCATAAAATACACATGAAATTACAAAAAAAAATATATACAGTCTAATTGAGAAACCTCCTTTTTGTGACGTCGGTTAAAAATGATGATGAAGTGAGATACATACAAATCTATTTAAAAATAAACTTAAAAGTAGGTACTTTTGTAATAGGATTTATCAAATTTCACGTTAGTAAATTGTATCAGAATACGTGCACAGGTGAATAATATGTGAACAAATCTAATTTTCTCTTCACATTTTCAAAAACATTATTGAGTAAACGAAGTCTAATTTAATTTATCAGAGTCGTGATATATGAGAAAACTTAACCTATTTTTACAAAAAATACAAAAGAGAATTCTTCGCGTGAATATTCGACACTGAAATAATATTGTGTGCAATATTACTTTGCATGATAAACAGTCACGTATTCCTGAAAGAACTCATTTGTGCGTCACATTTAAGAATTTCGCCTTAACGATACGCCTTGAGAAGAATAATGCTGTTCGCGTGACCTGACTCTGTAAAGTATGTTTTCTTAGGGTAGTTTCAATTTTAGTATTTGTGGCGCAACTGAGCTCGTCAACACGATCTATGGCACTACAAGGTAACTTTATCAGTGGACATTAACTGTTTTGTGAGGAGTCACGTAAGAATTGAGACTGATGTGAAGGTAAGCGACATCTAAATTAAAGCCTATACCTATCTACATCTACACTAATATTATCAAGAGGAAACATTTGTATTTTTGCATGTTTGTAATTAATAAACTCAAAAACTATTGGACCGATTTCAAAAATTCTATAAACATTAGAATGCTATAATACTGCTTAATTGCTTGCTACCGGAACCTGCGGCTACAGACCATTTAAGATACACATTTTAGTGACTTGGTAAAACCTCTGAGCATAGCATTTTTTTAAATTTAAGTATTAGTTCTACTAACAAATTTTCAAAACTCATTCGAACTTTTACCCAGTTAAAGCCATCTCTAGGTCCTTTGGGATCGACAGGCTTCATACATACTAATCACTGGCTACCACTACACAAGCGGCATCCCAAACCGACCTCCATGATCCGAACCACACAATGTGCACCAAAATATTCCTTCACAAGACCCGTAACATTATAATGCTCATTAATTTATCGCCTAACCAACAACCTGTGACGTTTACATTGGAACCGACACGTATATATTGCCTGCGTTCCACCACAAGGTTGGTAATACACTGTTTTGGCTCTCGCTAAGTTGGAAGTGTTAATATTTGTATGTTTGTGTTTGGTTCGCGTAGTGTTTGTGGCATCGGATGAACGATGAAGTTATAATAAATAAACATATTGTATTCAAATAAACAACCCGACCGTTGTTTATTTGAATACAGGGCATCCCACGGTTACACAGAAGGATTACTAAAAAGCGATTATTTAAAAATCTTGAAACGCAGTTCTAATTATTTTAAATTAAAATTAAGTCTGCTTTCATTAAAACTTCCTATTTAGAATATTTAAGGTAGTTTCCGTCCATGTGGCATAGCCGTGAGATGCCATGCTGGTTAGCTATGACATAAAACCACCAAAATTAAGAAAATTGGAAGAGCACTGGGTGACCAAAGATTGGAGAAGATTTCGGAGGCTCCTAAGGCTTATACGCCATTGTCACATATACGTGACAAGAAAGCGCATGCCTTGTACGCCAACGACACAAAATGTGACGAAAATAAACATTAAAAGGTTTGGAATTCCTATATTTTTTTTAGGTTTTTGCGGTGAAATTGTAGGTTTTTGCGTAGAGGGCACGTGCGTGCGATTATGATCTGGCGTTCAAAAGGTGAAAAGGATGTTCAAATCGGTTTAAAGATTCTTTAATTATTCTAAAAGAACAGACATTGTTCACTTACAGAATAAATACATAACTAAGGTAAATTGTAGTCCAGTAGTTAATAGTTTTGTTAGCTTAATACAGGTAGGTACGATGTCGACATATTATTGTGAGTAACTTAATAGTTTTGTTTTGTTAGTGACGTATTGCCTGAGTTTGGCTTTAAATAGGTTGAATGAAATCATTAGTTGTTAAAGTTTACTTGTTGAAATAATAAATAAAAAATAAAATAAAAGATGAATCTTTTACCAAAATCTTACATATTATTATAACTGCCAACCCTGTTGTAACTGAACGTGGCAGAGCCTAGTGTTTGACACTGAGGGTTATTTACGTGTTTTGAGATGTTACGCATGTTTCTCTATACTATGGAATATTGTTATCATATTAAATAAGCTTCCTAGTCGCGATGTAATTTGATCGATATTTTTGTCAGTTTCTCTGGGTGAGTTCAGTATCGCTTAATGGGCTAGGTATTGATGAGACATTTTCATGAACAATAACAATATATATTATGGCGATGCGACGTTAAGAATGACGACTGAATCGGTTTCTTCTAGGCAAGCGTGCGTCATCGCATCTATAATAGCAAAAAATCCGGTTTAAAACGATTTATCTACAACTCTAACTATGTGTGTGTGTTTACATCAGAGTTGCGGGCAAACGCAAGCCTAATAAAAAAAAAAGACGTGTGGCACTCGGAGACTGCCGCGGTAAAGCTATTGCATAGCATTTTTTATCAACTTATGTAATTATAATTATTTATTCACTTTCGTAGTGTCAGATATTGACACTACGTGTTAGGCACTAGGTGTTAGGTTATTTTCGTTACGGAATTTCTGGATTCGGTCTCCACGCTCAAGGCCCGCGATAGAAGCTATGCAATAGCTTAAAAAACTGAAATATCTATGACTATCACAAAGTTTTAATCTTATGTTCCAATATTCACTAAAGTCACTATAAAGCGTACATTATATTTCTAGTACTAGATCTCACTAATTGATTTCTAGTACTAGATCTCACTAATTGACTTCAAGAATTAATTCGGTTTTAATACGACCGTGATTGTATTAGCGTTCCTCTCTGCCTACCTCTTATATAATATGAATAGTTACCAATCAATATCAAAACGTTCAAATAAGTACGACTTTACATTTATTTTAATTACGGAAACCTTCAAACAATTACATCGATGGCCCTTCACAAATGAGTACGATTTGTTAAAATTCTTGAGTCAATAAAATGTAATTCCTTCAAGTGTTTTGAAAAGAAATTAGAGGAATTTCCTTTTTATTTCGTTTGAGTTTTCTCATCGAAAAGGAATGCCCGCGATTCCCCGGAAATGTTTTATATGAAAAATAATTATGTAGATTTTGTTAAGGCTTATTATATTCCCTTGTCTATGAAATGTAAAGCGAGGTTTGGAAAACGTAACTAATTAAATTAATTGTGTACGGAAACATGAGAGCTTCGTACATATTGATTTTCGTGATCTCTAAGTAAAAGGTCATTATTTATTTTATTCCTTAATATTCACTAAAACGCCAGCGGGGACTGCGGGACCCGGCAATAAAAAACGCTTAACCGCCATTGGGTACTCGAGGCCCCGGGCTTCTTAAATTGACATTATTGACCATAACATAAGAGACACTTGACAGTTCAAACAAGGTTTGACTGTGGCTGGCCACTGGGTAGCCAATCAAACGCCAGCGGGTATTACGGTACCCAGCAAATAAAAAACGCTTAACCGCCAAATTGACATTATTGACAATGACATAAGTGACACTTGTGACACTTGACAGTTCAAACAAGTTTTAACTGCTGCGCGCCACTGGGCATAGGGAGGCTAAAGATTCGATGGATGGACTATGTGACAGATGATAGAAGTATGGACCCTAAGTAAACTGGAATAGCAGCAGTAAGAATGTGATGATCATAAAAATTCATCCCATCTTTCAAGAGCTTTTGATATTACTTCACTTTTATTACAATTGTTCAAAAAAACCAAGACCAAGTCGAGTACCTACCAATTGTATTTGTGTCGGGTGTTTAAACAGCGTGAATATCTCCTTGCAAAGGGGACGGGCACGTCTTTTAAATTCCTTTATTAGATTCCGAGCAGCGTTCTTGTGTCACCGGCGCGTCCGATCTGTTTACGTTTTGAATGTATGGATGTAGGTAGGTACGGAGTTTCTTTTTAAGGGGAAGAAAAGCAAACATACACTATTAGGTACACCTTTGGCTAATAATTCGGGAATTACAGGCGTGATGCGACTCGCGTTGCTTTTAATGGTACCTGAATAGTATTATTAATTGTCATGTAGCAGTGATAGATAGCCTAGTGGTGAGACCGTTGTCGGCCTGCCAAGTCATAGGTCTCGAGTTCGAACACAAGGCACGAACTTCTCTGTCCTCGTAGCGGCGATCGGCGGCGGCGACCTATCGCGTCCGGCCCTGGTTCAATCCATGGTCCGGAGCGAGAGGGAATGGGACGCCGTCACCTCCTTCTGCGAAGCAGTCATGCTAGCGAAGGAGGTGGCGGAGCATGAGAGGGACAGAACCTCTCGTCCCAGCCGCCGGGCGCCCCGGGCGTCGTGGGTCACGTGGTGGCTTCCGGCCACCTGAAACGCGGGCCTGTGCACGGTGAGTAATTGGCTAGCTCGCCGTCCGTCCGTCTTTTGACGACAGGCCGTGTAGACGGTGCGTTCGTGTTCCACGCGCGCCTCAAAGAGATGTCAGCAAACAGGGAGGGGCCCGCAAGGGCCGATGCCTGCCAGGGCTTCGGGACTGTTCGAAAGAGATACCACAACCCTGGAACACAAAGGGCAAGGAAGGAACATGGATGGGTTTTAGTCAGTACAAGTCTGACACTCCCTTCCGCTCTGCCTAGAGCGAGAAGTCATCTGATGATTTCCCATACGAAAAAAAGAGAAAAAAAAAGCACGAAGTTCTTAATTTTTGGATTCATGTACGTGTTGTATGATTATCAAAGTCAAAGTCAAAGTCAAAACGTGACGTATCACTTGCTTCGGTGAAGGAAAACATCGTGAGGAAACCAGCATGACTGAGAGATATTTCTTATCGGCGTGTAAACCAAGTCAAAGGCATAAAAACTCCGACACAGATTTTTTATTTTATTTTATTTATTGAGGGATATTAAACAACTACAACATTATATAATACATAAGATTAACAAAACTACGTAGTAATGTTGCAGTCTACTACATCCGCATATAAGACACATTTCGGCAGTAGGCTCCATAGGTTTTACACAATTTAGGTATCATTGTTAATAGGTTAGTGACCTGTATGCATCACGTATTAATTTTACGTTAATCTTTTTAATTTTTTTTTCTTTGTTTGTTACATCTCATATAGAATATAGTTTATCACTTATTTTTATTTTATTTTCTCATTAAGTTAGCTACAGTTAACGTTTGCTAACAGTTTGTTTATATAATAAAGTAATCTGTGGAAAATGTTGTGGGTAGTATATTTGTTAAGTTTAATTTTAAGCCATTACTTTTTATACCTAATATACTACTGTTTGTTTTCCCAAATGTAATAAATAAATATTTAAAGATCAGTGGTTGCCACTAGATGGGCATTACCAAAATTAACAAATATATTGGAATATATAGATATAGATAAGTCACTATAAAGCTAGCTATAGCTACAAAACCAAATCAGATCAAAAACAATTTTATTTACTTACATTATGCAATAGATAAATAATAAGAATAAGATTATAATTTTGATATTTTTTTATGGTATTAGATTACAATATTTATATTTGATATTTTTCGAGTAGCAAATATATTAATATCAATGAAATTTGAATTATAGGATTCCAACATTCTATGAATAGGGCAGCGTAATGATGGCAATAGGCTCGCCCCCTTTTAAATGAGACTAAAACATAATCTTGCGAAATGTAGCAATCTAAGCCAGCGAGGCTAATTAATTAATTAATATATATATTTAATTATTAATGTATATAGTAAGTCCTAATAAATTTAATTCCTGTATAGCGAGGCAGTGAATTAGAAATCATTTAAAATAATGATTAAAAGTACTTAGGTACTTATTTTTAATTTGGTTTGTATAATATGTATAGTAATTCTTGTACTGTTTGATGCAATAAAGTAGTATAAACGGTAATTTTCCATCCCATTTTCGTTTTGAGAATGCAATACGTAAATTCGTTCGACAGTAGTCAGATATTAAAATTGTTTTCCGGAAAGCACTTTGTAACTTTATATTGTATGCACCCGGATTTTCAATAAACGTTCCCTCTGGGGTGCTTCACGCATACGGAACTTATCAAAATACGAAATACGGAACTTAACAAAACGAAATAATATTCAGCCGCTCTAAACAAAATTTCGCCCAAATAGAAGAGACGCCCTAGAAAGACACACAGACCGTATTGGTGACGTTCTTCAAAAGGTCAGGTAAAAAAAAAAAGTTGCGTAGTGCGCAAGAGGCGTGCGTGTACGACCAGGTGTATGAACGTGGACGAGGTAAAAGGAGTATGTAAGGATCATGGCAGGAGGTGCTCTATGTGTTCTGTTTTTGCTTACTCCCATGAGCAAAAGGCGTGAGTTTATGTATGTATGAATGGGACAGCTGATTTTTTTCGCGATTTCGATGTTTTTCCCATGGAGAAAGTTGTTTAGTTTGAAAGTCTACACCACATCCTTAAATACGACCACTACGCAAGAACAAGTGCCTTTCGGCTTCGTTAAGGGTCTCTTTATACAATAATTCACATGATGCGGCACGGCCACAAAATCGAATATAAGTATTGTGATGACCGGGGTTCCAAGTGAACTGAATGGGGATAAAGAAAAACATAGGCAGTATAAACAAGTTTACTAAATGAACAATTCTAAGTTCCCTCGTAATCTAAACACTAATGGCTTAATGACAAAAAAAAAACATAATGAAAATTACATGTGCATAAAACTACAAAAAAAAACAATTAAAAACAACATGTGCATAAACCTATAAAAAGAAACAATTAAAAACAAACAAATAAAAATAAAGGATATAGCGTTGGGTAGGCTATTGGGGTGGTCTGAAACACTGCATGTCTGGTTCATAAGCCGTTTATTATATAAAAATAGTCACAAAGCATGAAACCAGGCTAATGCTTAGCCGAACAAGAACAGTCACACAACTTAGTACCTAGCGCAAGCGCGGGAGAAATCGTGGCACCGCGCAGCGCGTCTCGTCGAGCACTGTTTAAACGCGCGCGCACCGGCGCGAACTACCCCCGCGCGCCCTCTATACACGGTACGGGAAGACCACTGCCGGGGCTGCCAACTACACAACACTGCAATGTATGGTCTCACGCTATACACTCCCCCTCGAGTCGTGAGAACGCCCTCGCTCACGAACTCGCACAACACACAAATTAACAAACGGGACAAACGTGCTTCCGTGGACGTCCTCTGTGTCTTTTCGGGACCACGGGACGAGGAGGCGAGTCACCGCGGGAATGAAAACGCGTGAGCTCGGATACATGAAACTTGCCTAAGATACCCTCCGGGCTATCTAACTCTGCGATACAGTAGGCTGTAGGACTAACCCTTTTTGCAATAACATATGGACCATCTCTTTTCGGAATGAACTTAGCAGATATATTCTTAGCTGCATTACTAAGGACATGAGACTTTAAGAGCACCTGATCTCCAATCTCGAAAACTTCGGCAGGCTTCTTGGACTTATCCGCACATTCCTTGCGTCGGTCCTGCTGAGCTTCAACTCTTTCTCTTACAGAAACTAGACTACTAATAAAACTTTTCAAATAGGGCGTAATCTGGGGGACAAAATTATCCTTATTAAGAATCGACCTAATGTCATGCTGCACGTCGAGTGGCGAACGAAGCTCCCTAGCAAACATGAGGTAAGCTGGAGACGACCCAGTAGTTTGACACACCGACGAGTTCATGGTAAACCTTATTGCAGGAAGGTGCTGTGGCCATGACGAGTGGTTGGTATCAACTAGACGTGACAACTGAAACTTCAAGTCCCTATTTTTACGTTCAGCTGGATTAGCTGACGGATGGTATAAAGGTAACAACTCTTGACCTATACCTAAAATGAACATACACTGCTGCATAACAGCTGAAACAAACTGGACGCCATTGTCCGATACAATGCGTCGAGGAAAACCATAACGAAGAAAATATTCTTCAATTAACGTACGGGCGCATACCTCCGATGTTGCCTCTTTCAAAGCGTACAGCTCGGTCCAACGAGTCGCTGTGTCCTCTACCAACAATATCCATTTCTCATGATTGTCTCCTTTAGGAAGTGGGCCGAACAGATCTACGGCCAACACTTCGCCCCTTTGATTTAAAACAGGAGTCTGTAAGAGACCCGATGGCTTCGTGTTTGAGGACTTATACCTTTGACAGGTGGTGCAGGTCTTGATGTAGTCCGTGATGACTCTGCGCATACCTGGGAAATAAAAACCTTGAGCGACCCTACTGTACGTCCTATCGACTCCATGATGACCGCCTAAGTTGGAGTCGTGATATTCCTTTAAAATTTCAGAGCGGAGGGAAACCGGAACTACTAGCTGCGGCTCTTCACTATCCACATCCGGATTATACCTATATAAAACGCCTTGCTGCAAGAAATAGCCTCTTTCTGACCAACGTTTAACTCCTATAGACCCAGCATCAGACGTATCTTCCAGATCACTAATAATTTTCTTTAGTTCCAGATCATCGAGCTGCGCACGCCGGAGATCAGCTGGACTTCTAGCAGGTAAGTCTACGACGACAGAACAAATTCCACACTGACTTTTCTCTTCTTCTTTACAGGGCGGGCGGCTAAGTGTATCTGCGATTACATTGGCTTTACCAGGCGTATACTGAAACTGAATGTTAAAACATTGTAGTTTAAGAGCCCATCGAACGAGCCTACCCGATGGCGACTTCAGAGTTAGGAGCCACTTTAACGGCTGATGGTCACTACCTATGATGACCTCATGACCTTCGATATAACCTCTGAAACGTTCGACAGCCCACACAACAGCGAGTGCCTCTCGCTCCGTAGTGCTGTAATTCCTCTCGGCTGGAATGAGCAGACGGCTGGCATACTCTATGGGGCGTTCGTCTTTACCCTCGCCCTGCAACAACACAGCACCTATGGCGTAGCTGCTAGCATCCGTCCTCAACACAAATGGCTTACTATAGTCAGCTTGAACAAGAATCGGTGCCGAAGACAACCGTGTCTTCAACTCTTGAAAGGCACGAGCCTGGTCTGGTCCCCAAGACCATGGCTGATTCTTCTTTAGTAAGCGTGTCAGTGGCTCAGCGACAGCAGAGAAACAGGGAATAAATTTTCTAAACCACGAGCACGTCTGTAAAAAGGTCCTAAGATGACGCAGCGACGAGGGTGCCTTCATGTCCAGGACAGCACAGACCTTATCTTCGTCAGCTGACACACCATCCTGTGTTATAACATGACCAAGATACTTTACTTTGTCTCGTGCAAAGACACATTTTTCTCTATTTGCGCGTAACTTGAACAGACGTAACCTCTCGAACACTGCGCGCAGATCTGAAACATGCTTCTCGAAGCTACCCTCTGAAATCAGCAAGAGATCATCCTGGTACGCTAACAGGGTCACGTCTTTCAGTGAGGCACCTGCACGAAGCCTGTCTATAAGACGCTGGAACGTTGATGGGGCGTTTTTCAAACCAAACGGCATACGCTTAAAACGAAAGGAACCCAGCGGCGTCAAAAATGCTGTTTTATCTCTGTCCTGTTCACGGACGGAAACCTGCCAAAAACCACTGCGCATATCAAGGGTACTCATGAAACAATGTTTTTTTGTAGACTGAACAAGCTCGTCTATCAATGGCATCGGATAGACGTCAGTTTTCGTAACCGCATTGAGCTTCCTATAGTCAACACAAAAACGTACCTTACCATTAGCTTTCGGCACTAGGAGCGCGGGAGATCCCCAAGCGGGCTCACACTCCTCGACTATATCGTCAGCCAACATCTTGTCGAGCTCTGCCCGCATAAGCTCTTTCTTCGCAGGCGTCAACCTATAGGGCGGGACAGCAATGGGGGGGTTATCACCGGTATCAATAATATGCTCGGCATACGGAGTCGCGACTCCCCCTGGCTTAAAGATATCCTCATATTCCACGAGGAGGTTGGCAAGAACCTGACGTTGTTCGGAAGTAAGCGAAGTCGCCTCATCGTCCCGGAGCACCTCTAAAGCGGCGCACGAAGATACAGGTGACGAAACCTTTTCAAACTGTATTTCGAAATTTTCTTTACTATTTTCCGCAAAGTGCCATTTACTTTCACCAAAATTAAACACAAGGTTAAATAAGGTAAGGAAATTAATACCTAACAAGCTTTCATTATTATTAGTTTCAGGAAAAATCAAAAACTTTACTACTCTAGTTTTATGGTGTAGTGTCACCTTTACCTCCGTGGTAAGTACATCCATCTCCCTACTAACACCATCCGCCAACCTAACATTTTGCGTCGACGGCACTAACGGGTGTCCTAACCTGAGTAGGAGAGCGTAGAGCGTGTGACCGGCGATACAGCTAGTAGCTGCAGAATCAACGAGCGCAGTACCACAGTTTCCCAGAATGTTTATATTTAACACGGGGCGACGAAAAGGTAAGTTACAACTATAACCATCATCTAAACTAGATACACAAGTATTAATAATACACGAAACATTTTTATCCAGATTAAAGTTACATATATCTCCTACGGCACATGTAGGGTTAATTTCTAACGAAACACAAGACTTATCATAAAAAATAACACAATCATTATCAATATTACCCATACAGTAATTTGAATTACCCGCGTCACGCGCAGGGTTACCTTGTACAAACATTCGCGTTGGCGAGTTAACTCGCTGCGACGCGGGAACGGCGGGGACAACAGCGGCGGCCGAGCGCGCCGGGGATCTCCGATGCGCGGCAGCGCGGGCGGCGGCGGCGTTTTCGCGCGCTTTATAACAACTGTTGCTGCGAGCTAGGGCTCCGCTATGCGACGTGTTGTCAACTGAATAAAACGCTTGCTGACCCGAACAGTTTTTACACTTAGATTTTATAATGTTCGCGGCGGCACCACATCCGTAACACTTTATTTCACTTTTTTGCTTTAGGTTACTATCAATAATGTTATCATTGTTATCACTATTACGCTTAAGTTTCTCACACATATCCTTTACGTGGCCTGAACGTTTGCAGTATGTACAAAACTGCTTTTTGTCCTTGACGACGGCGGCGCACAGTGGAACGAATGTATGGGAGCGGTTGGACGTAGACATGTCCGAAAAAAAAGAGTAAAATTATGCCAAACTAATGATGCCATCTTATTCGATTACTTAATGCCTTCATAACTTGTGGTGATGAATTTCTTCATAACTCCCATATTTCGGGAGTAATTTGAGAAAATGTGAAATTTTACTATGAAAATGAGTGTATCGAGCTCTCTCCCTCCTGATTCCGGGCTTGTTTCAAGTAGCGGTCTCTAATATCATAATGCTAATACTAAGAGCTATATTTAATACTAAGACACATAGTGCGCCAAATGTGCACTTTCTGGGATAAAGAGTGATGTTTATTTTATAACACAATTTTTTTATTTTTTGTTTATTTTGTTGATTAAAACCGTTTTTCTAAAGGTTTACCTTATTACAATAACATTTCTGAGCAGCCAATTAGAGAAGATATAAGCTAATTAGGATATATAATTAGGGACTTAAGGTTTACATATAAAACTGATGCACTAATGATTACTGATAAGAACATTGCTATTATTTAATTACTAAATGGCTCTTAATACACTAATTTAGCATGCATCATTTACTAATTATCACAATAACTAATTACCTTGCAATATTTAACAAAGGATACCTGGGATACCTGGATTTTATATAAATAGGTCACTATTAGTAACTTTAAAATCAGTGTTGATTTACACCTCGTTGTATCCAAGCTAATCTCGCAATGTATTTTCCAAATTTTAATACAAATCTTGATATTCACGTTGCTTTATGCGCACGCGCACATAAAGATTTACGCGACTTTAACTATTTGTTCAGTGTTTTAAAAGATAACAGTTGTGTTCAGTTATGTGAAAGTGCTGAAACAAGTTTAAAAGACTGGTGTCGTCGATTTTGCTACCGCATTTATGCAAAATGGACACAGTCTGGAAGAAGCACAGATAAGTTTCGGAAGAAACATGAGATTTGGCTACAGGCTGCAATTCAATGGCCGGAATTACAGAATGAAAATATGGAACCTTCTACAGAAAATATAAGTGACGTCATCGAGCCCATAATTTCTCCTGCTAAATCTGATGCTTCAACTTGTACACATCCTAGTCCTCGTAAATCTTTTGAGGACCTTAGTAACCGGCAAAAAAGAAGACGCACTGAAGATAGTCTTTCATGCAGCAGTAGCAGCGCTGAAATTATGTTTTCGGCCGAAAGGGCGCTTCAAAAGGCAGGACAAAGCGATACAGCTTATGTTATGAAATACTTGACGGAGAATCCAGAAGAGGCCTCAAAAATCAAAGCCTTCATTGAAGGTAAATCAATTCAGGTACGGGAAATATCCCCTTTGAAGGCATTGGCTCTTTATGTATCGATGAACTTATCGAAATGGCGCTATAACACTCTTCGGGATTTCAACACTCAAGAAGGAGCTCTTCAATACCCGAGTTACTACATGTTGGTTAAAGAAAAAATTAAGTGCTATCCGGCCAAAGAAGATCTCACAGTTACAGAGAGCTCTGCAAAAATCAAATTACAAGCCTTGATGGATTTAACCTCAAGAAGACTTATTAGGTCGTTAGAAACCCCTGTTGATCCCAATCAACAGCTCGTATTGACCAGCAAATGGGGTTTTGACGGATCATCTAGCCAAAGCATTTATCATCAAAGGACGAGTGAAGATGAGCAAATCGATCTTGCTAGTAATTTTATGATTAGTCTTGTACCACTGCGGCTCGTCTCAAAAGGTGTAACAATTTGGGAAAACGAGCGACCATCTTCCACTTCATTTTGCCGGCCAATATTGTTTAAGTTTATAAAGGAAACCAAAGAAAATGTGCAGAGAGAGATGGCTGAAATCGAAGCAGAGATTGAAGCCTTAACTCCATCCACCATCACTGATGGAATTAGTGTCAAACACCAACTGCTGTTGACAATGATTGATGGTAAAATTCATTCCATTATATCCGATACAGCAGCTTCAGTGTGTGACATATGCAAGGCTTGTCCTAAAGAAATGAATAATTTAGAGTTAATCAAAGATAAACACGCAAACGAGGACATGTATAAATATAGCTTAAGCACCCTTCACGCTTGGATTCGCTCAATGGAATGCTTATTACACATTTCCTACAAATTAGACATAAAATCATGGCAAGTAAGGGGTGATATAGCAAAAAGGCAAGTTGATGACAGGAAGAAAAGAGTTCAAGAGGCTGTAAGAAGAGAAACGGGCTTACTTCTCGATGTTGTGAAACAAGGCAGTGGATCCACCAACAATGGCAACTCGGCAAGGAGATTTTTTGAAAACTACACTAAATCTGCTGAACTGACCGGAATAGATGCTATGCTTTTAAGAAAAATCTGTGTGATCTTGCAGTGTATTTCATCAGGAGAGAAGATCAACGTAACTAAATTCCGAGAGTTCTGCTTTGATACTGCTAAGCTTTACGTGGAGTTATACCCATGGTATTATATGCCTTCTTCACTTCATAAAATTTTAATGCATGGGCCAGACATAGTTCAGAACATGTCAATTGTGCCCATTGGTTTTCTATCCGAAGAGGCATCTGAGGCTAGAAATAAAGATTTTAGAAAATATAGAGAGGGGCATTCTCGAAAGCATAGCAGTATCTCATGCAATGAAGATATTATGCACAATCTTTTACTGTCTTCTGATCCACTTGTTACAAGTATCCGTCCAAAAGGAAATAAGTTTGTAAAAAAATCTTCTTTTAAGGAATTTTATGAGCTTACGGATTCTGAGAAAAGTGATATCGAATTTGTTAACATAAATGATTTAGCGGACATCGATTCTGAATTTGAATTAATTGATGATGATGATGATGACGAAGATAATTAAATGATGTTATTGTTTTAAAATGTGTAACTTAGTAAATTAGAGCTTACATCTTAATTATTTATTGTACTTTTAATGAAACTAGGTAATTTATTATCAACTTACTTAAAAGTCATACTCTCATCAGTTCTTGTGAATATTTTTGTTAATATATATTTCTGTATATATATAATATATTTATAGACCTCTTAATAAGTCTGTCTGCGGTTTAAAGTAAATACAAATGGGGAAAAAACGTTTTTTTTTTTTAAATTTTCATTTCCTTTTATCCCAGAAAGTGCACATTTGGCGCACTATGTGTCTTAGTATTAAATATAGCTCTTAGTAATAGCATTACGATATTAGAGACCGGTACTTGAAACAAGCCCGGAATCAGGAGGGAGAGAGCTCGATACACTCATTTTCATAGTAAAATTTCACATTTTCTCAAATTACTCCCGAAATATGGGAGTTATGAAGAAATTTATCACCACAATTTATGAAGGCATTAAGTAATCGAATAAGATGGCATCATTAGTTTGTCATAATTTTACTCTTATTTTTCGGACATGTCTACGTCCAACCGCTCCCATACATTCGTTCCACTGTGCGGCGGTGGCTGTCTCGGCGGACTCGGCGGCGGCAGCAGCGCCGGCGGCCGGTACATTCCGCGGCGACGGCGACGCCGTTGACGACGATACTGCGCGCGTACACGTCTGCGTACGTGATCTCGCGAGAGACGAGCTACTCGCCTGACCTGGACTAGCCTCCTTCAGGGAATCTTCCACGTTACGGCACTTGTGCAATAATTCTTCGAAACTGTTGACATTTTCTCTACATACACGCTTCCTAATGCGTTGACTTAGCAGCCCGTACGCCATATCCAGTTGCACTTTTTCCGATAGGTC
Source organism: Lycophotia porphyrea (assembly GCA_950005105.1). NCBI lineage: Eukaryota > Metazoa > Arthropoda > Insecta > Lepidoptera > Noctuidae > Lycophotia > Lycophotia porphyrea. The sequence goes on along the minus strand of OX465391.1, from coordinate 10,873,139 downwards.
GTCCTTTGGGAACTTGGCCAACAGCGCCCGTACCTTGGCGATGAACAAGTCGGTATGCCACGTTGGGCGCCACTTATAGCGTTGGGTAGGCTATTGGGGTGGTCTGAAACACTGCATGTCTGGTTCATAAGCCGTTTATTATATAAAAATAGTCACAAAGCATGAAACCAGGCTAATGCTTAGCCGAACAAGAACAGTCACACAACTTAGTACCTAGCGCAAGCGCGGGAGAAATCGTGGCACCGCGCAGCGCGTCTCGTCGAGCACTGTTTAAACGCGCGCGCACCGGCGCGAACTACCCCCGCGCGCCCTCTATACACGGTACGGGAAGACCACTGCCGGGGCTGCCAACTACACAACACTGCAATGTATGGTCTCACGCTATAAGGAAAGAAAAATACAAAGTCTACAAAAAGAATATCCTTAGGCTGGATTCGATCCCGAGGTCACAGTTTGTAACCCGACGCAATGCCCCGAGACCAGCTAGCTACTTGTGTACCGTGGCGAATATGTCGATCAGTTATTTCGCAATGAATTAATATCATCAATCGAAGTCAGGACTTAATGCATAATACTTGTGCCTGAACGTTAAGGGCGTTACCGCAAGCTGAGAACAAAATGAGAATAGTCAGCCTTTGCAAAACTTCTTCAATTATTTAAGCTACACTCCGTTAAGTAGACGCAAACACTTACCCCGTTTCTTCCGTCAGTCACACACAAATTCACAATATGCCATAAACAACAATATATTTCTAATACTTATGCTCTGTAGTAATTTCCAAATAATATGCTTTAATTTCCAGAATTATGCAAATCAATTACAGAGCAATTACTCATTTCTTTGTTCCATGACGTTTCTGCCGTCTGATCTTTTTTCCGCCACCGTCACTCATGTCCGTTCTCAAAAATTATCAAATTGAAGCTATTGTGGCGAGCCTAGTAACGCCATCTAGAATTGAATCTGAGAACTAAAATATCGATCATTACAATATCCCCTCTCCTCTAAAGAATCCAACCGGATTCACACCAAACGTTTAATGTCACAAGAATGCCATTTTCCTAAATCTTTGCCTCTGAAATTCTTTAATCTGTACACATCGCCTGATATTTTCTCTGCTATGACTGCTTTTTCAAACTTAGGGGCCAATTTAGACATAAAAGCCTTATCAGCATTCGATAGGAATTTAGTGCGTTTCCAAACAAGATCACCAACTTTATAGTCACATATGCGACGTCTTTTGTTGTACTCTTCGCTGTTGGTCTCATGTGATTGCCGTAACCTTTCGCCGACCTCGTCATAAATCTTGCTCCTGAAGGCTATATTTCTTTCAAATATTCCTCTGTCGAAGGTAATCGGTACGTCAGGTTCGAAGCTATAGGGTTTCATGCCCTGGACCACAGTCTCGCGTCCAAAAAATAGATAGGATGGGGTTTTTCCTGTGACTTCATGAACCGATGTTCTGATTGCATGTCCTATGTGTGGTATATATTTGTCCCATTCTTTGTGATTATCTTCAACGTAAGAAGCTATAGCCGAGCCAATGACTTTGTTTACCCGCTCAGTGGGGTTGGCCTGAGGATGGTAGTAAGGGGTATACCATAGTTTTACACCATACCCTGAAACTAGATCCTGAAACTGGTTGGACACAAATTGCTTACCATTGTCACATACTATTACATTAGGGGTTCCAAACATTAAAAATATCTGTTCCTCCAGTATTTGAGTTATAGTTGATGACTTTCCATTCCTGAGTGGGTAAAGGAAACAGAATTTGCTGAACCAGCATGTTATGACCAGCAGCATAGTATTGCCATGCTTAGATTTCGGAAATGGCCCCATTAGGTCCATAGATATGATTTGAAAGGGTTGTGTTACCTTTCGTTGTTTTCCCATCAAACCAGATGGCCTACTTTGTGAGTGTTTGTATTTTGCACACACTTCACATTTCCGTACGTAGTTTTTTATGTCCTGGATCAATGTTGGCCAAAAGTATTTCTGTCTCGCTCGGTTGACCGATTTTTTAACACCAAAGTGACCAGATGTGGGGTCATCATGACATTCCTTAAGGATTCCTTGACGGAGCTTTTCTGGAATCACTAGTTTCCAACTGTCATTTTCATTGGGAAATTGTTTTAATCTCATGTATTTCCACAGTTGCCCTTGACTGACTTGCCAATCCGGGTCATTCTTCCCAGAAAGCACCAAATCCTCTTTTGATTTATACCATTCGTCTTTATCGTCTGGTTTTATCTCTAATATGTTGATTTCGTCTTCAATCGCTCTTGATAAAGCATCCGGCACAGTGTTATGTTTGCCTTTGCGATGGACTATTTCGTAATCAAATTGTTGTAAGCGCATAGCCCATCTTGCCAAACGACCATGAGGGTCCTTATTACGGTGCAGCCACTGAAGGGCACTATGGTCCGTAATGACCTTAAAATGACTCCCTTCAACATATGGACGAAACTGTTCTACAGCATGCAGAACGCTTAATAGTTCGCGCTCAGACGCTGAGTACTTGCATTCCCTTTCCGACAGTTTTCTGCTCGTGTAAGCAATAGGAACCTCCAGACCATCAGCCATTTGAATTAAAACTCCACCAGTTCCCCTGTTGGAAACGTCACATTGAATAGAAAAAGGTTTTGTGAAGTCGGGCACTCTTAATACCGGTGTCGAAGTCAGGGCAGTCTTTAGATTTAAGAAAGAATCTTCAGCCTCTTTATTCCATACAATGCATTTAGTTTTCTTACCTCCCTTAGTTAGTTCATGTAGTGGAGCTGCGACAATGGCAAAGTTTTCTACAAACCGCCTGTACCAACTGGCTAGACCAATAAATCGCTTTAACTCCGTATAAGTTGTAGGCCTGGGATAATCCAGAATAGCTCTTACTTTATCCGGGTCTGTACGTAAGCCTTCCTTGTCTACAATGTAGCCCAGGTATTTTAAAGATGATCTCGCAAAAACGCATTTCTCCAGGTTGATCGTTAATTCTGCTGTCTTAAGCTGATTTTTTACATGTGACAATGATGCTAAATGGCCGTCAAAGCTGTCATCACATATCACGATATCATCCAAATAAGTGAACACTCTACTTTCAAATTCTGGCGTGAACAACCGATCCATCAAACGCTGTTGTGTTTGAGATGCATTACTCAAACCAAATGGCATGACCTTGAACTGATAAAGTCCTTTTCCAGCGAGTCCGAAAGCAGTCTTTTCCTTGCTTGCTTCTTCTAGAGGTATCTGCCAGAAAGCTGATCGTAAATCAATAGTTGATAGAAACCGAGCATTCTTTAGACTGTCTAAGATGGTGGTAACCCTAGGCAAAGGATAAGAGTCTTTTACTGTAACCTTATTTAACTGACGACTGTCGAGGCACAATCGATTCTTTCCCGAAGATTTCTTCACCAGTAATACTGGAGAACGCCATGAACTGAAGGAGGGTTCTATCACGTCATTGTCCAGCATATCCTGGATTTCCTTCTCAAGTTCTGCCATAATTGGAGGAGCTAAGGGGTACTGTCTATGTTTGATGGGCAAGCTGTCCCCTGTGTCAATTCTATGTTTGATCAACGATGTTCTTCCTAAGCCTTTACCAATCTCTGCTGCCATTTCTTCTAACAATTTGTCCAGGCGTTCTTTCTGTTGGACAGAGAGTTCATCGCGCGAAATCACTGGTTGCGACACGTTAATTTCCATAATATCAGCAATTGATTTCCCTGCCCCTATGGCTAAATTAAATGACTCAAAAAAATTCATACCTAAAATAATATCATGTTTTGAGCAGTCCATGATATAAAAATCTACCACTTTGTATTTTCCCATAAGCTCAATGGGTAAATGAACAATGGAATCCATTGTATGGTAGGTGCCATCAGCCGTTGAGATCTTTTGTTTGTCGACTTTATGTTCTGTAAACCCCATTTTCGACATTTTCATTGCAAATCTCTGCGAAATTACTGAGACAGTTGCTCCAGAATCCAATAATCCCACAAATGACTGATTTAAAATTTTTATTTCAGCATAATACCGATTGTCTTGACTATGCTTATTAATGTTACAGATCTTTCCTGTTTTAAAAAAACTCGAAACTGTATGTAGCCATTGCTGCCAGTCATCCGAAATAGAATGACTTAGTTTTTCGGGGTGCGATCGGCCGGCATCGACTCCGATTTTTCGTTTCCCTTATCGGCGGCATTGCAAGAGCATCTACTTGTCGTTTTCCCGAAACGTCCACACCTGTAGCAGAAGATTCTTTGTTTTGGCAACTTACAATCCTTGAAACGATGCCCTGGAGTCCTGCAGTTCCAGCATTTTGCTAAAATTACTCCCTTATCATCCATGACTGCCACCTCAGACGTGCATTCATTTCTTGATTTGATCGAAGTACTTCCCTTATATGCTAAATCCCTTTCCAGAGATTGGTCATTTTGAGTAGGTTCCTTGAAATTATCACAGCTTAGCTTGGTGCGTTCAATAATCCTTAGAACTAATGTTAATTCGCTCACTGAATTGAAAGTGTCTCGACATATGGCCTTCTGAAAGTAGGGTTGTAAATTCCTTCTAAGTATGACCAATTTTTGTGTTTCCGGAATGGGAGTGGGTAGCCGATTAAACATATTCTGCATAATGGCTATATAAATCAAAATGTTTTCCTGTTTACTTTGAGTTCTCCGTTTAATCTCCTCTAATAGCTCCTCTTGGTAATACGGTTGCTGAAATGTGTCCAACAGAAGCCTCACTAATTGAGCCCAATTTGTTACTAAAGCTTTATTGGCCCTAAACCATATTAATGCTTCTTCTTCGAAGAAGTCTATGGCATATCGAAATAAGTCTTCATCGGCAGCATTCCGCGCCTCTTTAAGTTCCTCAATTCTTTCCAAGAATGCGTTTACACTTATGGTGCCCTTACCACTAAATTTGACACCCCAATCTTTAATGGGAATCAACTTCCGTTTGTGGATTCCATCGTCAAACGTGGAAAACCTTAGTAAACCTGGATTACGTGAGGAATGACTAGGTCTCTCTAAGATTGTCCGTGGTATTTCGGTGTTGGCACCTATAGACTGCGAGGCACGCTCCTGGTGGATTTCCATGTCACCATCCATTGCTACGGAAGTTTTCCCTGAGTTTCGGCACTTTTCCAATTGCTCCATTATCTGCATAGCCTCTTCGCCCAGAGACTTCTGTAAGATGTCTTTATCATGTTCGGAAATTACATCCTCTTCCTCATCTTCTTCTTGTTCAAACTGCCTTAGTGACGATAAGGTATCCTGGATGCTCTTTAGCAATGTCAAATGTTTCTCAATGTCACTAGACTCGGAAGGTATAATAAGTTTAGCACGATTTGATAAGTGTGTCAAACGCGAGTGTATACGTCTAATAAACGAATGTTCAGGACTGTGCGATACTTCTGATATAAGTGAAGTTATAGCCGTTAATTTTTTTTCACAAATCAAAATTTCATTATTCGGGTTATCAATGCAGGATTTAGGAACCTTAAAAGAAATAGTCGACTCGCCAGACTGCTCACGAACCAAAATTTCCCGCAAAAATTTCCGCATAGTCGCCACGGTCTTACAATCCAGAATCCCTCGACAAGCCAATTCAAACTCAAGCTCATCTTTATGCAGTGCGTTAACATCCATGATCAGATACGGTTATAATATTTCAATAAACAATAGCAAGTTTAAAATGACGCGATGAATAGATTTTTATTCCCAGTTACAAATACGCAACACAAGTTGTCGAAATTAAAAGAAAAAAAAAAATGATTGTTACAAACGTTTGTCCAAAATGTAGGTATACCTAAATACACTGAAAGACCATCACCGTTATACACCTTGTTTATCTTTCATTCAGTTAACCCGTGGGCGCCAATGTGATGACCGGGGTTCCAAGTGAACTGAATGGGGATAAAGAAAAACATAGGCAGTATAAACAAGTTTACTAAATGAACAATTCTAAGTTCCCTCGTAATCTAAACACTAATGGCTTAATGACAAAAAAAAAAACATAATGAAAATTACATGTGCATAAAACTACAAAAAAAAAACAATTAAAAACAACATGTGCATAAACCTATAAAAAGAAACAATTAAAAACAAACAAATAAAAATAAAGGAAAGAAAAATACAAAGTCTACAAAAAGAATATCCTTAGGCTGGATTCGATCCCGAGGTCACAGTTTGTAACCCGACGCAATGCCCCGAGACCAGCTAGCTACTTGTGTACCGTGGCGAATATGTCGATCAGTTATTTCGCAATGAATTAATATCATCAATCGAAGTCAGGACTTAATGCATAATACTTGTGCCTGAACGTTAAGGGCGTTACCGCAAGCTGAGAACAAAATGAGAATAGTCAGCCTTTGCAAAACTTCTTCAATTATTTAAGCTACACTCCGTTAAGTAGACGCAAACACTTACCCCGTTTCTTCCGTCAGTCACACACAAATTCACAATATGCCATAAACAACAATATATTTCTAATACTTATGCTCTGTAGTAATTTCCAAATAATATGCTTTAATTTCCAGAATTATGCAAATCAATTACAGAGCAATTACTCATTTCTTTGTTCCATGACGTTTCTGCCGTCTGATCTTTTTTCCGCCACCGTCACTCATGTCCGTTCTCAAAAATTATCAAATTGAAGCTATTGTGGCGAGCCTAGTAACGCCATCTAGAATTGAATCTGAGAACTAAAATATCGATCATTACAGTATGTCGATATGGGTTCTGTAAAAAGCCGCTCGGCTAAGTTCGGATTGTCCCGAATCGACCCGAACAAGATTCAGCGAAGAGTTTAAATCAGAGCCGAATATCCATTATACTGCCAAATCAAATGGGCCCGGCCCTAACAAGTGTGTAGCTTCAGAAAAGTTAAAAAAAAAACACAAAGCAATTAATAAATTGCCATTAAAATGCCCGGCAATTTCGTCGACGAAATTGATAAAGACGCTTAATTCTTAATTGGTTAAATGTTGACAGGGTAAAATTTTTTATAGCACGTTTTTTTACGGCATGTTGATAACTGGGCTGCCGGATGAATGACTACAGATTAATATTTTAAAATGTGAAAATATAGACGCGAAAACGGTCAGTTACAACGTATTCAGTATTCTGAGCCCCCCTATATAGAAATTTTTCAGCGGTGTAGGTATTGCAGTTTTGTAGGAAACAACATTTTTTTTTTTAAATAAGAATTTTTCAGGTTAATTATTATACCTTCATCATGACCAATCATTATGACGATATCAGTACTCCTCAAAACTGATATTCCCAAGACATAAGCCTGATGACTACGCAATGCGAAGCGGAAATAACCCTCTTTCCATAATTCGATAATAATGTTTGTGTTGAACAAGGAGTTCTGGCCCAAATCCTTCGTCAAAACTCTGATAATGTGTCAGCCGGCCCTTTGTCTTTGCTTCAGCGATCTATAGAACCTTCTTGCAAACATTGGATAGTAAACTTTGTAAGTAAGAAGTTAAATTTGAATTTCGTTTGTTAAATGATCGGCGATATGTGTCAGGTTTCGGAACCGAATAATAAGTATGTAAGAATAATATTTTTAGTTTGTTTTGTTTTTTATTCGGCAGGTGTACCTATCGATAAATACAAAATTTTAATAAAATATACGGTTGTTGTTCAACTGAAAATTCAAAAACATGTGAGACTCACCAAAGCACATCGGGCTCACGAGGAACATTGCCACAAACATGATTCATGTTTTGATTGAAAAGAGTGTCCATGGAGTTTCTTGCCCATTCTTCTCCATAGAGATATACGCTTTGGAATGGGCAACTACAGTACTTTCACAAGTTATAATGCCTTATGTCTGTGACTGTAGCTTCGCCTTCTTTGTTTTTTTTTCTGATATTCAAAAGTGCCTGTTATGGTCTAATTGAAATAAATGCTTTGAGTATGGTCAACTCTCATAAGTAGGCTCATAAAGTTCAGCTTTGTAGAACCTTCTCTACCGAAAGTCTGTTTCTAATATGCGAAGTTCCCTATTAAACGTCTAGATATTAATCTTATTGTAATCACAGGAGTTGAGTTAGAAAAACCCAGTTGGTGAAACCCCGTCCTAACCAAAGCGATCGTTGTGCGAATACGCCACCGTTTTGTTTCTATTTATTCGGAGAACCTGAATGCGTGCTAACATACCAACATAATACTATTAAAATACATGGATTATGATATAATTTGAAAAATGTAAACTCTCACGATTGGCGCGAAACTTCGACTTTAGACATCTAAATTCATCATTACCACTGATTATTTAAAAACCATGGATGCATTCGTTACATAATTCAATTATGAGTTAATCATACTGAACATAGTGAAGCTTGGATCGGATGTCTGAAAACTAAATTTTTTATGACTTTTACTAACTACATTTTCTAAGATGACCGTGTTTACCCACTTCGATATTTATAAGGGTAAATTATGGAACTTGTGCGCTAAATACAGAACTTTTAATGGCGTTGACATATGAATTTTTTATATAATTTTACTAATCAACGCACACTTATAATAAATAATGAGGATGACGTATGACTTAAATGTTAGCCCCTTTCGATACCAAGCGGACGTTTAGGTTTATGAGCCCCTAAAGGAGCCCGTATTGAACTTTATTGTTAAAGGTTTTTAAACCCTTACATAATACTATATATTTTTCCGGTAAATCATTGTATCTGATCTATTGATATACTCCCCCATCGGGGCGTGCTGCGGCGGTCGTCCGGACGGTAGGAGCATTTGCATTCGCAGCGCATGCTGTCATGGCGGGCAAGTCGATACAAGTCGATATGAGCCGATCTACATAATTATAGACGCCACAAATATGTTTTATTTGTTTAAAGACTAGACTTTTTTAATTAATTACATAAAATACCCAAAATCCACTTTTGTTTTTGTTACATTTCAATGGATTAAAGTAGTATGGTTATGGTTACATTTTAACGTAATTATTAACTATTCACTACTAAAATATATTAGTATTAAAAAAAGTTAATGAACTTCATACAATTTACGTAAAACAGATAAACACAAAATATTATTATTATTAAACGACATAGAAATGCAATCAAAATAAAAGCAAAAGAAATCTTTAGTAATGTAAACTTTCAATATCTTGTAGACTGTTCTGAAGCAAAAACAATATCAAGTCAACGAAGTGAATGTTTGAAAAAAAAGAAGTTTGCGCTTTGGGGCTGAGCGAAGGAACAATTGTATGAAATGAACAAGTTTGTGGAGTGACAATGTTTGGACAGAAACAAAAGAAGTTACGAGTAAGTATTCTGACAACTACAACTAGTTTTGAAATCATGTTTGTGTAGCCAAGTCTTTGACATCGCTCAACTACATGTGTTTTTGTTTAAATGGTATTGCTATAATACATACTATATGGTTGGCAGTAGCTTAAAAAACTAGAAGTATTTAAAAAAAAACTTTGAAAATTTAGAACATTAACTGCCAATATCTTCGTAACTTTTTTTTTTTTTTAATTATCTCTTCACAAAACTGATTTAAAGTTAATGTGTAAAAAAAAATGTCTTAGCTGTATTCAACCTTTGTGAGACACTGGTCCCTTTTTTTTTTCGGATGGGAAATCATCAAATGACTTCTCCCGCTCTGGGCAGAGCGGAAGGGAGTGTCAGACTTGTACTGACTAAAACCCATCCATGTTCCTTCCTTGCCCTTTGTTTTCCAGAACCACGGTATCTCTTTCGAACAGTCCCGCAGCTCAGACACTGGTGCCTGATGTAGGTTTTTGCGAAAAAAAACCAGTGTAACTAAAAGGTTCCCACTCCGAAGTACAAAAACTGATCCCAATGACGGGGAGAATAAGAGTTTTTCGGCTTCGTTAATGCTATTTTTACACCCTCTATAGCAGGCTCCATTTCTTGTGATTTTTTTTAATCCTACCAGAGTAATTACTAAGTAATAATTAAGGGCCGTTCCAGAGACCTAAAATATTCCAGATGCTGTAATTAATTTCAGCATACGACATGTTCCTGGTAATTAACTTCTTAGTTAATTCCATTAGTGATGGTAGATAATGGCTAAAGTAGAACTTTAACTTAAACTTATTAATAGTCACGAGCAATTTATTCGTGTAATGTCGTTTGAAATTTTGAACTTAGACCTATTTCGCAATAGTATGGGTTCCAAAATACTATGTTTGTGACAGCAAGAGTAACCTCCACAGACTGATGCGGTGAATTCAGTATATCATACTAAGATGACCGGTACAAGACATTATTTCAGGAATGTTATGAGATTTCAATAAATTTGATTTGTTTGCTTTCCTCATACGCAATGTATCGTTACCTACAGTGGCAAAACACACGTCGCAAACAGCAAGTGTAACGACGAGTTCGAAGAAATCTGTAGCTAGGCGAGAGAATAACTGATTCGCGTCGTTCGTTAAAGTATTAAAATAGCCATTGTTGGTTTTTGACTTTAGCCGTATTATTTACAAAAATGGAGTGTTACGTACAGAAAATGTAATTGTACATTGAAATAAAGGAAATATAAGTGAAAAACGATTAAAAAAAAAACGAGAATAATTCCGGTTGAATATGACTCGAAATAAGGAGCTGAATGTCAGTTCGCGGAGGGCTCTTCCTTATACCCTGTATGTAGTCGTTTTGTCCATCCAAAGGTTGTCTGGAAGATATCACTATCAGAGGTAAGACCGTCATTGTACCCGTTATCATTATCATCATCAGCCTATAGCAGCCCACTGCTGGACATAGGCCTCCTCAATCGTACGCCACTCAACTTGATTCTCAGCAACTGTCATTCAGTTGCTACCAGCCACCCTGCAAAGATCGTCACTCCACCGACCCTGAGGGCGTCCCACCATACGTTTGCCGATTCGCGGTCTCTACTCAAGAACACGTCTACCCCAACGGTCTTCGGTTCTACGGCTAATATGACAGGCCCATTGGCACTTCAGTTTACTTATTCTGTGAGCTATATGCCGACAACTCTGGTTCTCTATCGGATTACCTCGTTTCGGATATATTGTACCCATAGAATTAGCTAATTGTTAAAATCCATAGGTAAAAATGTTGGTGTAAAATAAATAATATCTATTCGTTTTACTAAGTTGCTACATGTAGGTACTGTAGTGAGTACGTTGTCTACACTACCAAATTTACGCTTTAAACTTCAATTCTTTATATTTATACTTTAAGATAGTTAATACATGTAATCTCATTTTTAGGGTTCCGTACCCAAAGGGTAAAAAAGGGACACTATTACTAAGACTTCGCTGTCTGTCCGTCCGTCTGTCTGTCACCAGGCTGTATCTCATGAACCGTGATGACGCTAGACAGTTGAAATTTTCACAGATGATGTATTTATGTTGCCGCTATAACAACAAATAATAAAAATATTAATTATTTAATACATATCTAGAGGGGACTCCCATACAAGAAACGTGTTTTTTCGGTTTATGGTATGGAACCCTTCGTCCGCGAGTCCGACTCGCACTTGGCCAGTTTTTATTCCTGTTTTCCATCAAATGTATTTACTTTATTAAGCTGCCAGTATCAATCGGCTGCTAGAACGATATATCATCATAGGACCTCTGTACACTGTACTTACTACTTCTCGTCCAACTTACCGCAGTGTCTCAAGACGAAAGTCTATGACCAGTGTGTGTTGCCAGTGATTACATACGGGACCGGAACGTGGTCGCTCACAAAGCTCATCAGAAAGCTTAAAGTCACCCAAAGGGCAATGGAGAGGGCTATGCTCAGAGTTTCCTTACGCGATTGAATCAGAAATGAGGACATCCGCAAGAGAACCAAGGTTACCGACGTAGCCCGAAGATTTGCCAAACTTGAGTGGCAGTGGGCAGGGCACGTGGGCAGGGAACGGATGGCCGATGGGGCCGTAAAGTTCTGGAGTAGCGACCGTGAACCGGAAGACGTTGCGTTGGAAGGCCTCCCACTAGGTGGACCGATGACCTGGTGAAGGTCGCGGGGATCCGCTGGATGCGAGTGGCACGGGAACGGTCAATGTGGCGATACTTCGGGGAGGCCTATGTCCAGCAGTGGACGTCTTTCGGTTGAAATGATGATGATGATGACTACTTTTTTATGTGTTCGTTTTCTTTCTAGTCCATGAAGTGTTGATGAGATTCGCAGTTTTCTAAATAAAGCTCGAGCTTTTTTTGTGCAAGCACGAATAAATTAAACAAAGACAAAGACATTTATTCGTAGGATACGGTATTCACAAAGTTGTTAATAAAATTTACATAGTTCAGGACATATCCGCCGTTGGACGCGGCATACGAATATTTACATTAGTAAGTGTACTTGATACACTACATATTTTACTCACATAATACCTAACCCTAGTTTACTAACATTGTAATAAAGTAAAACAACAAAAAACAAAACTAAAATGTGTGAACTCTATAATCTAATAAAACAGTAATATAAAATAAAATACAACATTAATATTAATTTTAGGTATAGCATGAAAACATTAAAAAAGAAATAATAATAACACTATCTATTTATATTTAATATCTTCAAAAAATTCTTTTACTGAGTAAAAAGTCTTTTGAAGTAGCCATAATTTCAACTTTTTTTTGAAAAAATGCAGCGGTGATTCTCTTATTACTTTCGGAATGTGGTTGTAAATTTTAATAGACATTAGGTAACTGTTTTTATAGTGAAGAGTACTATTGCAAAGTTGGTTTTTTAGTTTAGTGGGGTCCCTTTTTGTGAATCTGTTGTTGAAAGTTGCTAAACCAGACCCTTTGTCGGTCGGTGCAGTTCAAAACTTTGACCAACTGTTACGTAACTCTAACGGTAAGCTTGTTGATGACAGAAACGTAATAACTGTTTCTATTTAAATGTTACAGCTGCGGAAGGTAGTTAGAAGAACAATTGTGAAACTTAAGACAATGGTGGAAGGTTTAAAATGGCGCAATCTGTTTGTCAACTGTAAAGCTTGTATGTTCGAATGAGTAGGCATATTTTCGATCGTTAAAAGTGAAATATGTGCGTTGAAATAATAGCCATATGCCCGTTTTCACAATCACTATGCGACACCTAAAAGCAAAAGTTAAGTAACATAACATCACGCCTGTAATCCCCGAAGGTTTAGGCAGAAGTGTACCTAATAGAACACCCATATTTCGCCACTTATGTTTAAAGTCCCAAGAAATAGGGGGTGAGCCTATTGGCATCAACCGGGTACTAATTCAAACTCCGTAGCTGCTATTGAGAAATTCTTGATGGAAAAACCTAGTAGCACTTTGCCTTTTCTTTTTTTTTCTTTTTACGGATGGGAAATCATCAAATGACTTCTCCCGCTCTGGTCAGAGCGGAAGGGAGTGTCAGACTTGTACTGACTAAAACCCATCCATGTTCCTTCCTTGTCCTTTGTGTTCCAGGGCCGCGGTATCTCTTTCGAACAGGCCGTAGCCCTGGCAGGCATCGGCCCTTGCGGGCCCCTCCCTGTTACTTTGCCTCACCCGGGAATCGAACCCAAGACCTCATGCAAAAGCTAAGTAAAAGCGGACTATTGGACATTTTTATCATCACCCAGCTCAGTGCAGCGAGATGAAAATCAAACAGATCAATATACAAGTTGGCAGAACAGGGACTTTGTTTTAAATCCGCTGTTTCCTACAAAACACGGTCAAAATGTTTTTAATTTCCGATAAAATATTTCAATGAAAAAAAAATAGTATTCGTTTGTGCATCGATGTCCCTTCAACCCAGTATTTAAGCATATAATTTAAGTTTCAGCTATTGTTAATGAAAACAAGCATAACATTTTAAAGCCCAACCTTTTCTCAAGATCTGCTGACTTAATATAAGTAACTAGGCTCCTTCAAAATCCTGAATTTCAATGTATACTCTTTGATTTTATGTGTGAGACAAAGTCTTTAGCTTACACCTGCACTGGAACAGTTACAGGGTGATAGTATAAAGTACTGGAATTATGTGAATACTGCCTTGCGTTTGTTTCCTTCCGTAAGACCAACATTATAATACCAACTTTATCTAGACCAGTTCTAATACTTCTCGCAGATTATACGTCGTACTAGACAGGATGAAGGACGAGTATCAGAGGCCGGAGACCACAGCATAAACATTAACATTATACAGGCTGTCGCTTAGCATCCTGATCAAATTCAAGGAAGTATTCGCAAAAAAAAATCAGCTCTTGCATTACATTTTGACGAGTTAAGCGAACATAAATGTAGGCAATAGCTGTTATTTTTTACGATTTCAGGTTTGGTAAAAGTTGTTCGTAATTATGAGTATAGATACCTCCTTGAATTTGACCACAATGCAAAGCGACAGCCTGTATGATATTTGTGGTGTAAACGTAAATACGTGAATTTCTGAATCGAAAATACAATTATCCCATAGCATTTTAGTTAAATTGTTTGCAAAAATCACAAGAAAGGTCACGTGCGTAGTACTCGCAACCGGCGTGCGTGTATGACCAGACGGATGAATGTGGACGAGGCAAAAAGAGGATGTAAGGATCGTAGCAGGTCCAGGGCTGCGGGACTGTTCGTAAGAAATACCGCGGCCCTGGAATACAAAGGGCAAGAGAGGAACATAGATGGGTTTTAGTCAGTACAAGTCTGACACTCCCTTCCGCTCCGCCCAGAGCGGCAAGGGTCATTTGATGACTTCCCATCCTAAAAAAAAAGGGATCGTAGCAGGTGGCGTTCTGTGGCTTCTGCCTACCCCCATGGGAAAAAGGCGTGAGTTTAGGTATGTATGTATGAATAAATTCTTTAAATAAATTATGAAAATATGATTATATGTCAAACGAGTATTTTTATTTTTTCAATCGACGTGTTTACGTAACGTTTACACGCGGTCATGCTAAGGCATCAGATCTTCTCTAAACTTTGACAGTTGTAAAGAATGGCTACAACACGTAAAATTGAAGTGTTGTATCCAATTTGTTATTTTATTTCACTATGGATAAACTAGCTATATACATTAATAACTAAAAACTATTAAATAAATTAACAACAAACTATAAAAGAGCATCGAAAAACTCTTCCTTAACGCAACTGTTACACAATTAATTTCCCGGACTGAACATTGCACTGTGCTGTAAATCTATATGCATTTAATTAATTATCGAATGCAAATCCTTTGATCATGTGTGTGAGAGAGAGAAAAAACAGATTAATTTGTATAGTGGATTTTAGGCGCTAGACTCGATGTCAAAGAGATTATCATATCGAATTGAAATAAAACGTGTACATTTTTCATTGGTTTGATTTTTTTCTTAAATAAAATTCATATGAAAACATTGATATGGAAACCACGAGTTTCCAGTTATTTGATATGTGGAAGAGTATTTTTTAGTTAATCCAAACACATACCACGCACTAAATTGAATGTTTGTCCAATTTATATAAAATTTATTTCATACAGATATGGTACAAATATTTTATCAGTATGTAATCTTGATTCCAAGCTAATAAAACAGTTTCGATTTTATATATCGATACTTTATTTTCTTACTTTCTGCTTAGTTGGTCGCAAACGCAAATGCTGAGCGTCCTCGGTTCTATTCCCAGGCCAAGGGTTATTAGGTTTTTCTATTAGGAATTTCTCAATAGCAGCCACAGAGTCTGGATTTGTGCCTGGTTGATGGTAACACGATCTAGTACACCAACATTTGGCCAGTTATATTTAAGTGCCATACTGAAATATAACTGGCCAAATGAGGGTGTACTGTACATCTCTGCCATACCCTTCGGGAATTGGCGGGGTATTGTTATATTACTTAAAGATTACCTCTCATCTTTTTCGAAATTAATGTTATAATTTAGTTAGTTATTAATATGTTTTAAAATTGTAAGTGATTTAGTATTCATTTAATTTCAAATATGAATTTTATACTTTTTGCTGTACCCTACAGGGTCCGTAATTATACCTTAGCTTTAAGCACATTGTAAGATCTTCACACATTATGGAATGCAAATAAAGATATGAATATGAAATATTGAGTTTCTTACTTTATGTTTGGTAAAAGATAACATCGAAGGAAACTTATAACGACCTTTATCATGAATATGAGCTTCCGAACTTAGTCCTCCGAGGTTTAGCCATCAATAGTTCTGTAATGACAAATTGATATTACCTTGAGCTGTCTAATGGTTAAAGTTGTTACCAAAAGTTTTATTATACATATTTTGTATGGAATTCAGAAAGAAAAATCTTTGCGGTAATGTGATATCGAGGGTAAATCTCAACACGATCGGCAAATCTAAACCACGTTCAATATACAATATTCTATAGCAATGGATGAATGAGACACTAATAGCTATTGAACGCAGTTTCAATGTGGAGTAAATTCAGTGGTGAATTTACCACTATTATAATCACGGATTGTTTGATTTATTTTCTACAGCCGTAGAATGAATCAGAATGCTCAGTTGAATCAGTTTGCTGTAGCAGAATCAGTTTGCTGTATCAAAGCTGCTCAAACAATTTACGCCATCAATGCAAACACAGTTTAACTTACAACCCATACAGATGTTTGAAACTCAATCCGCTGCTCTAAGCTCAATAAATAGACACACTGCAATTGTGCCATTTGTAATACGGCCTTATAAAAAATAAAAATACATTCTTAGAATCTTGGAAATAGAATGTAATATGTTATGGTGGTTGCGTCAGGATAGCCCGCGGAATTCAATTTTTCTTAAGGTTTTTTGCAATTTGCAGGTCATTGTCAGGTTGTATGTTGATGAAAAATGAGTCGCGCCAGTAACTCGTATGTAGTTATAGAATCACAATCATGAAAATCATCAATATAACCCTGTAAGTGCATTTAACCCTATTAAATGACTTTTTCATGAATTATTCATTGAGTAGGGTTACATGAACTTAGAGGGTTGTATTGATAAATTTCATGATTGTAATTCTGTAACTACATACGTGTTACTGGCGCGACTATTTCTGGAATATCTCCGTGCGACCTGACACTGACCTGCAAATTACAAAAAACGAATTTCGCGGGCTAGCCTGATGCAACACCTTAAAAATTTCTAACAAAACAATATTATATTTCGCAGCCCTGTTTCCCAGTCAAAATAGTTAAGTAACCATTTTTAAATCTTCTCATTTATCTTTAATCTTCTTATTTCTCTCTCCACATTTTTAGCTTGATTGAGCTGAAATGAAATTTTACATTCACGTTTAGTTTGGATGACAATGCATTGTTAGGTAAGTCACGTCATTCTAAATCCAAAATGGCGGTCTGCCAAACATGGACTAGTTATGTTTTATTCATTCCCATAATATTATGGGTATCAAATGAAAGGGTTTGCTGAGAGGAATAATAGATATAAAATTATGTCACTGTACTCGTAAAGCGTGTATTTTTTTAATTCATTTATATAGCCACATATCTTCACTTCAATTTCCCACAAAACATTTTCAAACGTTCCAGACGTGATAAAACCTTTTCAGTTGATAGGTCGAAAAACCTTCAACTCTTATGGCTCATTTACACAAGGAGAGTTTCTCGTCCATCGAGAGACTAAAGAGTTTACGAATCTCGTAGGTGGAACTCCAAAAGGGACTGTCACACAGTGTATTTACATCCTATATTCTTCATGAGAAACAAATATAAACTCATATATAGTTATGTGATGCAAGGTTAATATAATTATAAATACGTATCATTTTATAGTTAAAACAGACGCTTTCTTTTTAGAGATATGTACCTGAAGGGTAACCAACAGGACCATATAACTAAGTCTCCGCTGTCCGTCCGTCTGTCTGTCAGCGGGCTTGATCCGTAATAGGTAGACAGTTGAAATTTTCACAGAATGTGTATTTCTGTTTCCCCTACTATAATGCTACGGAACCCTTCTCATGCGCGAGTCCGACACGCACTTGGTCGGTTTTTTCAAAAGTGAAGTGATTTTCGTGATATTAACTCTAACTAGATATGTACTTTTTTATTTTAATCAAGCCTTTTTATAACTACGGTCGACGGCAGGTAGTTCCAAATACTCAATAACTCCATCCAATAACTTCATTCCTTCTCATAGAGAGGAGGACTGTGTCCCAGCAGTGGGAACATTATAGGCTGATGATGAACTTTGTGTAAGGCTCACTTACGGCTTGAGCTGGAAAGGGTAAGGCAAAGAGTTTTTTTAGATTAAGTTACACTTTGAATTTTGATTTGGATTTTGAACAAAATGTAGGTAAAGATTGACTTTTAACCGTCTCGATAGTATCTGGACCGTTTAGAAAATAATACTAAAAGACATCAGTCTCTGAACCTTGTTCACTACATAAAATGAAGGCAGCAGCAATGAATATTTCCAAAGGTTATCGTATTATGTAAATATTTTGTGAAATCATCAAATGATTTCTCCCGCTCTGGGCAGAGCGGAAGGGACTGTCAGACTTGTACTGACTAAAGCCCATCCATGTTCCTTCCTTGCCCTTTGTGTTCCAGAGCCACGGTATCTCTTGCGAACAGTCCCACAGCCCTGGGGAGGAGAATACCTAATTTCTGGAATATCTCCGTAATCTTATGACTGTATGTAAAAAACCCAAGGGATTAAAGGATGAATTGTTGCATCTGTTATGAGTCTTACCTTAGGTAGAGTTGAGAAGGTCAGATAGGTCATCGTTCTCCTGCTCTTATCCCAGTTTATTTGGGGTCTTCTTCCATTCTTCTCTACTACTCGTCATCTCATCTCCGATATCTCCTTTCTTGTCATATCACCCTTTACACAGTCCATCCACAGGTTATTTCGTCTTCCTCTATTTCCACATTCATGCTCAGAACTTTCCTCACGACATTTTCCGCATTCCTCCGCAACACATGCCCATATCAAGTCAACCGATTTACATATAATTTTCAGTCACTGGCACCACTTTCAGACTTCCCCTTATGTATTTATTAGGTCGCTCCATGTAAACCACTGGTGAAAAGCTGCATGCAGTTTGCCTGGAAATCAACCCCGACCTACTTGGGAAAGTACTGATATATGTTTAATCGTCAACGTTCCTTGTTAATAATTCACCTCACGAACATTCTTTGAAGCTGTTATGAAAACGTATAAAAAACTCACGATAAAACAAATTTGCAAATCGTTTGTATGCATTCATTCATAAACAATTGCTTCAATAGCCATTACTGAGTTGAAAGTTGAGTCGTTCGTAGTGAAGTTGGTTTGAAAACTAGAACATGCCCGCAATCCTAACTTTGCCAACATTCAGCAATTATTTGTTTAGTATTATTGTTACTAGTTATTACAACTCGGATTTTATGTTATTCACTGTAAGTTGTCACAAGGAAAATAATGATTTCGTAATTGAGTAACTGAGTTAGTTACGACTACGCCACAGCTGGCGTAGCAAGTCTTACGAGCTTCTTTGCTACGGCGTAGCAAGTACTTTGAGCTTCTTCAATAATTTGCTACGGCATAGCAACTACTACGAGTTTCTTTGTAACCGCGTAGATCTTTCAAGATAATTTATTTGCAGACGTTTCTTAAACTTAATTTATTGAGGTCTACAAGATGTAAATGAACCCTTCACGAAGCCGTCAACCAAGCATTCTGTACATCAAATTAAGTTACTGTACGCAAAAATGATTGCTGGGAATTTTTGGGTTGAAATATCACGATTTACGATAGGACTCAATGTTACGCACTCAAAACCTTGGGCTGATGGATGCATTGAATAGTACGGGGATCGTGGAGGTATTTAAAGCATTTATAACATTCAAAACTCGTATCAAAAAAATCAGTCAATCAAACATTATGTACATCAAAATAAATAACTTTACGCAAAAGTTTGGGAAACGACTTTTTTTGGGCTAAAAAATCACGTTTTACAGTAGAACTTAATGTAACGCACTCTCTGTACTCTCTCTCTGTGTGTTGTGTGTGTCTGTGTCTCGCACGCGCTGTATGTGTATTGTGCTGATGGATGGATTGAATAGTAAGGGGGTCCTGGAGGTGTTTAAAGTAAAAATCTTACAATAAGATCGCATTTAAAAAAAATACTTGTGAAAAATTTGGAATTTTGACCACCAATATCTACGTTAATTAAAATGCATAGGGTAGATCAAAAAAAAAATGATGACGATGACGGCGAGAATAAATACCTTTCGGCTTCGTTAGGGTATTTTTACACCCTTTTTATTATTATTTTTTTTTTTTCTCTTAAGCAGCTGTATTTGTGCCCGGTTGATGGCAATGTGCTCGCCCCCTATTACATGGGACTTAAAAACATAACTGGCGAAATGTGTGTGTACTATTAGGTACACTTCTGCCTAATCCGTCGGGGATTACAGGCGTGATGTTATGTTTTGTGTTGTTATATTATTAACGTTGACTGACACCAAAAAAAGAACATTTCTTATTAAAAATAACCTATTGTTTATTAATGTCTCGTTACATCGCAGCAACTGGCATTTCAGGCGATGAGACGCCCACACGAGGTCTGTGAGTTCACAAGTGAAAAGGTCATTTGAACGATTCAGAGGAAAGTTGAAACATTTTCTCGACATGCCAAGAAGTCTACGAAAATACATTTTGTATTATGCTTTATGTGTTTGATGAGACAATCCGAATTCTTATTTTAGAATTATGATGCAAAATTAAGGTCATTCGATTACTTATCAATAATTGTTTGGCTGAATTAATTTTGTGGCGAAGTAATAAGACAATATTTTAACTTTTATGTAAGTAAAAGACGAACGTTTCTGATTTATATTTGTTTATTTGAGATAAGTGATAAAATTGTATCAAAATCTAGCCGTAGAACATTATCATTGTGAACTATTAGCGACATCTAGTTATACGTATAACAACCTTTTTTCTATTTAGTATCTGTGAAAAAACGAATGAGGTCTTTGTAGTCTGTTACAAGCTAACAGCCGTTTTTCATCTTTTTGTTCCTGGATTTTCATAACATTCGTTCATAGTGTTGTACTTCCGTAGTATCTGCCTATTTACATTGGAAGATCTTTGTTGAGCATTGGGATCTGTCCCTAAATACATGAGATCATTTTTTCCTGAACTCATGAAAGTGAACTAAATGAAAAAAAAAACGAGTGTGCTCCAGACAACACGATTGAAGTAAAACTTAAACAAATGCCGAACAATCGTCTGTCAAATTAAAAAACATGACTCTCTCTCTTTCAACTTCCGTTTGCCTCGTAACGTAACGCAAATTCACCAGCTTACTCCCAAAGTCAAGCGTGCGTAAAGAAATGTTACTTCAAAAAGTGATTAAAAAAAGATACACCTTAAAATAAAATAAAATACATTAACAAAACAATTTATGCCAAAAGGGCTCAGTTCAGCATAATGCCAAATAGCAATTCAAGGTGTACCACCTGACACTCATTTTCAGCTGGAACCCACGATTGCCATACGCTCGAAACCATAAACAGTAAAAAAAAAAACAATAATCTCAATAGGAATATTTCCTGAGTAAAAAAAATAATTATAATTCTATATAGTCCGTTAGTTAGATTATCGAAAAATATTGGATACGTTTTTTTTTTTGTTTTATCAAATCAATAAAAAATAAAGAACACAAAACGCATCAAAGTTCATGAGTTTTCGACGCACTGCATCGTCCTCAGTTTTCGGTTACGAGAAAAAAAAATACGTGTCCAATATTTTTTGGAAATCTATCTGACGGACTTATTACATTTTTTTGGTCAACTACCCTATTAAAGTCACTTGACTTCAATTGTAAATTCACACATCAATACAAAATGTATTTCATACAAATCTTCTTGTTTGTTTTATATATGTATTGCAAAACCTTGAGAGTAACTGTCAATGACACTCATTGCAATCTTATAATCCACCTATGTAAATAAAAATACATATTAAAACCTCATATTACATTATGAGATACTTAACTATGTAATAACTCGACTCAATTTAGCGTTAACCGCGAAGGGATGCAATAAACCCACATTTTATAATGTTGCTTCTATAATCCAGTTTTAATTCAAAGCTTTTTAATTTAGATTCCTATTAATTCTGTCGGTTTCTATTTTTTTTTTTATAGTTACTAGCATGTTTGAGAGATCGCAAGTTAACCAGAATTTTATCTCAAAGTGGCTAAGAGAATATTACTACTTTCGTTGTATTGACAAATTTTCCTTTTCCATTTTACAAAATCCTCTTTCATATTTAATTTATTGTAATGATCGCACAACTAGAAATTGCATGTGTTAAAGACTTTAGGTGTCGAATTGCTAAGGCATATTTTAAATGATTAGGTATTGTATTAATTACACTGGTAAACACTGTTTTTGTCACACGAACTTTGTGATGATTTTTGTTTATGTTGGTGTTCCTTCATTATAAATATATAATAATTTTGTGTCAATCACATCCAGTTTTTTTTGTTACAGCTTTATATTTATTTCTGGCCTTATATACGTGTATTTGTTTGAATAACTTCATTCAGGCGACTGAATAGCTATTGCATCAGCTAAAATACATTTTATTTTCGTTAGTTACATAGTAAATAGGCCACGAAAGTGTTCTAACAACCCTGACAGTTTTTATTACGAGTGTGGAGAATTAACTTTTACAGCTCAGCGACGCAAAAATTAAAGAGGGAATATTTGTAGGCCCAAAAATACGAGAACTATTAAAAGATAAAAGCATTGAAGGAAAACTAAATGATCAGCAAAAAGTCGCCTGGATTTTTTTTTTGAGTGTTTTCCTTGCCTAAGAAACCATACAGTGGAAAACTACAAAGACTTAATAAATGAACTTAAAATGTCATATATAGCTTTGGGGTGTAATGTGTCCTTGAAAATACATATGTTGGACTCTCATCTGGATTTCTTTCCCGCAAATTTGGGTGCTGTGAGTGACGGGAACAAGGAGAGAGGTTCCATCTGGACATTTCCTTAATGGAGCATTCCTGGAATCCATGTCTCTTGATAACCCTTTATCAAGGGACATGAATTCCAGGAATGCTAGCAGATTATTGTTGAAGACTTAGAAGGGATCTACCAGAAGCAAAATATTCACATTCATTCCAGAACAAATCATAAGTATTTACTGTACATTAAGTAATAATTTCTCTAAGTGTAATTGATTTTTGTACTTAAAGGAGGAGGTTCTCAATTCGGTTGTATTTTTTTGTACAGTTGTGATAGCTGTTCTGTAGAACAGCAAAAGAATAAAGGATGTTAACCACTATCTACAATTTTTTGAAGAAAAAATATTCAATTCAGTGTTTATTTAGGATACCTTATCCTCTAAACAAAATCCCACCACCAGTGAAATTCATCATCATCATCATTCTCCTGCACTTACCCCCTAATTTATTCGGGGTCGGCGCAACATTTCTTCCTCTCAATACTTCTCTATCACACGTCATCTTAACTCTTGGGACTTACCAAAGAATGGGCAGCAGCGTTCTCTGTGCCTTTGTAATAATCTACCTACTGCGATCGCCCATCCACCTGCCGAGCGTGGCGGTTATGGCAGTGGATGTCTTTCGGCTGAAATGATGATGATGATTATGACTCGTAATCTCAGCAGTCACCTCCTTTCTAGCCATATCATCCTTCACACAGTTGATCCATCCATACTTTGGTCTTTCTCTACCCTTATAGCCAGTGAACTTATCTTAAAGAAATCAAAATCATTGCTCCGGAGTGCCTCGTCGGTCTAGTGGTCGCAAGCGTGACTACTGAGCATGAGGTTCTGGGTTCGATTCCCAGGTCGGAAAAAGTGATATTGGGTTTTTCCGTCAGGAATTTCTCAGTAGCAGCCACGGAGTCTGGATTTGCACCCGGTTGATGGTAATAGGCTTGCCCTCTATTACGTGGGACTTAAACGTAACTGGCGATATGTGGGCGTGCTATTAGGTACACCTCTGCGTAACCTTTCGGAGATTACAAGCGTGATGTTATGTTATGTATGTACCGTTATCAAAACATTATTAGTTCTAGAAGATTCCATTTTATTTTCCTGTTTACAAACAATAATTCACTTAAACGTTGTTTACACTTCCAAGCTCGCGTCTTGCTTGAAAGTTAACCTATAGTTTTCTACTTAGCCGCTCGAGAATTTTTCCAGTTAGACGCTTGTCGCAGATGACGACTAATAAAATTTTGTTGACAACCCGCCACTGTGCGACAGGGATGGCACTCTGCGGTGTATGCATAGAGAGGATGATACCGGAGTGAATTTTCTTTTTTCTTTTTCAGGGATATGTTGAAAGGGGGGTCTTGTGTTAGTTAAAACGTTGTTATCTTTGGTTTCAGGAAGATAGCCGTTATCTATAACCTGTAGAGAAACTAGAATGCTCATGACTAATGTAATATTAATCATGTTAGTAATGGTGTGGTGAGTGATCTTTTTGTACGAGTCTTCAGTTGCCCTCGATCGCGTATTATCATGTTGCTTAGTCGTAATAATTAGAGTCCTTAAAATATACCTCTAGCTTGAGTAAACAGACGTCATCTATGTTTCAACAATTCCTAGAAATCCTTTTTCCCGTTTCAACAGAAAGGATTTCCGTTCTAAAATACAGAGCAACATAATTAAAAGGAAATAGAAAATGTGCATTAACAACTCTGTATATTCTCCGCCCACTGCCATCACGATTGGGGTTGAGAGCGTCGGTATAAGGGCTCGCGCGGCGTCGCAACTCTCATTCGCGTCTCCATCCGCGACCCGACCAGTCGGGCGCTGTCCGAACTACGGCCAATACTGCGACCGCGCGCGTATGTATCTTCAAAGTTCCTTATTAAAAAATTATCATCAATATTCTATCTTTCAAGTTTAAATTCAAAAGTTTAAATATCTGCTTTTTTAAATTCAACGGTTTTTTTTCAACGGACGTTTCCAACTTTAATTTAATTTTTTTTCCTATCTCCGCGGAGGTGCGTAAGTGTTCGTGTGTTGTGTGTGGCGAATTCGGTGAGTCGAAGTTTGAGTTTCGAATTGGTGGTCGTCGGCTATTGGTGGAGACTGGGTTTGTTTCACTTTCGGCTTTTACTGAATGCTCAATTGTTATTTTAGGCTTCGAAATGCGAATTTTTATTTTTCCCAGGTCGTTAAATTGATAAGTGTTGATATTTATGGTTATTGGAAGATATCGAGTTGAGCCGATATTGGCAAAAAAATTTAGCCAAATAACCATAACTTCAATATTGTGCTTCCATAATCGAATTTCGGGCGATGTTTGGCTGAATTTCTTTTAATTTTCATTGCCAGGGCTGATATGCAAATAAGAGAAAAATTCAAATTGAGCATTCAGATCCAAATTCATGCATTTGAATGAGTTTGGTCGTTCTTTGGGATTCAGTTGGGTCGTTAATCGTTTTTTCAGGATTATTTATTTAAGTTTTTACGATGACACGTTTGTAAGGAAATTATTTTGTGACCTAATTAAGGGAATGGACTAAGGTTTTTATAGTCTGGACGTTTTTATTCTGTGTCCTTCGTCGGAACGAATCGATTTCTATGCTCAGTTTGAGCATTTTATGAGGAACTTCGTATTTAAACGTTATTAGATCGAAAATAAGGTAAAAAGGAGACTGGAAAATACTATTCTTGGCATCAGATCTGTTTCACCTTTTTGGCATTGACAAAGTAGGTAATTTAATATTTTGGCAGCAGTTTTGTTTTGTCAAAAAAGTAAGACTTTGTTCAGATTCAATTTTTGAATTGATTGGAAAGTATTTTTATCAGAAAACAAATTAAAATTGGCATTTACGCCGCAGTGAATTAATGGGACTGTTGGTAACAGTAACTACCAAATAAATCAGCTGTTTAATTACTTGTTAAATGAGACCAGTTGTTTGTTACGACTCTTCGTGAACTGAGTACTTCGAAACGTCCACAAGTACATCGTTGCTTACAGAAAAATACAACAGTTTCTTTAATCTAGAGATGTATTAATGACCAAGCAACGCACGAATTTTAAAGAAAACAATATATTTACCACATACAAGTTACTTCAAGAAATTTACAACTAAAATTGTTTAAACAAAAATTTAGAATCGACCACTTCGCTCTTGTTTAATGGAGAGGATTAATGAAAACTTAATTGAGAGGATAACGTAACATTAGTTTTTTTTTTTAATTTAAACCAAAAAAATACAAGCACTATGGAACAAAAAATAACCATGCTCTCGTCACCCTTTTTTTTACGGATTGTAAATCATCAAATGACTTCTCCCGCTCTGGGCAGAGCGGAAGGGAGTGTCAGACTTGTACTGACTAAAACCCATCCATGTAGGATTCCTTGCCCTTTGTGTTTCAGGGCCGCGGTATCTCTTTTGAACAGCCCGCAGCCCATGCTCTCGTCACCCTTAAGTTATGTAAAACTTAAACCTCAAAAAATTGCGGGTACACTTTAGATAATTCTGGATTAACTCTACACTTATTAACATTGCAAGTCCAATAAAACCCCATTGATCCCCCTGATCAATATAGTACAGAGGCAGACTCCTTTTAAACACACAGGGTATTGCCCGTCACCCATTCGACACAGATCTATTGAATTACGACTAAACCCGTTCGCAGACTACACCGTTCAGTCCAGAGTTCAAGTTTGTGTCATCAATAATTATCTGTGTAGGGTTTATCTTATATACTTCATGGATTTGCCGTAATTGTAAACGATGGGTGAATGGGATGGTTTATAGGGTGTTTAAAGGGTGGGAAAGGAATCTTGTTACTAGGCTTTCAGGCACAATGTCTGGGTGTCTGGCTTTTAAAGAGTTTATCTCGGTAATGGCGTATGGGGATGTCTGAACTCATTATGGCTAATGGTGTGAGTTAGCCAGGAGGTTACATTGTTTTGGAATGAATCTAAGAAATAATGGGAGGGATGTTTCAGTGTAAGATAATATGGAGTATATGGAGTAGGGCTGCAACTGATTTGAAATCTTTAATGCCTGCTTTAAATCGGGGGCGTAATAAAATTGAATTTAGATTATTCATAAAGGGTGTAAACAGACTCTTAACGAAGCCGAAAGGCACTTATTTTCCCCGTCATTGCAATCATTTTTTTGTTCTACACCATACCTGGGAACCTTCTAGTTGCGGAGATATTGGGGGTCAAAGTTCCAACTTTTACACAACTTTTTTTTTAAATACATGTTTTTAATGTAAGATTTTTACTTTAAACACCTCCAGGAGCTCCGTACTATTCAATCTATCCATCAGAACAATGTTTTGAATGCGTTGCATTGAGTCCTACAGAAAAACGTGATTTTTCAGCCCAAAAAAAAAAGTCGTTTCCCAGCACTAATTTTTGCGTAAAGTTACTTAGTTTGATGTACATAATGCTTGGTTGACGGCTTCGTGAAGAGCCTGTTTACACCCTGTATCTAAATTACAAAATTTCAATAAAATTTAATTTTTATTCGTCTGTCTTTTTATACGTTCGAACTTACTACGTAAATAAAAAAAATCATTGAGAATGAATTTTCTGAAATAAATACCGTATCATTCTGGGTAAATTTTGTGAATTTCTTAAGAGCGTTTACGACAGACGGCATTTCATACAAACTTTCAAATCGTTTTTTCCGAAATGAATGATTTTTAATGAAACTTCATACGCATATGCAGGATACATAGGTCTAAAAAGTTGACAGAGGATACAACTAAAAAGGTTTTCACCTGATACGGCAATATGGCTGCCAGGATTAACCTGGAATTTGAGAATTCAGGCTCAATACAAAATTTATCGCAGGCGTTCTATTTCAGGTAAGTACCTGTGGTAATGTAATTTATGTATTTCGACGAATAGACACACTTAATTCAGGTAAAA
Organism: Lycophotia porphyrea; assembly: GCA_950005105.1. Classification (NCBI taxonomy): domain Eukaryota; kingdom Metazoa; phylum Arthropoda; class Insecta; order Lepidoptera; family Noctuidae; genus Lycophotia; species Lycophotia porphyrea. The sequence goes on along the minus strand of OX465391.1, from coordinate 10,845,312 downwards.
CTTTACATTAATCACGACAGGAAGAATAAGACTTTACAAAGGATCAAGGTAACTTAATTTTTTCTCAAAGGTAGAATTAACGTGGTTTCACGTCGTTTTTTATTATAACTTTATGCACTAGTAGAAAATTACAGTTAACCTAAGGATGATGCAGATTCAGAACATGGCAACTCTATGACAACAAAAATTATTAGAAAATACAAGATTAAATAACAAGAACTCGAAATCTTCAGAGATTGTAACCACCAGATGAAAAAACGTTTTTACTGAACCAGAAGGAGGGTCCCACTTCAAACTTTTATTTAAAAAAAAAAATTGGATTTTTTTCAGTTTTTCCAGTCGCGTTTTTTAGTTTTCTATTACTTTTTTTTCAATATCTGTGCTGATAATTTAAGTTTAATGTTAACAGTAGAGAGATTCAATGATCGACATGATTTAAAATTAATTTAATTTATATTATTTATTTAACACATCACACACAAAGTACAGAGGCGGACTTAACGACATAGGCAAATAGCATATTTGGGCATATTAAGCTTTCAGAAAAAAAAGTACAGCATTAGATACCATCTATCCCTCTCAATCGAACTAAAAAACGCAGTAAAAGTGTAAAAGTGTAGTAAAGTAGTATATACATAGTAATGCTCAAACAGTTATGTTTAAATGCACCGCGTAGCTAAATACCACCTGGCTAATCCACTTAGCGCCATGCGACGGGTCGAGTTTATTGGCCCAGCGACCCATCAGTCAAGTGACGGACTTTATTTTAACTTACCTATCCACACCTCACCTATCGACGGACGTTAATCCAAACAGGGATAGACAAATTGGCAGCTAGAAATTAACGTAAAAAGAAATACAAATGTTATGAAGGCACATTTAACTGGTACAAAATACTGACAAGGCAACAGGTTTATTCATAACTGTATTTAATATCCTAAATGTGTGTTGACTTCGCAGTCGTCTCTTATCATGAAGTCAGGCAAGGATGGTGAAAAATTTGGATTTTCGTGATAGGCAAATCCAAATTTTTAATATTACACAACGACACTTGTATTCCTCAAATCTGATGCGTGTCGCGGGTACGATTCCCGCACGGAACAAATATTTGTATGGCCTACAGGTAGTTGTTCCGGGTCTGGCTGTTTGTGTGTGCTGTATATGAGTTTTAATGTTTGTAAACGCACCCAAGATACAGGAGAAATCTAGGGCTGCGGGCTGTTCGAAAGAGATACCGCGGCCCTGGAACGCAAAGGGCAGGGAAGGAACATGGATGGGTTTTAGTCAGTACAAGTCTGACACTCCCTTCCGCTCTGCCCAGAGCGGGAGAAGTCATTTGATGATTTCCCATCCGTAAAAAAAAAAAAGATACAGGAGACATTACTATTATAGGGCAAAGTTTAAAAAAAAATGATACTTAGAAGTTCCTGATGAAATAATTTAAAAAAGCAACCTGCTCGACTTGAAAATCGAACCCAGGACCTCATGCTCAACAGTAGTGCTCGGGTCTATTTTATCAACGACACTGATTTTATACTTTGAAATAATTTATATCGTGAAGTCGTTATAATAGTCTGTTATTCTCTGAAAATGCCAAAAGCTTAGGGCAGAAGCTACACGTGTACTGAGAAGTGTAATATAGTGCATTTCAAGCATGATGAAGAAGAGCCATATTCTTCCTTTCTCGTCTTCGTATACTTATTACTATCTCCCCAAAAAAAATCTGCTATATCCACACAAAAAAATTAACACCCGTAGGGAAAAACCATCAACTTAATTCAGTTTTGACTAACAAAGGCAAATGTCTGTCGGTTTTAGAGTAAAATAAATTTCCACTAGAACTTGATATATTTTATTCACTAACGCGTCCCTACTGTCGACGGGGAGTCTGATTTCAATTCTAAAGCGGCAAACGAAAGCGCTGTAACCTTGACTTCCCAAATAAAATGTACATTTAGGTTGAGAGCTGCGATGTAAGTAGGCTCTTACTTTTTATTTCTAGTCTAACACAATCATTTCTTTTCAAGTTTTCTCAGTAAACATTTACGAGATATCTAGTTACGTAGAGCGCTTAGGGCACTGAGGTGTGTACTGTACATTTATTAAATGTCTATACATTTTATCTATTCTAATAAATAAAACTGGAGAGTCTGTTTGAAATTTCAAAACAGCCTTTTACTGATTGCATTTGAAAGTATATACGGTACTTATAACAAAAAAAAAGAAAGATTTTTGCCTGTCTGTCCAACTGTGTGTTCCGGCTTATCTCCGAAACGACTGATCGGTTGAGCCTTTATTTTAGAAAAGGGATTAGGGTTGAAATTGTAAAAAAAATCCGATTCATATGGAAGTAATATTTTAATAATCTCGCGGACGAAGGTTGCGGCCAACAGCAAGTCTATTCATCTTATTTTATGCTGTTTTTTGTAAGTGTAGCTTGTGTGACCGCGACGTTCCATAATCGTAGTTTGATTCTTTTTTGCCGTCATTTATAAAATTCGGTTTGGAATTTTGTGTTAAAAAAAAAAACTGATGTTTTATCATGTAGTACCACCATACAAAGCAGGGGCGGATCGCTTTTACGTTTATAAGGGCAAAGATATCTGTAAACAAACTTATCGGCTGAAATCGATATTTATTTATCAAAGCGGTCCTGCAAAGTGAGGAGAATTTCGACAAGTAAAACCGCAAGTGTACACAGTTATGTAACTTAATCCACTAGGATTAAAGTTCAAAATTGAGGAGCAGCATCACAACTTGCTAGCTCATCGCGGAAGCCTGAGGAATAACAATAAGAGTAATCCATTTTCTTATGTTGACTTTTACGGGGTTTACAAAACGGAAAGGACCGTCGCCCCCGGTGGCATTAGCCGGTTCCTTGAGCCGACGGTTTTTGAGATGCGTTGCTATGCAAGATCTGAAGCTTTAGAGCGTGACTGCGTGATATATCTTAACATAGATTTTGATTGAGGGTCAAATCTTAAGAGGAAACATGGTAGGTATTTGAAAAAACTATCGCTGTCTCTCTGCGAGCGTGATTTGGACATTGGTGCGATAAAGACAACTATAGTAAAATGTCATTATTCGAGGTTTGGCTCTCGACTATTTCCTCCTCCAATATTCGACCAATTTAAAAGATATTACATAAACTGAAGAAGAAGGATATATACTGTATCCCTATGTTTTTCGTTTTACATTAATAGTAGTCAAATTTGTAAATTAGGGCTTTTGAGGCAACTTTGAGCAACTAGGCAATTTTGAGCATTTTGTTCAAAGGTTCTAGTGCTTGTACAGATTACGTATTTTCAAAAAGGAAAACATAGGAAACATATTTATTTAACTGTAAAAAATCTTGGCAAAAGTAGTTAAAAACCAGAAAGTCATAAACCAGAAAGAAAACAGGCGAGAGCGTTTGTATGGAAAAAAGACCACCCACATTTCTTCTTAAACTTACTCCTCGATGGTTAAACAGATTTATTTGAAATTGTAAATTTTGTTCATAACTTGTGCCATCCCATCTACCTACAGCAGCGGTGCTGAAAACTTCAAACGGCGCAAAAATAATAACTTGATTGGTTGTTATGTGTTTGATCCGTTTAGGGTTGAATCACTAGGGCCATAGGGTCCGAGTGCCCGGATATATAAATACATCATATTTTGGGATATCGCCAAGTGGTTGGTCTACTCTTCACGTGACCAGAAGATTTTTTTGACAAAAAATCTGCCATCAACATTGCCATCACCCGTAGCAATGCTACCAGCCTTCTGGGCAGTTTTCTGTAGACAACGCTGTGGAAGATTGTTTTGAAGCCCTGCAATTCGCGTTCCCCTTTATTGTACACCACATAAAATAAAAATAAAAAGTGTACTATGGGCGGACTTATCGCACTCGGTGATCACTCACAAACAAGATTTCGATGAACTGACAGACACAATAGACATGTTAGGCTGACAATTTTGTCCATTTCTAAACCACTCGCCTAAAAGGATAAGCCCTGAGTCACTGTCTACATCCCATAAAAATTGCAAGCCAGCCTGACCGTTGCTAAGCCGACGGGGTATCCGCGCTTCACACATGGAAGGCAAAACCAATAGATCCTCCGAATGACAGGCAGCCGTACTCTTTTATCCAACCATGGAAATACGATGGCAATGGAAACTTTTATCACAGAACCTTTTATCGCATCAATGTTTGCAAACATTTCGTTCGTAGGCTTTAGCTTTGAATGGTTTTTGTGCGAGGTTTTTGTGTCACTTCAATCGTACAACGATAACGGAGAGAGTTTTAAGATGGGGAGACTTCAAGAGTTACACCAGCTTTTTGTTGATAACATCGCGTTTTAAAGGATATTGCTGCTTTATTTTTGTTTCCCGTTTTAGAGAGTTCCCAAGAGAAATGGTTCTAAAAGTGTAGATGACAAATGAAACAAATAACATAACATAAAATCACGACTGGAAGGGTTTAGGTAGAGGTATATCTAATAGTACACTCACATTTTGCCAGGTATGTTTAAGTCACATGTAATCGTGGGTGAGCTTAATGTCATCAACCGGTCAAATTTCTGATGGAAAATCGAACCCATGACCTCATGCTCAGCAGTCGCACTTGCGACCACACGACCAACGAGGCAACTCTTTTTATTGATATAAATGATATCCCAATGGCCCTGCCCAACGGATAGCAAATTAGCTACTATTACATAATTACATCATACGCAACTCCTACGAACCAACAAACAAGGTGGAACTACCATAAACCCAATGTTTGTCAATATGTAGACAATCATTATTGAGTTTAGATATACTCCTAAACGAGATTATATTGCCGGTCGTATCCGGGATTATGGCAAAATATACAAACGTATCTATCTGCAGTTTTACAAAGGTAGGTCCATTATTATTTGAGTTCTAAACAGTACGAGTTTTTGTATAGACAACTATTAGAAACAACGACTATCATTGACAATTCCCAATACAAACATTACCAATATCCAGCCAACATTTGCTCCAACTTTAGCTCGAACTTTTGCTTAGCTAATTAACATGAAAATGAGCCGGCTTTGTCTGTAACTCGTTAGAACCACAGAAGGCTCTCAAAGTTGTTTTACTAAAGACTAACTTTATCTTGAACAGTTGTAATTGCCAAGTAATGGGTATTTGACTTTGATTTTAGGGACAATGCATTATGTATTTGTGATCCCTCTTGAATTTTGCACAGATATTTAAAGGTTAACCAGGGCCGGAGCCGGGGTTTCCTCCGTGCCTGGGAAAGCACGTTAAGCCCGGCTGCCATTTGTAGATCTTTGCCAGTCGTTACAGGTATTAAGTGGCCCAAAAATAGTCTGACAACCAGTCTTAGCAAGGGTGTCGTATTACCCAGTTCTAACTGGGTTGTAGAGGTCAGATAGACAGTCGCTCCTGTAAAATACTGATATTCAGCTGCATCCGGTTAGACTGGAAGCCGACCCCAACATAGTTGGGAAAAGGCTAGGCTGATGATGATTTTTTAAAGGTCAAATGTATTCATCAAAATACATTTACAAGCTTTTATGCAATGTTCGTATGTTTGTTTAGGTTAAATCTTTCAACTGAATTTTAAAACATCCCCAAACGATTGAGCTGAAATTTTGCACACATGTTTAGTTTTGATGACATGCATGGTTAGCTAAGTGATAGAACACCTATGTTTAAAAGCTTGTTTTTAAAAATGTTTTAAATTTAGATTTTTTTGCGATGAATGTGCACGGGAAGAATAATGTCCCGACGTTTTCCTTCACCATAAGCCACATCCAAGATTGTTTTAGACACAGTTCAATTGATATTTTTGTGCCCACACAGCCAAAACATATCAATTATATAATTATATTTCTAAACACATCATATTCTAAACCTGTTTTCACACTCCTAGGTTTTACAAGAAAAGAGGAGGCTTTGGGTTTCAAAAAGAAATGAAAAGTCAGCGTGAGCTTTAAAAACAGTCTCCTTTTTTTTATGACAAGTATGACAAGTCATCAAATGACTTCTCCCGCTCTGGGTGGAGTGGAAGGGAGTGTCAGGCTTGTACTGACTAAAATCCATCCATGTTCCTTACTTGCCCTTTGTGTTCCAGGGCCGCAGTTTGTGTTCCTTAAGAACCAAACCCTCCAGCCACAACCCTGCAAATCAGCCGTTTATTTTCAGCCAACAGAATAAAGACGCACCCACAAACATCATACACATAACAAATTCAATAACCATACAAATGGGACCTTTGTTTTTGTCCATGTAGTTCTATTAATAGAGCCAACATTACTTGGACATAACATAACGTATTATGTAAATGTCTTTATGTTATGTCGGTGAAGGAAACTTGTCGCTTTTGATACAGACGAGGGTAGGTAGAAAGTTGGGTTATGACGTCAACAAGTATAGAGAAGGAACGGTGGAGGAGCTATTTTAGTTCGGTTAGATTTTAGTGAAGTCTAAGTTTAGCCTTCTTAGATTTTGGGTAGTAGTTTGACTTATTCATACCTACATGAAGTGTGTATGTGTTGTCATACATCACGCTTATAAAGCCTGAAGGGTTAGACAGAACAGTGCCTAAACCGAACATTTCACTTTCATATGTTTGAGTCACATGTAATAAGGGGCCAATAATAAATAATGAAGTGTATAATAACTTAACATAACATCACGCCTGTAATCCCCATAGGTTTAGGCAGAGGTATACCTAATAGTACACCCACATTTCGCCAGTTATGTTTAAGTCCCATGTAATAGGGGGCGAATTGCCATCAACTGGGTACAAATCCAGACTCCGTGGCGCTACTGAGAAATTTCTGATGGAAAAACCCAATATAGAAGTGAAGTCTATAATAGAAGTAGTAGAATATAATAAGTACACAACACAGTCAACTGCAGATCACAGCAGTTTTTTTCAATTATAACTTTTTCAGAGATAATTGAAATACATGACATGCGATTTTTTCTGTTAAAAGATTTTTAAACAATCTTTATCCCGGATTAAACCAACATATAAACCTTTAACAACATTGTACCAAAATTAACAAAGTATTCAAGTTTATGAGGCAATAAATTATTTAATCCATGCTAAGCACATGGAATGTAATATGCATGGAGTGCATGAAATAGCTGGAAAACCGCAGCTTCCCAAGTTCTAATCTTAAACTACTCACAAACGAGGAACTAGGGAACGTCTGTGATATACACACTCATTTATCCGGACGCTGTTGTTAAGACATATAGTTGCGAAGAAAATACAAGATAAATCAATAAAATAGCAAAATTCCACAGATTATGGGTAACTCTCGAATTTAAGTATGATTATGTAATTTCTGTCTTCAAAATCTAATAACTTGTAACAAGTTATATACACTATTATTATATTGATTACAACTTATTGCTTCACGCAAATAATATAAACAATACGCAATTTTCAACCCACTGAATACACTTTCAAATAAAACGCGCTTTGAAAAACTGCATCAAATTGATTGGAGCAGGAATACAAAATGTAAATTCTAGTTTCATAAAAACAAACGAACAGCGTTCGAAATCTAAAACCAATCAAACGTGCGCAAATATAAGTTATAAATTCAAAATTCAAATATCATGCCGCGTAGAAAAATAGAATCACTGCATATTTCGGTATCAAACTTTTTTGTCCGAACTCGATGGCCAATTAATTCAAGCATGAACCTCACTAGATCATCACGGCTGACCTGGTCCGCCTATGCTGATACTATTCAGCATATCTGCCCCATTTTAAAGACAGCTCGGATTTGATAAATGGTGTTTTGTGCAGTTTCCTGTGGCTGACATAACTGATGGCACATCTGATCTATTCCAATTTCACATATTATAAATGGTCATATTTTTCTTACGACAAAATGTTTATAAAACGTTCGTGGCTTTAAATAGGAGCCGGTAAAACCGATTGTTATGAAATTGCGTGCTGGTTATCAACAAAACTATTTGTTTTATTGCACTATATACACTGCACGTAAAAACAAAACTACTTGTATCTATGCGACTGACACAACTCACTCACGGGTAACCTGTTATTACCTGAGGCAAGCTTAGCACTGAAATATAAGGTCCTATTAAAATAGATGGACAAAGGACGATGCGTCAAAACGTCCCCCCAACCCTTACATTGACCAACAGGTTTAAAATGTATCTCAGTCAAAACAGCGATCATTTTTTATTATAGCGACAACTCTCAAGTGTGGGGTTTCCGAGAAAAATCATGTTTTAATACTAACGTTTTGGTACAAAATAACTGATTATAAGCCATACTTTTTGATTTTCAAAGTATTTTAATTATTTTTCACATTTATTTCTGTGCACATAAATTACATTTTTTAATATTTTTATCATGTTTTAATTTAAATAATATTCAAAAAATATATATATTACAGAAAATCGAACTGTAGGAAGTTGCGCACATATAATTTCAATTGTGTGGTACATGAGCCTAGGGTTTTTCTTTAATTTTAATCCACCGGCGGAACTGCTCAATAGAATTACGAGTATAATTGATGATAATTACTATAACATAACAACAGTCTAACATAACAGCCTATAATATAGTTTTTTTAATTTTTTATAACATTTTTGTATCGAATATGAAAAAATAAATAAGCGATTTTTAAATTTTATGTTATTTTTAAACCCCATGGATTTTGAAGTTAAAATTGGTTGCTAGTCTTTTTATAGGTCCTTATGAACCTACTAACACATACGAAAGATCTGTTTCAGGGGGGGACGGGTCGCATACAAACTTGGTCATCGTCCGTTCAGTACGTCTAAGCAAAGATATCCAAGCAAAAAAAAACACTGATTACAGGGATTTTATTTTAACCTAAAAAAATAAATTGCCGGCATTTTTAGTATATTTTCGTTAATTGATTAGTTTTCTTGTAAGTTATCTAATGCGTTCTGCTTAATTATTTTTTACCATTGTCCTTATTTTGGTAGTCTGAATGATTTATAAAAATTTGTCCATCTATTTTAATGGGACCTTATATATTTATTAAAGGTTTGCATGTAGTATTAAGCTCATTGCCTAATAATAACAAAACGTATACTGTCAATTATGGGATATCTTCCATGATGGTTATTTATTTTGAGCCCCCGATATTTCGACGCTATTGCAAGTGCCACGATCGCGGGTTGACTGGAGAATGTGGTTGGATGGAAATCACTTGTTAGGAGCAGACAAATCTGGCTACCCTGTTTCTTTGTCTTTTGCTACGTGCACACTATATAATTTTATTTGTAAACCGTGAAAGCTTAAAACAGTTTTAATAATAACAGCCGCTCGGGTCAATCTTCTGGTTAAACTACGCTTACCTAAGTTACTCCATAGATGGGTGACCACCCATTACATACCGAGTTTCTCACGTACCTCAGCAAGCACGTTAAGCCGTTGGTCCAGGCTATCAATTGTAGATCTTTGTCAGTCGTCACAAATAGTCAGTGGCTCAAAAGTCTGACAACCAGTTTTATCAAGGGTATCTTACCCAATACTAACTGAGTTGTGGAGGTCAGATAGGAAGTCGCTCCTTGTAAAATACTGGTATTCAGCTGCATCTGGTTAGACTGGTAGCCGACTCCAACGTAGTTGGTAAAAGTCTAGGCAGATGATGTGAGAGCCGATTCCGACCAATTTATTCCTAGTTGAATTACTGTATGGCAATAATAAGTCTAATGAGACTGTGACTCCGAATTTAGCATTAAAACCTCATTAATTTAATTAACTTACAAAAGAGTTTTCATTCCGTATATTTCTTTGAAAATCGGCACCACAAATCTTGTATCCTTTGCCCCTTTCGGTTTTTCAGCTTAAATTGGTGACAGGGGGTTTAACTTAAACCACTAAACACCATATTTAATTACTTATGACTTTGGGAGAGCCTTAAATTGTAGGGATTTAACTTCACCGTGCATGCCCTTATGAGTTGTAGGAAGTATGTCGTTAAATTTCATTTTATGGCGGTATAATAAACGTCTTTGGGATAATGTTTCGCTCCTGACAATTTCATTAAAGGCCTTGGTTTTGAATTCTGTATGATCTGATTGTTTAAAAGTTGAAACGGTGTCGGCTACTACCTTTTAGATTGACTAATCTTGAATATATAACATAAAAGTACTTAGTTAACGTACGTACGTTGGACTGCCTCGTTGGTCTAGTGGTCGTAAGCGCGACTGCTGAGCATGAGGTTCTCGGGTTCGATTCCCGGGTCGGAAAAGTGTTAGTGAGTTTTTCCATCAGGAATTTCTCATTAGCAACCCTGTTTATGGCAATAGGTTCGCCTCCTAATACATGAGATTTAAAATATTACATGCCAAATTGTGGGGTTACTAATTGGTACATCTCCTGGCGCCTGTAATCCGGAGACGCCTCGAGCGTCGGAGGTCGCGTGGTGGCTTCCGGCCACCGTAGACACGGACCTGTGGACGGTGAGTAATGGGCTAGCTCACCGTCCGTCCGTCTTTTGACGAGAGGCCGTGAAGACGGCGCGTTCGTGTTCCACGCACGCCTCAAAGAGATGTCAGTAATCAGGGACGGGCCCGCAAGGGCCGATGCCTGCCAGGGTTGCGGGCTGTTCGAAAGAGATACCGCGGCCCTGGACCACAAAGGGCAAGGAAGAAACATGGATGGGTTTTAGTCAGTACAAGTATGACAATCCCTCCGCTCTGCTCAGAGCGGGAGAAGTCATTTGATGATTTCCCATCCGTAAAAAAAAAAATCCCTGAAGATTATTATTTAAGTTAATATGTAAATACTTAGAGGAACTAATTTGTAGTTCGTTATGGGAAAATCATTGTCGAAATTACCTGTACAACAGAAGATTTGGGATTATTAAAATGAGATTTAGGAGTCTACAGAATACGTTAGGAAGAAAAGTTTTATATAACTAGATGTGCCAACGCAAAAAGGTTTTTGTTTTCTCTTTTTGGTAACGTATACAAACTTTATTACTTTCAGTTTTCACATAAATTACGTTCTCTTGAGTGAACAAGAAGCAAGAATTTCGTAGTATGTACAAAATATATTATATTATTTTCATTCCTTTCATGTTCTTTAAAGGGTGTAAACAGACTCTTAACGAAGCCGAAAGGCACTTGTTCTCCCCGTCATTGCGATAACTTTTTTGTTCTAGACCATACCTGGGAACCTTCTATCTACGGAAATATTTGGGGTCAAAGTTCCAACTTTTTCACAAGTCTTTTTTTTTTAAATACATGTTTTAGTTGTAAGATTTTAACATTGAACGCCTTCAGGACCCCCTTACTATTAAGTCCATCCATCAGCATAATGTTTTGAGTGTGTTACATTGAGTCCTACTGACTTTTCAGCACAAAAGTGATTTGTCAGCCAAAAAGTCCTACAGAAAAACGTGATTTTTCAGCCCAAAAAAAAAGTCGTTTCCCAGCACTAATTTTTGCGTAAAGTTACTTAGTTTGATGTACATAATGCTTGCTAATCTTGGTTGACGGAAGAGTCGTTTGTGAAGAGTCTGTTTACACCCTGTATAACCTATAAAAATATTACAGTTATAATTCCAGAAACTCCCTCGTTAAGCTTTTATCTAATTTATACATTTTTCTCTTCGCAAGTAGAATCAAATAAAAAAAAACCACTCATTTCAAAATATTGCGAAAGAATTCGCTCTTTTAGAAACTGTAACAAAAGAATGCGAGAAATCTCTCTTATAAAAATTCTTCTATTGTGCTTTCATTTAAAGCCGCCATATTTTTACGATGTCCCTTTATTAAGTACTCACAGATACCTAAAGCTACGCTTACACGGACTTTTTTTTTTAATTTATCGTAAGACAGATATCGCACAGGACAGAGAGGTTTGGAAGGAAAAAGGGGAGGCCTTTGCCCAGCAGTGGGACAGTCAACAAGACAAAAAAAAAAAATCGTCTCCCTGGTTTTTCCCAACTACATTAGTACAGTCTGAAGTCAGTTTCTCTGGCTTCAGACTACACGTATCGACTGTCATAGATCTATGACTGACTGCCAGGACCAACACTGTATAAAATGCTCTACTAGGCATGGCAATAAAAATACCCAATGTCTCTAATTGTAAAAAACAATTAATAAATTCCCTTGTTCATTTAGTTGCTCTCCATGATGCTCCAATTAGAGTGGTTCAATAAGTAAGGTTAGCAGTGTAGCAAATTGCTATATAGTGTCCTATTTGGCCAATATTGCCATAATTGAGCAATTTAACAGGCCTGTGTAGCCGGAGCTTTACAGAGAATTCATCTGAGGAATATTAACTGTAACTCAGCGGCGCCTTTACGACTCCTTTTCGTAATTATGGGACTGATAATGCCTTTATCCGGTTTTCCGGTTATACTGACTGGTTTTATAGACTCGGCCCTGATATAGGATTAATTTTATTGGTGGTACTTGGTTCTGTTTCAGTAAATTAATGTTTAGTTTTGAAGATTGGTTATTTTGGTATAAGAACTGCTTTGGCAATAACAGATAATAAACTTAAGCAAACCCATCCCTTTTGTGTTATTAGAATGTAACTCTCAATTTACATTTTATTTTAACTTAAGCCACAAAAAATTCCACCTAGTTTAGCAGATACACCTATAATATGTCCAAATGTTTCAAAACGTAACTCTATTTTTCTAACTACAAATTTATTGCATTATACCTAAGTTACAAAAATACAAGTTTCTGAAACAATATTACTAAAAGCGCCATAAAATAAAGAAGTGTCGTTTAAAGTTTGTAATGGCGCAAAAGTATAATGTTGCTGACAAACCGGTTACCAACTGCACGGCAATTCATTTCACTTACAAGTTACAATTTAGAGCAAGTTAAACTACCAAAACTAACGTCAGAAGTTTAGTAATTGCTGAACCAAGTTTACCTGTACTTTGAACTTTTGTTTTAACCCTTACACATAAATATTAACTAAAACGGTACCTACTTAGTTTTTTAGGGCTCCCTACTTTTTTTTATCGTAAATCATCAAATGACTCCTCCCGCTCTGGGCAGAGCGGAAGGGAGTGTCAGACTTTTACTGACTAAAACCCATCCATGTTCCTTCCTTGCCCTCAATGCTGGTCCTGCTCCACAACCATAGGAGCAAATTAATTGATTACCATGATAAGTATTGTGGAAGCTGCAGAAGATTGTAAAAATATCCTTGCATTGTATAGATTCCTTCTTTTAGTATTATATAATTGCATAGCACATATGTGAGTACTATGTATTGAAAAGCTACCGTTTACATTTAGCTATCTTTCATTGACTTGAATGAGCCCTGGCAGTTGAGAGAATGTCATGCTCACTCGAATGTCTTGTTGATGGTGGCGGGTGTGTCGGGTCATTTGGTTCCCTTCAAAATGGTTGAGTTGAATGGCGCTGATCCATGCGTTATGTTCGTGAACGGGCGCTCTCAGTTGGGACTGGTCATCTCTTAGCTGTCACGGTTTATTTTAATTAAGTACTTTATTTTTAAATTATTTTTGATTTATTCTTTTACTCTGGACGCTCTTAATTCGCACGCCTCTTTACATCGTTCTCACATACATGTATAATCTCAACATGAATGATGTAACCAAGATTTTGTAATAATATTTTGATTGAAAAGAGTGTCCATGGAGTTTCTTGCCCATTCTTCTCCATAGAGATCTACGCTTTGGAATGGGCAACTACAGTACTTTCACAAGTTATTATGCCTTGTGACTGTGACTGTAGCTTAGCCTTCTTTGTTTTTCCGACATTCAAAAGTGCCTGTAAGGGTCTAATTGAAATAAATGCTTTTGAGTTTGAGTTTGGGCAGGGCCGCTGTATCTCTTTCGAACAGTCCCGCAGCCCAGGGTTCCGTACTTGGATGGCTATTTTAGTGAGTTAACCCGCCTGGTAAATAAAGAGATAGATTCTAATATCGTTCTCCTGCCCTTATCCCAATTTATTTGGGGTCGGCGAAGCATTTCTTCTTCTTTCAGACTTTTCTATTATTCATCACCTCTCCAATCACTTTAAAAAAAGAAAACTAGGTAAATTATAAGTCTTGAGTACAAGTTTTTTAGAAACTATACCTATACTCTATAGGTATTAAAACCGGTAGATAATGGTATAAAAAAACTGATATTAGATAACTACTCCCATGACATACGATACCTCAGGGTGGAAGGGTCACCAACGCTGAAACGGTAAAAATACCTTAGAAATTTTTCATCGGTCATTAAAACAAAATCAGCTGTTCCATACATTTTGACCGTGCAGGTACTGCAGTTTTGTAGGAAACGGCTGTTTTTTTCATTTTTACCATCCACACTGTATAGGGACGCTTTTTTAAATTAAACGCAGCAAATACATATACCATCATCGCCTTGTCGGACCACATCAAAATGCCCTTAATTCAAGTGGTGGACGCAAACAAAATATGCGGACAATTTTAAAGGCATGCACATACAATAGCATCGACTAACACATGACAGACATGTGATACAGTTACATGAACCGAAACGCGAACTGTTGCGAACAACGCAAGGAATTCCATTAATTGAACACACATAGCGCGAATGTCGAGCATTCTGACCGTCACTGAACATTTTATGTATACATATGTACATAAATACAAATAAATAAGATTGAAGTATCTGTTTGTAATTTCAAAGGAACATCTTTTTACTGAATGCATATGAAAGTAGGTATATACGGTAATTATAGCATTTTTTTTTTAATTTTTGTGTCTATCTGCGTGTTTGTTCCGGCTTATCTCCAAAACGGTTAAACAAATTTTGTAGGGACTTTTACTAGCAGATAGCTAATGTGATAAGGAGTAACTTAACAACTTACTTTTATTTTAGAAAAAAGATTAGGGTTCCGTACAAAAAAAGCCCTGAAATTCTTAACAACAGCCGATTTGAATAGAGCAATAATATTTTTATGATAATTTTACGTGGACGGAGGTGCAGGCAACAGCTAGAATTCAATAATACTTGTTAGAAAAATACGGTGAACAAACATGCTTCTAAACGAGCTGAACATGTCTATTGAGTGATCAAAATGAGAAAAGCTTTCGGTAAGAGAAGAGGACATAGCATCAGAACAACTGAAGGCAAAATTCTCGTATTTAAAAATCGAAACAGTCGGATGCTTAGCATGATCCTATAAACAAATCCCTGTACAAACATTCAGGGGTATTATTTTCGGCTCTGCCTGTTTTTTTTTATAAATTATATCAACCGATAGCTGCGGGCGAGGTAAACAAAACACAGAAATCGTTAGACCCCAAGATCAACATGAAAGTTATGGACGAAAATATATTTCCGTCGCAAACGAAGAAGAACAAAAGATTTGCTCAGCCATAAACGATAAAAGTTTCAGGAGTATATTATGTACGCGTAATTTCTGAAGTAGCTTTTATTACTGAATACCTTCTTTGGGGCAAAAACTAGAGGACTACTCGAACAATTTGGTACATTATTTTGAAATTAACTAAGGGTCTTGAACTCATTGTTTGAGATGAGCGTTTTTTGTACTCTGAGACGTTTTTAGGAGGACTTTTGAGGATTATGAAAGGTTAAATTACTGGTACTTGAAGGGCAAATTAATAAAAGTCTCTTTTTAAACAGTCACTGTGAACAAAAGAGGTTTTAATTTTATATCTTTAACTAATTTAGAAATAAACAGTGTTAGAAAGAATTTTACAATTATTTTTAGAAATAAATTGTGAAACTTTCTAATGATGCCACATACGCCAGAGGCGCACGTGATCTTTTGCTCTTCTTACTCATTACATAACGCCTTTCATAATTTCCACACATAGTACACACAGCGTCAGTGAATGCTAACCCCTCAAGCTTTAAAATGTTACACTGCTACAACTTTGAATTCGTTACGAATAATAATAACACAAAAAAATAGTTCAAAAACAGTTCATTGATCCAGCGAGCCCATAATATGCAACGCGATGAAATTGTTGTCTACTATAGTCCCAGTCACTTTATCTTTATGTCTCTGTCTAATCCATGTTATAATTTGAGGGTTTCCATTAATTTTTCTTACTTATGTTTTCTTTGTAAAATTAATCCATGCCCTGACGAAGTTACCCCAGTTGTATTAAAATTAAATCGCTACAATAATTTTGCAATTCAAAGATCATCCTTAAGAATAATACAAAAAGTATTCAACATGCCTAGACGCGATTCAAACCATCGAATATCCTGTGATTACCGCGAGCTCTTACCAACTAAGCCAGATAGGTAATCTTTATACGCAATAATAAAAGTATTAACGTTTTATTAAAAAACAGACTTTTAAAAATAAATACTAACTTAAACTTATTTACTAAAACAATACAAAACCAACTTGGGCCTATTACGGATTTGAACGCACTTGTCTTTTGGGGGGGTAACCACTTAGTGGAGCTGTGTGTACTATAGAGTTTCCAATAACTAACCTACTTGACCTGAAAATCTACAAACATTTTCGCAAAAAATCTTTCCTTTTTTGAAGCAACTCCACAATTTTTCACTTGACTCATGACACAGTACCAAAGACGAGGGGAACAGCCTTGCAATCAAAGTGCCTCAATAAAATAGGCTAGGAGCGAGACTAGCAATTTTAGAGTTGGTTTTTAGTTATAGAGCGGATCACTTGCAACTGTGCATACGCTATGCGCAGGGGCTTTTTTTTTCGAATGGGAAATCATCAAATGACTTCTCCCGCGCTGGGCAGAGCGGAAGGGAGTGTCAGACTTGTACTGACTAAAACCCATCCATGTTCCTTCCTTGCCCTTTGTGTTCCAGGGCTGCGGTATCTCTGTCGAACAGCCCGCAGCCCTGGCAGGTATGCGTAGGGGCTTAAGATTTGTATGTATCCAAGCAAATATTCTCGTACATTCACGGATGGAGTGTCAAGATGTATACCACAGGATTTACGGCACAATTTCTGGTCGAGTATCGATTCTACAAATGTTGAAATATGATACAATCTACACCAGATTTTGAAGATACAGAATGCACAGACAGAACCATTTTCGTTTTTGATAAATCCGATTCATTATTGTACGCACCGGGACTTCCAGCCTAGTACGGCCGTTATTCCAAGTGCGTACGATGTGGCTATGTCTTAGACAATCGAGCCAGGTTCCGAACCTATTGACTATAAACCTAGCCTTACGGTATTACCTATACCCTAGTTATCCTAGTTAACCTAGCCCTATAGTAATCACCTAGCACCCTAGTTACCCTAACGCCCTAGCCTACCATACAAACCATACAGGCAGGCGCGGGGCGCGTCATAGTGAAGTGCGGCGCAGGCGAGATGGTGGTCGCGTCATGTTGGTGCAGGCACAATGGTGGTCGCGTCATGTTGGCGCAGGCGCAATGGTGGTAGCGTCATGTTGGCGCGAACACAAACGTAGGTTACGTTGGTTTTATGTGAGGGATGTCTGTTACAAGGAGACCTACGGTAACAGACGGAACTTGGGTAGGAATAGGGGTTTGTGTACGTCGTGCAATGTACACAGGAAATGGTTTTCTCACTGCCACAGACTCATAGGACCGATGATGGCTAAAGGTGTCTTGGCCACAGTGAGAGGAGGTATAGGAGATAAATCACAGTCGACTTCAGCTTGATGACTAATTTATTACAGTAATGGACTTAATTATATATACAAATTTGGTGGTAAATACACATTGTTACACACATAGTTATTTACATATGTGTTGTATATGTATTGAGCCGATGAAGCGAAGATCTTAGTAGGCCACATCTTAACGCTGACGGTGTGTTGGTGTTGGCGCGTGTAACACTGCATGTTCATGCATGAACAATTATTAAGGTTTGTTACAAGGTTTGTTGAGTACAACAATTGTTGGCTAGTTAAACAATTGTGGGTTTAACTAGCCACTGTACCCACATATGCTTTAAATATCAAATTCAATTAATATAAGATTTAGTGTGTAAAATAAATAATAAGACAATCGTTGTTTAATTTCAGTAACATAGAACAAAACCTCATGCCAGTAAGGTGTACCTACAGTAAACCTCCGTTAAGATACAGAATTTATGGTGAAAATGTGTCCTAATAAAGTAACTAACACTAATTAACAGTATTTATAACTCAAGGAAACAAAAATTGGATCCAACAGAATCCTATCTCAGTTAAAAACACTTAATTCGCACTGAACTTAACGTTATATAAAAGTAACACAAAACTAGAGCCACCATTTTTGTTTCTACAAAGAAACACACACGTTATTTGACACATTTCATCGTCAAAAAACACTTAGGAAGCTCGTGTGAACTAAAAATCCTTCATACATATTTCTAACGTAGCAATATTATCTTTTAAAGATAAAATCTTTCTTTCTTTTTTACATTTATCTTTTTTACTGACAATATTACCGAGGTGTTTTATGATGAATGTAATGCATTTGAGAGTAGGAACACTTTACTACTTCAAGAATTGTACAGAACCATTTCGTTGAAATTATCTTTAATTTTTTTATATTTTATGCTCAGTTTAGTGCTTGTTTTTGTTACTTATGCTTTTATTTTCTTCTTATGGAAACTGTTTCCTAATGTTGTAAAATAAAGTATAATTTCCTTAAAATATAATTTAAAATAAAATTAAATAATGGTAAAAAATTAATGAATGGTAGCTTCACAGCTGACAGTACAATAACAATAAAAAAATATTAATCAAACATTACGCCAATTACGAAATATATTTTTATGTATATATAATTAATTGCCTTACGTTTATAATTAAAAACTATTAAACTAAAATAAATAAACTAACAACAAACTATAAAAGGGCATCGAAAAAGTCCTCCTCAACGCTATCAGCTGGTAATGTGCCCAAGAGACTGGCGGCGTTGCCACGTTGTATGGCAACACTTAGCCTCTGGCCAAGGTAAAAGCCAGCCCTTGGGTCACGGGAAGCGTCAACTAGGCGTTTCGAAATTTCTTTAAATAGGCTATGAGCACTCGGACGGAGCCCCAGAGTTTAAATAAAATCTTTTTCCGAAATTCTAACCAGTCTCTTGGACTTTGACCACATTAATTTAAAATGCAAATGATTGGTGAAATTAACCAGTCATATTATTCATGGAAAAGCGCCTTTGGATTCCATTTCATCATTTACCTATAAATGAATATCAATTTTAAAAGCTTTTATTTTATTCAAAACCTACGGAGCCAAAATTTACATATGATAAAAAGATAGATTACCTAAGTTTTATTGAAACGGCCTTACAAAAAAAACTAATAAAATAAAATAACGGTTACTAGTTTGTTTTATTACTGGACCTTAATAAAAACGGGTGTTAGAAATCGTAAAGAAACCTTACTGGATATATTGCGAAGACATAGCCTGTGAACATTAATATTAAATGGCGTCCTGATCCTAGACACAGAAACAAGATAGAATCGTGTTTACAACTGAATAATTTGAAACCTAATTTTGTACTCTTAAAAGGCGCTTTGTCGTCCTAAAAATGGTCATAAAGCAGAGCAGATTTTTTATTGGTTAAAACCCGATGTATATCTTAGCTTTGATTGAGCCTAAGCCTGAAAATTTTGAAATGAATAAGGACTTATATCGATTGAAGTTTGGTCCACCAATCGACCACAAAGTTCCAAACGCGTTACGTTTAACCCTACCTAAATACCACAGTATTTACAAGCATATTTTTTTTTTGTTGATAACCTGTAAAGATTGGAATAAATTACGGAGAGACTAATGCTTACCCTTCGGGTACAAATTTGACGATAAGCGAAAATCGGAGGGCCGACGGATCATTCGTTCAGAGGCCCATAACTTGCCGCCTCAACGCCTAAACTTTGGAACCTCAACGAAATTATGTATGAAAGTTTTATACGGAACCCGAGAGGCGTATTATAAACCGGGTCTTTGTGAACCCTGACAGCGAAACCGGGTAGCATTGATTTGAGTTGTTTAAAATAAATTCGGGTTTCAATGATTTAATTTAGAGCCGTTGAATGAATAAATTAAGTTATTTATGGATCGTGATTAAAAATTGAAGAATCGAGCAAACAAGCCATGGCTTGTGATTTTGTTGACACTTGACGATGAGTTTATTCTGACTTAGTAGAATACTGATATAATTAAAAAAAAAAATTTGTTAAAAAAAATGTAGATATTTTGATAAATAGTAATTACACAAGTTTTGTTACGAAAAGAACTTTTTTTTATGTAGCATGTTATCTTTTTGAAAAAAAACTTGATACCATATCTTTACATAACTTGAATTATATCCAACTACGCTGAACATACGCATATTACACATTTCGAATTGCGATATAGTATTGAAATATATTGCAACGTCTTTGACTTTTAAAGATAGATGTTCAGGACTTGATACCAGATCAATATACAGTAACGAGCATAAATAACTTACAACAACGTAATATTGAAAAGCAATTTTTTTTTCTAAAGTTTTGCATATAGCGTTTTCGAAACCATGTAAGCAGTTTTGGAATTGATCTGATCAAAGTTACCATATAAATTTAATAATAAAGTAGAAAACCAGCGTCATCATATAACCCAAAAATCCTAGAACAATCCTTCTTGGGTTGTTGACATTTCAACAGAAGCAGTTGACACAAATTGTTATTTTATGTGTTGTTCCCTTTTCCCTAAAGGACGAAAACGCTGGTATTTTTCCTGTACGTGAATAATGGTATTAGATTCCTTGTTATCGGGGTCGGTATTTGCACTTCTGTGTGATATTTTTGGAAACCAACATTGTAGTGGAATTGTTTTTGCACGTAGGACGCTCTCTGAATTTTCTTGACAAAAAAGGCACAAACCACATCGCCATCGGTGTGACTAGAAGCATAGAATTTTGGAAAAGATTTCTCTTTATAACCAAATTGAGCACTAATTTATAAATTTTATGAGAAACTTTATAACTTAGGGCTCATGGGAAAGTAGCGTGAATTTTGTGTGTATAAGCACTAAGTTTGAAATCGAATGAAGAAGAATGGTAAAGTCTCTATGGAAGTTCGTCTATTTTGATATGAGAGACTCGAACAAGAGGTGTTTTCTCGGCGAAAGCTACGCATAAGAGACTAATGTGTGTGTAGAAATTATTTTTAAAATTGTTTTCCAACATTTCCACTTGAAAAAATAAACATTATTTACTTACTGCATTAGTTCATTTCTGGGACATGACTTAAAAAAGTAATTTTATATCGCTTAGTTCCACAAGTGAAAAACACCGTCATAATTATATCAAAAACATAACTGAGCCCATTACCACCCCATCCAGCTTCAAGCTCCCCACTCTAATTTACATTGACACAGTTTTTCAAGCTATTCTTGAGGTGACGTTTGAAATAAGTGGGGATGTCTTTGTCAGCGAGGACTGGATGGGAGGATGGGCCGGATGCTCCAGTTTCTGTGTCATGGCAGTCGGGAGGCTGTTGTTCTCTAGACGATTGAACGTGGTTTAAACGAGTAGTTACTGTTGGAATTGCACGGTTTATGCGCATATGTTAGAAAGTACCTCTTTTTTTTGTTTGATATTTTATGGTGGTTGTTCGACTTGTGTGACCTTTTTTACGATTTCAAGTCAATATAATTATTAATCAGTAGTCTTTATACTATTCTGTTCTTTTCGAGTTTGGCCATGATTATAAAATTACAGTCTTTTATTTCTTGAATGTCGAATACGATATCACTTTTTGAAAACCTTCATGAAACAAGATGCGCGATGAAAAACAGAAATGATTAAGTTAAACATTATTTATTGCTTGACGTCATTTCTCCTACTTTTGCAATTTAATTTAAACAACAATAATAAAATTAATCACTATCAATTTAAGCTACCGTTATCTGCCGTCTATTCTACCAAAACGATTTGTTTGGCGCCGAAGTGCCGCGTCACGAAGCGCCATGAAGCGCCACAGAGCATCATGAACCGCCGCGACGGATTATTTCACTCTGGCCTACCAATTTGTCCCGCCAGGTAAGAGAGGGGAGAAATGGAATGTTTAGTCGTGTTGCTGAAATAATTTATACAATGGCAGGGTTGTGATGAATTTAGAAAAATTTATAAATACATAATGCTGGTTAATAGAAACAATAACTTAAATAAAAAAAAGTCATATTCAGCCAAAACTGGTTTCATTTTTTGTCTATAGTTTTGTTATTTATACTCTTAATTCTAACACTAGTGATAAATCGATTAGTAAGATTCGTTTCACTAATCGATTTATTTTGGAAGACTTCAATAATGTAAACATTTCACTTGTTATATTCATTAGTCATAATGTTTCTTTTTTTGTTTGCACCTCCTGTGCGGGTCCCCAATTCAATATGTTTCTTACTTTCTTTGTCCACTGGCTACAACTGGGGCAAATTGTTGGAACAGAGTGAAATAGACCTCTACGGGTTCACGAAGCGCCGCATATCCCAAGTATTGCTGGGTCATTCAATTTATTATTGCGAATGCTCGGTCTACCATGTGAGTCACTGTGATAGAACTGTTTGCTGCTTCAAACTTTATTAGCCAGACAACTTACTTTGATATATTGATAACAATATCATGCAAGATAAGTTCGCAGCCGTGAGAAATGGTTTGCAATTAATTAGGCAGATGCTATTCAATTCAATTCAATTTTTTTACATTCAAATAATGCTTTTATGAAAGTCAGTCTAACCTTTCCGATTATCGATATGACCCAACACAGTTACTGCAATGGATAAGACGATACCTCTCGCCATGAGACTTAGGACTGGTTATCTGACATTCCAGCTTTGTTTGATAAAATTAACTTCAAAGAAGTTATGTGTAAGTTAGATTAAGAAGTTATGTGTAAGTTATATTGAGATAAATTCCCGAATTAATTGGGGTCGGCTTATCATCGTGCCAGATGCAGCTGAATACTAGTATTTTACATGAAGCGTCTGCCTATCTGACCTCCACAACCCACAACTTTTATAATTCTTAAGAAAATAAATAAATTTAAATTACTTTATTAGGCACCAAAATCTCTTTGAAGTCATATAAAAAAAAATTGCTGAATCGAATTGGATAAAGTATTATTAAACCATTTCATGTATACGCTAGGGTACTCAAAACATGCATAAGGTAATTAATTTCTGGTTTCACAGATTCTTTACAACCACAAACATTGGTCAGACACCTACTTTGATCCCTTAACCCATTCAGTGCCCAGAACCCAGCATATGAGTCGAACAATAATTTGTTTGTTCGCACAATCCGTATCCGTAGCTATGGACTCGCTAATCGGGTTCTGGGCATCAATACAAGTCATCTATAGTTCATTATAACGACGACTCGGATTCGGGTTGTGGGCACGCGAACGAAATTCACGAAGTTTTCGCGAAGTACTGGGCAGTGAATGGGTTAACTAACCTCCACGACACCTTTGGGATGAATTGAAACAACTCAAGAGCTTTTAATAAGTTTAACATCACTTCAAATAACATCAAAACATGATGTGGTTTTAGTCAAATCTTTCCCAAAAGAACACAACTTTGGTCATTAGAACTTCGTTTAATTTGACTTTGAACAGCCACGATAAGGTGCACTACATTCAAACATACATAAACTTACTACTTTCTCCCATGGGGGTAAGCTAAAACTTAAAACGCCGCACCTAACATATTAACTCCTTTATCTACATTAACTTCCATGTTGATGGATGAGGAGGGAGAGGCAGGCCAAAGAAAAGATGGATGGATTGTGTGAAGACTGATATGAAAGACAAAGGAGTAAATGATGCCGTGACGTCTGACAGGGAAGAATGGAAGAGGAAAACGTGTTGCGCCGACCTCAAATAGAATGGGATAAGGGCAGCAAGATGTTGATGATGATCTACATTAACTTCCATCTATAAAATAATAATAAAAATAAAATATTTTTTATTGACACAAGAAAATAGTTATACATTTCCATTTGAAACCCTGACTCCTGAGCTATGGTAGAACTGTGTTACAGGAGTCAGTGTCTTCCCCGTTTTGGTACTAATGTTCACAACATTTTATGCACCAAAAGTAAAAAAATATAATAAATCTATAGGTACTAGGTACTAATATTATAAAGAGGTAATTTGTATGAAGGAGGTAATCTCCGAGACTAAAAATTCCAATTATAAAAATTGTTCCACTGGCAAAAGGCTACATTATTCGTGGTACTATAGGCTATAAATAAAGGGTGTAAACAGACTCTTAACGAAGCCGAAAGGCACTTGTTCTCCCCGTCATTGCGATCTTTTTTTTGTTGTAGACCATACCAGCATGAGAGCAGCGGTGGCCCAGTGGTAGCGACTCCGACTTATGAACAGTAAGTTGTGGGTTCGAACCCAGGCAGGTGCATTACTTTGTGTAATTTATATCATCACCACTGCTCTCAAAAACGGTGAAGGAAAACATCGTGAGGAAACCGGCATGTCCTAGAACCAAAAAAATTCGAAGACATGTGACATCTACCAATCCGCACTGGGCCCGCGTGGTGGATTATAGCCCATTCCCTCTCATAGAGAGGAGGCCTGTGTCCCAGCAGTGGGAACATTAAAAGGCTGATGATGATGATGATGAGACCATACCTTCTAGTTACGGAGATATTGGGGGTCAAAGTTCCAACTTTTTCACAAGTTTTTTTTTAAATTCATGTTTTTAATGTAAGATTTTTAGTTTAAACACCACCAGGTCCCCCTTACTATTCAATCCATCCATCAGCACAATGTTTTGAGTGCGTTACATTGAGTCCTACTAAAAGACGTGATTTTTCAGCTCAAAAAAAAAAGTAGTTTCCCTGCACTAATTTTTGCGTAAAGTTACTTAGTTTGATGTACATAATGCTTGGTTGACGGCTTCGTGAAGAGTCTGTTTACACCCTGTATATAAGGTCCCATTAAAATAGATGGACAAACTTTTAGAAATCATTCAGACCACCAAAATAAGGACAATGGTAAAAAAAAATAAGAAAAACGCATTAGATACTTACAAGAAAAAAAAATCAGCTAACGAAAATACACGAAAAATGCTAGCAATTTATTATTGTAGGTCAAAATAAAAGCACTTTAATCAGTGTTTTTTTTGCTTGGATATCTTTGGTTAGAAGTACAGAACGCTGTGTTAAAATTTGTCCATCTATTTTAATAGGACCTTATATTTTCATAATTATATCATGCATATTAGCCGAGCTATCATAATTTATGCAGACGAAGTAGCAGGCGAATTGCTTGTAATATATATTTCTTATCACAGAAAAATCAACATCATGCCAGTGTATAATAAGTTGATTTTAGAATGACTTTAATAATATGTGTTTCTATGTATCTGTTGAGTACTGATGTTTTGAAGTAGTATCGGTAACTAAACGTAATGTGTCAATAAATACAGCTACGTGTTTGGAAACTTAATTGCAAAAGTAGAACACTTTTAAAAGCTCAGCATGACTAACTAAAGTAAGTTCATGATTAATCATCATCATCATCATCATTTCAGCCAAAAGACGTCCACTGCTGGACATAGGCCTCCCCCAAAGGGGGGTTTTGCCATAATCGCCACGCTTGGCAGGCGGGTTGGCGACCGCAGTGTGGTTGTTACAAAGCCACAGAGACCTCTGCTGCCCATTCTCTGGTAAGTCCCTTAGTCGCCTCTTACGACACCCACGGGAAGATATGGGATGGTGCTATTCTTCACGTCCGAAACCATACAATAAATGATTAATACGGGATTTCATTTGTCAAATACTAACAACAAGTATGACTGCGCAAGACTTGAGCAAAGTAACACTACTCTATGCGAATTCACGGCGCCAAGCTTTCGCCCGAAGGACAATAAATCCGAATCATATTGATAAACACAGACTTGCATGCAATTAATGTCGTTCCAAAACATTAACAAACAGGTCAAACGTAAGCCTTCTACGAATGAAACGAACCGTGCCAGCTAGCCGTAGTTTGTTAGCATTTTACTCGGGAGCTGCTAAATCAATTTGAGTGCAGCTCATTCGCTATCGTACCGTATCCGTGCTCTAAGATTCAAAGGTACTACAGGGAGGGACCCGCAAGGGCCTATGCCTGCCAGGGCTGCGGGACTGTTCGAAAGAGATACCGTGGCCCTGGAACACAAAGGGCAAGGAAGGAACATGGATGGGTTTTAGTCAGTACAAGTCTGACACTCTCTTCCGCACTGCCCAGAGCGGGAGAAGTCATTAGATGATTTCCCATCCGAAAAAAAAAACCAAGTCTTACCAAGGGGTATCGTATTACCCAGTAATAACTGGGTTGTGGAGGTCAGATAGACAGTCAATCCATGTAAAATACTGGTATTCAGCTGCATCCGGTTAGACTGGAAGCCGACTCCAACATAGTTGCGAAAAGGCTAGGCAGATGATGACGATGATCATTTTTCAAAATTCGTAAAAAAGGTGGTACTGGCAGACAAATAGGTTTTTATGTCAGACAGTTTTTTTAAACATTTTCAGATTTCAGGTAATAGATATCGCTTAATAAAAAGGTCGCGGGTGGTTGTATGTTAATAAATTAAGCCTGAAAATTACGGCTTTCGGCCTCGTAATTTGGTTTGTCTGCTGGGCCCTAATTAAGTTTTAACTACGTTCCTGACTACCGCGGTAACCTACGCGGACTCCATTTTCAATCTGATTTTAGTAAAGCAGGTTTTATTAAAAGGGCTTTTAGGATTTTCACTTATATTAGAGATTTGTAAAAAGTATGAGATTTATGATTTATAAGATTTATAAGTTTCGATGGAAGAAAAATATTCTTGCTGATTTCTTCATAAACTATTTATTTATTGTAACAAAGTTGTTTACAATACCATGGACGAAAGTGTACTCAATTATAATTCAATAGTCACTTTACAGTACGTTAAAAATGCTTATGCTAGCGACTTAAATAAATGTGCGATGTAATCGTACACATTCCAATACTCGTTTTACTGCCATAGTTAATTAGCATTGTATTTCAATCCATATAAGGAAAAGGCTTCACAATAAACAACACAGAGTGCCAATATAAATAAATTATTCAAGAATATTATAAGTAAATTAAATTCAGTAGCTACAGACATAATTATTAACGGAAATACTCGAATATTTAAAGGAGTATGTGTATCTGGGTCAGATTGTATCAACAAGTGACCAAATGTCCAAAGAAATTGATAAAAAAATTGCCACTGGCTGAAGAAATTTTGGGCTCTGAAAGAAATTATGAAAAGTAAAGAACTTACTCGTAGCATTAACACTAAGAAAAAGAGTTTCGATACCTGTATTCTTACCTGCATCACTTACGGCTGTAAATCCTGGGCCTTGACGAAAAATCACAGGGACAAACTCGCAAAATGCCAGAGAGCTATGGAAAGAAGCATACCAGGACTAAGGCTAAAAGATAAGGTTAGGAATATAGATATCAGGCGGAAAACAAAACTAACAGACATCCTGCTACGTATCGACCAACTGAAATGGAGATGGATAGGCCATATGCTTCGCTGTGAACTTGAAAAATGGAGTAAACAGGTGACTGTCTGGCCACTTTGGCTAAGAGTTGCGGCAGATAGATTACAGTGGATGATGTTGGAGGAGGTCTATGCCGTAAGGCACACCGAAAGACATATTGTAACCTAACAAAGTAACCTATGCAGTCAAGGCATGATTGAACATTTGGAACAAAAGGCTCTATCAAATATATTAATTAGTCCCAGACTAATTATATAATATTTTATTATGATTTCCCCCTTCGTGTTACGATAATACAATTAATATGGAATTATTAATTGTGAGCCTTGCATTTGCATTAATATTTTGACAGGACAAAACACTTAAACAATAAGTCAAACTGCGCAAAATATAGCAGGAAAACATATTAATTAATATACACACACACCTCACGTAGTTACCTCAAAGAGTTTTACATGGTGAGGGAACCGTATTTATAACATACTTAATTCGTTTTCCGTTACGTCGACGACTTTAGACACGGAATAAATAGGAATAGAAAGTGAACTTCATACAACGAGAGGGAAGAGACGCGACGTGACGTGAGAGACATGTCGCTTGTTTGCGACAATAATGACATAACTCCAAAATAAGAAATGCAGGACAGCGTATTTTTAAAATAGACTAAAAATATTTTTTTTACATTGCCAATATTTTTTAGATATCTTTTATCAAAAAATGAAAGGTACATATCACGTATTTCGTTACATAACTTAATACTAACTTTCGTTAATTTCATATTCAACTACAGACAACATCGAAAAATATAATTTTTTGAGTTATGTCATCCTTGTTGCAAACGAGCGAGGTGTGTCGACGGTGTGACGTGTGTCAGGGTGTAAAAAAATGTCTAGATCGCTGTATCGATGAGCTCGTGGCGAAATAATAACAGCCGCTAGGGAGCTTTAGGTAAAGCCGTGCTTACCTAGGTTGATCCGTGGATGGGTGACCACCCATTACATACCGACTTTCCTCTGTGCTTCGGAGAGCACGTTAAGTCCCGGTTGGTCCCGGCTGTCACTTGTAGATGGCTGACTTTGACAATCGTTACAGGTAGTCAGTGGCCCGAAAGCCTGATAACCAGTCTTACCAAGGCGTATCGTATTACCCAGTACTAACTGGGTTGTGGAAGTCAGATAGACATTCCCTCCATGTAAAATACTGGTTTTCAGCTGCATCCGGTTAGACTGGAAGCCGACACCAACATAGTTGGGAAAGCGCTAAGTAGATAAGCTGTATTGTCAGCGTTCATGTTATCCTGCGTCTATTTTCATTCGTTGTTTAGAGTGAACATTCTGCACCTAATTATTCTGTGACTGAAGGTTGTCAACGGCGCAATTTCCGACCGGACTTTAAAGTAATTTGTCGACATCCGGTCTCGCAGATGCGACGGACACTACATATTCGGTAACTCAATTTAATGAAAATGTAAATTCAATATGGTAAATAAGCTTATGTGTTCATAAAATTAATGGTTAGCTACGGAATGAAATTTTCAAGAAGCAAAGGATTTTGATACTTATTATTTACATTTTAATAGATAGAAAACTAATTAGACAACATGATTGTGCAAAATTGTTTTTTTTTTTAAACCGTAGTAGTCATCATATAAATATTGATTGCATGTCCTATCGGTGGCCTTAACGTTCTTATATGTTCAAAACAAAGTGACATTTACAAGTTGCGAAGGCTTCTCCACTAAGTTTTAAGAGAAAGTTAAGTCAAGTTAATAATACATATAATAAAATCAGCTTTTTGTTTTTTAAAATCAGCTTAAGCTAAGTAAACTTAAGTTCCAGTCCAGAAACGTCTGACCATAAAGTCAATCAAAAGTGGAATAAAAATTCATTTATGAACCGATCCAATAATGTTTGATTTCTTTTAGTCACCAAGTGATCGAAAAATCAAATTAAACGAGCAGATCAACGCCATTTGGTCAATGTTGTGGGTGCATAATATAGAATTAAACAAAAAAGACGGGTATGACTACAGGAGTGAACCGTTCACTCGAATGCACCTGATATCAACTTAGTTGAAAAGAGTACGAACAAGGCGTCTTAACTTCACGAGTCCAAGATCATGAGATTCAACGGTGTGTAAGGAGCAAGTTGGATCTGCAATTTGAAATGGAAATGTGAACATTTTACTCCCACATCGTTCGAGTTTTGATAATTTTTTGAAGTGAAAACTATTTTAGCGGCGTTGTGCACTTTTTGGGACTGGTAAAAACTGTTAAACTCGCGTCAGATCGTCAGATTGAATCGGCGGCGCAGGGCGCTTACGCGAGTGTGTAGTTTAAGCTAGATGGCGTTGTTTTAAGTTTTCTCTTCTGCCGGCACTCCTGGAGGCAACCCGTTGTTTTTTTACGATAGTAGTCTTACTAGATTTTTTTAAGGTTTTGGTTTTAAATCCTACAAATTATATTTATTTGTGGCTTTTGTACGAAAACTGTATTGTCCGTCAGAAATTCATGCCCCTTGAACAATCCTGTCTGAAAATAAATAAATTAATATTAGTGTTTTCTGTGCCATTCTTAATAAAATATCTACAATTGTAATTTTATTCTGATATTCGTTTCTAACATGATATCTTAAGATAATATCGAAGAAAATAAAAACAAGTTCAATTACTCAACTATAGAGTTGAATCGGTATGACTCGCATTCTCAAATGTCGAATAAAACCGATTTGGGTTACCATTAAAGTAGGGTTAGATCTCCCGAACGAGGCCTTGACACTCTGCCAAGACTTTAAAACTATCTGCTTTGTTAGAATGATTTTTTTTACTCTCTTCATTTGTTTGGAATGTTTTTAGGGTTCCGTAACCAAAGGTTAAAACGGGACCCTATTATCCGCTGTCCGTCCTTCAGTCTGTCTGTCACCAGGCAGTATCCCATGAACCGTTATAGCTAGACAGTTGAAATTTTTTTCACAGATGATGTATTACTGTTGCCGCTGTAACAAAAAATACAAAAAATAGAATAAAATAAATATTTAAGAGGGGCTCCCATACAAAAAACGTGATTATTTGCCGTGTTTTTGCTCGATGTTAATAATGGCGACAGATAGACGCTTGAAATATTCACAGATATTTAGTTGTATATTTACTTTAAAAATAAATAATTAAATTAAAATAAAATAAATATTTAAGGGTTTCTGTTTCTGTTTTTGTCCAATGTTGTATATATAGATAATGGTACGAAATTCTTCGTGCGCGAGTCCAACTCGCACTTGGCCAGTTTTTTTGTCTCTGCTCTATAATCAGCTTAACGTTCCCACTTCTGGAATACAAGCCTCTTCTCACCATAAAATATAGCATGCACATCAGCCGAAATGGGTTTGTTTTGTTACAAAAGAAAAAGGAGTAAATGATGCCGTGACGTGGGAGAATGGAAAACATGTTGCACCGACCCCAAATAGAATGGGACAAGGGCAGGAAGATTTAGTTCTAGCATATGCAGGTTTCCTCATAATGTTTTTTTCAACGTTTTAAGAGCAGTAGTGACCAGTTTTGTATCATAAATACATAATAAACTCACGCCCTCTTCCCATGGGGGCAGGCAGAAACCACAGAACGCCACCTGCTCCTTTTGCCTCGTCCACGTTCATACATCTGGTCATACACGCACGCCGGTCGCGAGTACTACGCACCTGACCTTTCTGAAGAACCTCACCAATAAGGTCAGCGTATGTCTTTCTAGGGCGTCCCTTCCCGGCGTTGCCACTCACATGTGCCTTGTAAATACCTTTTCTTACTCGGTTTTCACTTATCCTCTCCATATGACCACCCCATCTAAGCATACTCTTTTCAATTTTTGTCCCTACATCTTCTTTTAAACCGTAACGTTTCCGTATAACCTCATTCCTCTCTTCATCATTCAGACTTACACCACACATGCAACGCAAGGAACGCATTTCCACAGCATTAATTCTACTTTCATGCCTCGTTTGCCAAACCCAACATTCACTTCCATACGTAAGTGTAGGCACCAGCACACCATTGTGAACAGCCAGGCGAGCCTTATTTAACATCGACTGGTTGGCCACACAACCGCAAGAGCTACCATTCACTTTATTTCCCGCATTAACTGTCCTTTCCACATCTGCGTCAATCTTTCCATGTCTTGTAAACGTACTGTCCCAATATACAAACTCAATCACTTGCTCCACACTCTTATCATTTATTTTCATATCACATACCGATACATCCTTTTTTCTTTCAAACACCATAACCCTCGTCTTGTGCACATTTACATTCATCCCTTTTCTCATAATAAACTTCAGTTATTTTATTTGCAGTTGTGTTATGTTAGTTGTGGCAATAAATTGTCGATATTTTCTGGCAATCGAGAGGTCATAAAATTTTACCGACGCGAACTATGTATTGATTTGAAGCCAGAACGAGTCGTTAGTGAACGGGGCTAATAGGATATCGTTTCAATATTTTAGACTTTTATGAGGAATTTAAGTATTTTGTTCGCTCGATTTTATTTGATGTAGATACTCGACATTAATGGTCATGTCACATATAAAGTGTAAAAATTTGTTTGCATGATAAAAAAAGCAAAAAATAAAAGCAAGCAAGCATCAGGCTCAGGGGTGCTATACATACCCAGATTCGGATTATATTCGGATTACCATAAATCGGTAGAGACAGAAATATAGCCGATCGGTTTATTTCTGATTGGCATACTCCGTTCCCGTATTGATGACCGTTGGGGTACACGTGTGTTGAGTGGAGACCGCGAATCGGTAAACGTAAAGAGGGACGCCATCAGGCTCGTTGAAGCGACGAATTTCGTAGGGTGACGTGCGATTGAGGAGGCCTATGTCCAGCAGTGAACTGCTGTAGGCTGTTGATGATGATACTCCGTTGGACATCTACCATTGTCGACCGAAATATGCCAATCGACTTCAGACGGCTTTTTAGTTTAAAAATGTGCCGACCCAAAATGATTGTGTGGAACAGCCCTATTTTTTTTCAAACGACTCCTTTGAAAATAATATTACCATAACTGCTTTTTCCTAAACCACGCGTAATAACAAATTATCTACTTACAACTTTTGAACAAACTTCTCAACCCCACAATTACGTCATAAAAACAAAGGGACATCACTCAACAACCCACATGTAAGTACACCCCCTCCCCCTCACCCCAGTAGTGCTAATCCTTCACTGTCTGTGTGAATTTAGTTAGGAGTTCCTCCTTTGGCCGACTTGTTCCTGGGAGGCCTCATGTGAAGTTTCGCAATTGTCTTAATGGCGACTGTAAGGTCTTTGAGTTCATTCTGGTTTATTTTGACAGAAGCTGGTGGGAATTAGAGTAATTGTATTGGTAAGTTTATTATAATATGGTATAAGATACAGATTTCAATATTTTGACTAAAAATATTTTCTGTGTTTTCGTGAATCTGGCGTCGACTAGCACTTGTTTTATCTCACTGATAAATCATTCTAAATGTTTTTCTTTAGTTTTGATGGGCAAACAAATAATCAACAAATCATCATCTCCCTAGCCTTTTCCCAACTATATTGAGGTCGGCTTCCAGTTTAACTTCACAACCCAGTTAATACTGGGTAATACTCAGATTTTCGGGCCACCAATTACCTGTAACGACTGTCAAAGATGTACAAATGACAGCCGGTAGCAACGGCGTAATGTGGTTTCCGAAGCCACCACAGACCAACCTACGGCTTAACCTGAAGATCGATCAGAGCGGCAGAGTCCTTCCGGCTTCATTATTAGGTATAATTTTAAAGTTTCATCAAATAAGTTCATGTCAACACGACACGTGGCCTATCATGTATTAAATAGTAAACAAAAAAGTTTATGGCCTCATTCCAATTATCATAATTAATTACTTTTGTTGTATAACTCCAAAAACATGATAAACACAAATTTAATTAAACACCCCTGAAAATAACTCACTAATGTCATAAAGTAATAACATTTTCATAAATCAATTTAGCCTTGTGTATGTAATATCGTGCTTAATTTATTTTATGTACGCCCCAGACTTGGCCGTATAAAAGGATCAGAAAATTCTAGAATAAAATACGTAAACGTATCCTTGAAAGGAGAACCGGCTCGTAACTCGAACCGAATTTAATCACAAGAAATAAAAGTAGTAAGATACAATGTATCTACATACATGTACCTTACTTATGTAAGCACACATAAAAGAGGTTTTACTTAACATTGTTAGCTTTTCTGAGGATATTTCTGTATAAGTCTGTTTTTTGTTAAAGTATGTATACATGGTGGGACTATTGGACTTCTCGGTTGAAGTTAAACGGCATTAGAGCAATGATTGTTAGCTTAGTAGGTAATTCTACTTTCTGCTCATTGGGTCATATAATTATGTATATTCGATTGATATATATAGGCGGCACGGTTGGCCAGTGGCTGAGCGATTGACTGCTGCGCTGCGTGTCGTGGGTTCGATCCCCGCACGGAACAAATATTTGTATGACCTACAGATAGTTGTTCCAGGTTTGGCTGTTTGTGTATGTGTGTTTAAACGTTTGTGAAAGCACCCACGATACGGGAGAAATTACTAGTGTGGGGCAAAGTTTAAAAAAAAAATGACCAAACTTTTTTTTAATTAGAATTTCTGCGTATGGACATTGTACTAGCTGCGAAAGAGTGAGAATCTCAAAATTGTTTTTAAAAGTAGTTACCGGAAACAGAGAAAACAAGGTAGATTTGTTTAAAATGTCCATCTAAAATCCTAATCTTAGCCTCGTAACAAATATTATAAATGCGAAAGTAAGTTTGTTTGTTACCTTTTCACGTCTGGACCACTGAACCAATCATCCTGAAATGTTGCATATACGTTGCCAGTTGTACAGAAACGGACATAGGGTACCTTTCATCCCGAAAAATATTACTGTTCCCAAGGAAAACTTCAATAACGCATTTATGTTAATAGTTGGCGCCACGTGTCTTTCGAATCATAATTGAATAATATTATTACAAGCACAGTAAAACCCGAATTGATTGATAAATTCTAAATTAACGTGAGTGAAGCCACGGGCAAAAGCTAGTAATGTATAAATATACTAAAAACTCTACCAGAATCCAACAGAACTTGATACTTTTCGTCCCTTGTAGCTAT
This sequence comes from Lycophotia porphyrea, assembly GCA_950005105.1. Lineage (NCBI taxonomy): Eukaryota > Metazoa > Arthropoda > Insecta > Lepidoptera > Noctuidae > Lycophotia > Lycophotia porphyrea. The sequence goes on along the minus strand of OX465391.1, from coordinate 10,810,679 downwards.
TCCGTTTTCTGTAGACGGTAAAAGTTTGTCCAGTTTCCTCGAAATAAGTCACCGGTACTACCTAAACCAAAATTAGTATTCCTACCAGTGTCTTTTAAAGATAAGTAAAAAAAAACTATAAAATAAAGATGTATTTTTGTTCAGCGTTTAGAATAAAACTAACATAAAAATAGGTGCTATGTATTCCCACAATTCCTCCGACCAATGATACAGCTTGCGAAGAATTTTTATAAGAAGAAATGAATTTCATGAAAAAAGGTGTCTAGATGTAAAGTCTGTGACTAAAATGAAATAAATTGGGCCGTCCTTGTTTTGATAAATAAAGGTTCTGACAATATATTCGTAGGCTGAAGGTAACTAATTTGCGCGACTGTTCTCGCTGGAATAACCTTAAAACCCTTCAGCAGTTCAGCCTTATTATACCTTTTCTTTGCTATGTAGTGGAAGATATCATCATCATCATCATCATCAGCCTTATAATGTTCCCACTGCTGGGACTCAGGCCTCCTCTCTTATGAGAGGGAATGGGCTATAATCCACCACGCGGGCCCAGTGCGGATTGGTAGATGTCACATGTCTTCGAATTTTTGGTTCTAGGACATGCCGGTTTCCTCACGATATTTTCCTTCACCGTTTTTGAGAGCAGTGGTGATGAAATAAATTACATAAAGTAATGCGCCTGTCTGGGTTCGAACCCTCGACTTACTGTTCGTAAGTCGGGGTCGCTACCACTGGGCCACCGCTGCTCTCTGAAAGATAACCCGCTGATAACCCGCTGAGATGACCGCTGCTTTCTGTGGAAGATATAATTTATTTATTTTTTGTCAGCCTGGTCCACTGCCCACTGCTGGGCAAAGGCCTCCCCTTTCTCCTTCCAAACATGAACATGGCCAGATATCGCACAGAAAAGAGAGGTTCTGTGCGATATCTGGCCATATTCGTCCCGTAAACGACATCAGATCGTCACACCATCTGTGCCGTGGTCTACCTCGACGGCGATTTCCTCCGACAGGTGATCGTTGCCCATCTCTCCAGGCGCATTCGTGCAACGTGGCCATAGTATTAAGCTTGGTCATTTGATTGTGAGAGGGTTTATACATACGAAGCGATGATAGGTAGGTACAGTCAAGTATGTCAGTTTTATCGTTCTGTACCCGAAGGTTAATCAACGGCACCCTATTACTAATCCTCCGCTATCCGTCCGTCCGTCCGGCGTCCGTCTGTCTGTCAGCGGGCTGTATCTCATGAACCGTGATAGCTAGACAGTTGAAATTTTCACAGACGATGTATTTCTGTTGCTGCTATAACAACAAATAAGAAAAAATATATATAAATTATTTAATAATTAAAGGGGCTCCAATACAAAAAACGTGTTTTTTTAGGTTTATGGTACGGAACCCTTCATGCGCAAATCCGACTCGCACTTGGACGGTTTTTTCTAATTCTTTTCTTTATCAAATTAGGACCGAACGAGCAATTCTTGTATATATGTACCTATATATATATATATATATATTTTCTGAATATCGGAAAAGGCTCCAACAATTTTCATGAAATTTAGATGCAGGGGGTTTCGGGGGCGATAAATCAATCTAGCTAGGTTTCATTTTTTTAAAACGTCAAAAAAAAAAACGAGCAAAACTCGGTCATCCAGGTACTTTCTATTTAAATGACACCATTTTCAATAGGTCGCTACTAACTATAGGTACGTTCTTATACATAATCGTTCTCTAGTGTGATCTTTGCATCCCATACGATTAACAGCCAATACAGTGCGGCGATGCGTGAAAGAAAGTAAATAGAAGGGCCGAGCAAAGTGTTTCAGTTCGCACATCTTCGAGCAACTTCGCGGTTCATTTGCGCGCAGCTAGCAAAAATAATGGTCTTGAATTTGTTAGTGAATCAACAGCAATTTCTTCTGTCAACCTGCGGGCGAGACATCTCGCAAACCTGATTCTTGCTTGACAAACATAATTTGTACTGACATACTTATTTGACTGCTTCGTTAATCTAGTGCTACCGCTGGAGGTCTTAGGTTTGATTCCCAGTGAGGGAATAGTGTTATTGTCTTTTTTTCCGTTTTGAATTTCCGAGTATCACCCGCTTGACGGGAATAGGATCACCTTCTATTACATAGGGCGTAATGTAGTTATAATATAGGTACACCTCTCCCTACCATGAGTGTTAAACACTTGGTGATATGTCACGAATGTACGTGTCTGTAAACATACTTTCAACAAAGAACGAATTTCGATACTCAGTTGTTTTTTTTAATGTGAAACATATATCTATATGCGCGCCTAGTCAATAAAACCCACTCGTATGTCGTGACGGAAGATGGCATGACGCTGTCATGGCGTGATACCTCCTCTATGCCATGTAAAATCAACCTTATCTTTAATATTTATTCTTTATTTTACTCCATATCTCGTTATAGGTTTTTTAAAAAATTATGAATTACTAGGGCCATGGGGTCCGAGTGCCCACCTAGTATTTCGGGAAATCGCCAAGCGGTTGGCCGACTCTACACGTGACCAGAGAGCGGGCCTATTTTTTGGCCAAAGAATCAGCATTGCCATCCAACGTGGCAATGCTGCCAGCCTTCTGGGCACTTTTCCTATTGACAGTGATGTGGGCGAATTTTTTGACGCCCTGTTGATACTGGTTTGCAGTTTTTAAATAATGTGCATATCAATAAAAGTATGATTTGAAAACCAAAAATGATGAATTCTAATATATTACTAAGATCTAATAGATTTTTCACATCTGCCGGGCGTCCCGTGACAGCCACTTTTGTTTCCAGGCAAAATTAAACAAAACACACCCGCTACTCCTAAATCAAAAACACGCGGATCAGTCACTGGACCTATACGACATATCTACATTTAGCCGGGCAGTTTAAACAAAGGCTGCACAGCTAATCTAAGTGACAATGTACAAATCAGACCAGCAGCAGCGCAATCACTAGGTTTTGGCAACGAGTTCGTGTGTACGCACGAATCATGGCGGCTCCCATTCAGTGTAGGCTTCAGATTCATTCGGGCTTGTTTTGAAATCAAAATGTTTTGGATTGTGCTATTTGGGGCAATGGAGGTTGGTTAAGTTTGGACAAAAGTTGTCAGTATCTATTTTGGCTTGAATTTTTACTGTTTATTTTTACATATTCATTACCACTGATCGCTAGACGATAAAGGGAATTCATCGTAACGAAAATACTGGCAGACTTGGTGACATCTCGAATATGACATGATGGCCAACCTCCCCTCACAGAGTGATGCTTAAGTGATGGGAAATCATCAAATGACTTCTCTTGTTCCGGGCAGAGCAAAAGGGAGTGTCAGACTTGTACTGACTAAAACGCATCCATGTTCCTTCCTTGCCCTTTGTGTTCCAGGGCCGCGGTATCTCTTTACAACACAGAACAGTCCCGCAGCCCTGGCAGGCATCGGCCCTTGCGGGGCCCCTCCCTGTTTGCTGACATCTCTTTGAGGCGCGCGTGGAACACGAACGCGCCGTCTACACGGCTTGTCGTCAAAAGACGGACGGACGGCGAGCTAGCCCATTACTCACCGTTCACAGGTCCGCGTCTACGGTGGCCGGAAGCGACCACCTGACCCCCGACGCCCGGGGCGTCTCCCGCGGAGGCTGGGACGAGAGGTTTTCTCCCTCTCACGCTCCGCCACCTCCTTCGCTAGCATGACTGCTTCGAATAAGGAGGTGACGGCGTACCATTCCCTCTCGCTCCGGACCATGGATTGGACCAGGGCCGGACGCGATAAGTCACCGCCGCCGATCGACAGCTTAATGCTGGTGTCAGCTGATTATATGACCGACTGCCTCGTTAGTCTTGTCATCACAAATGTGACTGCTGAGCATGGGGTTATGGATTCGATTCACGGGTCGAGCAACGTAACTGTTATTGGATTTTTCCAACAGGAAATTCTCAGTTGCAGCCACGGAGTCTAGATCTGTGCCCGATTGAGGGCAATAGGCTCGCCACCGATTACATCGGATTTATGTTTTTTTTTAAGTTCCATGTAATAGGGAGGTAATTGGCGAAATATGGGTGTACTATTAGGTATTTTTATTTTATTTTATTTATTAGGGACAAAAAAACAGTTACATGTTCAAGTTTAAACTAAGAATAACTGTTAACAATAAGAGTCGTTACATAAATAGGTAAACATATAACCCACACCATTGTCCACGGGTTAATAAATGAACAAGTAAAGAACGGAATGAGAATTTTGTCTCATAAAGTTTGTATTAATTAATAAATTTTAGATTAGATTAAGATTGGGGTGAAAGAATATTTATAGCCAGTGTTTTAAATTTATTACTAGAAAGAAGATACGTATCTATGTCCATGAAGTTTGTGTTATAGGTTTCCACAAGTTGACGAAGAGGCACTCGCGCCCCGGCGTTGGTCCTGCATGAATCCACGTGGAACAACGGGGCACGCGGGCCGCCCGTCTGATAACATTTCTAGGTACTGTATAGCGTAACTTATTGATGATTTCAATACAGTCAAATCTATTGTTACAAATACCATGCAGCATCATGGCCACCAGAAGTAAGCGCCGAGACTCTAAACTTAAAACATTATATTGCTGTAGTAATTGTGTATACGGAATCCTCGAATGGTAACATTTATAGTTATATCATCCGCATACATCAGGAAATTCGCATTAACAAAACAATGTTTTATGTCATTAATAAACAGGATAAAAAGCAAGGGGCCCAAGATAGACCCTTGAGGAACTCCAGACTTGACAGTAACAATCTCAGATTCAAACCCATTAATAACGACCCTTTGTGTTTTGCTACAAATATATGATGCAAACCATCGAATTAAATTGCCTCGGATACCATTGTAGGCAAGCTTTTCCAAAAGAATTGTGTGATCCACCTTGTCAAAAGCTTTCCGAAAGTCAGTGTACACAGCGTCTACCTGGACTCTCCTGTCCATATTTTGAAAAAGAAAGTTAGTAGAAATCATTAAATTTGTAGTAGTCGACCGCCGTTTAACGAACCCATGTTGTTCGGGTATAATAAGGCCATGTAATTGAGGATAAAGAGCGCTGTGTACAAGTCCTTCAAAAAGCTTCGACAAGGTGGAAATAATAGATATTGGACGATAATTCTCCACATTGTCCTTATCTCCACTTTTATAAACAGGTGTAATAAATGCACGCTTCCACACGGTGGGAAAGACACCCTCAGATAGACATTTATTGAAAATTAAATACAACGCGGTATAGATATTATCGGCTGTTTTTATAAAGAAGACAGGTGGCCATCGGGGCCAGCTCCCTTAGATGGGTCCAGTGATTTGACTGCTCGGGGTACTACTTCTTTTGTGAGGTAAATATCGGGTATACAAGTAGAGCCATCCTGGTATATGTTTGAGGGTTCCCAATTCTCAGGATCAAACGTGGACGGTTCATAGACATAAGCAAAAAAAGAAAAAAATAAATTGCATGTATGAGTAGGGCTTTCAGATAAGATATTTTTAAGATACATATTGGCTGGGTATTGAGTCTTGCCCTTTCTGTTGGATACATATGTCCAAAAATACTTTACATTTTTAGGTATACTGTCTTCGACTGAGTTAATATAATTTCTAAAACAAATAACGGATTCATCTTGAAACAATTTACGGTATCCCGAGAAGTGATTATAGTCGCAGGTTTTTATACATTTTCCACTTAATCCACGCACGTTCTTTACTTTTAAAGATACGGATCAAAGTGGGTGTGAACCAAACAGGAAATTGTGTAGTTTTAATTCGAGATACTGGAACTTGTTCGCATCTGAAGGTTATGTAGCGATTATGATGTTGGCTACAATATTGTCGACCTCCGTAACAACAGATGTCGACAGGTCGGCAGAAAGATCAGGTTCTGATTGCGTTTCAAGTAAGGGCTGGGTGGTCGTAGACCTACCCGTAGGCGAGCGCACAGTGCGTGGCATAGCTGAAGAATAATGCAGTCCTCGAAGCAGAATAAAAAAAAAGCTAGGCAAAGCAGTAAAGCGTTTAAGTAGAGCAGCTAGCTTATAGCGTATCGTTAATTCAACTCGTCGCGCTGTTGACCGCTTGACGTGGTGCGCAAAATCACCGCTCCGCAAGCGCGCAGGCGCCGGTTCGAATCCAGCCGAAGTTAATTATTTTTGAGTGTTTTTAAAAGAGATTTTTAAAAACACTATTTAGTCTATGGACTGACAGAAATATCGATATCCCGCTCTAACTCCGCCTACTGGGCGTGAACACTCGATAAAGCCTCTGCAGGAGTGACAAGGAATCGAAAATAACAACGTCCACCAATCACAAGCACAGCACAAGAATTCGTAAACTTAACAAAATTCACTCCGCGATGCGTAACACGTCTGTCCGCGTACAATCACAAAAGCACACTGATACCTCTGCCCTAGCCTTTCGGGGATTACAGGCGTGATATTATGTTACTAGCTGTTACCCGCGACTTCGTACGCGTAAGGTTCGCAATTTGCTTACTAGTGTTATTATCTATACGTATTATTTACTTAGTTAATAATTCTTCTTTAGTTGTTTCAGAATCGTGGTATCATCATATCATTACACTTTTCTTCAACTGCCTGCTACTAATGCTCTTTTTTTTGGTGCGTCCTTCTGTTTTGCTAAGATTAAAGTGTTTTTTTTTTTAATAATATCAAACGAAACTTCGAGTACGAATTTGACAGAGCAAAATCTAAAAACTTTTGTAGGTTCTATTGCCCGGTATTCTGTTGCCCGAAAATCTAGGACCCCGAAAATCGAAGCGAAATTCGATTCGAAATTTTCAGGTCAGTGTCAGGCTACGTGATAAAATATGTTTTTGCGACTTAGACACTTTGTCAATTAAAGTACTTCGCAAACTGTACCAATTAATGGCTAAGGGCAATTAAACTTCTGATCATAATCTAATTGAGTCTAGAGCTGCGTCAACATATTCTAACTTGTTGGATGTCAGCCTTATACGTAGTGACGTCAATGCTCAGTACTTACGTCTCTTGCTTGTCCAGTACCGCTAATTGCTTGCCAACTTAAATTGGCTTAGAAGTTGTTGATTAATTCGTTTGATAATATTTAAAGACTCCAGTGAAGATAATCTTTTCAACTCCACTGATCTATAATCTTAATATATATACATTATGCGTCACGTTGTTTGTCCGGGATGGACTCCTAAACTACTTAACCGGATTCAATAAAATTTGCACACAGTTGATCCAACTTGAAAGATAGGATAGCTTACATCTTAAATAAAACCGAATTCCACGCGGACGAAGTCACGGAAAACAGCTAGTACGCAATATTATCAATATTTTTTTGTATAAAATATGTGTCTCAAAAGCCTAAAAGTCTATCCGCCTGTGATGAAAGGAAGCCTTTTAACAGCAAAACTGATTATGCATGCAGGGTTTAGCAACGTAGCTGTTGACAGAATCGCAACGTTGCAGATTAATTTTCTCTTCCCTTTGACGCACAAAATCGAATAGAAAAATCTTACATACCTAAGGCTGGGTTAAGCTCGCCGTTGTACATAAGTAATTTTTTTAATTTTGCTTGTATATCTTTGAATTTTGTGTGCAATAAAGAATAAGTATAAGAATAGCTAACGATCAGTTCTTGCTTTGCACGGGTTTAGTAACTTGACGAAACATTGAACATTTCATTTCTATAAGTAAGTTACGTATATGAAAAAATTGTGAGCCATCACGGAACGCCTGGTACATGTGACATCGAAATTATTTTGTACAAGTAACATGCATAAAATAACAGGACACAGTAACAGTAGCATAGGCGCCACTTTCAAACTTCCTCTAATATACTACTTACTTTATCCATTCTTGTCACTCCACACTTCCATCTCCGCTACATGCAATCGTTATTCATCCATCTTCTTCACAGCCCAGCTTTCTGATCCATACAGTACGACAGGCCTAATCACGGACTTGTATATTTTCCTCTTTAACTTGAGGCATCCGTAGGTCGCAAGTTAAAAGTTATATTTGCTGGAGAAATGCTGAATCAAAAACTCAAAATTAAATATGGCTCTGTAGCCACATTTAATTTTTTGCTCACACTGCATAACCATGAGCACATTAAAGTTACATAACGTAGGTGTGAATTTCGCTCGTTGCTCAGAGCACAGCTTTGGAATAGTTCGGGTTAAATCACACACAAAGGCAAGATTCTCGGGGAGATCACTCGTGTTTTTGGAATTTATGGGACCACATGTAAATGGGATGCGGTAGAAATATTTGTTGTTAAATGGTTTGTTGTTGCGTGATTTTTCGTTTCCAATCCAAAATTAAAAGTCCTGTTTTCATTAATGAAATGATTTTTACTACAAGGGTTGGTTTTATGTCTCTTTTCGTTCACAGCCGATCACATAGAGCCCATCATCATCAGCCTACAGCAGTCCACTGTTGAACATACGCCTCTTCAATCGCACGCCACTTAACTTTATTCTCGGCAACTCTTTATCTAGTAGCCACAGACCGCCATTGACAACAATAGGTTCTGGTGTGACGTGATTGTTGAACATAACCTTGGTTTTGTCCAAGTACACCCTGAGACCACTTAGAGCCCTTTCTCAAATCCCTTATCATAAGAATGATTAGGCCTGCACATTTGTCATATCCATGATTGATTTATTTTATCAAAGAGTCTGATTTGATTTTTTATTTTATAAATACCTATTTACAAAATTTTTAAACAACACCAGTAAATTATATTTTAAAACTTGCTGTAACATGCCGATACCAAATTTCGAGCACAAGTTGTTTCTTTGAACATGCCAAACTTTGGAAAAATATGTTTTACTTTTAAGCATATACAGTCTAAGCTTGAGTTAAGTTAATATTGGTCTGGTATAACGTGCAAAGTTGAGTCCTAACAATAGGCTGGTACGTGAATCTTTTATTAAGTGTTGTTGTACTTTCTGCTTCAGATTCTTAACGAGATTGTTTCGCCTTGGTCTCGTTACTAAGAAGTTTCTTTGCTAACGAAGTTTAGATGGTAAGAAACTGAAGCCTTTTTTTTCGGATGGGAAATCATCAAATGTCTTCTCCCGCTCTGGGCAGAGCGGAAGGGAGTGTCAGGCTTGTACTGACTAAAACCCATCCATGTTCCTTCCTTGCCCTTTGTGTTCCAGGGCCGCGGTATCTCTTCTGAACAGTCCCGCAGCCCTAGAAACTGAAGCCGTAGGCTTCATTTTCATTATGTTCAGAGTGTGGAAATATTTATTTTTAATCTTTATTTCTAAATTAAAGTTCGGTGTGGATCTTCTGTGTTTACGAAAAACAAGGTAAACCGAGGAAAGATACAACAAAGATCCTTCAACTTTATTTATATTCAATATCTTTCTTGGTGTGAAATATGTTGTTGTGAAATATGAAGACTTTGGCAGTGTCTCCCTAACAATAGTATCAGATTTTCCTGGTCCCTCAATTCTTATGCGGAATAATAAAATATGAAGCAGGTATAATCGAATTCTGTACAGTTGATCCGTCTTTTACTCTTAACAGAAGATAATATAACAATAATCATCAGTATTTACCTATTCGATATCTTAGCAAAAACATCGATTATACAGGGTCATATTAATTCAGCTAATAACTGCGCAGACGTGATGGGCTGGCATCGATTTCATAACAAGGTTAGGCAGAGGTGTTGGCACCTAATAGTATACCTACATTTCACCAGTTATGTTTAAGCCCTATGTAATAGGGGACCAGGCTTTTGCCATCAACTGGCCACAAATCCTGCTGAGAAATTTTGAAGAAAAATCCCAATAACACTCTGCACGACCTGGGAATCGAACCCAAGACCTCATGTTCCGCAGTCGCGATTGAAACAACTAGACATGGAAGCAGTCAGCTGAGGTATCGATATCTAAACATTATACAACAAGAGATCAACCGATCACGTACTTTCGATTTCGTCACGTACGTTTTAAGATGATTTAGTTATCTGAATTGTTAGTCTGTTGTAATTAATTCAATCGCTCGAGTTACATTATATTGTTTTCTGGTTCTTGTATGTCAAGGTTTCACTTTATCTGTCTGTTTAGAACTCCATTGTAATCGTACATACATACATACGGACGGGTTGCACTCCGGGAGTGCCGGCAGAAGTGAAAAATGTAAACATTGCCATCTAGCTCAAATATCGGAAATTTCAATAGCTTTCTGCAAGAACGAAAGATGTCGCAGCCGTAGAAAAAAACTGGAAACAACGCCATCTAGCTTAAACTACACGATTTAAAGGTAAAAAAATATGATTAAGCAGTGGCTAGTCTTCAAATACGTTATGGGTATCTGCTATGTGTGTTTTTACTGTGATTTCTGATTACACACATAGAAAAAAGTGTTATTATGTAAATAAATATTATGTAATACATTTTCTTCACACAAATCGTCTGGCTAAGTAGGTAGGCAAGATTTTCTGTGTCGTAAAAATTGCTTCACCTTTTTTTTCCCCAATACGCTTAAGTAACCACACACTACACTTAAATAACCACACATTCTCTCAAACAATTACCATTGACTTTCTCCAATCCAGTTCTTGTGAAATAACTCTCAATGCAGTCACGTCTCTTACTTTATTGCTCCGAGTTGTCGCTACTTAATTACTTTCAGTAAGATTGCAGTTTCTTTCCGTTCAAGTTTGCTTTGTAATGCAATGTTCCTTCAGGAAATCGGATTTGTTTAGTTTTTTAATACTGGATAGTGGGTCAAGATGGGTTTGATTTGAAATTGGAACAGCAGTTGGTATTGCGATGTTTTTGCCTTTATTGATGACTTTGCACTTTTGCTTTCGATTATTTTTTCTATTTTTAAAGTGATAGCGATAAATTAATATATAGTCATGAGCACCAATATGTATGCTCGTAGCAACTTTTAAAAGGGATTTCCTTCTATCGCACTGACTGTGATTTCATTTCGATACCGACATGGTATCTTGGAAAACATATTTTTATGGAATTGGCGTTATCTCAACGATCCAATGGTTATAATAACATGAGAGAATCGCGTTTGAATTTAGGTAAGTGGTTACATGTTGATGGTCGTGACTGTACACAAAGAAGTGTACCAACATAATGTGGGGCCGGACTAGCATTGCTTTCCAAAGAATCAAAAACCGACATGACCTTCAACAAAACAAAAAAAATGTTTTTACAAAATACAATTAAGCCACAGGCTTTTTGTTTGTAAGCCAACTTGCAGGATGTGACTTACAACCGCTCACCTATCGCGCTCGTCCACCTATAGCAGACGTTTCAATCGAGTCAACGTTGATGTTTGTTTCATTCCACGTTCATTTTGTTTAAACGTTTCACTTAGAGTGACAGACAAAAACTAACAGAAGCAGATGCGTTTGATTGCGGCTTTATTCAACTTAAAAGTATGTGCATGTTTAAACGAAAGAGGTATAGCTGAAAATATTCATATACGCCCATAGTTCACGGAGGACTATATCTATTCTGATGAAATATACAGACATACATTTAACAGAGCCCAATTATTAACAGAAACCCAATAATACTGCCTCAATGGGAATCAAGGCACGCTGCGTATAAATTGATTAGTATAATTTTATCAGCTTTTTATTTCCTCCCTGAAACATTCGACTGGATAATAAAAGGATATCAAAAGGCCTCCATCTTGAATTTGCGTTAAGGTCGATTTACATCAAACGAACACAGAGCTAGAGCTAGAACAAGAGCATTCTTTCGTAATCTTTTAGTGTTTAGTGTAAACGAAAGCTAGATCATCTGAACGAATGTTCTTTGCTCATTCGTGTCAATTCTGTGGTTGGTATTGGTAGTGCTTCGCAAGAAGCGACTTCACCTTTTTTTTTAATTCTTCAACATTACATTCAGGTAGTTTTGCAATTTCCTGCCAAAAATCTTGTTTGTAAGCTGTATTTTTATAGTGTTCATACGTCGGATCGCACAGACATCTGGAATTTTGGTAGGCTTCTTCACTAATGAACATTTTTCTTTAGACCAATCCATAACTTAATCGATAAGATATGTATACAATCGCTAGAACACAAGAACGCTTTGAAGAGAACGCTCACGGGCGCGAGCACGTCCGAACACGCAAGAACGCTCTAAGCAACTTTTCGCGCGCTCTAGCGCCGTTTAGATCGAGCGAGCGAGCATTCTTAGAATATTCCATAGAATCTTTGCGAACGCACTAAGAACAACGAAGAATGCTTTACGCCTGTTTACACTAAAAGATTTTGATATAGTGGGGATAGAATGAGAATTCACTCGTCTGATGTAAATCGACCTTTACAAGAATAATTCGAACTGACAAAGAAAAATCTTACTTTGTACTAAATGAAGGTTAATGATACAGGTTACGGTTTAGTAAACACAGAGTTAAACAAAGCTTTTTTATACTTACATGTATTATGTACCCATTCCTAACAATTTTAAGTTAAAGCAAAAATCACTGATTCATAGTAGGTACCCTAAATGAAAACATCGTACGCGTAAAGTATTTTAATGTAAAACCGTAGCACGTGAAAAATGCGCGTTAAAAACTGAGACAAATTCATCATCATGTGCCTAGCCTTTTCCCAACTTTGTTGGGGTCGGCTTACAGTCTAAGTGGATGCAGCTGAATACCAGTATTTTACATGGAGCGACTGCCTATCTTACCTCCATACCCCAGTTAGTACTGGGTAATACCCCTTGGTAAAACTGGTTGTCAGACTTTTTGGGCTACTGTGACGACTGTCAAAGATCCATGACAGCCGCGATCAACGACTTAACGTGCTTTCCGAAGCACGGAGGAAACTCGGTAGGTAATGGGTGGTCACCCAACCACAGATCAACCTAGGCAAGCACGGCTTAACCTGACCCGACCCGAGCGGCTGTTATTACTTAGCCACGAGCTCCTCAAAATGAGACAAATTACAGTATCTAAATATGTATAAGTATGTTTAATTACGCTAGCGCATAAGCCTTCATATTCATAATAATATTCCTTCCTTCTGCTTTAATTTCATGATAAAGTATCCCACTCCCAATTCAGTAACCGCCAATACTATCACAATCGCAAGAAAACCTTGGATTGAATTAAGGTTGCCAACATGATTACCTTTTTTTTTTCGTATTGGATATCTTCAAATGACTTCTCCCGCTCTGGGCAGAGCGGAAAGGAGTGTCAGACTTGTACTGGCTAAAACCCATCCATGTTTCTTCCTTGCCCTTTGTGTTCCAGGGCTGCGGTATCTCTTTCGAACAGTCCCGCAGCCCAACATAACCCACCTTAATTCTGTGAAGTTGGTGGCTATTTTTAGCACTGGCAGCACCGAATGGTTTGGCTCCGTGCCATCTATTTGAGACTGGCCTAAATAGACTGAAGATAGCAAATGAAATATAAAACGTAGAGAAAACTGCCAAGTATGATAATAGTCACCGAAACTGTTATAAAAAATTTTTTTCACCGTTATTATGCCTTGTGCCTTACTGTAGCGTCATTTTATTGTTTCGACAATTCAAAAGTGCCTGTAGTTGGCTTACTTGAAATAAATGATTTGATTGCTTTGATTTGATTTATGCCGTTTGATTTAACGTTCATTAATCTCGGCATAAAAAAATCATAAATGACTCTTTATTTACCCTGATTATAGCATTGTAGTTATGTATTACATTTTTCGGGCAGTTATTTAACAAGATTCGTTGCTTCTACGCTTAGCGCACATCACTTTTAGACCACATTTACTCATATAGACGAGGGTTTAAGCTAATTATTCCGAATTTCGTTTCAAGAAAAGAAATAACGCAGGATTTCAGAGAAATAACACATAAATTCTCCGTTTATTCCTTGCGTTATTTCTTGAAACAAAATTCGGAATAAATGAACTTAAACCCTCGTCTATATTAGTAAATTGCTGATTTCCAGCGAGCAATTGGCTGTACTTTTTGTTTTTGAAAAACGTCTTAGAATAATAGATTTTTATGATAAAAACGATTAAATAAGTGAACTTTCTAAAGAACACTAGCAAAAAGTAATTTTAAATATTTCACATAAATTTTCAATAGCATGACATGAATGATATGACGCGGAGGACTGAAGAAAATGACGTGAGGAAAGTTTAGAGTATGAATGTAGATAAGTTAGAGTAGAGGATTACCAAAAAAACGATGGATGGATTTGTGAAGCATGATATGGCTAGAAAGGAGATGTCTGATGAGATGATGAGCGAAATGCTGCGCCGACCCCAAATAAATTGGGACAAGGGCAGGAAAATTATGAGTTATGATGATAGAAAAACTGGCCAAACAATCATGTCTGCTGTATGGGAGGGAGCCCCCCTTAAATATTTATTTTATTTATTTATTTTTAAAGGTTTTTTTTATTAGGATAAACTAACTATATACATTAATAATTAAAAACTATTAAACTAAAATAAATAAACTAACAACGAACTATAAAAGGGCATCGAAAAACTCCTCCTCAACGCTGTCAGCTGGTAATTGTGCCCAAGAGACTGGCGGCGTTTGCCACGTTGTATGGCAACACTTAGCCTCTGGCCAAAGTAAAAGCCATTTATTTTTAAAGTGAATAAACAGCTAAATATTCTGTTAATATTTCAAGCGTCTACCTGTCGCCGTTATTAATATCGAACAAAAAATGGACAGACAGACAACGGAGTCTTAGTAATAGGGTTAGCGTTTTACCCTTTGGGTACGTACTAAAAATGGTACAGATAAATATTTTTACAATCATTTTACAAGGTCGTTAAAAAAATAAGACATTTCATGTTTTACATGATTATAAAGATAAAAGAACATTTAGCGAAACCAATAAAAGTCTTATTTTATTCTTCCATGGTTTGTTTAGCAGAAATTATTACTTTAAATAGTTTTTGCTTTTACGTAAGTAAAACAAGTCTTTGAGAAAAATGGGCAATTTAAAGATTAAAAAAAAAAACGTCTTTTCGCTTAAGGCTGATTGTCGTTTGTTTTTATTTTCGGGTCTGGCGCTGAGAACATAGTTGTAGTACCTGAGGAAATGACCGAAAAATAAATACTACAGAATCATCATATAATGTAATAGACCCATGTAATAGGGGGTGAGCCTATTGCCATCAACCAGGCACAAATGCAGACTCCGTGGCTGCTACTGAGATATTTCCAGATTGAAAAACCCAAAAACACTTTGCCCGACCTGGGAATCGAACCCAGGACCTCATGTTTAGCAAGCGTGCTTGTGACCACTAGACCAACGTGGAGCGCTGTAATATCATTCATTTATATCATCATCAATATTCACCACTTAATAAATTCATCTCAACCTTTGAAAATAGTCAGGTAAAGAAATATTGTTAAGAGCGAATCTCCTAATCTGAAGCTTTTAGAGTTTCATCTCAAACGTGAGTGCGGAAATCGTCTTAAGATAAAAGGAAAAATTAAAGAACGGCAGGAATTCGCTGATCGAACGATTGGCGATCGGTCAATGAAGTTCTTAGCTAATAAAAAAGGTCTATAACTAAATCAACAGAGGCCATCGATCATTGCCAAAGTTCAAGCAACTTGTTTTTCGTTCGTCGTTTGTTTTCAATTAAGCTGTTAGAACGATAGTGGGACATCCCTTGTAATTGATGATTCTATCTTCAATTGAATTGTTTTATCTTTGCTTTTTTATCTTAAAAACAATTATATATTTGTTGGTGTCTATAAAGCACTTATACTCACTACTAGGATGACTAACGGCTACGGTGGCGTAGCTTCGTAGCAGTTATCGACTACGGCGGCGTAGCTTCGTAGCAGTTATCGGCTACGGTGGCTTAGCTTCGTAGCAGTTACCGCCTACGGTCGCGTAGCTTCGTAGCAGTTATCGGCTACGGTGGCGTAGCTTCGTAGAATTTATCGGCTGCGGTGGAGTTTCTTCGTAGCAGTTATCGGTTACGGTGGCGTAGTTTCGTACCATTTATCTGCTCTGTCAGTCTAGCTCGTGATCGTGTTAGCTACGCCGTAGCGATTATTCGATATTCTGTCCTTTGTGTTCTTTATGTCCTTTGTGTCTGTTTGTGTTTATTTTTTGGCCTTTATGCTGATGCTTTTACTCAGTTTTATTCTTTCGTACAATTTTGGGTTGGCACAGCCTGTCTTTTTCATCAACACTTCCCTATTACTCATATTTTTTTCGCAATATGGTTTTAAATACGAAAGACATCTTACTTACGCCTATTTACACCGTTTTAAAGGAAATTGTAACGTTAACATTGACTTTAATAAAACAGTTATCCCAAAATTCAAAATGATTTGAAACTCTTCTCTTATTCCTATTTCCCCTTAAGGTAAATGTTTATTTTTTACCATTCACATATCCGGCTTCGGTCGGCTATTTTCACTGGCCGTTAATTTGTTGGAACGTGTGTTTTTGTATAAGGGTTTTTGGAAAATTCGACCGTATTAGGTCTGATTAAATACGTTATTAGATTGCCCAGCCCTTATTCACTCCACGTTTCACGGTTTTGAAAGCATCGCTCTTCAATCAATATTGTTTGTTCCTCGAAATTTCACGGAGTTTCTTGAACCCTATTGAGATGGTTTGCTTCGTACCTACTTGTGTTTTGTCGGAATAAATTAAACTGTGTTTGTGAACAAAACACTAATTTCAACTGCTTTCGAGTTTGAAACGCCTTAAAAATATATATTTGTCCTGTTTGCACATCACAGGAGCTGATAGACGCTACTGAAAGTGCCGAACGTCACCAAATTTTGGGCTGACACAATTTGAATTGTCATTGACATGCTAAGAAAGAGTCATAATTATATATTTAAAATATGTTTAAAATGAAAACTGAAATTTATTAAAAGCAATTACAAAAGTTACACCATCGAAACACATTAAGGAAAATGTATTGCTCGGCATAGTTTTCTTTCTGTAACCGTTACTAGTTTCATGACTGTCAAAGATCTACAAATGACAGCCGAGACCAAGGGTTTAACGTGCTTTCCGAGGCACGGAAGAACCTTGGTATGTAATGGGTGGTCACCCATCCACGGACCGACCTTGGTAAGCGTGATTTAACCTTGAAGATCGACCCGTGCGGTAATTAATATGAAGGTAAAGCCACCCAACTTAAAGCTAATCAATTGTTCTCATCTTCCCACGCGAGCGGTAAACGCAATTAAAAGAAATTACTGCTTAACGATCTACGCAGCTACCTGTGTAAATCTTTAAGCAGTCATTAATTATTGAGCAATTACTGAATCATTATAATTGTCACCTCATTAGTTAAAAGAGCTCTGGACGCTTCTGAGTCTTTCATTGCGCAACTTCGCAAAATACTTTGAAATTTTTGATCTTACTTGTCTGATCTGATTTTCAAAAACTGCAAAAAAGAAATTGATTCTTCACTATTGTTCTTAATAAGTATAACCAGCGTATAATGTTCCCACTACTGAGACGCAGCCTACTCTCTGGGACACCGTAGGCTATAATACACCACACCGCGCCGGCCCCATGCGATCGATCACGTTTTACACCATAATTAATGCACTTTTTTTAAATGTCTATATGACATAAACATTCACACATTTCGCCAGTTATGCTTTAGTCCCATGTATTAAAATGCGAGCCTATTGCCATCAACTGGGCCAAATCCAAACTCCGTGTGCTGTATGACTGTATAGAAAATTAATATAACGTAACATCGCGGCTGTATGTCCCGGAGGGTTAGACAGAGGGTACCAAATGACCAATAATGCACCTACATTTCGCAAGTTTTGTCAGTTAGCCATTGAAACAACATAAAAGTAATAAATTATCACAACGAAAATAAGTATAAACTATGCAAACGTAATTTTTTCGCCACAAAGAAAAAATATTGTCACATTCAGTCGTCCACGTTTCGCTCATATTTCATAATTACGGCCCCCGAGTCATTAAATTCAGGACATTACGCTGAAATTTATTATGGACATGTCCATACTTTCATAATTTAACAATTAAAAGTAAAAGTATGGCTTTATGATAGAGAATGTTATATTTTGAGTACTTTTTCAGACACTGAATAGTTTGACAAATAGTTTGAATCCTATATTTCATCCTAGGAAAGTTCTTCGAAAACAATTAAATTAAATGATATTTATTTAAACTCAGGTCATGAGGCCCAAGTTCGCGTCTCGTTTTTAAGGAAATTTCTCGCCGACTGGTCGACACTTCGCGTGACCAGAGGGGCTGACTTTTTCTTAGACCAAAGAATTAGCATTGCTTCTCAGCATGGCAATGTTGTTAGTCTTCTGACCACGTTTCGGTATGACAGCGATGTGAAGGAGTACTTTGACGATTAAGCGTCCTACTGTTTGTTTAAGTAGTTTGTTTTATATAAATAAGTCCTTTTTTTGAATTTATTTAGTTTTTACAACAAAAAGTATATATATTGAACACGTTCTTTTTACAAGCTTATTAAAGTTGAAGTTTCCTACCTGACTACTTTGAAAACTTTACCGATTCAGGTCACACGTGACATCTACAAACTAGAACTGGGCACACGTGGTCGATTCCAGCCCACTCCCCCTCAATGACAGGAGACAGAGCCCTATAACCAGGGAGTCGAAGCACTGATTATACTATGCTTAAGCTATGTTATCTTCTCAAAAATTAAGCAAAGAAAACAAAAAATAATTAACTTAATTTTACCGCAGGGGAAAACCAACATACATTGCCAACAATCCCACAGGAAAATGCGAAAACTAGTAACGAATTTACTTCCTCTTTAATTATGAAAGTGCTCAAACAATAATCACCCTTATAACATAAGTACTGCAACCTTTAAAAAGGTCGCAATTGTACTAAAAGGTGGCTATATGCTTATCTAACTTTTTTGACAGCCTATCATTTGTGTGTCCTTGACATAACATAGGAAATATGAAAATAAAGAAAAGGCACAAATAATCCACATTGCTAAGCAAGAAGTCCTGGGTACGATCCCCGGGTCTGTTATTGAATTTTTCCATGAGGAATTTCTCAGTAGCAGCACAGAGTTTGGATTTGTGCCCGGTTGATAACAATAGGCTCGCCCCCTATAACATGGGAGTTGAACATAAATGGCGATATGTGGGTACAAAAAGGTCACACCTCTGCCTAACCTTGCGGTGCTTACAGGCGAGATTTTATATTTATATTATATATTATATATAAGTTCATCCCTCTATCGACCCTCTATCGTTTATTAGTAGGTATTTCTACCTTTTTTTTAAGATGGGATATCATCAAATGACTCCTCCCGCTCTGGGTGGAGCGGAAGGGAGTGTCAGACTTGTACTGACTAAAACCTATCCATGCTCCTTCCTTGCCCTCTGTGTTCCAGGGCCGCGGCATCTCTTTCGAACAGTCTCGCAGCCCTGGAGGTATTTCTACCTGTAAAAATTTCTAACAATTGAGTTTTTTCATCAGGAATTTCCTAGTAGCAGCCACGGAGTCTGGATTTCCTTTGACGTCCCTTTTACATGGGACTTAAACATAACTTGTGAAGTGTGGGTGTACTGTAGGTCCCAGCATCACCCTTCGGAGATTACAGTCGTGAACTTATGTTGTGTTGCTATACATATAAAAAAGTATATACCAAACCGTAACTTTCCTACAGAGCCACCTGCTTTAACAACGTATCCAAAAATAACCTAAGCAAACGAAGCGAATGATTTGCTCGACATCGCAAACACTTAGCCTCGGATCAAGTTACCATAAAGTTGCGTAACGTTTGCCTTGGACGAACAGACGTCATACAGTCTATGTGTGGTTACAGGGAAGTGTAATCGATTTCTATTTTTGCACAGTTAGCAGAAGTGACAAGTAGGTCGGTATTTGGTCGGTTTTTTTATACCAGCGCTGTGACGTTGGTTTTTTTTTTAATGTTACAGCACCATGCTGAGATATCTTTTGGCTTCGTACAGGACAAATTTCGTTGTTTTTTTTAATGTTTACTAAATACTTTTTCTTTCTTATTTTCGGGTAGGTATTTAGTGATGTGATACCCATTGATGTGTATGTAATATACTATTTTTACAGTAGACACCTAGACACTACGTAGACTACCTTATTCCCGAAGGGAAGCCGGCAGGAATCGGCTTCTTAGGTGCCTTCGGGCCTGATAGGTAATTGCAATAACTGTTTAAAACCTCTTTTTTTTTCGGATGGGAATTCATCATATGACTTCTCCCGCTCTGGGCAGAGCGGAAGAAAGTGTCAGACTTGTACTGACTAAAACCCATCCATGTTTCTTCCTTGCCTTTGTATTCCAGGGCCGCGGTATCTCTTTCCAACAGTACCGCAGCCCTGGCAGGCATCGGCATTGTGATGCTACTAAACTAACTCAACTATAGTATAAAAAGCTAGCTTTTAAAATACAGTCACTAAACTACACACAAAGTGCAAACTTCAGTTAGGCGATACAAAAAAAAAAACGAAATAAACTAAAGTTTATGATGGCATCTCATTTTTTTTATCTGTTGTTTATTGGGGTTCAATCTAAGCTGTAAAAGATGTTTATTTTACTTATATTTTTTTTTTGTTTCTTTGGACCCACAAAATCATTTAGTAATCACTCTTAATAATTCATCAACAACCCTTAAATAAATAAATAAATAAAGTAATAACACCACACTCACTGGCGAGGAATCTACGGAAAGACTAAAGCTGTGGCGTGGTAGTGCATCCTTACCCATTTGTTCCACTTGGTGAAAATCACCCACTTGCAAATGAGTTGCCATAGCTGCCCTAGAAGTCTTTAAATAGACTCCGGACCCAGGTTGGTCGCAGCAAGGAAAACCTGCTCAGGTTTCAGATTCATTAATTACTCTGCCCTGGTGCTGTTCCACAAACGATGGGGCACTTAATATCGTGTCCTGCGTGTGCTAATGGACGCTACTGAAAGCTCTAAACTAGTAGCTCAGTGCTATATCGACAGAATTTAGATTGCCATCGACACGCTTTTTTTAGTTCTTGAAATGGAAATGGGAAATCATCTAGAGACTTCTCCCGCTCTGGGCAGAGCGGAAGGGAGTGTCAGACTTGTACTGACTAAAACCCATCCATGTTCCTTCCTTGCCCTTTGTGTTCCAGGGCCGCGGTATCTCTTTCGAACAGCCCGCAGCCCTGGCAGGCCATCGACACCCTAAGAAGAAAAATAAAACCTTACTCACTAGCCAAAGTCAAACACTCTTCACCCGCATCGATTAACGTCACTGACACTCAAGCACGTCCCCCATAAAAGACGTTATGCCTTAACCAAAAAGGCCTCCACTCTTCGCTGACGACGAACTTCGAAGGCCTCAATCAAAAAAGCCATACGAACGAAGACCAATCAGGCAACAACACGTGGTCCTCTCAAGCGTTAAATTGCTTGTCTTATTTAACGATTCTACCTTTATTGCGCCCCGATTGTAAACGTAATGTCTTTCAAGATTTCTACCCTTATTTCAATGTTCCCAATATTGGGGTTGGGAAGTATTTTAAGAAGCAATAAAAATGATTTTTTTTTGTTTATGAAACCGAA
The DNA here is from genome assembly GCA_950005105.1 of Lycophotia porphyrea. Lineage (NCBI taxonomy): Eukaryota > Metazoa > Arthropoda > Insecta > Lepidoptera > Noctuidae > Lycophotia > Lycophotia porphyrea. The sequence goes on along the minus strand of OX465391.1, from coordinate 10,789,129 downwards.
GCTGGTTGTGAAATGTGGGAGAGTAAAATGAGTGCCTCATTGTGTTCTTAAAGGTCGCGACCGTGAGTCACGTTTCAATAAAATTATTAACTCGATGTTGCTATCAAAGGCTTGTTATTTGCAAAGGCACTTAAGGAGGGGAAGAGTATTTTATTTACAATCCTGCTGTTATTCTTATTCTTAATTCATTAAAAACTATACAAATAAATAAAATTTAAGTGTCTATTTTTAATTTCAGAATAAGCGCTTTTTACTGAATGCATGTGAAAGTATATACGGTACTCGTAACATTTTTTTTTTGTAATTTTTGTCTGTCGGTCTGTTTATTCCAGCTAAACCGATGTTAGTTGGACTTTTATTGGCAGATAGCTGATGATTAGAGAAGAGCTGATGTTATAAGGAGTAACTTAGTGTACTTTTATTTTAGAAAATAGATTAGGGTTCCGTGCAAAAAAATTAAAACCCTTGAAATTGTTAACTAAATCCGATTCAAATTTGAAGTAATATTTTTATAATAATTTCACGCGGAAGAAGGTTGCGAGGCACAGCTAGTCATAATAAAATGCATACCCAACTTAGTTTGGCCTCTTTTAATAGGCGATATACCGATAATATGACACGTATTACCATTTACGCACATTTTCCAAAAGCGTTTTCGTATTTACGAGTATTTTAAACAACTGTTAGTATTTCCTTTCCTACTATATCTATTCCAACATTAATTTAGGTTTGCGACTCTCTCCCAAAGAAGCGTTAACTTATCTCAAACAACTTGAAACTACTCCTTAAGTACTTGCCAGTATACTTCGAGTCGGTAACTAGCAACGACAGAAAAATGGCGAAAAACTTGCCGACATAAGTTCTGTGTTATATTGATTAGAGAATTTTGTAACAAAATGGAAATGTCATTATGTTTTTGGAAAAAGATAATGTGAATTGGAAGAACTTTTTGAAATATAATTAGACTCGATACGTAGAAAATATGACTGTCACTTTGTCAGTCAAAAAATATGACTGACAAAGTTACAGTCATATTTTCTATGTCTGACATGAAAATGGGTTGTGGGGAAACACATTCTGTAGATATATTTAGTTGTATCTACATATTCATAGCTTACTAATAGTACGGTTTATCAAGTCCATGCATTATTAAAGAGTATCTTTGTCAATCGTATTATTAACGTTAACTATAATTAAATCTAATTTCATTTTCCCCTAATACGTAATAGACATGAATTTCTAGATAATTATAGATTTCTGTCGTACAAAATGTAATTAAAGATATCTTATAGAAGTAATTTAACTATAAAAATACATTTCGAATTTTATAATTCATCCAAGGTTTGACAGTACCTGGGCTGCGGGACTGTTGGAAAGAGATACCGCAGCCCTGGAACACAAAGGGCAAGGAAGGAACATGGATGGGTTTTAGTCAGTACCAGTCTGACACTCCCTTCCGCTCCGCCCAGAGCGGAAGGAGTCATTTGATGATTTTCCATCCAAAAAAAAAATGTTTGACAGTACCTCTTACACCTAAAAGGTACGTCGCAATTTCGAAAGACGACCGCAATCACAAACCGCGAAACAGAGCGTGCTGGCGAGCGCATCGTCGATGCTGCCGCGTGTCATGGCTCTTCCACTCTGTTTCTCGCTGTAACAAATGACGGTTCTAAGCGACGGAAATGGCTAGGAACGTGGATAAATGCGATTTTGTGCTGCTAGATGGAGTGCAACCCTTAAAGCGCGATTCCGTTAGGTAAGTCTTGCATGCAAGTATGACGTCACGTTTGCGTACAAGTTGCTTGCATTGAACATGTTTTCAAGAGTGTGCAACAACTGAGAAGGACACGCAACTAGAAACGTGCAACTAACGTTTGCGCGTTCAATTTGCATGTCACTTGAAGCACAAGTTCAAACTACCTCATACAAGTTGTAGCTTTATTCAAGTTGTTTGCAATTTGCAAACAAGTAACTTGCCAAATGTAATCGCGCCTTCACCCTCAGAAGTATGTTGATGAGGTAGCTTTCGGAACGTACTTTAATAAAAAAAGGATGAAGTTCAGTAAAACAAACATTTTCATGACTTTTCTAGAAATATTTGAATTTTTAAATACTGTGGGCAAACTTTAATACGTTTTCAAATGAGTTTGTTTTAATATTGTTACTGTTATTTAACTTTCATTGTGTTTGAAGCTTTTCTAAACCAGTCAAAATAATTACATTGTTTACAGGACTAATTTATTTAAACTTTCAGTAATCTGCTTTGACTCCGGCTACACAACTTTGACTTGACTTAAAATTAAGTAACTTTTTTTCATCAAAATCACCCACCCGCAAATAAGAATTTATATAATAACTAGCTTTTGCCCGCAGCTCCGCCCGCGTGGAGTTCGGGAATGCACGCGGGATCTTACCTCTGGGAAATAAGTAATCTATGTGCTATACCATACCATAATCTATCGCTGTGCCAAATTTTACCCCGATCTTTTGAGCCGTTTAGGCGTGATTGAGTAACAAACATCCATCTATCCAAACTTTCGCATTTATAATAGTTTATTATGTAAGATGACGGGGTGGAAAGGACACCGACGCGAAAATGGTTACCATGTGTTCAGTGTATCAGTTGGAGCTCCCACATAGAATTTTTTTCATCGGTAATTTTTTAAAAATCACGCCTCGCACGCCCTACGCAACATGCGCGCCAAAACTGTGATACACGTGTCTCATAATTTTAATTGAAGAGTGTGTACACCAATTTTTGTGTCAAACGACCAAGAGAATACTATACGTTTCACAGAAAATTTAACCCCCCCCCCCCCCTTTTACCCTCTTAGGGATAGAATTTCGAAAAACTCTTTCTTAGTGGACACCTACTCTTCACAAAAAATACACCCTTCAAATTTCATGTCTTTAGGACCAACAGCTTGGGCTGTTCGTCAATATATAAGTCAGGGGATGATTTTGGAAAAACTTTTATACTCGTTTTTCATAATTTTAACAGAAGAGTTTGTACCCTAATTTTCAAGTCAATCAACCCCTATAGTAAAATTTTCACAGAAACCATTCACCCCATTTCACCTCCTTAGGGTGGGAATTTCGTAAAACCATTTCTTAGTGGATACCATCTCTTGACAAAGAATACACCCTCCAAATTTCATATCTTTAGGACCAACGGTTTGGACTATGCGTTGATATAATCAGTCAGGGGATAATTTTTAATAGATGAGTTTGTACACTAATTTTCAAGTCAATCAACCCCGAGAATAAAATGTTTCACAGAAAATGTAACAACTTATTTCACCTTCTTAGGGGTGGAATTTCGTAAAACCCTTTCTTAGTGGACTCTTCACAAAGAATACACCCTCCTCACGTCTTTAGGACCAGCGGTTTAGGCTCTGCATTCAACACCCTATTTCACCCTCTTTGGGTTGGTATTTCGAAAAACCATTTCTTAGTGGATACCTACTCTTTACAAAGAATACAGCAGTTTTCAGTTTTCTACTTTTGGACACAATGGCGTTTTAATTGCACAGTAAAAATTATAATCTATTTAGTTCCTACCTTGATACTAAAATCATGTAACTTGTTTTTAATTTTTTAGTTCACTTTTTAAATTCATTTTTTGATATGGCAGGCGTGTTTTTTTATTATTATATAATCGTCGTCGTCATTGGATCATGTTTAAATTATTATTATATAATCATAATTTTATATAGAATGGTCTATATATTATGAAGTTTAGTAAAGTTTCAGTCAATGCTACTGAACAGAGAAAGAATAGATAGTTTAACAAATGTTCGACGTGAGTCTTTAAATTGGCATAACTTTTTTATTTATAGAAATAAAACAAACACTAAATGTTAAGATTAGCGAAAACCACATCCAAATCGAATAAGCCGTTTCTGAGATTAGCGTGCACAAACGCACAGACAAACAGATAAACAGACAAAAATTCTAACAATCATTGTTTTGGGTCCTATTTGTGTTGATAATGGTCCCAATAATATTTTTTCTCATATATCTTCCATGTACAAACAGCGATCCGTTACATTTTTATTATATGTATAGATAATATTTGTCTTCACCGTTCCCACAAAAGTGGTAATACTGAATTTAGTGAGCTTAAGTGATTGATAAATTTTACCAATGTGAATAATTATGTATGACCACAACATATGTCGCACAAAACCACGAAAACGCCATAATTAGATCAAGGTTCTTATTATGGCGTTTTCGTGGTTTTGTCCGACATTGTGTGTCACAGGTGTCAAAACAAAACAGGAGGGAAGGATACTGACGCTCGGGCTGCGGGCTGTTCGAAAGAGATACCGCGGCCCTGGAACACAAAGGGCAAGGAAGGAACATGGATGGGTTTTAGTCAGTACAAGTCTGACACTCCCTTCCGCTCTGCCCAGAGCGGGAGAAGTCATTTGATGATTAAAAAAAAAAAGGATACTGACGCGAAAACGGCTACGCCACGTATTCAGTACATCATTCTGAACCCGAGAGGGGGGGGGGGGGGAGTGTTCAGAATAACTCACTTACTAGTAGAAATTTATCATCAATAATTAAAAAAAAGACAACTTATCCATACATTTTGACCGTATAGGTATTGTAGGACACAGCTTTTTTAAATAACCGATGAAAAATTGTTATGTGGGTAGCAGTACCACCCCATTTGGCTCGAATTTTCTACCATCCATGAGGATGACGTTATTGTCGGTAAACAACACAAATATGTATATGTAATAAGTTATGTATATGGGATTCCCTTTGTTTGAAAGTGTTTGACATCCGAAGCATGGAACAAATATTTTCAAATAACCATAGAACTCCCAAAACTGCCTTAGTAAAACAAGCCTGCGTATATTTTTATAGGACTACTGTCTCACTGAAAAGTGCCAACGCCGTGATTTTGCTCAAACAGTCAACTTGGGTAAAGGTTATTTAGCTCATGCATTTCCAGTTTTCTTGCCACACTTATTTGCCTAGGTTGGTCCCTGGATGCGCGTGATCACCCATTACATACCGAGGTTCCTCCGTGCCTCGGAAAACACGTTAAGCCGTTGGTCTCGGCTGTCAGTCGCAGATCTTTGGCAGTCGTTAAATAGTCATTGGCCCGAAAATCTACCAATCTTACCAAGGAGTACTCAGGCAGTCGCTCCATGTAAAATTTTGTAAAGAGTTTCAGTTCTGTACATCTCCATAATAGCTTTAGTTAATCTGCAATGCTGTCCCAGTGAGTGTAAAAGAACAGACAATTAACACATGTTTTTTTAAATTGTCCTGTAAGGTCTGTAATGCAAAGCTTGTAGCTTGCATAAGTGTATCCCATAGTTTGTGTCTTGTTTACCAATGGTAAAAGCAACCATGAAATCAGTTGGTATTTGCAAAACGCCGAGCGCAAATCCCATTCAAGCAAGCAAAATCACTATCCACACGGAGTGCGAATCTCATTGTTAATGTAAAGCAATTGAGTGCTGTTCAAATGAAGCTATCATACAGCCTACCTACACTCTCATTTGGCCCACCACATGTGAACACGGCTTAATTGAAAAGCCCTATTTTAAACCCCACACAGATTGCTACGGAATTATGTAACCAATGTGTGTTCCTGACAGGCTCGTAGATTGAAAGAGGCCGTGATTATTTGTAATATGGCAACCTATTAAAGTATTCACTATTATAACTATGCTATATCTTTATTATGGTTGTCCTACTGTTTTAAAGTTCCCGCGACCAAACTTGCGCATGACCACCGTAAGGACTATTTCTGTTTGCCCGGCCGCTATAAAATCATTTCACTTAAAATCTTTCTCTCCCTTGGTCCTTTTTTTTGTTTTATTCCTATTGGTCGAAAAAGGGTATTCAAGTATCTGTGATCATTAAAAAAACAAGTTTTTTTTTAAATAAAATATTTATATTTTGTTTAAAAAATTATATATAATCTTAATCTTCATATATATAAACGCGTCACGTTGTTTGTCCGCGATGGACTCCTAAACTACTTCACAGATTTTAATCAAATTTGCACACCGTGTGAAGTTTGATCCAACTTGAAAGATAGGATAGCTTACATCTCAATTTATAGTCGCAACATTATTTAATTGCATTATGTGACGCAGACAAAGTTGCGCGGGTCAGCTAGTTATATTATACCAAAAGCTTTCATATTTTTCGGTCTTCTTTGTTTTACCACTATTGGTATGAAGGGGCGGTAAAGTGAACAGATGTGGTCATAAGGACTGGTGCGGTTTATTTTTAAAATGAGCAGATGTATCTTTTGCCGATGGTACTTGTAGGTACTCAAAGTTTTACGAGAAAAAACGTATATTGTATAGTTTTTAAATGTTTGGTAGAGAAATACCTTTTTTGGGGTTCCGTACCCATTACTAGGCCGTCCTTCCGTCCAGACGTCTGTCAGCGGGTTATATCCATTTTTTCCATGTTCCACTTTTCGATAGGTCGTGCCCGTCTTCTAAAACTGTGGCAATCACTGTCGAGCTGCTTTCAAGCTACTCTGTCTTCAGCTCGTCCCAGGGCAGCGGTAACCGTATATTGGATAGAGTTTACCTTTCGGGATGCCAACGTAGATTACTCCGAACATTTTTCAGAGTTCTATTCGTTTGGTTTTACTTCTAAAGGTTAAAAATATCAATTAGGATGCTGGTTTGGGGATACCACGTTGGTTTAATGTGTTAAGGGTGTCAATCTGTGGGAATGTTAGCCCAGGGAAAGTATAGGACATTCAAATCGATAAGAAAAATCACGAAGTATAAAAAATAACGACAAAAAATACTATCTACAAAGTTGACTCTAGGCGTGTAAAAATAAAACGTTACAAAGTAAAGCTATGTACTGTACTCTGTTGCTGAATGTTGGCATATCCATCACATTGACATTTATTACTCTGACACTGCCCTTTTAGCGGGTTCTTAGATCTTTTTATGTAGCCTTAAAAGATACACTAGTGCTTACGGCAAGTTTGCACACACAAATCTCCTATTAGTTAGAAAAAATAACCAAAGATCTAGTATACCTAGGGTGTGTCCACATTGTTTTTTTTAGAGTGCCAATCGTTTTTTTTTTTTTTTATTCTTCGACAGCTTTGTCGTTTGCCTCATTCAAACCCTGGAGGGTGCAATTAGTGGTCCACTACGGGTAGGAGAGAAGGTGTGGCATATCCTTTGTTGGGTCTCCACACTCGACACTCGCATGGTGTCATTTTTATTATTAACTAGCTGATGCCAGCGGCTTCGCCCGCGTGGATGTCGGTTATCGCGACCAAAACTAATAATAACATTTTGATCCCGTTCCGGCAACAAAAACTTGACAAATTATATACTTTAACCTTCCTCGAGAACCACTCTATCCATTAGTGAAAACAGCATAAAAATCGGTGCAGTCGTTTTTGGAGTTTATCGCAAACAGACAGACAGACGCGGCGGAGGACTTTGTTTTATAATATGTAGTGATTAAGGGGCTTCTATCCACCAGGGCAGGTATCTCAACGTCACCATAATAAAAATAATTACAAATTGTGCAAAAAGTGCTTTCCGCTAACTACAGGGGGTACATGTATCATCAGAGTCTACTACGCGCTGTCACGAGTGATCCGCCATTTTGGTTAGCCGTGGGATTTTATATTAAGTGGAGGTGTCATTACGACGTATTTCGTATCTTGAATTTTTTCGCAGTTTAGCGCCATACGCAACCACAATACACGTTTCAATGAATTATTCCCGCTACGTCGGTTCGGAAAACAAATGACATCTATCTTAAAAAGTTTACGCTTGACCTCGGGGTTGGTCACGCAGTTACACATAAAACAAATGTGAAACACTTTTATGCAAAATAGTTGGAATAATATTAAGAATCTTCTTACGTAGGAACATTGTCATGCAAACAGCACTTCAGCTTCTTCGTTCTGTAAGAAGAAATAAAAATAGTTAACCAACAAAAAAAAAATTAGTCCATCTGATAGATTTCTAAAAAATATTGGACACGTATTTTTTCACGTAAACAATAAATGAAGACGATACAGTGCGTCGAATACTAGTTTGACGTAACAATGCCAGTACACTTTTTACTGGCAAAGTGACGTCACAAGCCCCCACTCAACTTGATGCGTTTTATTAATTTGATAAAACAAAAAATGCGTATCCAATATTTATCGATAATCTAACTAACGGACTAAATAGAATCATATTTTTTTACTCAGGAAACATCCCTATTGGCACTTTCATGCTTCTGGAATTCCCATCACGTTAGAGCCCCTGAATAATCGGATATGAACATATCATCACTTATATGAGATACGTATTTTTTCACGTAAACAATAAATGAAGACGATACAGTGCGTCGAATACTAGTTTGACGCAACAATGCCAGTACACTTTTTACTGGCAAAGTGACGTCACAAGCCCCCACTCAACTTGATGCGTTTTATTAATTTGATAAAACAAAAAATGCGTATCCAATATTTATCGATAATCTAACTAACGGACTAAATAGAATCATATTTTTTTACTCAGGAAACATCCCTATTTGCACTTTCATGCTTCTGGAATTCCCATCACGTTAGAGCCCCTGAATAATCGGATATGAACATATCATATAATAATAGCTATTGGCTGCGGCTTCGCACTATATTACCTTCGAAAGCACACGGGACATAGATATATTACCGGGATAAGGAGGATCTTATATGTTAATCGGTTATATACACAGTGTGCCTAATGTCATAAAAATCCTTTCAGCCGTATTGGCGTAGTGAGGGTTATCATTTTCAACCTCACTAGATGGCGCCACCGGCGAGTAAAGTCCTATCATTCAACTGCATTTTATACTTTAAAGAACCAATTACTACATAAAAAGTGTATTTTATTACGTACTAGCTGACCCGACAGACGTTGTCCTGTCAACTATGAATATTGACCGGATTCCCCGCGGCTTCGCTCCCGTCAACTGGATACCCTAACTACCTACCTACCCTACCTACCTAAACCCTACCCTACCCTTCCTAAACCCTACCCTACCCTACCTACCCTACCTACCCTACCTTACCCTACCCTACCCTACCTACCCTACCTTACCCTACCTACCCTACCCTACATACCCTACACTACCTACCCACATGACTTACCCTACATTACCTATCTACATACCTACCTATTTTTTTTTGTTTTTAAACCTTTCCTGTATTTGGACGAACGAAACAAAAAAAGAATTAACCAAATCGGTTCAGCCGTTCTCGAGTTTTAGCCAGAATAACGAACAGCAATTCATTTTTATTTACGAGTATATAGATAACAACATCGTGTAAACTTCAGATACATATCTAAATATTAGCATGCATTAAATATTTAAAAACCATTCTTCCATCAAGCAACTAACAAATTAGATCCTAACTTACTACTTAAAATCTTAGTTTTAAAGATATTTATTTCTCATAAGAACTTATAAATAACAGTTCGCTTATAATGAGATACAGAGTTACTTCTAAATAATAACATAATATTTGCCTCTGGGGCGGTGGTGACGTTATAGGGTACATACATGTTTTTTTAGTTTACTCTTACACTGATACTGATACTGTTAGCCTGCTTCATCCCACTGCTGGGCAAAGGCCTCTCCCCATGACTTCCAGTTGTTTCGATCCAGGGCTAATGTGGGCCACTGGTCGTTGGTTTTATTCAGCTCGTCCCGCCATCTTCTATTCCTAGTTATAATAAATTATCACACTTCTTTAGATGTTCTGTAGTACTTTAATACATTTGTTTTGTATTCTTTGTAATGGGTTTACATTAGATTTAGCGGCTGATCCCCATACTTCGATTAGGTATTCAAGGTTTGATTTTACTAAAAAGTTATATAAATGGTGTTAACAGACTCTTAACGAAGCCGAAAGGCACTTGTTTTCCCCGTCATTGCGATATTTTTTTTGTTCTACACCATACCTGGGAACCTTCTAGTTACGGAGATATTGGGGGTCAAAGTTCCAACTTATTCACAAGTTTTCTTTTAAATACATGTTTTTAATGCACGATTTTGACTTTAAATACCTCCAGGAGCCCCTTACTATTCAATCCATCCATCACAATGTTTTGAGTGCGTTTCATTGAGCCGTACTGTAAAACGTGATTTTTCAGACGAAAAAAAAAAGTCGTTTCCCAGCACTAATTTTTGCGTAAAGTTACTTAGTTTGATGTACATAATGCTTGGTTGACGGCGTCGTGAAGAGTCTGTTTACACCCTGTATAATCTTCAAGTCATAATTAATCAGGAATGGCACAATCTTCACCACAATTGTGAATTTTAGTAGAAATACGTGATAAAAAAGCGCACACCGCGCGAACACCCTATGACATTTCACATTTCTGAAGACACTACCCGCGCGTCTCTAGCGGTAATTTCATGGTTACGTCGTAATTAAATAAATGCGCGATTGAGTAACAAAATTCAAACGTTTTATTTAGTAGTCCATGTTATACCTCTAAAAATATTGCATTGTAATGCTCGAAGTGACACATAAATATAAAAAAATCCTCGCTTGGGAATAATCCTTTGGGTTTTTGCTAATAAGAAAGGCCTATTACCGGCCGACTGCGTTAAAAGATAAGGCTGTTATTAATATTGGTGGGTAAACTGCGTTAATTACAAAAACCTTACTCCTAAATGAGTTTGGAGACCTCGGGCTATCTTATTTCTATAGACACTAGAAAATTATCAGAATATTACATTATTCAGTTTATATAATTGTTTTTTCTTTTTTTTTTACTGCCGCGTTGGTCTAGTTGTCGCAAGCGCGACGGCTGAGCATGAGGAGCCTGGGTTCGATTCCCTAAAGTGTTATTGGGTTTTTCCATCAGTTTTCAGTAGCACACATGGAGTCTGGATTTGCGCCTCGTTGTTGGTAAGGGCTAGCCCCCTATTATATGAGACTTAAATATAACTGCCGAAATGTACTGATAGGTTCCCCTCTGCCTAACCCTACGGGGATTACAAGCGTGATGTTATGTTACGTTATTTTGCTGGTTTGACAACAATATTTCAATTTTGCTAGTCATATACTATCGCAGGCATTATCGGTTTGATTAACGGTTTTTATCAGAAAACTACGTAAGTCAAATCCTATTTCTTCTATTGAATACCCTAAAAGATGACATATGCGAGTGGCGACCATCGACCTGTGTAAAAGAAAACGCTTACGTTCCTACCTCTTGCGACAATCGGAGTAACATTTTGTAAATTCTTGTAATCGCTTCCAGGCGATTCACCAGACAAGGTTCTTTGCTCTCAGATCTTATCAAACCAAGGTCTCTTACACATTATTGAGTAGTACAGATAAACGCGATCATTTCTCGCATTTTAGCGAAACTTGTAACTTTACTGCCGGATAACTGTTATTGAACTTCGTCCCTGAGTCAAGTGAGTGACATTTTATTTTTTATTCGTGCCTGAGTTTTTTGAGAAAAAATCATATTGTATGTTGTATGTTGTTGTTGTTGTTCAGATACCGGACAAAGACATTGATTACATTATAGTGTTCGCAGCTAGTCTGCACCTTAGCCTTACCAGTTTGGTTGAGTTTGTTTGTTGTGAAGCCCACAGAATATTGTCCAATAAAAATTGGGAATTATTTGTGTCGATCTTTATTCTGATAAATAAAACGTTTATTGAATTACGGTAGCTTAAAAGGTTATTAAGGATTTAATCGATGAAATTATCATTTCAGCCGTTCGATATTTTTTGGCAAAAATATAATAAAATTAAGTTTTCTTCCTTAACTCTTTGTCCTGTTTACTTTACCAAGTTCCGTACAGAAAGCTTATTTATTTCATTAAAATATCAGAAGTACACATACCTGGTGACCACAATCTTAATACTGAATCAAAAAAATGGTAAAAGTTCTCGACGATATCCCTGCATTGTGTATAGCCCAAACTCAAAAGATTATTAGTATTACCAATATCAGCACCAACTAATAACTTGTTTAATAAGCGTTACACGAACACATTATCATAATTAAAAGTTATTTACTTAAACTATGCATAGGGAATGAACACAAACTTTGTAGACGTTATCTATTCTAATATCTTTGTTATGTTAATTAGTTAAGTGAGATGTGTTTCAGATAAATATTAGTTTCAAGGCTAGACATACACCAGAAAAACAAAATAATATTCTAAAATTAGCCTAAGATATGACAAGGTTGAGAACGAAAAGATGATGCCTGAACATTATCATTCTCTTGCCCGTATCCCAAATAATCTAGGGTCGGCGCAGTATGTTTTCTTCTTACATACTTCTCTATTACTTGTCACCTCACCAGACACCTCCTTTCTTGCCATATCATCCTTTACACAGACCATCCATAGTTTCTTTCTCTACTCTTACACTCTACTCTTGATGCCTGAACATGTGGGAGTAAATATTTCCTTCCAGAATAATGCTCTAAATTTCACTCATTATGAGAATTACTGTGGTGAATGTCGGGACCTAAAATGTGTAACTCCTGAAATATTCAACAGCCTCATTTAAGTCTTATTCTAATTCTGTATTGCACACAAAATCAGAGGAGCACAAATTGCAATTGCCTTATCATATACTCTTGGAGGAAATGAAGCTGCCACCAGGCGTCCAGAAAATATTTTTTCCTAATGTTATGCTTACTTATTCGAGTGCATTAATTGTTCAAAGGATTGGGCATATTAAAACTAATAAAGACATTTGAAAGTGTGTTAAAATTGAGAATCCTAAATTAATATAATTAATGTAAATGTAAATGCTGGTAATTATGTCAGTATTCTTTTGCAAGCGAATAAATAAATTTGAATTTGAATATTAAACTCGTAGTAGTACTCATCTTCTGCTGCCTTCGGGCCCATAAAGTGTCATGAAACTGAAGTACCTTACAAAATAGATAAGTACGAGTGCGTTTCCCCTGAAGTGGAGCGCAACGAAGACGTGCGGTTGATGCGATGTGAGATGTAACACACACAGATATGAGATGTTACAATTACTTAAAATTTTCTTACGTTTTTTTACAATTTACCGGAACTATGGTGTTGTATCGATGATTTTAATGATTATAATTCTGTAAATTCATACTAATTACGGTCGCGAATCATATTTTAATCTACATACAGGTTCGTTCCCACTAGTTATACTAAACAGTTCTACGGTGGAACTAATGTGAATATTTTTTCCACAAGTCCTACGATTTCAGCCTGACACTGACTTGAAAATTGCCAAAAACATAACAAAATTTTAATTTCGCAGGCTAACCTGGAGCTTCCTTCCACCTTCACCAATGTATTTCACATTTCCATCATCATCATTACAGGCGAAAGACGTCCACTGCTGGACATAGGCCTCCTCAAAGTATCGCCATATTGACCGGTCTCGTGCAATCCCCGCAACCTTCACCAGATCATCGGCCCACCTAAGTGACGGTACGGTTGGCGCAGTGGCTGAGCGATTGACTGCTGCGCTGCGTGTCGCGGGTTCGAACAGCATGCATGGAACAAATATTTGTATGGTCTACAGATAGTTGTTCCGGGTCTGGCTGTTTGTGTATGTGAGTTTAAATGTTTGTGAACGCACCCACGATACAGGACAAATTCCTAGTGTGGGGCAACGTTTTTTTTAAAACAAAAACAAAAAAATAGCAAAAAAGTAGTGGGAGGCCTTCCAACGCAACATCTTCACATTTCTGCGTCGTTTAAATTAGTGAAAATTACCTTAATAGTATTATACCGTACTCGCCTAATCATAACTCGCTTAGAGACATATGATTCAAAGACATCAAAGCATTTAAAGACTTGCGGTTAGACCAAAATAGTAAACACTAACACATATAGTTTAACTCCTGGTTATCAAAGACAACAAGCGTATTGTTAGACACATCACCAAGTGACGTCTTTGTTAAATCAAACGAGGTAATAGGGTGTTAGGAGCTGTCAGGTGGGAACTTGTCACTGTTAATAATGTGTTTAATAATACAATTTACTGGGGTGTTGGTTATTAGATTGGTCGTTTCGAGAACGTAATAAGGTATAGTGTTGATGTAAATAGTTATCTAACTTAGTTTAATATCAATTGAATAAAATAATCTTAGAAATTGTAAAGTCGACTTTGAAGATTATTTAAAAAAAAGTTGTCAAGTCAACTTTTAAGATTATTTTATTAAATCAATCAATACGATCCGATCCGAAAGTTTGTAAGTTGTCGATCATCATCATTTTAGCCGAAAGACGTCCACTGCTGGACATAGGCGCCCTCCAAGTATCGCCACATTGACCGGTCCCGTGCGACTCGCATCCAACGAATCCCTGCAACCTTTACCACGTCATCGGTCAACCTAGTCGGCCTTGAGGAGCCTTGGGCCTTGGAGGAGACTACTGTTTACGTTTACTGCATAAACGTACGTGCGTTTACTGTATAAATGTACTCCGTAACTTATAAGAATTCTAGTTTTCTCTTTAAAATAAATATATGAGGAAAATTGTCGGAAGACAGCTTTCAGTAATATCATTTAAGTAATTCTACTCAAAAACGGTGAAGGAAAACATCGTGAGGAAACCAACATGTCCTAGAATCAAAAATTTGAAGACATATGACATTTACCAACTCGCACTGGCCAAATCCACCAGATCGAAATCAAAGCTTCACCCTCAGTATTCCAATTTGCTACCTATAAAGTACCGAGACAGAAGAATATCCATATAATATTCATTCAAATGGATACACTTAGCACTCTCAACCGGGGACCGACAAAGGGTACGATATGTCGACCTTTACAAGGAGAAATCGTTTTGTTTTATTTTATTCATTGAAGCGAGACAATACGAAGATTTCACGGAACGTTTCAACGACTTTGTTTTGAAAATATAACTAGCTTCTGCCCGCGACTTCGCTTGCGGAATTGGAAATTATCCTACGGGAACGGAATACCGTGATAAAAATATCCTATGTACTATCACATGTCATGATGGTGTAGGTACCTACCTACGTGAATAAGTTCATCGAAAACCATTTAATGCAAGAAAACTGTTATTGGAGAAGGTCGTGGCTAAATAGTAACAGCCGCTCGGATCAATCTTCGGGTTAAGCCGCGCTTGCCTAGGTGGGTCTGCGGGTGGGTGACCACCCATCCACAGGTCCCGGTTGTCATTAGTAGATCTTTGACAGTCGTTACGCGTGACTGGCCCGAAAATCTTACAACCAGTTTAACAATCGCTCCATGTAAAATACTGGTATTCAGCTGCATCTGGTTAGATTAGAAACCGACCCTAACATAGCTGGGCAAATTATGTTAAAACAAGAAAACGTTACAGACATACAGACCTACATTACCAAACATTTATATTATGAATATACATTGAAGCGAAGCAATATGAAGATTTCACGGTACGTTTCAAACGACTATGTTTTGGAAATACAATCATAGCTTTAGAGAAAAGTTACGAAAAACAGGATTAAGATTAAATCCAAATGCCTGATTGGATTTCTAATAACAAATTGGATTTAGTTAAAAGGTCCGTTTACAGAAATTAATTCAAGAAATATAAGGATAAACTGGATTATTATATTCTACCTCAACTTATGGTTTGGTACAGCTTACCTTATCTAAACCAATATTATAAAGAGGAAAGATTTTTTTGTTTGTTTGTTTGTACCGAACTATGCTCCGAAACTACTGAACCGATTTGAGCCATTTTCACCAATAGAAAGCTAAATTATCAGGAAGTAGCATAGGCTATAATTTGTTTTCAAAAAAATTAAAGATCCTTAAGAAAATTGCAATAATGTAACCCAAAGTAGCAAAATTTGCTTATACAAATTAATTATTTGGCGTGCGCTGAGAAAACTATTGATGATACTTAAAAATTATGTAAGTACTAAATATATCTAACTATCATAGTTAAGTCACAATAGCAGCTTTTGTGTTCAAAAGTTTAATTAGATCGCTGGTGGAAACAAAAGTTGGTTACATTCGTATCGTAGTATTAATTCTTATTCAAATAAATAGTTTTATCATCAAGTGTATTTATGTAGCAGTAAAATACTTTTAGTTAAAAAAAAGTCCTCCTTTTTTAATTTCTTTTCATTTTCATAAATAGCTGTTCTTATCGCCCCAAGCTATAATACGCAAATTATTTTCTTCGCAATAATATTACCCGTCAAGTTTACAGTCTGAAATAAAAAAATATGTTTAATTGACTTGTCAAACGATACAAAAATCATATTGCTGCTACCTCTCAACAGTCAGTCTTCTATTTTTACTTATTCAATTTCACACTAAAAGAGCGTATAATTTTTTTTAAAGGTGTCAATTATATCATTTTGTTAAAGTTGGGCGCCATTTTGAGCGATTTTTTCGCGGTTTATTTCTTTGTTACTGTTGTCTTAGAGGAGTTTAAGATATTAATTTGAATTTTATTGTAGCTTGTTAATGAGGAATTGGTGTTTAAATGTTTTATATATATTGACTGCATACTAAAACTTATAGGAAAAACATTGTCCCAACAAACAGCTGAAAGATACAATCAAGTATAGTACATTCCGAGCAAATATCAGTAGCAATGTTTGCCAGTAAAACCCATCTTAACCGCGCCAGCTAATCCGTGGATTTCGATTTGAAAAGCTATTCAGAAATATCGTACTTCGTACTCGAATTACAAACAAATAGTCCAAAATATCAACATGCATGTAACCACTCTTTGACCACAACTGTTTTCTCATAACCATTGGAGCCAACATTTGGGGACCAGAGTATAAATATATGAATGGAATTGGATTGAATCAGGCAAATATTTGAACCAACTTTGGCTTAGACTAGATATCTTTACAATGATATTTCGAAATCGGAACGAAAATAGATAGGGAGAGCTTAAAAGCAAAGAGAGTTCCATTTGCATCTGAATATCATAACTGATTATCCACTGCACACTTCACAGCTTCCATATTATACTTTTGCCTCGATACAAAAGATAGAACATTCTAAATGGGAAACTTTATTCTGCAGACAGAAGCAATAAACAGATTTATTGGTCTGTATAACTTGAGTTAGTTTTGATGTTCAAGTGGGGTATTACAAAACTTATGCTTTGTGCATTTGTATAACAGATAGCTAGGCTAATGTTGTCTAAATATATAATTTAAGTTTGTGGCTGGGTTTATCTGGCTTTGAATGAAATATTATAATCTGCCTTGATCTATGTAGTATACTGTAGTAGCCAAGCGCCAGGTTTTGTCTCCTTCAGTTCCCAGGGCGAATCGGATAGAGATGTTTACACATACACATCAGTAGCGAAGGGTTAATTTTTGTAAGAGGTAAGCCGGAGTACATATATGTCTTTCATTTGATTATATTATTTGTCTAAAGAATACTGACTGTGCCATTTTTCAAAGGGAAGCCGGTAGGAATAAAGTT
Source organism: Lycophotia porphyrea (assembly GCA_950005105.1). Classification (NCBI taxonomy): domain Eukaryota; kingdom Metazoa; phylum Arthropoda; class Insecta; order Lepidoptera; family Noctuidae; genus Lycophotia; species Lycophotia porphyrea. The sequence goes on along the minus strand of OX465391.1, from coordinate 10,771,689 downwards.
GTATGCAACCTTCGCCACTGATACACCTACTAATAATATATGTGTCTGTGATGGACTTAATAATAGCCTAGCTCTATTAAAACTATAAACAACATATTTTTATGCGAGACGGTTTTATACGCAATCAGTATTCTCTGAAAGTGTACTAAAATGAACGCCACACACAGAGAATTAATTTTATTTCAAGGTCATGTTTAATATATTGAATTAACAAAATAGCCCGTTGTGTATCCAAACTGCCGACCTCTTTTACAAAATATGAGACGTATTTAGATAATAGGTATAATCAATTGTAGATTACTCAGAAAGGGATCTTAAATTTATAATACGATGTTACATGATCAATTATTTATAGTATTTTAAATAGTTTTAATAAGTAAGAGTAGGAAAATACTGCAGTAGCCATCTCCTACGACGCATTCATCATCCATCATAAAGTTAGCATTTTCAAATCAACTTTTGGTCTACCGAAATATTTTCGCATTCAATTCGTTGCGTATTAGTTTTGAAGGGCAGAGATGCAAGGTAAATTAGGCAACATGTTTCATGTCATTCAATCAGCAGATAACAAATTACATCAACATTTTTCCAAATCATTTTCAGAAAATCCTCTTCAATTGACTAAATATTTACAATAAATCCTAACAATATATTATTGCTAGTTAAGAATAGTAACCACATCTTCTGCTACAAAGCAAAATCACTCACACACACACACAGAGGCATCACACATTCACACTTACGTATAAACACACGTACACATACCACCCAAGATCATGCATGCATTAAATTCTTTTAAGTTGTTTTAAATTTAATGCATAAACTGTTAGTACCACAGATCTGTCCTAGCCCTCTTGCGCTAGGTCAGACCTGTAGTACTAATATACTAATATAACATACTAATACTAATATTTTGAAACCTTGGCTCCTGCCAAGGTTTCAAATGAAAATGTAACCGTTTTCTTTATGTATTTTTTTTTAATTATATTTGCATCTTGACCTAAAAATAGTATAAAAGAGGCTAAATACCAACCTCTTTTTTATAAGAATCTTTATCAAAGACGCTAGAAGGTTTAACTTGACGCCTTGACGTAAAAGGTTTATCCTAGTATCGGGTTGTAGCAAATTTGATACGTATAGTGTATACGGCCTTTCGTTAGCCGAAGTATTTAATTAAGTGGCTGTGCGGAGCCAGACCTTGTTCACGTTTTGAAGGCCTTTTGTTCCGCCATATGGAAGGGCTTGATGTGGCGTTCGACAGCTCTGTACGACGATGGGCTATATGACGGTAAAAGGTTTTTGTATCGTTGATTTATGGACACCATTATGTTTGAGTGTTTTTTTTATAATGACTGAAGATAATCAGCTCACTTTTATACAGACTTAGTCGACTCACTTTAATGCATGTTATACAATCACGTAGGTAATAACTTGATTGCCTCTTTAGTTTAGTCTTAGTCTAATCCATGTCTGACTGTCCATGGGTTCGATTGCTGGGTCGGGCAAATTGTTATTGGGTTTTCCCACCAGAGATTTCTGAGTAGTACGGAGTATAGATTTGTTGATGGCAATAGGCTCGCCTCATATTACTTGGGACTTAAACATAACTGGCGAAATGTGGGTGTACTATTAGGTACACCTCTGGCTAACCCTTCAAGAATAACAGGCGTGATGTTATGTTATGTAATAACTTAATTTCATTATTCAAGAAACCAACAAAATTAATACAAAAGCATAGCATAAACATTAACAGTACGTAAATAAGCCTAGAAACAAATAAATGTACGTTGTATTAAACTTGGTAAACACAAATGTATTGAAAAATCTCGAGCAGGTGTAGCAAAGCTTTCACAAAAGTATTGTCACACACACCTATTGTCACATTTTTCTTTTAAATCGAAATAACAAACAACCTACAATGGCATTCAAACTAAAATAGCAGCACATTCATACATAACAATTGGAATACTTACAAAACTTACTTTCAAAGAAAATATTATTTTCAAGAAACCACTTTCTATGAAATTCTGTCTTTTATATTTGTGCTTACAAATTGCTGCAGAACTTTTTCCTGGAACTAGAAGCGGTTTGTTGGCTTCACTGCAATGAAGGTAGGTTTTGCTTTTAGCAACTGAAGGCTGCAGTTGACATAACGTTGACTTCAAAGGAACGCGGTGACCGTATGTATTGCAGTTCGCGCCTCGGAGCCTTGACTATGACGTCACTGAGTTTGACTTGTTTAAATATTACTTGTATTTCTAAAGAGCGTTTAGTAGTGATTTTATTTCGAAAAAATATCAGTATTTTTATTTAGGCAGAATAAATTCGGCAGGAGGCACTTCATCACTTTTTAGTCTAATCGGATGTGACTAAGTGAGAGTGAGAAGGAGAAGATCAATGAAAAGGTGGTGATGATGATGGTTTATGTGAGGAATGATATGAAGGAAAAACTTGTAAAAAGTTATGGAGTAAATGATAGCGTGACGATTGACAGGAAGAATGGAAGAAAAAAACGTGTTGTGGTCCGTCCGGTCGGCACAACACGTTTCTTTCTTGGGGACAAGGGTAGAAAGATGATGATGTATTTCCGCAGGAGACGATAACTCCTCAAACTGGTATATTCCACATATTAGACTTCGTTATGAGCGTAAAGACGTTTCCGCAAAAAAGATCTTAAAGCGCAGATTGTACTAACATTTAATTTTAATTTCCGATTCTGAATTCAGTGGTTAACGTTTCTCCATTTTAGTTTAAAGATAGTGGTTCCATTTTTGAAATTGTTCTTAGCGCAAATTTAGTTCAATTACTCTAATGGAAAAATGGTACCTGTAAAACTTTGTGTTTTTATTCAAGTGCGCGATAGAACCGCTTCTGAATCTTCGGAAGTTGGCAAGGCACGATTTTCCCTTGAAGATAAGGTTTAGAAACTTGGATTACTTTGAGTGGGCAGGTGCTTTAGGATCCGTTATGAGGTGGAATTTAACTATGTTCTTTTTTGTTTACAGAGGACCTCATGGCTAAATAATAACAGCCGTCTTCAGGTTAGGCCGCGCTTGCCTACGTGGGTCCATGGATGGGAGACCACCCATTACATACCGAGTTTCCTCCGTGCCTCGGAAAGTACGTTAAGCCCTTGCCGTACAAATGACAGTAGGGCCAACTGTCATTTGTCGCTAGCTTTCCCAAAACAGCATTGGTTCTAAATGTTTGCTAAAATACAAACTTTAGCTAAAGTTTAATTTCACTTCGGCATCATTCTCTATCGGAGGAGCTTGTGGCTAAATAATATCAGCCGCTCGGGTCGATCTTTAGGTTAAGCCGTGCTTACCTAGGTTGGTCTGCGGATGGGTGACCACCCATTACATACCGAGGTTCCTCCGTGCCTCGGAAAGCACGTTAAGCCGTTGGTCCCGGCTGTCATTTGAAGATCTTTGAAAGTCGTTAGGTAGTCAGTGGCCCAAAATAGTCTGGCAACCAGTCTAACCAAGGGGTATCGTATTACCCAGTACTACCTGGGTTGTGGAGGTCAGATAGGCAGTCGCTCCATGTAAAATACTGGTAGTCAGCTGCATCTGGTTAGACTGGAAGCCGACCCGAACATAGTTGCTAGGCAGGCTAGGCAGATGATGATCATTCTCTATGCGCGGCGTGTCTTCTTTTCCCACATTTCAATTCATTAATATAAAGATGATTTCAAAAACCGTTTTAACAATATAAAATAATACTACGTACCTACCTACCGCTCTATAATAGGTATCTATTATTATCTTCTATTAAATAACGGTATTAATAACCGACGTCTGAGATAAACAGCTCGTTTGCCGTCTTATTGCGGAATCATAAATTATTTATTAGATATAACAGCTTCTGATATTTATTTCTCACGTTATTGATAAAGGTTGGTTTATTAGAAGATATCTAGTGATAATAATTGTTTTAATTAAGAAAAAAAGTATTTGGCTTTTGGATGTTATGTAATTGCATGTTGACCCGTAACCGTATCTATAAACAAGTCTAAGTCATTACATGAGTAAAAGTAATTTCTTAAAACACGTTTTTTAATCTGCAGTTTAGTAATTGCTTGAACTGTCAAAACTTAGAATTCTTAGCCATGGTTTCTTTGACGGTTCCTACTTCGTTCAAATGCTTGCCTATTGCATAAAAATGCTTGCATAAGTAATTACTTAAACTCAAAACCCATTTAGGATCTCGCACCTTTTTGGGTTGCCAGCTGAAATGGTTTAATCATTCCTGAAAGGTTAACCCAAACTAAAGTTAAGTAGGCTAAATACGTAATAGGATAAAGGGTTTTCTTAATATTGCACTGTTTTATTAACTCCAGGCAGGTTTGGTGTTGATTATTATGATTGACTATTTACAACTTTAGCTTTATTTCATTTAAATCCAAATAAGAAAACAATATACTGACTGCCTCGGTGGTCTAGTGGTCAAAGCGCGACTGCTGAGCAAGAGGTACAGGGTTAGATACCCAGGTCGGGCAAAGTGATATTGGGTGTTTCCATCAGGAATTTTTCAGTAGTTGCCACGGAGTCTGGATTTGTGCCCGGTTGATAGCAATAGGCTGGCCCCCTATTACATGGGACTTAACATAACTCTCGAAATGTGGAGGTACACGTCTACCTAACTCTTCGGGGATTACAGGCGTGATGATGTTACATGTATAGGTTTGTTGTTGAACTTTTTAGAACTTTACCTAAACTTTTCATTTAACTCCGAAAAAAACAAATAAATAAATCCATGTTCTATAAAATCATGACTTTAACGTAAAATGGAACTGTATGTTTGTTGCGAGTTCTTGCTCTCAGAAGCACAATAATAGTTTGTTTTGCATAGTTATACTTTTGCTTCTTAATGTTTCGTCATCATAATTGTTTTTGATATCAAATTCTACAAAACCAAACTTATCCTTCAAAATATTTCGCCTATAAAATTACTGATTAACAACGATCAGTTTACAGGAACAGGAACCCGTTATCAATGAGCCTTTATCAAGTTTATCTACGGCAGGAAATGGATCCGTACCCGAAGATATATAGCCGTCCTTCCCACTTCATCATCATCAAGCTATATTAGGCCACTTTCACGTTAAAACAACCCTTATCCCGGGACCCTTGCCTTTAAACCGTACAAGGGAAGATGCGGCAGGGTAACCTTAGTTTAAGGGGTAGAGTTCAACGGTTCTACGTCGGTTTAAACATTTTAGTATAATAGTGGGAGGTAATTTAGTTTCATTCATGATTAACGTGGCTAGCTGTCAATAGCTTTGTGTTTGGCTACATTGTGAGGTATGTGTCAAAATTGGTAGCTTTCTATTACGGCTGTAGTTAATGTAATTATCTTCTACATCTTTTGATGGTACGACTTATCAGGTAAAGCAGGACTATGGAGGATTTTGCATGGATCCCGTCCCCACAGTCATAGGTTAAATGGATATTTGCTAAAAAAAAACAGAAATAAATTTAATGTCACGTTTCAGATTTTTTAAATTGCAAAATCGATGTTTTTTTTTGTAATAATAATAGAATGATCTTAGGTTAAGATTCAGTTGATATATTCAGGAATTCCAGGTAATCCCCATATGAATGAACAATGTCGCCATACCAAAAAATATCTCGACTGACACTTGTTTTAAATATGTTGGAGGGTGGGGACGTATCTTCCCAACACCACAAATTATTTACGATTTCTGTGGAGATTTCTGAGCAAGTGTATATAAGTTATGATATTAGCTTTGGCACGCAACTACACCCATGTGGAGGTTCAAAACTATTTCACGGGAACGTATTACCGGGATAAAAAATGTCCTAACCCAGATAATGGTCTATCCAGCAGCTAAGTCGGGAACAGGTTACAAACAGACAGACTAGTTACTTTTACTTTCATATTTAGTATGTATTACAGCTAGTCATTTATCTTCAGGGTTTTTAAAAGCAACTAAGCAGGAAAAAACATTAGAGAGGCGCCACGGCAGCCGTGTTGACGGCGCGTTCGTGTTCCACGCGAGCCTCAAAGAGATGTCAGCAAATAGGGAGGGGCCCGCAAGGGCCGATGCCTGCCAGGGCTGCGGGCTGTTCGAAAGAGATACCGCGGCCCTGGAACACAAGGAAGGAACATGGATGGGTTTTAGTCAGTACAAGTCTGAAACTCCCTTCCGCTCTGCCCAGAGCGGGAGAAGTCATTTGATGATATCCCATCCAAAAAAAAAAAAAAAAAGAGGCGCCACGGCACCCTCACCTTCCGCCTGACGCAGATCCTCACCGGACACGGTTGTTTCGTGAGGTTCTGCCCTGAATCGGGCGGGAGGAAACGCCCAGGTGTTATCACAGTGAGGATCGCCCAGAAGACACGGTGGAACACACGGTGGAGGTCTGCCTCGCTTGGGCGGAACACCGCCGTGTTCTCGTAGCGGCGACTTATCGCCTCCGGCCCAGGTTCAATCCATGGTCCGGAGCGAGAGGGAATGGGACGCCGTCACCTCCTTCTGCGAAGCAGTCATGCTAGCGAAGGAGGTGGCGGAGCGTGAGAGGGAGAGAACCTCTCGTCCCAGCCGCCGCGGAAGACGCCCCGGGCGTCGGGAGTCACGTGGTGGCTTCCGGCCACCGTAGACGTGGACCTGTGGACGGTGAGTAATGGGCTAGCTCGCCGTCCGTCCGTCTTTTGATGACAGGCCGTGTTGATGGCGCGTTCGTGTTCCACGCGCGCCTCAAAGAGATGTCAGCAAACAGGGAGGGGCCCGCAAGGGCCGATGCCTACCCGGGGCTGCGAGACTGTTCGAAGAGATACCGCGGTCCTGGAACACAAAGGGCAAGGAAGGACCATAGATGTGTTTTCGTCGGTACAAGTCTGACACTCCCTTCCGCTCTGCCCAGAGCGAGAGAAGTCATTTGATAATTTCCCATCCGAAAAAAAAGCAGCATTACAAATTTTATGCTCAAATAATAAAGTCCGCAAAAACTTTAAAAAACAACCCATTGGCAAACAACATACTGAACGAGAAACACTCATTATTTTTTTATTTGAGTATACAAATTAATTACCAAAGCTCCTAAATAGATAGAAAAGCCAGGAGTTTCAATTAATCATGCTTAGCCATGCTCATCGTAAATCTGCCATCAGCATTGCCTGACAGATATTTTGGGGTACATTTCTACCCCAGTATTGTTTCAACGCAATTTGATTTATTACGGTATAATTTGATAATAATAATGAAATATAGCACGAAATAAAATTTTAAGGGAGGTTGAATAAACAGAAGTTAGTATTGAAATAAAGGAAAAGGAGCGTTTTCAATTAAAAAAGAAAATACAATAGAATCTCACTAATCCGGCATTATTAAAAACCAGAGGGTGCCGGATTATTGGAATGTTCGGATTACTGGATTGAATAGAAAATTTCCAAAAAGAGAATATAATTTACTTATTGTGTTGAAGTTCGACCCATTTTTTTATAACTGTAACATATCTCACAATTAACTAACTATGTAGTTTTAAAAAACCCTTAACGACGGAGCGCATACGCAGTGCATGGCGTAGAGAGGGGCGAGAAAGGCGCGGGCTGAAGGTGCCGGATTATTGAACGTATCGGTCTATTGAAGTGCCGGATTAGTGAGATTTTCTGTAATTATTAAAATAATAATTAAATAAGAAAAGGTCTAGTAAACTGAGTAAAAGATGGTCCCCTGTTGGTATTCTAAACGCAGCAGGAGGGGCTTTATACCTGATAAGAAAATGATCTTTTATTATTATTTTAGCCGACCGGTATTTTCTTTAGATCAAAAATCTAGGAATCTAATCCCTAGTAACTAATCTTTAGCACCGGTTAAGCAAGAAGTTGTTATTTTTACTTGAGTAAACTTAAATTGGCGGCTCCACGGTACTTATAACAAAAAAACAGAGTTTTTTAAACTTTTGTTCGTCTGTTTGTTTGTTCCGGCTAATCTCCGAAACGGCTGGACCAATTTTGACGAGACGTTCACTGGATGGCTGATGTTATAAGGAATAACTTAGGCTACTTTTGGTTATTTTATGAAAAGGAATAGGATTCCTTGTAAAAAAAAATTAACCCTTGTAATTTTCAACAAAATCTGGTTCAAAGGAAGTAATATTTTTACAATAATTTCACACGGATGAAGGTCGCGGGTAACAACTAGTATTTTTATAAAAGTAAGATAAAACAAGGGTTTCGAAAATTCATCTCTTAATGTGCTTATTATTTATGGCGATAGGAAATCTTATCGGACACACGGCTTGTTGCATCATAAATCCGATAATTTTAATACAATTATTTGGATCGAATGATTTTCCCATCCGTACGCAAAATACGCGTTTAGACGTGCAGTTGCGGACACCAGCCCGTTATACAATACAATACATAAAATTGTGGTACCGCTATGTTTTAGCAGATCGGCAAAACGTGTTAAGTGGTTATTCAAATTTCGAATAAATTAGCCAAAAATTATTCTAACTCGAAATTCAGTTCCTTTTTATTCAAATTTGGTCGTCTAACTTTAAAAAGAAAATGACAAAGACATATTGAGATTGGTTGACCGTTTGTAAATGTCAAATTTTTTATGAAAAGGAGGGTAGGTTATCATCCAAGATTGTTCATAATTGTAGTCAAGCTATAAGTCTCTTTTTATCCAAAGAGACTTATAGCTTGACTACAATTATTATATAATATAAAAGGGTTGTTTTCGTTGTATCGGAGATGGTAACAATTTATCTTTTGTTGAATAGAGTTGGAAGAATATTTTAGGAAAAAGATGTTGTTGAGTTTTTCTATATAACTGTGACTTTGACGCATGACGGCCAATCAAGCTATGCAAAACCAGTTTACGGATTTCTCATTGTACGGGAAATATTTGTAAAACGAGGCCGTGTTATACTGGATACGTAAAACTTGATAAATGTCGCCGTGTGTACGATTGGCTTTTGTTAAACGCTTAGTGGATACAACTGTATGTTAATTACCTACAGATAGGTAGGTACCTTTTTTTTTTAAGGATGGGAAATCATCAAATGACTTCTCCCGCTCTGGGCAGAGCGGAAGGGAGTGCCAGACTTGTACTGACTAAAACCTATCCATGTTCCTTCCTTGTGTTCCAGGGCCGCGGTATCTCTTTCGAACAGCCCGCAGCCCGGGCAGATACGTAGCTACCTACGAATAGGTTGTTTTAAGATTTTATAAGTATGTCGTGTAAATTAATACAGTATAAGAGAAGGTGTAATTTTATTTTTAAATAATATCTTTTGTTTTCAAAAGATTAATGTTGTAGTTGGAAAATAATGTTAAGTGTTGGATCTTTTTGGGTTTAAAATACACATGATTACAAATTTACTTTTCTGCGTACAAGTTTACAAATAATAATTTCTATTAAGTTATGTATGGAATATATGTATTTTAAAATTTAACGAATTTGCTTTAATGTGCGATGGTTACATTGAACACGTTTTCGAATTCATACGAAGATGAATGAGCGTACTTTTCACTAAATGGGGTAGACAGAACAACTACTTACTTACACTGCACAGCTTCCATAGATCTTTTAACTTTATTGTATAACAAACGTTCAATAAAAAATAATTTTTAACTACAGTAACTTGAATAATTATTTGAAATCGTAACTGAAATGTAATAATTTATATTTTGACATCTATTCTTACTATTTGACATCCTCGATAAATTATAAGAATAAAGAATAAGAATAATTTATTTAAAGAAAGAATTAAAGCAAAAAGTGTACATTTAGGTGCAATAGTATTATTAATATACAATGGTATAATTATCTAGTACTATGTACTAGTTATTTGTGTTTTATGATTTTATTTTTAACCGACACATCTGAAATACGTTTATGTTAATATAATACCTAGTATTTTATTATCTGTTTGTAACTAACATTAAAATTTGCACGCCACAATTGGCAGAATGTGATGATACCACTTACTAATCTTAAGACCATTATTTATCATATTCTGACAAATATATGATTATGATTATGAAAAAGTACTGTAAAATTATTGATTAATTGATTTATAAAACAAGCTCATTTATCCATCTCGGTTTATTGCAATCGGCATATTCTCAGTTCGTTGGCCGCATCCACAGCAGTCTTGTCAAAGTAGGGTTACTCCATCATCAAAGCCGATTATGAACTGCTTACTTACAAACTTTAATTTTAAAATATTCTTAGGTTTTCTATTTAAAAGTCTTAGTAGCAGCCCGGAATCTAGATTAGTGCCCAGTTGATGGCAATAAGCTCGCTCCTTCAAGAATTTCTCAGTAACAACCATAGAGTTTGATAGCATTGTGTGTTTAATGTAACTGCGTTGTGTTGTCTAGTAAGGTTGAAGTAAACCAAATTTTATCCTTATTTGGTATGGTACCCTTTGTCTTTCATATTTAGCTATCTACGAATACACGGCTTCACATATGTAAACTCCGGAATATTTCCCTAAAAGAGAATTAATATTTCAAATATCCCATTCTAGATTAAAACTACGCAACCAAGACAAAATTCTAAGCTAACACCACGACAAAATTAGTCTTTTGCCGCAAATAGTTTGCCAATTAAGGAATGGCAGACATCCACGATTTCACGCACCAATATACTCAATCAAAGGGCACAGAAGTAATCAAAGTTGGCCCAACTATTCTCTTTGAAGGCGGTTTGACAGTAGTGTGTAGTTGGTTGTTGTTGGTGACATGTCGATACTGGATGTTGGTAAACAAATGTTTGATGAATGGTAGCTTGCTGCAAATGAAATACAGAACATAAAAACCAATTGGATATTCACTGTTCTTGAGCTATGGCTTTGCAAAACGGTTGAACAGAAAATGGCAAACTAATATATAACAAAATGATCAATAGTCGGCAAGGGCCTTCAAGCTTGCTGGGGCGACGACCAACGCAGGGTGGCATGGTAGCAACTGGATGGGAGTAGCCGAGAGCCGAGTTAAGAGCCCCTGCACATTGAGCCACTAGTGGCGACCACATTAGAACGAATAGTAGCCGCCACAAGTTGCGGACGCGTTTCTCCATACATTTCGTATAGCAGCGGCGCACACCGAGCGTTTGAGTGGCCGCGTCCGAGCCACCAGCTGCGGGAGTCGACGCGCTCGCTACTTGTGGCCGCGTTTTGTCGTTCGACTCGCGCGCACATACAGGCCACAGTCTCATCCTGGCCTCTGGCGATAACCACTTGAACAACTGCCGCAAGAGGCAGCCACTGAAGGCCACATCCAGCCACCAGTGGCTGCCACTTTCAGTCGCGTTTAGTAGCGGCGCCTGGTGGCCATAATGTGCGGGGGCTCTTAGTGGCACACAATTGAAGAGACCTGTGTCCTGGTGGTGTGTCGACTGTGGACTACTGTAGGCTGCTGATCAATAGTGGTTTTTTATTTTTTATTTTTACATGTAAATACATTCGGGCTTGAAAAACTCGTTGTAAACATGGTTGTAATGCTAAGAATAAAGAACCTTGCTTTCTATCTGCTTAAGAACATGTTATATGGTAACAGCACGTAAGTTGAACCAAAATAACGGTCGTTCGGGCAGGTACAAATATGGACACAAGTGTTAGACGCATGATCTGTGGTTGAACGGGAAATTCAAAAATCTTTAAGGAAAATCCGTGAATTCGTCGTATTTAAATATTTTTTTTTATAATAAAGTGTACAAATGAAGTGAAGTAGTTAAATTAAACGAAAGTTAAACGGAAAATCAAATTTCATAAGTAATAATAATCTCAGATTTTCTTTCAAATTATTGTATTTCTCGAATAACAGTGGCGTGGGAAATGGTTTTGGGTATTATTAAAATAATTATGGTCGAGTTTTCTTGAAATTAAATTATCACACATTTGAAAGAAATACAAAGAACTGAAACTTCGTGCGCGATTATACTCCAGGGCCGCGAGGAGTGTGTGGGGGTAGCGCGGGGCGGAGTGCACCTGCGTGGAGGCTATTGTCACGACGTTGCTATGGTTACGCGCGGCCCCTCGCGGCGCACCTCATACCCCACTTCGATTGAGACCCAAAAATGTGTTACTGCACATAGTTCAACTTACGTGCCGCGGACTATACAAGGGTCAAAAACACCTGAATAAACAAGAATGCATGATTTCTCCACAAAAAATAACATTATGGCTTTCTCCTATCCCTGTTATAATATAAACATGTTAAAGTACAGAAGTCGCACCAAACATTGTCAACATTCCACATCGAATATCTCCGATCCAAAGCTCACCCACATTTATCCACGGGTGGCCCGCCATTTTAATTTTATACGGCACTGTTTCTCGAAGCGTATCGTGTCACATAACATGTAATATTATTGTTATAAATTCTTGAACACGTGTCACCGGGAGTACCATCAGACAAACTGACAAAATTCTATTAAATATTTTATTGAAATTATGTAAAAAACAAAAGAAAAAACTGTTGTTGAAAAATTGTTGTTTCTTTGTTTTCCTTTGCTGTTTTCTTTCTTGGCTGACGATGCTTCTTAAATTCTTGATTTATTTTATACTTAAATATTTAATTTTATTTTACAGTAGAGGGTCTAATAACACGACTGCCCAAAAAAAGGAGTGTTATGTTTTCAGGGTTCATGTATGTATGTATGTTTGAGAGTTTCTTTATTCCACCATAACTTCTAAACGGCTTAACCGACTTCAATGTATATGGTATCGTTAGAAGCGTTGAGTTATTTCGGGTAACAAAGGCTAGTGAAAATTTCAAAAAATATAAAGGGGGAGCCATGGTTCATGAAAAAATCGGAAATATTTTGTTTTTTTCATGAAAATTTGACTACGGATATTATCATCGTCTAGAGCTTGCTTAGTACATGACAAAAATATGTAACAGTAGCATTCAATATGCATTCGTTCACTGATAACAAAAGAAATTAAATAAATATAACGGTAGATGAACCCATGGAAACAACCCATAGAAGAAAAATGTCATCCATTTCCACGCTTGCTTCATGCAGACAAATAAGTAATACAACAAATAAACATGCATGGTCTGCGGCCGCGCGCTAAGCCGCAGCATTAGACCGGTTAAGCAGTAGCCAGCCTCATAAGCTGGACTGCGAGATGCCGCGTCACAACCCAGCCCGATCAGCTATATAGGGTAAGCTTATCCCTTGGGAAAAGAAAGCCAAATACCTAGGAGTCATATTTTTTATTTTTTACGGATGGGAAATCATCAAATGACTTCTCCCGCTCTGGGCAGAGCGGAAGGGAGTGTCAGACTTGTACTGACTACAACCCATCCATGTTCCTTCCTTGCCCTTTGTGTTCCAGAGCCGCGGTATCTCTTTCGAACAGCCCGCAGCCCTCGAACCGCCCGCAGCCCACCTAGGAGTCATACTCGACTAACATCTGTCCTTCAGACCTCATATCACTGCAGCTCGTGACCGAGCTTCTTTCACACGGGTAGACTCCATTTTTTGCTTACGGCAAAGTGCAAACTGTCTCTCGTGCAAGTTGCACCTCTTTACTGCGGTGATCTGTCCCATCATGAAGTACGTTTGCGTCGTGTTCGCACATATCAAGCCTCTACAGGATGAAATACCTCTACAGGATGCAAGTACTTCAGAATCGGTTTCTATGTTAAGTCACGGGAGCCCCTTTCTATGTTCGCTATGACCGTCCACACATAGACCTTAGAATGCCCACTATCTAATAATTCATGAAGCGCCTCTCTAAGCGCTTCTTCGATTCACCCCCACATCCCCTGATCGCATCGGCCGTCTGATACGAGCCCTCGCACATTAGCCAGATTTGCCGACGAAGGTATACTCTCGCCGATGTTGCTATGACCCTCCTCCAGGAGAGCAGTAGGGAAACTAGCACGCTCAACAAACACAGGCGCAAACAGCCGTCATTCAGTCCTTGCCGTCGAGGCCCGTCGCGATATCCCGGTACATACCCTCCCCTACGCTTGCTCGAGTCAGCCCGCGCGGCTGAGCCTGTTGTTTTAAATCTACACTTAAATAATCATACTCAGATCCAGCCTGTCCCCTTGCTATCCTCCCCCAGCGACTCCCTAAGCCGAGCTCGTACCCCACAGGAAGTACCCTTAGCGTGTAGTCGCTTAGTTCGTAAGTTTTTTGCCCTGGCTGGAGGCCTAACAGTCAAGGCATCCACAGGATAGTCCGGTTAGACAGTAGATGACAACTTCTCTAAGTTGAACTTCGAGATGACATTAAAAAAAAAAAGGTAACACGTTGCAACGCAACAGACGCGTTGTAGCGCTCCGGGGCCCCTCAGACTCTGACTTCCAAACTATAAATTGAACTACTGAAAATTTCGGAATATAAATAAAAAGGATTCAGTAAGGATTACGATAAGGACTAAATGCCGCGCATTTTAGTGTACGACAACACTAGAAGCGTGTAGTCTATGATTTATGATCACTAAAAGGTATAAAATAAAAAAATAAAACAAATAATTAGTCCCCCGACTGCAATGAAAATATTGGTTTTCAGTTTTTGCCAACACTAAAATCATGTAGGTTTTCAATTTTTTTGTTCACTTTTTTAATTTACTTTTTGATATGGCAGGCGTGTTTTTATTTTTTTTTAATTATTTGTTTTTATTTTTCTTATTTGTTGTTATAGTGGTAACAGAAATACACATTCTGCGAAATTTTCAACTGTCTTCCTATTACGGATCATGAGATACAGCCCGCTGACAGACAGACGGACGTACCGACGGACAGACGGACGGACAGCGGAGGCTTAGTAATAGGTTCCCGCTGGTTACCCTTCGGGTACGGAACCCTAGAAACGAGAACAATCGTATTTTCTTACGTGTTAAATCTTCAAATAAAGATATGGTTTATTTGATTAGTAGAAATATTTCAAGCTGAGAGACGCCAAAAAAACATGATTTTTAAAATACCATTTTTTGGTTTAAAACTGACGTCGAAACGACGACGGTTAACTAGGACGTCTATTCTTAGAATTACTGTAATCTATAATTTATCTGTCTACCAAGCATGGCGACGTTAAGTGGGTGGTTACATTAATTATTATTCTAATCCTATTATCTGTATTTATACCTTAAAGGTGGTTATTAAGATATCAATATCTAATATTGTAGTTACTACAGATATATTATGACAAAAATAATTCGATATTTGATCATTTCGAAATACCTAAGCCAGGATAATAATTATAAACGTAGTTACGTTATATATCGTGCAATTCAGTCAATAATATAATCCTACGAATATACATCTGGTTCCAGAATGGCAGAATATTGGTTCCTAATCTCGAAAATGACAAACCGACTGTCATTAGGAACACTAGTGATATTGATAAAATGACTGTTCACGCGTTCGCGTGTTCGCATTAAGCCGTTGGTCCCGGCTGTCATTTGAAGATCTTTGACAGTCGTTAGGTAGTCAGTGGCCCAAAAAAGTCTGACAACCAATCTAACCAACAGGTATCGTATTACCCAGTACTAACTGGGTTGTGGAGGTCAGATAGGCAGTCGCTCCATCTAAAATACTGGTGTAAAATACTGGTGTAATATACTGGTGGTAAGACTGGAAGCTGACAAGCTGAAAAGGCTAGGCAGATGATGACTGTTCGTACTATATTAAGCAAAACAATTCGATCATACGGATTTTCATGTTCATAGTTGTTAATCACTGTAATCTAAAAGTGGAGATTGACTTGTACCGTTTGTTTGTAATGTATCATTCGAGGCGATCTTGTTACAACACGGTGACACAGACTGAATTGTAACGTGTGTTTGTAATGTATCATTCGAACTCTTGGCTCAAGTGTGCTCCATCCATTTTGGATCATAATGTCCGACTTAGATGTTGTGTGTTCCGCTTGCTCTCGCGACGACGCGACGTGCACTGATTTGTACTGTAACACTCAAAGGGATTCGCGAAAAAACCGACAGTCGCGTGGAGCACGTGGCGCTCGCCGCGAATCATACATTACAAACTAACGTTACAAGTCAGTCTTTGGTTTCTGTTACACGAACGCGATACATTACACCAAAATGTTATAAGTCAATCTCCACCTTTATGATTCACTCGAACCAGAATTATTATAAAAACTGAGGAGCTCGTGGCTAAATAATAACAGCCAGCAGGGTCGATCTTCAAGGTTAAGCTGCACTTGCCAAGGTCAGTCCGTGGATGGATAACCACCCATTACATACCGAGTTTTCTCCATGCTTTGGAAAGCACCTTAAGCTGTTAGTCCCGGTTGGCATTTAAAGATCTTTGACAGTCGTTACAGGTAGTCAGTGTGTCGAAAGTCTGACAATCAGTCTTACCAAGGTGTATCGTATTAACCAGTACTAACTGGGTTATGGAGGTCAGATAGACAGTCGCTCCATGTAAAATACTGGACATTCAGCTGAATCAGGTTAGACTGGAAGAACTGGTTAGGCAGATGATGATAATCATCATAAAAACTTATGACAATCATCATAAAAACTTATGACAAATTAATTAACTTATTTAGAAACATACTCTAACCACATTCCGGCGCATCTGTAACTAATGCCCGAAAAAACGAAACTACAGCCTTGGGTCAAAGATAAAAGCCAAGTTTCCACTCGAAATCACCAAAACGGCAACCTGACAATTTATAAGTCTGTTACGCTCCATATCCAAAGATGTCATCAAGACTTTCAGACAATAAAGCCGGACCGCTTGTCTTGCGTAACCATGGCTACGAGTTAACAAGCTGGGGGGCGGAAACCCGACCAGCAATGGCGCGAAACGGCTCTAATCACCTCGTAGCTCGTAGCAATCTAAAAGCGTAGTGATGTAGCAACTGCTACGTGTTTTTTCGTAGCAGGTCTACGAAGTTGGTTGGTGGATTATAAATTCGCCCCATATTTTTATAGTAATAATTAAATGAGACTGCGTGAAAGATGACACGTTGCGTCGGTCCCAAATAAATTCTGATAAGGCCCAGAGATTGATGAAAAGTTTGAATTTCATAACACTAAATTGATTTATTACGGAAACGATAATATTAAAATATTGTTTTGTATGTTGAAAATTAAAATGATAGTTGATTAATTATGATACTGGTCTATGAACGGGGATTTCATTGAAATAAATGTGGTTTCATTCACGGTCCAATAATTATGCATTCATTTTACTGAAAATATCAAATTAATTAGTACCTGATACTAATTAATTTGTGAAAGCAATATCAACATTAAATCAATCAATCAATCAATCAAATCATTTATTTGCAACGAATGCATTTATTTGTATAAATTACTAAATGAACTGTGACGCTAATTAAATTACCGGTTTAGCGAACGATTATTATACCAATAAATCCCACAAAGTAGTTTATCTGCTATTTAAAAGATTAATGATGATAAATGTCATCATCATCATTTCAGCCGAAAGACGTCCGCTGCTGGACATAGGCCTCCCACAAGTGTCGCCACATTGACCGGTCCCGTACGACTCGCATCCAGCGGATCCCCGCAACCTTCACCAGGTCATCGGTTCACCTAGTGGGATGCCATCCAACGCAACGTCTTTAGGTTCGCGCTCGCAACTCCAGAACTTTACGGCCCCATCGGCCATCCATTCTGAGAGCAATGTGCCCTGTCCACTGCTACTAAAGTTTGGCATGTCTAATAAAATCTATTAAAATCTTATTAGTTTCTACAAATTGGTTGTAAAAAACTCTTTTACACGTCACAATAAATTATGTTTTAAAACTAGATGAAGTCAGTGTATACAATCCAAATGCCCTCAGAAGCTGTTGACTAGGCGAAACTCGTTTCAAGTCCAGTGACTATTTCGGTTAGGCCATATAAGGACCATGCAGATTGCTGTCTGAAATGTTCCTTGAAAAATCAAGGAAGGAACCAGATAAATTTGAATGGACCTCTTCAGTAATCTGGGTAGTTCAACAACTTGACTAAAAAGAGCAAAGAAAGGACATTAGGAAAGTAATTTTTAATATGTTGGTATCATATTAGCCAGTGCTAACTGGGTTGTGGAGGTCAGATAGACAGTCGGTTCTTGTTAAATACTGGTATTCAGCTGCATCCGGTTACACTGGAAGCCGACGCCAACGTAGTTGGGAAAAGGCTGGATAGATGATGATGATGATCTATTCTTCGGGATATGGCTACAGTCAATTTCTTCGTCGCTAGGCATAGGTATTTATCGTGTTATTGAGTTTCTTGCCCATTCTTCTCCATAGAGATCTAGCTTAGGAATGGGCATCTACAGTACTTTCAAAAGTTATTATGCCTTGTGACTGTGACTGTAGCTTAGCCTTCTTTGTTTTTCCGACATTCAAAAGTGCCTGTAATAGTCTAATTTAAATAAATGCTTTTGAGTTTGAGGTTGAGCCGACGCCAACGTAGTTGGGAGATGGCTAGGAAGATGATGAATATCTTTTCTTCGGGCTATGGCTACAGTCAATTTCTTCATCGCTAGGCATAGGTATTAATCGTGTTATGAATAATATCTTACAGTTTTCTATTTATTCATTTGGTTCGTATTCGCTGTTGTGATTTGGGTGTTTATCTTTTTTCCATTGATCAACTGTCGTATCGATAGGTTTTCTAAAACATTTTAATCTTTTAAAGGAAACGCCACACACAACACGGAACTTTTCAGGACTTTCTACTTCTTCTTTCCAATAAAATTTTTTTTCAAGCTTTTGACCGCCAGACTAAACATATAAAACATAGTTTGAATAAATAATATTAAATTATATTAAATCAATAATGAAAACAAGATCTTCAAGACTTAAAACTAATTAAAAAAAAAAGTGTTGTATATCAATTGTTGAAGTATAACTTCTTTACGCACGCTTGACTTCGCAAGCTTACTGCCGCAATCACGCATTCACCAGCTTACTCCCCGTAAGCTGGTGAATGCGTTACGACGCGTTCGGGCGAGGCGAACGGAACATACAGATGGAGCTAAAGAAGTTTTACTTCAGTCGTGTGGTCTAAAGCACACTCAGTGGTTTTTATTAAAACCACACTTTTATTTCCAATAACATAACACTGGCGGTCAAATCCTCATCCCCTATAAAGCCACGACCACACTAACATGCCATCACATTTCAGACAGTCAGCGGTAGTCGCGTGGGCAGAATGCCGCGCGCCGGCGCACTCCTGCTGGCGATAGCGGCTGTCCTACTCGCCGCTGAGTGGGCTCATGCCTCATACATCGATCCTGGTAAAGTATACTAGTATTATGCAGCTACTTGTGACTTCTATACATCATCGTTATCATCATTTCAGCCGAAAGACGTCCACTGCTGGACATAGGTCTCCCCCAAGTTTCGTCACATTGAACTCTTTGCATAATTTGTGTGTAAAAAGTCGAAAGGCACTGTCCTCTCCGTCATTGCGATATTTTTTTTTGTTCTAGACCATACCTGGGAACAATATAGCGTATTATTGTAAAAGACAGACAGTCACAACTACTATCGCATATAAAATATAAGTATGAGTTTTTATTAAACTGAAATCCACATTGAGCCCAAAACAGATCAGATTTCATAAATCTTTTTGAGGCTCATTTACTAAAACCTCTTACCTTTAATTAAAACCTCTGTCCCAAAAATTATAAGCCGAAAAAACATTAATAAAGATAAAAATCCAACACCTTTTTTGTTTGCACAACACCGTCCTTGTGTGTTTCTTGGAAATAATAAAATTTGTTTTTCTTAGAGAAAATTGTACTGTCCGTAATTTGCCATCCGTGAAAAAGAAAAAAAAACAAATGAAAATATCTGTTTTTAGAATTAAAATTTACTTTACGTAAATTACGGACTTGAGAATCACCCACTTTGACATTACTGATAACGTTACGAAAACACTTGAAACGAAGCATGAAAAGAATTTACGGAAAAATATCATTGAGATGGAAAAATAAACTTTAGTTATCTTGTTGAATGCCAAACATGATTAAAGGACCCAACAATGGAGACAATTTTTCGTACCAATGAACATTTTGTGATGAGATATTTTGTAATGAAGTCACACATAGAAGTATGTATAAGGCTTAGTGGAGTATTAACATGAATGTAGAAAGTTGGCGAAAATAATGTGTGACACTGTCCACCCGAGGTGGACAAGCAGGGGGTGTACAGCGGTAATAAACTGCCTTTTAGCTCTCCACTTTTATGGAGGAACTCTCTAATGCCGAGACACTATCTTATAGTCAAAGAAAATAAATTTACCAGGAATTTAACACTCTTCTTTTCTGAAACTAAAAGCCAAGAGCATAAGTACTTAAGTGGCTACCTGAAACTCTAGTCTCTTTGTTTAAGTTAAATGTTTCATAAAAGTAAAACTTTGTCAACAGGAGACGACGACGTCGAAGTAAACCTGTCTGATTACGGAGAAGACCCTGCTGATCTGCAGCTGCTGCAGGATGTTGGAAAGTGAGTTTTATATTGCTAAAGATAGGGATCAGAGTTGAATAGTTAAAGTGCCAAGTCAAACAAAGTGAATCTTGGGAACTGTTAACGAAGCAAGTCTCCGTGAATATAGTTTGAGTTATGAACTTAAACTTAGCTAAAGTTAGTTATTGACAATGTTCCATTCAATTAATTTACGAGTCCAATAAACATTTTTTTTAATAATGATCAAAGAGCATGTTTTGCAATATCTAGGGGTAATATTATTTTATTCCTCCCGATAATAATGAAGCAGTGATCACTCTTGAATTTAATATTTAGAACTGCTGGTAAACATAGTCACATTTATTGTTACTTTGGATTTTTCATAATGAAGAAAAGCTGAATGCACTTCCAAACTTAGTAAAGAGCAATGAAGTGAATGCATGCGCCAGCGCATAGCATTATCACGGATACAAACTTAGGCTAGCGTTCACTGATGTGTTTTCAGACGATCGTCGCTGATCTACGTTTTCAGGCGCGCCTGTGTGAAGCGAGGGGGCAACTGCGACCATCGGCCTGGGGACTGCTGCCACTCCTCCTCCTGCAGGTGCAACCTCTGGGGCTCCAACTGCCGCTGCCAGCGAATGGGCCTCTTCCAGAAGTGGGGGTAGGCCACCGCCCCACTCTCCGACTCCCCTGAAGCGGCGACCAGCTCCTACCAGCCGACTTGACCGCCGCTCCATCGGACGACAACATTTGCATTTTCAAACGGACCCGTTGCGTTCTTTACCATATTTCATTACTCTATGTTCCCCTCTCTAGCACTACCTTCTCTTATGGCTTAGGGAGACTCGAATTGAAAACAGGGACCTAGATTTTAGTTCGGAAATATTTTTGGACCTTTTATGATATACAACATTTATAAATGGTATTGGTTCTCTTGTTAGACTTCAGTCCCTTGGTTTAGTTCTCGTAGTTTTTCGTTATCTGATTCTCCGAGTGTCCGCTTACGTGGTTGGGCAATCACCCAGCCTTATTGCCCAATCAGTACGCCCCGACGCTAAGCTCGGCCAATCAGACCCCGGCAACTGCCTCTGGCGACGCGTCCTCATATGTCCCGTTTCGTTTGAAGTTTTGGTTTGGACAAACCGACACGTCGCCTCGAAGGCAGTTCACCTATTCTATTACAATGTATGTATGTAGAGTTAAGTATGTAAGCTAATCGTAGATGAATAAAGCAGTAGCTGCTAAATTGATGGTAAACTTATGTCAATAGGAAGTAGCGATCACTACAAAATAGAAAAAAAATATAAATGTACTTTTAAACTAAATGTTCTAGTCTTGTAAGAGAGTATCGGTAATGGAAAACTTGGTGAAAGACGCTATTATAAGCCTTTATATATAACAACGCCATTAGTATTTGCGATTGGCACCTTAGATTTTTAAAATATCTATTATTAATGTGTCAATACATAATTCATATAATATTAATAAAACGAATCTTAATGTATTGTATGCGACACTCGGACAGGAGTATATATGGTATTGCAGCCAAGTAGATTCTCTGTATGTATGTAGCTTCTTATGTATGTTCCTGATTGTGGAATATGGTAATTGTATTAATATTGGAATATTGAAAATGATAAAAATATATTAATAAATGTTTATGGACGATATTCGTGTTGTTATTTATCTATTTTTGAGATGTATTTTTAAACTTTGCCCCACACTTGGATTTTCTTCTGAACTTAAAACTCACATACACAAACAGCCAGACCCGGCCAACTGCCTGTAGGCCATATAAATATTTGTGTGTTGTGGGAATCGAACCGGCGGTATGCAGCGCAGCAGCTAATTTCTCAGTCACTGGACCAATCGTGCCGTCAAACCTTACAGCTTGGAGTTAGTTTCATGATTCAAATTAACCTGTACAGTGCTGCAGAATAAATATTGTGCATCAGCAAACATCGGAAACAATCGTACTTTACATTACAAAAATAATAGACAAAAGAGATTTGACGCTAACTACCACCTGCAATTTTAACTTTATCACATATTAAATCAATTTTAGTTTAGTTTACAATATATGTGTGTACTTTGATATGCCATGCCCAATATTTGTCCTGTACAACTGTAAACACTTGACGATGGGTAATACTAAAAGATACTGTAACCTCTCTTGAAAGCACATAAATTCACACTAAAGTAATTACTTAACTTTGACACAACCACTAAACGTGGAAAACATATTAGTGATCGTAGTATGCACTGCAGTATGGTATCTATCAAGATGTCTCGTATAATCCCAACGAGATAATTATAAGGGGATATGTGGGACATACATTGAGGAGCTCGTGACTAAATAATAACAGCCACTCGGGTCGATCTTTAGGTTAAACCGTGCTAACCTAGGTTGGTCTGTGGATGTGTGACCACCCATTACATACCGAGTTTCCTCCGTGCCACGTTAAACTGTTGGTCCCGGCTGTCATTTTTTTATTTTTTTTTATTTTTTTTTTTTTATTTTACCAACACACCGCCATCTGATCCCAAACTAGGCAGAGCCTGTACTATGGCAACCAGACAACTGATAAACATACTTGGATATTTCTAAATACATACATATTATAGATAAATTATACACCCAGATACAGAACAAATAATCGTACTCATCGCACAAAGATTTGTCCTGTGTGGGAATCGAACCCACGACCTCCGTCCTAGCAGGGTCACTAACCACTAGACCAACAGGCCAATCAAACAAATTTGTAGATCTTTGACAGTCGTCAGGTAGTCAGTGGCCCAAAAAGTCTGACAGTCAGTCTTACCAAGAGGTATCGTATTACCCAGGACTAACTGGGTTGTGGAGGTCAGACAGGCAGTCGCTCCATGGAAAATACTGGTGTTCAGCTGCATCCGGTTAGACTGGAAGCCGACGCCGACGCCAACATAGTTGGGAAAAGGCTAGGCAGACGATGATGATGATGTGGGACATACATTGTTAAGCCAGTGAGTATATGAAATCGAGTACTACAATTGACAAGCAGAAATAGCCACAGTAAGCGTAAAGAGAAATAAAAGTAAGTATGTAAGTATATACCACTTAACAATACCGATAATACAGTTAAAATTCACCAGACAAAAATCCTACTGTAGAACAAGATAGGCCAAAGATTTTAACAAAAAGTCGCAAAGTACTAAAAAGTTTGTAATTTTAAAATAACGGCTTTTTAAAGCATTTGAATGCACATGAAATATAGTATATACGGTACATATAACATTTTATTTTTTGTCTTTCTGTCTAACTGTTTATTCCGGCTAATCTCCGAAACGGCTGTATCGATTTTTACTTGCAGATAGTTGATGTTATGACATAGGCTACTTTTATTTTAGAATTAGGATTTTGTGCAAAAAAATCAAAACTCTTGAAATTGTTAACAAATCTGATTCAATTAAGAAAGTATTTATTTATTTTAGTTTAATAGTTTTTAATTATTAATATGTATAGTTAGTTTAACCTAATAAATGGAGTATTATCACTAGATATTGACTGTAAAAAAAATAAAAAAAATTAAGAAAGTATTTTATTATCATAATAATTTCCACGCGGACGAAGGTCGCGGGCAACAACTAGTTTACTATAAATATAGTTTACTATAACATAACATTATTTATTTTCAAAAAGTAAGAGGAACTTTTTGAGCTTGAAAATGGGCAGTCAGTAATTCAGACAATTATGCTTGTAAAAATGGTACTAATTCGAAATCGAGACTCCTTCATCGCTAAAAACTTATCAGTAAACCACTATTATTCGTCCAATGTTAATGGAATAAAACAAAAGAAAACAGAACACAATCGCCATAGTACACAATTCCGGATGTCAGCAACTTCATTATTAGTAAAGTTGGAAACAACTTTTTTAATCATTTCATCAATCAGTCCTTTTACCCGAACGTAGGCATCCCCTTTTTTGAGACAAAATTAATTATTTCACTCTTCAAATTGTTTTACTGTGTAAGCAAAAATGGCAATTTTGGGACTTTCCATTACATTATTCACTACCTTGTTCCATTTTCGGTACAAAAGGATCCGTGATTATGCCGTGACGGTTCGTTTTAACACCAGCTATGAATGCTCTGAAGTTGGATCAGTTTAATGATGAACAGATTATCTGGTGCTGTGGGTAAAAAAACAAAAGAAAGCGGGAAAAAAATGGAATACCTTTTAAATGAACATTCTTCATCCTTTTCATTATACTTTCAAAGCGCACTGTAATAAATAATACAACAATAGCTAATAACCAAACAGTTGGAATTAATACTTTTTTTTTTTGAAAAAGAAACTGTTATAATACAAATATCTAATTAGCATATTAAAAACAAGACTTATTACACTGGCCAACACAATTTTTGGTGCCGTAATTATAATACCTAATTTTGAGAGTACCTTATTCACTGGTTCCAAATAGGCATTTAGTTTTTTTGTATCAGCTCTAGTTTTTAATTTATTTGAAAAAATCAATTTGTATGGAAAAAGCTCATTTTTTATTATTCAGAATACACATAACGTCTCTCGATTGTTTTTTTTTGTGTGTTTGTCGTTTGGGTTGTCTCTCATAAGAGCTCAGTAGTAATCGACTATCTCGTCGTGGGTATCCCATCTACCCTGGCACCGATTCTCCACACTTTGATGTCTTGATGAAACCGCACTCCTGGTTCTTCACTTAAGTCACCCAAGTTACATGGGAAGCAGTCCAAATGGCTGTGTAGGTAATAAACTTTGATGCTGAATGTTGAAATGTCGAATAAATATTAAACTTGTGATACTTTGTTGAAGTCAAAGTGTAAAAAAAAAGAAAAATGAGGGTAGTTGTTAAATTAGAGCTGATACAAGTATGACTGTTGTAGGTAAGTCATCTGAAACACGTCCAAAAACAATATCTAAACGAATTTAACACGCACCAAATTTTTTTTTTTTTTTGTAGGCCTCTGTTATCGATAATAAGTTACGCAATGAAATACTGGCCATCGTTTTTTATTTGACGTAGTGCCAATGCATAGGTAACTTTATCACATATTGTTAAATGATAGTAAAATTGCACAAAAGATGGATGGAATGGGTGAGGAATGATACGAAGGAAAAAGGAGTAAATGATACCGTGACGGATGACAGGGGAGAATGGAAGAAAACAAAGTGTTGAGCCCAAATAACATGGGACAAGGGCAGGAACATGATGAGTAAAATTGTATAATAAGCAGGTAAATATTTAATTTGTCTTATACCTTAGGTTTTGTTTACCCTTAACCCCTCAAGGGGTCATTGTACTCGTCATTACCATCTTTTAATAATAGAAAAACTCATCAAGTGATGTGAAAGTAATAAAATAATAGGGGTGTATACAGTCCATATACAGTAAGTAACTGAGGGTGGAAAAATAATCTACATGAATAACTGTGTGGGGTGTGTATCAATATTGCTCTAAATTTTTTAATTTTTTAAGTTAGAGGGGGAAATTTTAATAAAATTAAATAAAATTGTGTTTGTAGAACGTAAAAAGTTGTTTTTAACGGAACCGTCTGTGCGCGAGTCCGACTCGCTCTTGGAAGATTTTAACAATAATCCCTTTCTGCCAAGAGCACACAAGATCAAATCTTAAGACCAACCCCTGAACAAAGAATAATAACCCGAGAAAGACCCAAACATCTCGGGTTATAATCGAAGAAAGAGGGCATCAGAATAAAAGTGCACTTATCGCCCTTGTTTTCACCCTAAACCCTCCCCAAAAAGGACAAGAGACATAACTATAGAAAAATGTATAAGTATGACCAACAAAAGGAAAATTCCTCATATATTGTGCGTCCTAATGTAAAAACTCCGTAAGAAAACGTAGGAAGAATTCTTATTGTCACGTATGGGACTATATTAATTCGGTTTGGACCGCATGTGTTGGTATAACTTAGTAGTAAATAGTCTTATCGTATGGTGTCGGACGTAAAGAATAACACCATCCCATATCTCCCCGTGGGTGTCGTAAGAGGCGAATAAGGGACTTACCGGAGAATGGGCAGCAGCGTTCTCTGTGCCTTTGTCACAACAACCAAACTGCGATCGCCAACCCGCCTGCCAAGCGTGGCGATTATGTCGAAACCCCCCAAAATGAATAGCGCCACACAAAAACGGCCCCTAATACCCGGCAGCCCGTCCACCCTCGACTATGGTAGCGGTCGAAGTTACGGCGTGGCAAGGGGTGCTAAGAATCTCCGGACGGGATCCGGCTGTCTATACCGACGACTTGACCTGGCAACATATAACACGCGTACACTCCGGACCGACGAGAAGATAACGAAACTCGAAGAGGAATTGAGCAGGCTGCGATGGAGTATTGTAGGATTATCTGAAGTCCAAAGAGAGGGGGAGGACACGATAACCCTGAAATCCGGCAACCTGCTCTATTTCCGAGAGGGTAACCGGCAGTCCCAGGGTGGTGTTGGGTTTATCGTCCACAAGTCCCTCGTGAACAACGTGGTGAAGATCGAGAGTGTGTCGACCAGGGTGGCGTACCTTATACTCAGAATATCCTCAATATATTCGCTGAAGGTCATACAGGTCTACGCCCCGACCTCGGCACAACCCGACGACGAAGTGGAGACCATGTATGAGGATATCTCTAAAGCCATGCATGGTTTCAAAACTCACTTCACCGTTGTCATGGGGGACTTCAACGCGAAGCTGGGCAAACGAGACGGTGATGAGCTGCAGGTGGGGCAATTTGGGTTTGGACGTCGGAATCACCGGGGTCGCCAACTGGCTAGTTTTATGGAGAAAGAGGGCCTCTATATGATAAACTCTTCCTTCAGAAAGCGTGAGCACAGGAAGTGGACCTGGCAGAGCCCCGATGGTGCAACTAAAAATGAGATTGACTTTATCATGTCAACCAAGAACCAAATGTTCAATGATGTCTCTGTGATCAATTCGGTGAAAACCGGGAGCGATCACCGCATGGTAAGAGGCACATTAAACATCAATATCAAGCTTGAAAGGTCTCGACTGATGAAGTCTACGCTCCGTCCAGCACAGATCCAGATCCAAAACCCCGACAGCTTTCAGCTTGAACTTCAGAATCGTTTCGAGTGCCTAGGCTCAGTGGACGAATACAACGACGGGTTCGTGGAAACTGTCCATACGACTGGGGCTAAGTTCTTCAAGACTCGTCGCATAGACAAGCGCAAGAAACTCTCTGACCATACTCTCAAACTCATGAAGAAGCGGCGCGAGATGATCTTGCAGTCTTCAGACGAGGCGTGGAAATACCGGCAGCTCAATAGACGGATCTCTAAATCCTTGAAGAGCAACCTCCGCAGGTTTAATACCGAGCGTATTAAAGATGCAATTGAGAGGAATAAAGGCTCCAAGATATTTGCAAGAGATCTGGCTATTGGGCAGAGCCAGCTCACGAAACTGAAGACCGACGATGTTAGGATCGTATCCGCCAAACCTGAGCTTTTGAGGGAGATCGAGAAATTCTATGGGCAGTTATACACGTCAACCAGTAAACCCGTTGTGGATCTAGCAAACGACCCAAGAGCTAGACTAACCCGACACTATACCGAAGACATCCCGGATGTCAGTCTGTACGAGATTAGGATGGCTCTGAAACAGCTTAAAAACAACAAGGCACCGGGTGATGACGGAATTACGGCGGAACTCCTGAAGGCGGGTGGAAAAACGGTACTTAAGGCCCTTCAGAAGCTGTTGACTCCGTCATACTCGAGGGGAAAACGCCACAGGCATGGTGCAGACGTGTGGTGGTACTCTTCTTCAAAAAGGGCGACAATGCCCGGCTGAAGAACTATAGGCCTGTGGTATAGTTCTATGCAATTACTATACCAACACTACACGGGAATTTAACCCTTAAATTAAAGCAGTTAAGCGCTATATTAGCGTGCGAAGCGAAGCGGGAAGAATGAAGGTGATAGACGTTAAAAATGAATGATATTATTTACAGAAGGATGAAATTACTATATTATGAATTACTACAGAATAAGCACTCAGGATAACAATAGCAATCACTAGGATTTAAGTGAAACAATATTATCTGCGCGGCGCGACCGATAAGTTAGCTAGTTGGAAGACCACTAGCGGTCTGTACTCGGCGCTCGCGCACGCAGGCTTGTGTCCACGCCGTCGCCCGGCCGCTCAAGGTCTTCTTCGTCGGCCCCAGTACAAATATCACGCGCTCAGTGCGTGCGAGTGGCGCGTGTAAGCATCACCTGATTTACGACCGCGCTACAAGACCGTAAGCGGTAGCGGTTTTGTCCAGTTTGGAAGGTGGTCTAAGTGATGTTCCGCCACAGGCCCATCTCACTTCTGAACCATGTCTACAAGTTGTTTTCAAGAGTCATCACGAATCGTCTCGCGCGCAGGTTAGATGATTTCCAAACTCCCGAACAAGCCGGTTTCCGAAGCTTTAGCAGCGTAGACCACATACATACGCTGCGGCAGGTTATACAGAAGACCGAAGAGTATAACCTACCTCTCTGTTTAGCGTTTGTGGACTACGAGAAAGCCTTCGATTCGATCGAAACTTGGGCTGTACTGCAGTCTCTCCAACGGTGCCAAATCGACTATCGGTACATCGAGGTGTTGAAGTGTTTGTACAAAAACGCCACCATGTCAGTCCGACTTCAGGACCAGACCTCGGAACCTATCCTTCTGCAGCGAGGTGTGAGACAGGGAGACGTCATATCTCCGAAACTGTTCACCGCTGCACTGGAGGACGTCTTCAAGGTGCTGGACTGGAGAGGGCTAGGCATCAATACCAATGGCGAGTACATCTCTCACCTTCGGTTTGCCGACGATATTGTGGTTATGGCTGAGACCATGGAGGACCTCAGTACAATGCTCGATGACCTCAGTAGAGCTTCCGAAAGAGTGGGTCTTAAAATGAACATGGACAAAACCAAGGTCATGTTGAATGCCCATGTAACACCCACTCCTGTCAAGATCGGAGACTCTACAATACTCTACGATTATGTCTACCTGGGACAAACGGTCCAGTTAGGTAGGTCTAACTTCGAGAAAGAGGTCAATCGGCGAATCCGACTCGGCTGGGCAGCGTTCGGGAAGTTGCGTGGTATAACGTCCAACTTACCGCAGTGTCTCAAGACGAAAGTCTATGACCAGTGTGTGTTGCCAGTTATTACATATTTACTACCCACGTGTAGCCGCTGGTCCAGGTTATCATTTATAGATCTTTGACGGTCGTTACGGGTAGTCAGTGGAAAGTGTTGGGTGTAGTGAATACCCCTAAGTAAGACTTTCCACTGACTACCCGTAACGACCGTCAAAGATCTATAAATGATAACCTGGACCAGCGGCTTAACATGCTTTCCGAGGCACGGAGGAAACGATATGTGATAGATGATGTGGATGTGACCCATCTACGGATTGACCTTTCCAAGCGCGGCTTCACCTTGAAGATCGACCCGTGAGGCTGTTGTTATTTAGCCATGAGCTCATCCAGCGGAGACTAACATCTATGCGAAAGATTCATAGTAGAAGTGTGTCCCATCAGTCTTATTTTTTTTAATCCGATGTGACGTCAATCCGTCACGACCGTAACCCACTTTGGTGTATAACCAATGGTTTAAAATACTTTTTGAGACACGGGGGTATCCCACCACTAACTTCCAAAGGACTTCTACTTAGAATTTCCTATTTGAAAAACCCAAGAACACTTTTCCCGACATAGGACTCGATCTCAAATGCCGACGAGCCAGACTGAAAACTTGTGCTTGGCCTGATTGAAAGCTTGGGACCAGAAAGAAAAGCTAACTGAGTAATCGTAAGTCCAAATGCTCTCCAAACTCGCACCCGATAAGGTAAAGATTTGCGGAGAATCTTATTAATGTTTCAAAGGATTCGGGTGTCGGGTTGAAGCGCGCGGTCTTATTATATGTACGACCGTAGATATTAGATAGTGATAACCTTTTGCGTGAAGAGGGTTAGAGACCCACAAAAGCTACTTGGCGTTTAACGTACTAGATTTTTTTCTTAGTAAAGCCATTTTGTCAGTCCCTTCCAACTGATGGACGCTACCAAAATAGTGGATCAGTTCTGGGCCGACACAAAATAGATTGCCATCAACACGCTAAAAAGAAGTCTCTTCCAAATAAATGTAGGATATATCCTACGTTTGTAAATAATAATAGATATACATAATTATGTGCATTGTGCATACAATTTAATCATGTAGTCAAAGGCATAGAATAATGAGCCTTCATCGTCTCCAAAGCTGGGACACAGGCCTCCTCTCTATGAGAGAGAATGGGCCACCACGCCGGCCGAGTGCGGGTTGATAGATGTCACATGTCTTCGAATTTTTGGTTCTAGAACGTTTCCTGGCGTATTTTCCTTTGCCGTTTTGAGAGCAGTGATAAATCATCATGCAATACATATAATAAAAATGTAACGGATCGCTGTCTGTACATGGAATATATATGAGAAAAAATATTATTGGGACCTTTAACAACACAAATAGCACCCAAAACATTGATTTTTAGAATTTTTGTCTGTTTATCTGTTTGTCTGTGCGTTTGTGCACGCTAATCTCAGAAACGGCTTATCCGATTTGGATGTGGTTTTCGCTAATATATTGTGGTAAGCTTCACTTAACTTTTAGTGTTTGTTTTATGTCAATCGGTTCATAAATAAAAAAGTTATGCCAAGACCAAGACTCACGTCGAACATTTGTTAGACTATCTATTCTTTCTCTGTTCAGTAGCAGTGTTCAGTGACTGAAACTTTACTAAACTTCATAATAATAATGGTCTATATAAAATTATGATTTAAAAAAAAACACGCCTGCCATATCAAAAAATCAATTAAAAAAGTAAACTAAAAAATTAAAAACAAGTTACATGATTTTAGTATCAAGGTGGAAACTAAATAGATTATAATATTTACTGTGCAATTAAAACGCCATTGTGCCCAAAAGTAGAAAACTGAAAACTGCTGTATTCTTTGTAAAGAGTAGGTATCCACTAAGAAAGGGTTTTTCGAAATACCACCCCAAAGAAGGTGCAATGGGGTGTTAAACGCAGAGCCTAAACCGCTGCTCCTAAAGACGTGAAATTTGGAGGGTGTATTCTTTGTGAAGAGATGGTATCCACTAAGAAAGGGTTTTACGAAATTCCACTCCTAAGAAGGTGAAATGGGGTATTACATTTTCTGTGAAAATTTTAGTTCTCGGTGTTGATTGACGTGAAAATTAGGGTACAAACTCTTCTGTTAAAATTATGAAAACCGAGTGTCACAGTTTTTCCAAAATCATCCCCTGACTGATATATCAACGCACAGCCCAAGCCGTTGGTCCTAAAGACATGAAATTTGAAGGGTGTATTTTTTGTGAAGAGTAGGTATCCACTAAGAAAGTATTTTTCGAAATTCTACCCCTAAGAGGGTTAAATGGGGTGGAATTTTCTGTGAAACGTAGTATTTTCTTGGTCGTTTGACTCAAAAATTGGTGTACACACTCTTCAATTAAAATTATAGCGTAGGGCGTGCGGGGAGTGTTTTTTTTTTAATTACCGATGAAAAATTTCTATGTTCTCCAAATGATATACTTAACACGTGGTAACCATTTTCGCGTCGGTGTCCTTTCCACCCCGTTATCTTACATAAACTATTATAAATGCGAAAGTTTGGATGGATGGATGTTTGTTACTCAATCACGCCTAAACGGCTCAAAAGATCGGGATAAAATTTGGCACAGAGATAGATTATGGTATGGTACAGCACATAGATTACTTATTATTCCAGAAGTAAGATCCCGAGGGCAATTCCCGAACTCCACGCGGGCGAAGCCGCGGGCAAAAGCTAGTATAAAATAAATTGCACAAATGTCACATGTCATTAAAGAACATTTTGCTTCATACAAAACTTATTTGTATTGATGCCAGCTATCGATTGATACAGGTTTTATGCGTGACTGATCAAATCAAAGTTGTGCTGAAGATGCGACCACTGATAGGATTTTAACTTTGATAGCTCATATCTCGGAAACGTGACACTTTAGAACATTTTGCCTTATACAAAACTGGTTTGTATTGATACCAGCTATCGATTAAGATATAGGTTTTATTCGTGGCCGAAACTTTGAAAAAGAAAATGGCGGACGTTTGGCCGGCCATTAAATTCAACCCTTTATCGAACGTAAACGCATGAAAAGGGAAATACGAGTAGAGTAAGTATTTGATTTCCACAACTTTCTCGTTTCGGATGACAAGAACTTTTATTGAACTCGTTAACAGAATTTTCTACGACCATTTACGAATAAAAAGTAAACAGCTACAATATTGATTGCTGTAGTTTTTCTGTGTTAGTGCAAATCGATATTATTGAGTATAGGTTACTGAGGGGAGTGATGGATTGGTCACGTAGGCTTCATATTGTTCTAATATACACTCGGGTATAAATTGTTGACATTTTAGCGGTGTGGGTACGGTATCGCTCGTGGCTAAATAAAAACAGCCGCTCGGGTCGATCTCAAGGTTAAGCCGTGCTTGCCTAGGTTGGTCCGTAGATAGGTGGCCGCCTAATACATACCGAGTTTCCTCCGTGCCTCGGAGAGAACTTGAAGTCGTTTGTCCGGTTGTCATTTGCACAGATCTTTGACAATCGTTACAGGTAGTCAGTGGCCCAAAAAGTCTAACAACCAGTCTTACCAAGGGGTATCGTATTACCCAGTACTAACTGGGTTGTGGAGGTCAGATAGGCAGTCGCTCCATGTAAAATACTGCTATTCAATTGCATCCAGTTAGACTGGAAGCCGACCCCAACATAGTTGGGAAAAGGCTAGGCAGATGATGACAGTTTAAGTTTAAAGGTGAGCTAAACCCAGAATTAGGTTCTCTTACTCATTAGTTCTTCGGATCTTCGAGCCTCGGATGCTGGCTGTAAAACTCTAACAAAATAAAGTTGATTCTATAAAATAACTCTGTGCTTTTGTGCAATTGCATTAGTATTCACTGAAAAACAAAATCATTGATGCATCGATTTATGCATTGATTGCATGCATAAATCGTACGTGTATGAGACCGTATGTTGCCATTCAAACTGGAGAGGATTACAAAGCACTGGAGTGTAACACTCAGACTAGACGCATCGATTTATAATAGGTACTGCTACAAGCACTATATGATTGTATAAACTTACTATAATTCAAAAGCAGAATAAAATTGTACTCGAAAATTGAAACAAAACTATTTCTTTTAAAGGTTCTGTAGAATAAAGATTGCACCTTTAACGTAAAACCTATGTATTATAGAAAAAAAAATGGTTAAGGTTCAAAAAAAATTTTGTTTGTAAATTCAAATATTTTTTTTATTTTATACATTTTCAGATGTCAAGTGAGTGCGCAGTCTACTGTGTTCTACCCATTCAGGCATGCAAAATGTATCATTAAAGTTATACAATTTCATAAATTTCAATTAATAATACCATAAACAGTGACGAAAAGAAAATAAAATCCAATTAATACCAACAATGTCATAAATTCAAAAATAACACCCTATACAATGTCATACATTCACAAATAATAGAGTATATAATAATTAAGTAACAACATACAATTTAAATTAATATAATAGGAGAAGATCACTTTTAAAAGTTGCTAAGGGTACGATGTCACTGCTTCTGACTGTACTTATGTAAGAACTATGTTATCGCTTCCCATTTTAATTAGAACTTAGAGCCGACGATCGATATTTCAATTAACGTTGGTTTAATTGGAGGATGCAGACAGAGGAGCAATATACCTAATAGAGAACCTATTCCATTCAATTTCAGCTGACTGACATTTTGCAAACGAAATCTACAAGGTGTAAACAGACTCTTCACAAAGCCGTCAACCAAGCATTATGTACAGTCAGTACAGTAGCGTCAGAGAAAAGGAACCTCCCAAGTCTTTAAAGAATATCGCCCGAGCGACGGCGGGCGCGTCACGTGACTCTGGCCCCGAGCAGCTCCCTCCCCCGCCGCCGCACCCATCTCTGCTCGAGCATCCGCCGAGTCGATTCAAATATTATTTACATGTTTTTAATAATTATAATTATGGTATTTTCGGATTCTGGCCGAACCAAGATAACTTACAAAAAGACACTATACGTGGGGTTAAGGATACGAACCCGCATCACTAGGCGCCAGTGGATTATTGAGACCGTGCCTTATACCACTAGGCTATTGGCTCAATTAGCAATCTCAACCAAAATTCGAATAGCATTACTTTTTTTATCGAACAAGATTGTATCGGTCTAATCTCCTAGATATTAAGGTTTAAATTTCAACTTCCACCACTTGTGATAATATTAGCACCTTACCGTCTTGTTTTACAAAATGCAATACGTAACTCCTCAGTTAACTAAAAGATAAGGTTGAAATTAGCATAGATTTCTTGTTTGGCTGAATAGTTGCACCGGTTGAATAGATTCCGATTGTTGCACTACCGTAATTTTACTTCAGAAACTTAACTGCTTTATGAACTGCAAGTTAAGGTTGAATTTAAAATACTTCTTTGCCTTATTTACTAAACTGTGATTGAGGGTATTTATAATTAGAGAAATAAATGAATATTGTTAATGCAACATGCCTAGCTTTTCTTACAAACCTCAAACCTACTTTAACATTTGATTTCTTAAAAAATAACTAACGAACATCACCTAATAATCTATTAAAGAAACTAAAAAAAGAAAAAAAAAGTCATCCTCGGATTTGAACTCATGACCATTGCATTGCTGAGCAGTAGTCTTAACCACTAAAACAACACGCCATTTACGTTATACTACCGAAACTTAAAATGGTTTGATGTCATTACCAAAGGGGGTTCCTTTTCTCTGAAGCTGACTGTACATCAAACTATGTAACTTTACGCAAAAATTAGTTCAGGGAAACGATTTTTTTTTGGGATGAAAAATTACGTTTTACAGTAGGACTCAATGTAACGCACTCAAAATATTGTGCTGATGGTTAGATTGAATAGTTAGTGATGGTGATTGATTGGGTAGTAAGGGGGTCCTTGAGGTGTTTCAAGTAAAAATCTAACATTAAAAATATATATTTAAAAAAAAAGTTGGAACTTTGACCTCCAATATCTCCGTAACTAGAAGGTTCCCAGTTATGGTCTAGAACAAAAAAAATATCGCAATGACGGACAGAACAAGTGCCTTTCGGCTTCGTTAAGAGCCTTTTTACACCCTTTGTGTGGGCCCATTTTCTTTTAAATTCCTGTAATTAGAGTTAACCGTGAACTGAAACATTAAATTCATTGGTAGAATGAAACGTAACGTGAGTGAATGAGAGGTAGGAGTGTGAAAAAGAGAAAGGGAGAATGGCGGATGATTGCAAAACTAAAAGACTACGTTACGAAAAAAAATTAGTTAAATTTACTCGTTAAACTAAAACACAATAATCAAAACAATAAAAAAAATAAAAGTGTATCTCTTATCCCGTCCCTCTCCTACATAACTGATTGACAACTGAATTGTATAATAACCAGCTTTACCATTATTCTCCATAGAGATTTACGCTTTGGAATGGGAAACTACTTCTACAAGTTATTATGCCCTGCCATGCCAGACTGGGACTGTAGCTTCGCTTTCTTTGTTTTTCTGTCATTAAAAAATAAATGCTTTGAGTTTGAGTTTACCCGCGGCTTCGCCCTCGCTTTAGCCGAAAATTTGGTTTGACTCACAATATTTTACCTATCCATATTTTTGCGACACGAAAATGTTCTAAATCCCACTCTCATAGTAATCGGCTTTCAAAAATCGAATTTTCAGAGCTTACCAGTGAAAAAATTCGTAAGAGTTTTATTTTTTGTTAGGATAACATCCAATATTTGTCGATGTTCATGAAAATTCGGCTCAAAGGCACCCTTTTAGATGTAGCCAAACTACTTAAATTCATTGGGTCGGTCATAATCTGGTAGTATTTACTAGTCAGCTACGCTTTGCGCTTCAAAGGCTTTCCATAAATAGGTTTAGTGTAAATTTTTACGCCACTTTACCATTTATTATGTAAATAGGATTACTGTAATCATAGATAAACATCGTGTTTGTGTTCCACGAAGGGATATGTAGAGAAGTATGTCACACTTATTTTGAGTCAAATTCATTTTGTTACAAATTAAAGTTTAAGTTTTTTTTTTTTACGTTGCATCGTGCGTACGCCTACAAACATTTCAATTCACATTCACAAACAGCCAGACCCGGAACAACTACCTATTTACCATACAAATATTTGTTCCGTACGGGAATCAAAGCCGCAACACGCATCGAAGCAGCCGATCGTTCAGCCACTGCGATAACAGATTTCATTTACTTATCATACTTGCCTGCAGTTATTCACTAGACTTGCTTGACTGTAAAGTAAATAAAACATCATGTGATGTTTTATTCACTTTTTTTAATATAACAACCACAACAACTCCAACAAGAACACCTACAACTATTCACCAACTATGTTATTTACCCAAAAGAAAAAAAATCATATTATACCTAATTAACGAAACAATATTGCGTTCAAGCGGGCACATAAATCAAATACGTTGGCTAAGTGTGAACACATGAAGTAAGTACTCGAAAATTAATTAAAATTTCTACTCAATTAATGAACTATTGAAACCTCAATTTACCTGTCAATAACAAGAGAATCTAAAGGTACAAACGAGCAATTAAGACGTTATAAGGTAGGCAGACATAAAGTTCCTACGACTTGTTGCTGCGGGAGCCGCGAAAATCTTTCCAAAGCCAGTCTTTTATGATGTCACCCAGGGTTTATCACGTCATTGTAGCCTGGGGCACAATATAGAAATATCCAGTAGGCTGGCGCCATACACAACCTACCTAGCTTACCTTTTGATCATTACTGATGTAGTACAGACAAGCAAACTGAACGTCTTTTTTCATTTATTAATTGGTTCATCAATCAATCTCAATGGCGAAAAAATATTCAGCGGTCCCATACAAAAATTCATTAAATCATTTATCATTCGACCCATATGTATGTGACGGCTTAATATTGTATGGTCATTACAATGTTGATGGAGAAAGTAGGTCAATTTGATGATCTGTATCCATATCCCCTGAAATAAGACCACCATGAGTCCTTGATTGAAAACGCACTCACACATGACATAACAACACGCCTGTAATCCCCGAAGGTTAGGCAGAAGTGTACCTAACAGAGCATCCACATTTCGCCAGTTATGTTTAAGTCCCATGTAATAGAGGGCGAGCCTATTGCCATCAACCGGGCACAAATCCAGACTCCGTGGCTGCTACTGAGAAATTCTTGATGGAAAAACTCAATAACATTTTGCCCTACCCGGGAATCGAACCCAGGACCTTATACACAGCAGTCGCGCATGCGACCACTACACTACTGACTACTACTACTGAGTTGGGGTCGGATAGACACGCGTCTACTTACACCGAATGCAAGAATACTCGCGTCTGATATTTTTCTGTTTTCTGTCTTTTTTTGAACCTGACCTTCTGTCAAATTTATGTTCTGTACCTTTGGGATTGAGCCTCATGTACACACTGTATTAAAACATGTAATTAGATTTTGTAAGTACGTACAGCTTTGCTATATTAAAAGGCAATGTTTTATATGATATTAATTAAAATGGTGTAATAAAAGGGTTTATTTGGTCATGTATCAAATTAATGACTGTCAAAGGGTTTTTGATGTCATTAATATTAAGAGAATAAATGTTTTTCACGTGCGACGAGAGAAACATTCTAATTAAGTATGTCACAGTTATGGGCCCATAAAAATTATAAAACGTAATTAATGTCGACAATAACACATTTACTTTCTAGAATATTTCGAACTAAACGTAATACATAACAGCCGACATAGAAAGCACATTGTGTCGAATCATATCTGATTAAAAGATTCATCATCTGCCTAACCTTTTCCCGTAGGGTCAGCTTCCAATCTTACCGGTACAGCTACTTTACATAGAGCGACTGCCTGTCTGACCTTCACAACCCAGTTAGTACTGGGTATACGGTATCCCTTGGTAAGACTGGTTGTCAAACTTTCAGACCACTGAGTAGATGTAACGACTGACAAAGATCTACAAATGACAGCCGGGAACAACGGCTTAGCGTGCTTCCCGGGGCACGGAGGAAACTCAGTATGTAAAGAGTGGTCACCCATCCACGGACCAAACTAGGTAAGCGCTGTTGATGCTGTTGACTAATGTATGTTGATGGATGGAGTGGGAGAGGAAGAACAAAAAAAAGATGAACGGATTGTAAGAAGGAAAAAGGATTAAATGCGATTATTACGATTATATTATTATATTATTATTTTTTTGCGATTTATTTGCGGATTTAGCGTGACGATGATAAGGAAGAATGGAAGAAAAAAACCTGTTGCGCCGACCTCAAATAACATGGACATGGCAGAAAGATAATGATGAGGTACCTACACCAAACCGTCTACAAAGCGCTGTCAGAAAATCCCTCCAGAACTGTCTGCAATCCTAGTAGTTTCAGTTTCCGAAGCGCATTAAAAACTTTTACTTGAAACTAAAACATTCAAGTAAGGAGTTCATAAACTTGCCAGTCAGGGTACTCAATACCCGTCGAACTCCCTAGGGGTAAACGTCACAGTTGCCCTTATATCTTAAAAAAAAATCCCTTACTTACTTACAGCCGCAATCAATAAATATATGATTTATAACTCGTTCGTGTATTTCAATACGTCCCTACGGATCCTCAGGGAATCTTACGACAAGATCCTCTCATTAAATACCAAGGAAGGCTGCTGTTTTTATCCTTATACATATGTTTGTAGGTACAGACGCCAGCACATCAAGCTACTACAATCTGTCAGATTTCTTTAATAAATTTTCGACTTTATTGCTATAGTATAAGGTTCAAGTTTGATTGGGAAAATCTGACAGTTTCGGGTAGCTTGACTTGCTGGCTTCTGTACATAGAAAGGAGAGTTATTGCGTGCCAATTAAAATAATAAATAACCACGAGGGTTTTTTTTTTCAAGATTGCTAGTCATGTAAATTGTACTTGCACATACACCGCGACTTTTCAGTCGTCTTACAACAGCAGCCCTTTGCATGTATCCAATGACTAGACTAAACATAAAAAAATTATGGGTATTTATGAGATTAGAACTATTTACAAATAAAAATATTATTATTATGACACATGATGTAATTAGCAACATCCTGTTGCGACTGCGGGCCGTATATATTTTTCTTAATATCTATTACCTTAATTAATGGTACAAAAAATAATCGCGCTTAAGGTATTTTATGTCGCTGCGGTACTGTTCGAAAGAGATACCGCGGCCCTGGAACACAAAGGGCAAGGAAGGAACATGGGTGGGTTTTGTAAAAAAATTGACGGTTGTAGTACATATAACGACATTAAAAGAAAAACTATGCACAGCTATGTAGGCTTTTCAAGTTTACGAGTAATAGACGACCAACTTATAAAATGTACTTAGATAACATATTTTCCTAAACATATTGTATCAGAGCACAGGTTTTTCAACATCAAATGTAAGTTTGTTTTTATTATTACAATAAAAATCATCGTTCGGAGGCAAATCGGACCGTAGTAAGTGAGTGTCCGCATATTTTGATGGGCAACTACGGAACCCTACATTGTGCTTGGCCCGACACGCACTTGGCCGGTTATTTTTACCACAATTTGTTTTTCTAAGTTATAATGTTAAATAAAGATGTTTTGCATATTTTTAGTTAGATATACATATACTTACACTTTTTAGTTATCTTATATAGGTGGCTCTATCTACAGACGCCAGCACATCAAGCTAATACAATCTGTAAAATTTCTTCAATAGATTTTCAACGTTATCTCTGAAATATTAGGTTCAAGGTTGGTTGGGAAAATCTGACAGTTTCGGGTAGGTTGACCTGCTGGCGTCTGTACCTATTCGACATAAAATACCTTTTTTTTTCGGATGGTAAATCATCAAATGAATTGTCCCGCTCTGGGCAGAGCGGAAGGGAGTGTCAGACTTATACTGACTAAAACCCATCCATGTTCCTTCCTTGCCCTTTGTGTTCCAGGGCCGCGGTATCTCTTTCGAACAGTCCTGCAGCCCTGGCAGGCATCGGCCCTTGCGGGCCCCTCCCTGTTTGCTGACATCTCTTTGAGGCGCGCGTGGAACACGTACGCGCCGTAAAAACGGCCTGTCGTAAAAGACGGACGGACGTTGAGCTAGCCCATTACTCACCGTCCACAGGTCCGCGCCGTCGGTGGCCGGAAGCCACCACGTAACCCCCGACGCCCGGGGCGTCTCCCGCGGCGTCTGGGACGAGAGGTTCTCTCCCTCTCACGCTCCGCCTCCTTCGCTAGCATGACTACTTCGCAGAAGGAGGTGACGGCGTCCCATTCCCTCTTGCTCCAGACCATGAATTGAACCAGGGCCGGACGCGACAGGTCGCTGCCGCCGATCGCCGCTACGAAGACAAGATCTGGGAACACTATAAGCTCACACTAATAAACTAAAACGGTTACCACGTCTTATTTATTTAACACTTCAAGCACAAAGTACAGAGGTGCAGTTAATGCCATAGGCATTTTCTACCAGTCAACCTTTGGCTGATGCAAAGATAAACAGTGGCAGGTGTATATCTCAAAGTAATTTTAATTTAATACTAAGATATACTACAAGGGTATATAAAATACTATAAATATATATCAAAATACTACAGTACAAAAAAATACTATAATACATAATCAAGTAGAGAGAAGAACCCTAGATACTTTCCTCTAGGTTAATCTTCTGTCTCTGTTCAAGAAAATACTTTCGCTGTACGGGGTTTTATTGTTTAGTTAATCTAAAAGAGAATTACGAAGAGTGAAACTTTTTTGCTTGTTTCTAAGAGACAATCTCTGGAAGTACTCGTCCGTTATGTTAAGTTCCAGATGAAGACGAGGCAGCAAGAGCTTGTATATATTACTGTAAAAGCCCGAACTACGGTAAATCTTAGGTTTTACCAGTAAATCTTAGGGTTTACCAACACGAGTCGGTAAATGTAAAAAAGAAACGATTTTATTGGGCTTTTACCATTAGAATTTAGTAAATGCTAGGTTTTACCAGTGACGGCTGGTAAATGTTGGTTTTGAAAATAAAACAATGCATACTTCTTAATCATTTATTTCAATTATTAATTATTCAAATCCAACGACAATTTATGATAATTAATCAATTGTCATTTTTTATAGTTAGGAAAAAAAATACTTGTTACAACACGGAGCGCTGTTATGCATCAGCAGGGGGCTGCAAACTGCCACGAGTACAAGGCCATACGCCGAACACGTATTGACATGTTTATTTCAACATTTACCGTGTCTTTGAGGTAAATCCTAAGGATGGTGGTAAAAGTCCGAAATAAACGATGATCATAGAACGGTTCGGACTTTTACCATTACGAAATCAAAATCAATATATTTTATTTCACATAGGCCCAGATGGGCACTTATAAAACGTCGACAAAAAGGTGCACGGTTCGGTTGGTTGTTTCCTATGGAGAAGAACCGGCAAGAAACTCCATGGTTATTCTTTTCAAATCATTTGGTGTTACAATATTATCATGTTACAGCATTACTAAAGCCAAACTTCTTTATCTTCAACGTAGTCCTTGATTTTGTATTGTGCTTTTTTAATAAGGACACGTTTGATGTAGTTTTTGAACTTTCCATCAGTCAGTTCTATAACTGACTTCGGCAACTTGTTATAAAAGCGTATACTGTTAATAAGAAAAGACTTGCTAGTTTTTGCTAATCTGAATTTAGGTATTACAATGTCGTGTTTACTGCGTGTATTTATATTGTGGAAGTCGCTTCTAATTTTGAAAAGCCCTCGATTTTTACGGACATATAAAATACATTCTAAGATATAAAGTGAAGGCAGAGTCACAATATCGATCTCTTTAAATTTTTCTCTGAGGGACTCGCGAGGACCCATTTTATAGATCGCGCGGACTGCCCTCTTTTGTAAAATGAAAATGGAGTCAACGTCTGCGGCCGATCCCCACAGCAGAATGCCATAAGACATAA
Organism: Lycophotia porphyrea; assembly: GCA_950005105.1. Lineage (NCBI taxonomy): Eukaryota > Metazoa > Arthropoda > Insecta > Lepidoptera > Noctuidae > Lycophotia > Lycophotia porphyrea. The sequence continues at coordinate 10,729,164 of OX465391.1, read as the reverse complement.
TACCGTGGAAATAAGCATAGTACCTAGCCGTGGCTACATCAGTCAACTGCCTTATTTTCCTTACTGCATATGCAGCTGAGCTTAACCTACCCGAAAGAGTTCTAATGTGCGCGCCCTAGGAGTTGGTAAATCTTAGGATTTACTGGAAAATCTTAGGATTTACCGTAGTTCGGGCTTTTACAGTAACATATATATTATACTGGCTATTGCCCACAACCCTCGACGGCTTGAATTTTTTTATTAAAATATATTTTTTTTTATGTATTATTAATAGTTTTCTTAGCGCATTAGTGAATTTTATAGACATAATTTTGCTACTTTGAGTTACATAATTGCAATTTGGATTTCTGATTTTTTGAAAATAAATTTTAACCTATGTTACTTCTGTAAAAAAAATGTTTAAAATCTTCTAGTAGTTTTGGAGCTTATTCGCTACAAACAAAAAAAAACAAAAAAATCTCTCCTCTTTATAATATTAAGAATAGATTTAAAAAAAAAACATTACTTCCCTTTCATCACGTAACACTGCAATTTTCATTTGAGTCGCATTTTTTCTGAAAAAGACGATCTTACTGACAACTCGAACGTGACAACTCAAAACAGTGCAGTCATGCTAGCGAAGGAGGCGGCGGAGCGTTAGAGGGAGAGAACCTCTCGTCCCAGCTGCCGCGGGAGACGCCCCGGGCGTCGAGGGTCATGTGATGACTTCCGGCCACCGTGGACGCGGACCTGTGCACGGTGAGTAACGGGCTAGTTCGCCGTCCGTCCGTCTTATGACGACAGGCCGTGTTGACGGCGCGTTCGTGTTCCACGCGCGCCTCAAAGAGCGGGAGAAGTCATTTGATGATTTCCCATCCGAAAAAAAAAGGATAAAATTGTCTACCTACCAAAGAATGTAAACAAATGATTTATAAACTTTATACTGACTAACTTTTTAAAAAGGGAAACATATTAAAGAATTACAGACCCATTTCGCTCCTTATCCACGTGTATAAGCTGTTTTTAAGAGTCGTCACGAATCGTCTAGCGCGAAGACTCGATGACTTCCAGCCACTGGAGCAGGCCGGGTTTCGAGGAGGATACAGCATCATAGACTACATCCACACAGTGCGGCAGATCATACAGAAGTCCGAAGAGTATAATCGGCCGCTGTGTCTTGCATTTGTGGACGATGAGAAGGCTTTTGACTCTGTCGAAACCTGGTCAGTTCTGGAGTCTCTGCAGCGATGCCAAGTCCACTGGCGATACATCCAAGTACTAAGAAATCTCTATGAAAACGCCACAATGACCGTCCAAACTCAAAACCAGCAAACAGAACATCCCATTGCGTCGGGGGATGAGGCATGGGGACGTAATTTCCCCGAAATTGTTTACCAACGCGCTGGAAGATGTGTTTAAGACGCTAAAATGGGAAGGACGTGGCATTAACATCAACGGCGGGTACGTCTCACACTTGAGATTTGCTGACGACATCGTCATACTGGCTGAATCGCTGCACGACTTGCAGCAGATGCTGGATGGCCTATTGATTCTTCAATTCGCATTGGTCTCAGGGTGAACTTGGACAAAACCCAGGTTATGTTCAACAAACACGTCACCCCAGAACCTATTGTTGTCAACGGCGGTCCTCTCGAGGTTGTTCAGGAATATTTTTACCTCGGGCAAACTCTGCAGTTTGGTATGAACAACTTTGAGAGGGAGGCTAACAGAAGAATCCAGCTGGGCTGGGCAGCGTTTGGGAAGCTTAGTCGGGTCTTCTCATCGCGTATTCCACAGAGCCTAAAGACTAAGGTCTTCAACCAGTGCGTGCTGCCTGTTATGACTTACGGAGCCGAAACGTGGACACTCACGGTACGGCTGATCCATAAATTCAAGGTCACTCAGCGAGCTATGAAACGGGCTATGCTCGGAGTCTCTCTGAGGGATCGCATCCGAAACGAGGTGATCCGAAAGAGAACCAGAGTTGTCGACATAGCTCACAGAATAAGTAACCTGAAGTTGCCACTTTAGGTTACTTATTCTGTGAGCTATGTCGACAACTCTGGTTCTCTGTGCCGGTCATATTAGCCGTAGAACCGATGACCGTTGGGGTAGACGTGTTCTTGAGTGGAGACCGTGAATTGGCAAACATAAGGTGGGACGCCCTCAGGCTCAGTGGAGTGACGATCTTCGCAGGGTGGCTGGTAGCAACTGGATGAGGGTTGCTGAGAATCGAGTTGAGTGGCGTGCAATTGAGGGGGCCTATGTCCAGCAGTGGACTGCTATAGGCTGATGATGACTGACTAGCTGACCCAATAAATGTAGTCCTGTCTTGATTAAGTTTTTCAATCTTACTGGTTTTCCAGTACTCATGCGTAGAAAGTACCAGGCTCTCATAAATAGGTAGGGAAACAACTCTCAGTTTTTCTTTTTTTTGAGTTACAAACAGGGTGTAGCTAAAAAAATATCAATAAAATCGGCAAATCCTTGTAGGTATATAAGAAGTGAATCGAGACACTTTCCTAGCCTCGACCAATCGAACCCAGGACCTCACGCTCAGCCGTCGCGCTTGCGACCACTAGGCCAACAATTAGGCAGTTCGAGGCAGTAATTATTACTTAAATATAAACTTTTGAAAATATATCATATAAATATCTGACCTCTACTTTAACTGAACACAGAATGAAAACTGCACCACATTTCCACATCATACCACTTTATCACCGTTTTTATTCTCCAGGGCAATGTAAATCGTATTATTGAAAGGTCGGACGACTTGGATAGGATCGGATCGAGACAAAAACTACTCTCCCAGCAACATGTGTCTCGATTTTCTAAAGGGAGCCGTGACATGAATTCATAAAACCTTTTTGATAACCGACGTACACATATATTAGACATTTTGTATTTTGTCTTTGCGCCTCTTTCGGGGCAAATCGTGATTAGAATTTTGATCTGATACAATGGCATGTTGAAGCTGTTTTTACTGTTTAAACATTATGCTAATTAAGTATGTTATTTAAACACATAATAAACATAACATCACGCCTGTAAACCCCGAAAAGTTATTCAGAGGCGTAACTTATAGTTACACACCCACATTTCGCCAGTTATGTTTTTCTAAGTCCCATGTAATACGGGGCGAGCCTATTGCCATCAACCGGGCTCAAATCCAAGCTCTATGGCTGCAACTGAGAAATTCCTGACGGAAAAACCCAATGACACTTTACCCGAGCCGGGAATCGAACCCAGGACCTCATGCTCAGCAGTCGCGCTTGCAAACGGCTCGATCAACGGGGCAGTCATTTCTGTATGTGAGTGTGTATATAATTTCTGACAATAGAAGTGATTATATTGTCTAAATGATCAGCCTTAGCTTCATATGAGAACTAGCTTTTCCCCGCGGCTTCGCTCGCGTTAATTCAGAATTTGACAATCGATTCGGGTTGTAGGTACTCGGCTAGTAATTCAATCATGATTCGAAAGACACGTGGTGCCATCTATGGACATAATAACGTTATAGTTGTTTTCTTCGGAAACAGTACTTTTTTTTTCGGGATGACAGGTACCCTATGTCCGTTTCTGTACACCTAACGTATATGCAGCATTTCAGGGTGATCGGTTTAGTGGTTTAGGCGTGAAAAGGTAACAAACAAACAAACTTACTTTCACAGTTATAATACCGCAATTATTTTGCCGTCATAAGGAAACAGGGCAGAACTAACATTTTTTTTCCGAAATTGAGTTAAATACATATTCCGAATCAAAAAAAAAGGCAGTTGTGCCAGATTTTTTAACTGAATTTTGAAAAAAATGTTAGTTGTGCCCTTTTTCCTTATGACGGCAGCATTATGAATATACCTATATCTCTTCCTGGGAGGGGGCACCGGCTCTTGTCACACAAATCTATCACCTAGCGCAGGAGCCAGGGACTTCGCTCAATTTTTTAACCACTTTCTTGTGTAATAAAGATTATTGATTTTATTCATTCAAAACTTTCATAAAAATAATGGAACATAATTTTTATTTAGACTGAAGTCATACAAAAAAAACAAATTTCACATTTTACTAACATAGTTATAAGTTTCTACCTACTAACATAATATTGACTTGTGTATATTTATGTGTAAGTCTGAAATAAATATTTCCGTCAGTAAATCTTTCGTCAGTAAATCTTACGTCAACAAATATACAGGCAATTTTTTAAATCATCTATACTATATTATATTATTTATTATTTCCTTTATTTATCTATATACATATTGCTTCATATACATAAAAAAACATTTAAAAATATAAAAAAATAGTAGAACACCAGCATTGGGAACAGGGTCCGAGCTAACGGTGGTCAGGGCTGTTGAGAGAGGAACCTCCTGACAATACGCGCCGTGTCCAGAAGTACTGCTTTCTGTATCAAGCCCTTGATCCAGCTGCCAAGCGAGAGCCTCCTTAGATGTTGGTCGAGGCTACTGGCTATTAAGCCATTGGCTGACACGACTATCGGCACAATAACTGCTGTACTCACATCCCACATGTCGATAACCTCGCGAGCCAGATCTAGATACTTGAACGGCTTATCTTTTTCTGCTTTCACGAGGTTCTCGTCATGCGGGACTGTCATATCAACAATCATTGCACGGCGCTCCATCGATCTATCACCACAATGTCAGGCTTATTGGCAACAATAGTCCTGTCAGTGGTGATAGATCGATCCCAAAACAACGTGATATTATCATTATCGAGAACTGGGTCGGGCGCATACTTATAGTATGGCACTTCTGATTCCACAAGGCTGTACTTCAAAGCAAGTTGCTGGTGGATAATCCTGGCAACGAGGTTGTCTATGCAAGTATTCTCCGTTAGCTAGACTAAAACACCCAGAAATAATGTGTCGGATCGAATCTCCCGGACGGTGGCATGCCCGACATATGTCAACCGTGCCATCCTTCACAATGTATTTCCGATAGTTATTCGTCATCATAATTTATTATTTATTATTAATATTTTAAAGCTGAAGAGTTTGTTTGTTTGGTTGAACGCTAAGATCTCAGGAACTACTGGTTTGAATTGAAAAATTCTTTTAGTGTTGGACAGCCTATTTATCATGGAAGGCTATAGGCACATTACGCTATAACCAATAGGAGCGAAGCATCAATGAAAAATGTTGCAAAAACCGGTAAAATGTATTCTTTTTCGGAGCTTCCGTTGCGTGCGTTGCGTAAACGGTTAAAGTTACATGAAAATAATATAGGAGGGAATTATGTCTCTTAAAAAGTTCCAAAAAAAAGTCAGCGACAGCATATGCCTATCTTTTAAGGTTGTCTAACTTTAACCATTTTAATGTTTTTTAAATTTGGTTAAAAATAATGCTTTATTTGTGAAGTGTTTTGACCGACATAGTATTAATCCTTATCAAAATAAATATGTTGGTCATCTTTAGCGTTCAATTATGACCAAAATTGCCCTTTTACATCATTTAATTTAGATGAATATCTTTGGAAATATCATAGAATGCAAATAACTCGAGCAACAAAATAATATCATACCGACGACGAGGGTCCCAAAGAAAATGACTCTCAATGGGGAAGTACGCTATAAGAAGCTGCAATATGATATACAGCACAATCAACAACATATTATGTTACTGTATAACATAAAATTTGGCTTGTATTTCCCAGAAGGATCAGGCAGAGGTGTACGATTAATAAATATTACACTCACATTTTGCCATTAATCGGCATCAAAAGGCCTGGTAATAAGGTAAGTAATGGCAATTCACAGTAACCGTACTATTTGATATTACTTAGCCACGAACGAAGCCATGAGTCCTAACCTACAGTGCTCAGACTTGGTCGCCTACCCAATGGCAGGACGAAGAATAGCCTTATGGGTGGCTGGCTGTGTGGTTTGATTTTCTGAAGACTTTCGTCGTATCTTGCCAGTTGTACTAAAGCTCCCTTGCGGATAGGCAATTAGATTCAATTCTATTATCTGATTAAGTTGATGTTCAAAAGCGTCTTCTTTTACTGTGACTATCAGACGACGTCAATGCATCTTTGTATAGATAACAAAATTGGTAGGCTTGGGTTGGGGTTGGCTTTACGTCGCATGCAGTGAATATCAGCATTTTACATCGAGCGTATCTGACCTCCTCAACTCAGTTACTGGGTAATACGATACGCCTAAGGGGTTGATAATGGCTGTCAGACTTTCGGGCTTCTACCCGTATTGACTGTTAAAGATCTTCAAATAACAGCTGAGACCAACATCGTAACATACTTTCCGAGACACGGACGGACCTCGATATGAAATTTATGGCCACCCATCCGCGGACTGCACCTTAGAAATCGTTGCTTAAGTTCGAAGTTCAATCAGAGCGGCTATTATTATTTAGCCACGAGTCCTAACCTACGATGCTCAAACCTGGTCGCTCACCGTATTGAAAAGTGCCGTCTTGGAGTGTTCCTAAGGGCAAGTAGCAATGGGATGCAGCATTTTGGGTGTAAAAAGACAAAACTGTGTTCTAAACTGGGATTAATGGACGTCGGTAAGAAGATGCTAAAGAGTTGAGTCTGAAAGAGTTCCTAGAAGGAATTAATGTCAATGCCAATGCCAATGTGGTCCCACTTCTGAGCAAAGACCTCCCCTCTTTGCTCAGAAGTGGGACAACATTGGCAAAACAAAGAAAAGGGGAGTTTAAGCAAGGCATGGTAAATCAAAATCTCACAAGTAACTTTGTTTCGTTTCCAAATACATTGGATATTCAGAACACATAGACGAAATCACATAACTGGTCCAGGACAGGCCTTTTTTATCGCAAACAAATGATCAAGGCGATCGCGTACTTTATTGCATCACAATGCACTATCACTTATTTACTAAACTAGCTGTGCCCGCGACTTCGTCCGCGTGGACTTAGATCTTTCTCCGCCTGTTATTGTAAAACGCAACATGACTTTATCTGTTCGTAAGTGTGACAATTTACACCATTGTTTGGTTTTTGTTGATTGGGCAGGTTATAGACTTGATTCAAACTTAAAGCATTTATTTCAAACTAGCTGTGCCCGCGACTTCGTCCGCGTGGACTTAGATCTTTCTCAGACTGTTTCTTGCACAGGCACTTTGTTACGGGTCTATTGAATCAAGTCTACAACCTGCCCAATCAACAAACACCAAAACAATGGTGTAAATTGTCACACTTACGAACAGACAAAGTCATGTTGCGTTTTACAATAACAGGCTGAGAAAGATCTATGTCAACGCGGACGAAGTCGCGAGCACAGCTAGTGCATAATATAATCTTTAACATACAGGGTGCAACAAACTAAGCGCAATACCTCCTAGGTTCTGATTCAGATCGTGGACAACTTTGCCTAAAGAACATTATCATCTGCCTAGCCTTTTCCCAACTATGTTGGGATCGGCTTCCAGTCTAACCGGATGCAGCTGAATACCAGTATTTTACATGGAGCGACTGCCTATCTGACCTCCACAACCCAGTTAGTACTGGGTATTACGATACCCCTTGGTAAGACTGGTTGTCAGACTTTTTGGGCCACTGACTACCTGTAACGACTTTCAAAGATGTAGAAATGATAGCCGGGACCAAAGGCTTAACGTGCTTTCCGAGGCACGGAGGAAACTCGGTATGTAATGCACGGCTTAACCTAAAGATCGACCCGAGCGGCTGTTATTATTTTGCCACGAGCTCCTCACGTAACTTTGCCTTAAAACGTGGGTCGAAGAAAAAGGTCTCTATTCTGCTAGAAAGATGTAGAAATGTGGTGGAAAAATGTTGAGTTATCTTCACACTGAGAACATCCGGCTCTCTTTGTTTTGACATATTGAATTACAAACGATACATTTTGGTTAAAGAGTGCGAGAAGGTAAAAAACACTATATTCAATAGTAAAATGTTCTGTACCTATTTTCAAAGCTAATCTCGAAAACTGCTCAACAAACATCAACAAACACTATGTTTTACTCACTCTCATGTTTCAATCTTGCAAGTTTTACTGGGGTAGCAAGCAACCGTAAGGCCACTCATTAACTAATGAAGATACTATGTATATATGCACGTATGTACATATATTATGTATGTACATGCCGCTAACATCATTTATCAAAGTAATGATAATGTGATGGGGCAAGGTTATTTTCCTTACATTTTCTCCATCTTTTCTTATCTAACCTTTTAGATAAAATTAACTCTTATCATGAAAAATGATGAAGGATCAGCTGGCTTTTACGAATGTATTTATTACAATGTTTTTCAGAGCTTTTTATACAACGATTGAAAATATACCGTGTATCTTTAAAGCTAAAGTTCAAATTTATATTTAGTTTCGTAATGGAAGTTTTCTAGGTTTCAAAACTGAAGCAATCTGTCTAACTCAGTTATCATTTTCTCAATAAATCTAAAGAACGAAAACGAGAAGTCTAAACTATGAACTAACAACCGACTTTTAAAAAACTACAAAAAAACTGACTTATAATGTTATTATATTTGATTTTTCTGCCACTGATTTACAAAATTAAAGTTATTTTGCACTTTTTTGGTATTACTTAAACTTAAAAACAACTTGCTAAGTAGATAAAACAGAACATAACATCACGCCTGTAATCCCGCAAGGTTAGAGGCAGAGGTGAACTTAATAGCAAACCCACATTTTGCCAGTTATGCTTAAGTTCCATGTAATAGGAAGCGAGACTACTGCCATCAACCGGGCTCAAATCCAGACTCCGTGGTTGTTACTGAGAAATTCCTGAAGGAAAAACCCAATACTTAAACACTTGCCCGACCTGGGAATCGAACCTAGGACCTTCTGCTCAGCAGTCGCGCTTTCGGCCACTAAACCAACGAGGCAGTCAGGCAGGCAGGTGCTAAGTAGATACCTGCTTATAATAATAAAAAGTTGATAATAAGATTGATACTTAATCTTCATAATTTCCTACATTACATCAATAGATAACCGTTATGTTTTTTAAAACTGATAAGAACAGACGAAGTACTAATATTCGAGCACATTATGCCATTATCAGAATCATCTCCACCCTCTTTGCCCCCAAAATATAAATCAATAATCAAATGTATGTGTCTCCTTGAACAGGGGCAGGTAACCAACTAACAAGAGCATATAACATAACATCACGCCTCTGGACTCGAAACGGTACCTAAAGGTATTCCCAATAGTACACCCCCATATTGCCAGCTTTGTCTAAATCCCATTTTAGAGGGGAGCCTACGGACATCAAGCGGACACTGATCTAGACACCGTGGCTGCCATAGAGAAATGTCTAAAGGAAAACATAATAATACTTTGCCCGACATGGAAATCGAACCCAGAACTTGGTCAGCACTTACGAACATTAGACCAACGAGGCAGGCGAAGTATTCATTTACTTACGAATACAACGAATGAACGAGGAACACTTGTAGTGAGCACCACTTGACCAAAAAATATAGTAAATAAACGTATATAAACGGATAAAAAAAAATATTTTTAGTTTATAGTCTTCGTGTCAATTCGTACTCATCAACATTGCTAATCCGTCTGTGATATTTGATAAAACAGACACGTTCCGATTTCAGGGTGCCAATCCGATTAGGGTTGCCAAATATTACAGGTGCAACCTAAATTATCTGTTTTTAATTTCCATATAGCAATACCTTAATCAGGCCGAATAGAGCAGTGAATATTATAGATGCGAAACTAAGTTTGATTTTTGTTTGTTACCTTTTCATGCCTAAACCACTGAACGGATCATCCTGAAATTTTGCATATACGTTGTACAGAAACGGACATAGGATACCTTTCATCAAAAAAAAAGTTCTGTTCCCGAGGAAAACTACAATAACGTTCTTAAGGTAATATGTGGCGCCACGTGTTTTTCGAATCATTATTGAATTATGTTAATACAAGCAGAGTACAACCTGAATAGATTGTCAAACTCTAAATTAATGCGAGTGAAGTCGCGGGCAAAACCTAGTACCAATATAAATGGAGCGACTGCTTAATCTGACTTTCAAATCCCAATTACTGGGTAATACGATTCTCTAATGTCTTGGTTAGAATGGTTAGACTTTCGGGTAACTACTCGTAACGAGTATCAAAAATCCTGAAATTACAGGTATTCCACGTACAATGCAGCTCGATATGTGATGGATGATGAAAAAAAAAAAAAGTTAATAGCAGCAGTGTGTGTAGCGTGTGTGTGTGTGTGTCTGCGTGTGTAGCAGCTAGTGGTAGTTTTTTTTGTGTGGAATATTGAAAAGAATATGATTAGATGGTTTGGTCATGTGGAGAGGATGAGTGAAAAATGACTAACAAAAGGTGGCAGATGTGAGTGGCAACACGGGACGGGACGCCTTAGAAGGACATACACTGACCTCTTTGGTGAGGTTCTTCAGAAAGGTCAGGTGCGTAGTACTCGCAAGCGGCGTGGTGTATGACCAGATGTATGAACGTGGACGAGGCAAAGGAGGATGTAAGGATCGTAGCAGGTGGCGTTCTCTGGTTTCTGCCTACCCCCATGGGAATAGGCGTGAGTTTATGTATGTGTATGTGGTGGATCTATCGTACGGCTATTATTATTTAGTCATGAGCTCCTCTAAAACACCTACAACATGGATTAGTAAATACACTATATCGACACAGCAAAAACCCTAAGTGAGTATTCTCCGAACTTGCCAAGAAAAAACGCACACAAATAAAGAAAAACAAATTTTCTTGGATAAATACAAATTTGAATGCTCTGTCCGTGTTGGTTTTTGCTCTACTCTACACTCTCCAGCATCCAACGCTACTTCTGTTAGCATTTTTTGTAATGCAACTGAAACATCCATGGATTTGTAAAATGGAGAAAATAAATCCATGGACGCATACGACATCTGTCTCTATTTGTGTTTGTGTTTCATGTTTGTCAATTTAGTTTGAGTGTTCGTAGAATTGTTGACAATGTTGTGTTGTTCGGAATTGTGAGACGGTTTTTAAAGTTAGTTTTTTTTGTTGTTTGTTTTACTTGAATTTTGGTGTGTCTGTTTTTGTACGTTTTCTATGTAGATTTCCGTGATAACAGACATGTATTTGGTTTTAAAAACGCTATTACTCGTCATAGCATTTATTGCGTCATTTATTTCATCACCACTGCTCTCAAAAAAGTTAAGGAAAACATCGTAAGGAAACCGGCATGTCCTAGAACCAAAAATTCGAAAACATGTGACATCTACCAATCCGCACTGAGTCTGCGTGGTGGATTATAGCCCATTCCCTCTCTTGGAGAGGCCTGTGTCCCAGCAGTGGGAACATTATTGGCTGATGATGATGATGATGATGATTACTCGTCATCAAATCATTGTTACTTATTACTATGTATTTTCTGTGTGCTATGGAAAGAAAGAATGAAAAACTATTTATTAGCCCGCACAGGACAAAACACACAAAAATATTTTTTTTAAGAGCCCGCTCGGAAGCGAAGGCAAAAATCCGTCAAAATATTGTTATCTCTGTTTCACACTTCCCAGCGCGTTGCGAAACCGCGCGTGAGCGTGTTAATAGTGTTTACCTACCTACTATTCAATAATTATCATTCATTAATATCGCCGCTGAACATTTGTGATTAATTTGAATATGTGCCGTAATACCAAAAATGATGAATGAAAACTTTACGCGTTACCATTTTTTTATATTATGTCACTTAACAATATAAGTCATGTTTCAAAATAAACAATATTAAAAATATTACCGTTTTTAATATAGAACAGGTGAGATGAAAACATCTTATTTATACTGTAAAAATGTATGAAATTCAATTTGTTTACAATTCATTTTCTGTAAGTATTTTGCAAAAAAAATAATAATTAAATCCTAGGTAAATACTGTCTTGTTACGAATAACAGCATAATAAGTTGGAAATATGCTCAAACTGAAAATGATTTTGGTATTACGTTTGTATGGACCATTCATCGTCCGCCGGCCCATTAAGAGATTATGGGTGTACTATGATACTTCACCGTTCCATCGGACTATGAGAGTAATGGAACAGCGAGTGCACCTGTGTCTGCGCACACGCTTGTACACTACAATATCTCTCCCGCCGATGCTCGATGACTAATCTCCGCTAAGATTGGCCGCTGCGATCGAAAAACGGTAATTCATTAAGTTATTGTTACTTAAATAGTAGTAGTTACTTAAATTTATACGAATTTGTGTTTAAAAGACATATAGAGTACATGTAAGATATGTAGCTACCTAGATCAAAAGTTTATCTGGTTTACAATGATCAAAATCAATCCTTAATCACACATTCAAACAATCAATATTTTCATTGCCTTCAATTGCTCGGTAAACTTCCAAATAACAAATATCCTCAATTCTATAATGCTAATAGAATGGGAAATTAAAAAATATGACCAACCTTTCTATAGAGGTGTCTACATCAGTTATTCTATTCATCCCGAAATAATGGGCGCTAGAATGTGGCGATCGGAATAGAATAGATATCTATTCTAATAATAGTTTATGCCGAAATAGATTAATCCACTGAAATCTGTCTAGAACTACTTGTTCTAGACAGATTTCAGTTTCAGGCTTTATTAGTTCTAGCTAATTTAGTTCTGATGTTGTTTTAATCAATTATTATGACGTATACAAGATCTATTTAAATGTATTGATGATTGAGACTAAAGTGTTTTATATGTTTTATTAAAAACTATTTATTGCCCGCGATCTTTATCCGCGTGAAAGTATTATTTCCTTATAAAATATTACTTACCTAAAGGGTGTAAAAAGACTCTTAACGAAGCCGAAAGGCACTTGTTCTCCTCGTCATTGCAATATTTTTTTGTTCTAGACTATGCCTGGGAACCTTTTAGTTACGAAGATATTTGGGATCAAAGTTTCAACTTTTTAACAAGTTATTTTTTTTAAATATTTTTAGTGTGAGATTTTTACTTTTAACCCCTCCACAACCCCCTTACTATTCAATCCATCCATCAGCACAATGTTTTGAGTGCGTTACTTTGAGACCTACCGTAAAACGTAATTATTCACCCCAAAAAAAAAAGTAATTCCCGGCAATAATTTTTGCGTAAAGTTACTTAGTTTGATGTACAGAATGCTTGGTTGACGGCTTCGTTAAAGGTTTTGGCGCCGTTGATGCCATCCTTGCAAATGAGCCAACTGACAGTCTTGCAGTTACGTGTGTTAGACCAGGGTCGATAATTTTTAAAACGAAAAAAAAGAATAGTAGGATGAAACCCATTAGAAAAGGAGGAGAATATTATAAAAATGAAAGGAAAAATAATTTACGGGCGATCTGAGGTCGGGAAGGGGATGGGGGAGAGTTTTTAAGGGCAAAAAACGGTTTTTCTCGATTTCCGGCAAAACTAAAAGTCCTATGGAAAAAAGTCAAATGGCAAAGTTGTAGGTAATAAAAAGATCTAAAACTTTTGTATTTACACTTTTTTCACATAACCTCAAAATTTATGTGAAATATTCAAAAAACCAAGTTTTTGGTTTTTTATTGTTATCTTTTACAATTTTATTTTTCTTTTCACGAAATTTGGTGAAAACTTACCTTTTTATGTCCCAAATACGCTGTAATTTATTTGATTAGAAATATTTATTTTTTCACCTTATTTTGAATTAATATCGAAAAAGCACCCTAATTTTCAATCGAAAATTCACCCGTCAAAATATCAGCTTTTTTCAAAAAGTTGGTATGTTTTCTGTTCGTTAAATCTCTACTTCCCGATGGTGAAAAAAAATATATGTTACTATAGTAAATCTTCTCAGAAAATGCAAAACAGATTCATCCATACTGATAATCTGAAAAGACAAAATCGAATTAATAATGCCTTCAACATTATCGTGAGTAGGTATACACCCATGAAAAATAATATAAAAAAAATAAATGACAAAATGTATTAAAATATTTTTTTAATATATTAAAAATCTATAAAAAATCTATAAAAAATTTATAAATATATTAAAAAATATGTATAGTAAACATATTTTTAATAACTAACTTTTGGCTGATTTTCATGTATATTTCATATATTTTAAATATACTTTAGATACAATCAAAATATATCTTAAAAGACATAAAAAACATAGCTAAAAAGATAAAAAAAAAAAAATTGAATATACATATCTGAAATGTATTAAATATATATGAAAATCGGCCAGAAGTTAGTTATCAAAAATATATTATTTAATATATTTATACATTTTTTATAGATTTTTAATGTGTGCTGGTGCCTACACTTATGTATGGAAGTGAGTGTTGGGTATGGCAAACGAGGCATGAAAGTAGAATTAATGCTGTGGAAATGCGTTCCTTGCGAAGCATGTGTGGTGTAACTCTGAATGATAAAGTGAGGAATGAGGTTATACGGAAACGTTGCGGCTTAAAAGAAGATGTAGTGACAAAAATTGAAAAAAGTATGCTTAGATGGTTTGGTCATGTGGAGAGGATGAGTGAAAGGCGACTAACAAAAGGTATTTACAAGGCAGATGTGAGTGGCAACGCCGGGAGGGGACGCCCTAGAAGAACATACGCTGACCTCATTGGTGAGGTTCTTCAGAAAGGTCAGGTGCGTAGTACTCGCAACCGGCGTGCGTGTATGACCAGATGTATGAACGTGGACGAGGCAAAAGGAGTATGTAAGGATCGTAGCAGGTGGCGTTCTGTAGTTTCTGCCTACCCCCATGGGAAAAGGGCGTGAGTTTATGTATGTATGTATGTTTTAATATATTTAAAATATATTTTTTATAAATTTTGTCATTTATATTTTTTATATTTTTTTTCATGGGGGTATACTCACGATAAAATTGTGAAGGCATTATTAATATGATTTTGTCTTTTCAGATTATCAGTATGGATGAATCTGTTTTGCATTTTTTGAGAAGATTTACTATAGTAACATATTTTTTTTTCCACCATCAGAAAGTAGAGATTTCAACGAACAGAAAACATACCAACTTTTTGAAAAAAGCTGATATTTTGACGGGTGAATTTTCGATTGAAAATTAAGGTGCTTTTCCGATATTAATTCAAAATAAGGTGAAAATATAAATATTTCTAATCAAATAAATTACAGCGTATTTGGGACATAAAAAGGTAAGTTTTCACCAAATTTCGTGAAAAAAAAAAACAAAATTGTAAAAGATAAAAATAAAAAACCAAATACTTGGTTTTTTGAATTTTTCACATAAATTTTAGGTTATGTGAAAAAAATGTAAATACAAAAGTTTTAGATCTTTTTATTACCTACAACTTTGCCATTTGACTTTTTTCCATAGGACTTTTAGTTTTGCCGGAAATCGAGAAAAACCGTTTTTTGCCCTTAAAAACTCTCCCCCATCCCCTTCCCGACCTCAGATCGCCCGTAAATTATTTTTCCTTTCATTTTTATAATATTCTCCTCCTTTTCTAATGGGTTTCATCCTACTATTATTTTTTTTCATTTTTTATTATCTTTAAAGGCTTCTACCCTGGTCTATGTGTCCTCTATGGCCGTCGGTTTTGCATGCACATTTGAAACTGTCGTGCATAACTTCTATGACCGGGTTAATCGAAACTCCCGGTAATATCAATATTCAGAATATTAATCAGTACTTTGTAAAAACAACAAAGAACAATATACTCACAACCATCGCCTTGCATGAAACAGCAAAAATGTGAACTTAGAGGTAGCCATACACGCTAGGTTATGCACAACCGTTATAAATGTGCCTGCAAAACCGAGTTTCATTCCAAGTATAACTGGACAGTTTCTCCTACACACGTTCACGTATGCATGTATAGATTGACTGTACAGGCAATTGCTGCACAAGCAAAACCTTTCGTCTATGGTGAGCTTTATTAACCCTCTCGTCTGCTGCATATTCAACAAACACAACTTTCATTTTTTCTTTTCTGCTCTACGCTGATGGACTCGTCAAAAGCCAAAGCATGGAACATATAAAGGCCACAAAAGTGGCTTGGCCCCCAAAGGATAGTTAATTGGGTTGCACACTGTATTGCCCTTACCATTTTAGCGCGTTGACGACATGCTTCTGTCAAAGGCTGGCAACACTGCCCATGTTTGTTTTTTTCTTTTTAGCAACAAAATTACGATGTTTGGTTTATCGGACTATGTTGGCTTACACGTATAATCGTAAACTGTTATGTATCGTGGATTTAGAGCTTAAACTACGTATAACTCTGGCCAAGGATTGTTGTGGATTGTTGTAAGGATTGTTGTTGCGAGTTAGGTACCTATTAGGTACCTAACTCGCGTTTATACACGTTCTATAGTGACATATTGATGATAACAAAATAAATATTGATGTGACTATTGATGGTGTTTTTCCCATATTGATAGGCTTAATAATAATATAGCTATAATGTTTTTAGTTCAGCTGAACACTACCAATAATTTATATCTGATAAAAACACGTCGAGGTACTTTCAATAATGTTCTTTCATTTCTACATGAAAATCTATGGCGACGTGTGTAATAAAAATATCAAGACCAAACTAATTACTCAGTGGTCTGCCGCACGTATGTTATAAAAGGCGACCAAGAAAAATAAATTTTAAAAGCACTTTGTCAGCGCTTGAAAACCGCCACCACTTATGCACTTTCAATCTTTTAGAGCAGAAACATATTAAAAAACGTGACTTTGTACACTGCCAACAAAAATCTACGTTGAGTGTATCGATTGTCTTTCTAACCATATGGGAAAAGACAGCAGCTGTACCAGCATTATTTTTGCAGATTTACACTGCAACTTTTCAATCTGCGCAAAATTGATGCATGAATCGTTGCGTAAACTTGTTTACTGCATCGCCGGTGATGGAGGGTTAATCCCCAGTGGTATCCAACCTTTTTGCATTAAGGGTAGCGCCGATTAATGGCTAGCGCCAGTTGCAATTTACAGATCAGTGTTAAATGTTGATTAATTTATGATCGTGACCATAACACGTAATATGTATTTACAGACTTACAATTATTAAAATTACTAACACAACCCTCTCAGTTCATTTTATCCAATTGAATGATGTTGTCATGAAATAGTGACAAAAGCGAAAATTGCAAAAACTTAAGAAAATTTTAATTTCGGGGCTACCCTGGCGGTTCACCCTTAAGCTTATAATCAGTAGTAGAATGCATTGAAAGGGTTTTCACATTTGGACAGATTAACTTAATACTAAAAATTTACTTATAACTCGTGGATAAATAATAACAGCCGCTCAGGTCGATCTTCAGGTTAAGCCGCGCTTGCCTAGGTTGGTCCGTGGATGGGTGACCACCCATTACATACCGAATTTTCTCCGGCCCCGGAAAGCGTGATGGGCCGTTTGACCCGGCTGTCATGTATAGATCTTTGACAGTTGTTACAGGGAGTGGCTTTGGCAACCAGTCTCACCAGGGTGTATGCTATTATCCAGTACTAACTGGGTTGATGTTTAATGTGTAGTGTACTTATTTATTTGTTAGTAATGTTGTTCTTTGTACTTAAAATAAGGTAAGAATTGTTGGGTGTATGGACTACCTTCTACAAACTGTTCCAGCCGGCTCCGTCATTTGCCAGTCTGGGCCATAACCTTACGGCCGTTTGTACAATGTCGTCACTCCATCTATTGAATGCCTGCGCCAATACAAGCTAAGAAAAAATACATAAAACAAAACCAGCGAAGTGTTGAAGGACCGTTCTTTCTATCCCAAAGCATTAGTATGCAGTCAGGATGATCAAATTATGCCGTCCAAACTACCCTACACTTGCGGTAAATTGCGACATGTGTAACGGGCTTTAGGTAGGCCGAAGTGACTCGGGATTGTATTAACCGTAGGTATGCCCTTGGGTCCTTAATCTACTGAACGGGAAGGACGCGTGCGACTCGGGACGATTTATGGCTATCTATTTATCTGTTAACCCCTCAATAAGCGGCTGATTTTTATTGCGATTTGGGTCAGCGTGACCGCTGGTGATAAGGGTTATATTCTTGGTTGTTAGCGTTGTGACTGAAAGATTCTTTATTTATGGGTTGTTGGATTCTTCTAGAAAGATTTATCAAGAGTTTTTACAAACACGACTCTTCACGTTTGCCTAAAATTAAAGCGTCATTTGCCATCTTTGATCATCATCATCTCAGACATGACTGAATTATGAAAAGAAAGAGCATTCACGTCATGTTTCTAAACGAAACCGTAACCGTGTAGAGATCAATATACTGATACATACAAATTATAAGACCCGTTTTTCTTTCCCTCACAAATACCAAAATGATCGCTCCCCAGCCACCTTCACCTTGTCTATTCGTCCAAAACCTTAACCCCGACCAGTTTCGACACTTTTTCCCACATGAGCTCCGAGTCAGCCTATCGACAGACATAAATAACAGGAAAGCAGTCGCAAAGCTCGGCGGATTACCTACACGGCAGGACGCGCCACAAGGCAACTAGGGCCAGAAGGTTAGGTCTATACATCAAGCAAAAACGCACGTACACATAGACATTTTCACGTACAGCGAGTGCAAGCACACTAGGGACTGGCATCTGTTTTAGGTTTACAGTGCAAGATCGTCGTGCTTCGCAAACAGATAATAACAGGCGACAAATAACTAAATAATAATAACAATGATTCAAGAACACATTTTATTAGATACAGTAGTAGGAGTAAACGAGCCAGAATTATGTTTTCTCTTATTGGAGCCCAAAAAAAACGGCTGTCACGGTACGATTTCTATGGAAACCCTACATTGGATCTAGCTGGATTACAATATTGTCCAAAGCAAGGGAATCGCTATCTTACAAGGGCTAATAGCTATTCTAAGCATTCTCTATCTACGTTTATGTGTATGCGTGCGCCTTTTCCCAATTTTTTTACGGACTCGACCTTCTATACTTATCTATTTTGTGACTTCACGCTCTGTGGCTCACGAAATTGAGTCGACAGTCCGTCGGCGCTACTTGGGGAATTTTAACTAAACTTTACGGTTTACTGAAGCATTATTTTAATAGGGTAATGTGAAGGGAGTTGAAAAATTTTTGCTGTTGGTGTTGTACAGACAGGGTAAGCTTCAGACCATTCGAATATGGATTCAAATGGTGTGAAGCTTACCCTGTCTGTCACTGGCTAGTGCCTTTTTAATCATAAAAGGTAGCCCATTTAATATGTGGCATAATGGCCTGTACAGCATGAATCAGAAAGGCGTGGATGTGGTCATAGATCATCAAAATGAACATCTTTCTTCATGGAACCATAATTATAGGGTGTAAACGGTCACCTAGCCGCCGACCAAGCATTATGTGTACATCAAACAAAGTTACTAAGCAAATTTATTTTCTGGAAAACGACTTTTTTTGGGGTTGCACCCTTTACGTTGAAACTCAATGTACCGTACTCAAAATATTGTGCTGGATGCTTTAAATGGTTAATGGATCATCATCATCATCTGCCTAGCCTTTTCCCAAGTATGTTAGGGTCGGCTTCCAGTCTAGCCGGATGCAGCTGAATACCAGTATTTTACATGGAGCGACTGCCTATCTGACCTCCACAACCCAGTTACTACTGGGAAATACGATAACCCTTTGTAAGACTGGTTGTCAGACGTTTTGGGCCACTGACTACTTTAACGACTATCAAAGATCTTCAAATGACAGCCGGGACCAACGGCTTAACGTGCTTCCCGAGGCACGGAGGAAACTCGGTATGTAATGGGTGGCCACCCATCCACAGACCAACCTATGCAAGCACGGCTTAACCTAAAGATCGACCCGAGCGGCTGTTATTGTTTAGCCACGAGCTCCACAAAAATGAAAAACAAAAAATTAAATGATAAACAGATCATGGAAGTAATTATAGTAAAGTATTATCATAAAAACTAGAATTAAAAAAAAAAACTTGGAACTTTGTCCTCCAATAGATTGCAATGATATGACGGGGAGAACTAGTGACTTTCGGGTTCGTGAAGGGTATTTTTACAACCATTATAATCGCGAAAAAATATTCAGCTGTCCCATTCAAAACTTCAATATCGAGTCGACTCAAAGATGACGAATTGACAGATATTCAATTTGATAGTCTGTATCGCATGTATCAAAGGGGCTCCCATACAAGAAACGTATTTTTTTTTAAATTATGGTCTTGTATTTTTAAGTCAAAGTGTAATCTTAAGTGGCAGGTCAAGAAACTACGAAGGTCGCTGAACCATCGGAGTAAGTAGGTAATGTTTTCATAGGTGCTTGTAATGTATGGGCTTATGTTCTCGGCCTAAATTGAAAGGACATTGGGCAATCTTTAAGCGGACGTTGTGTTTTTGTGTACAGGTCAATGTGGCCACACTTGGGGGAGGACTATGTCCAGCAATGGACGTCTTTCGACTAAAATTATGTTGATGATGCACAGGTTGTCAATATTTTATAACTAGTAGCCCGTCCCTGCTTTACACGATTTTAGTTTTTAGGGTTCCGTACGAAAAGGCTAAAAATGGGACCCTATTACTTCTTAGTAAACAGACAGACAGACAGAGACAGAGTTTGTAGACAGACGGACGGATAGACAGCCAAGTCTTCTTCGCTGTCCGTCCGTCCGTCTGTCTGTCACCAGGCTGTATCTCATGGACCGTGAAAGCTAGACCGTTGAAATTTTCACAGATGATGTATTTCTGTTGCCGCTATAACAACAAATAATAAAAATATAAATTATTTAATATTTAAAGGCAACACCAAGAAACACACACACAACAAGAAACGTGTGAAACGTTTTTATACAAGAAACGTGTTTTTTTCGGTTTATGGTACGGAACCCTTCGTGCGCCAGTCCGACTCGCACTTGGCCAGTTTTTTTTATGGTAAGACTTAAAACATCGCAATTTCTTTTTTTTTTATTTGAATAGTGCTTTCTTCTTTATTTTTCGTTTTTTTTGTACCTAACCTGGTGTTAGCCGCCCATGGGCCTCTGAGTTGCCTTGCATGCAAGAAATATCACTGCATTTTAATAACAATGAAATAACACATAAACCTTTTGGAATAAATTCTCTAATTTGCGGTGAAAATTGAATCAAAATCCGATGCATAGTCTAGAACTCTAGAGAAACATCGCGATTACACTGACACATTTATTTCTATATAGCAACTTAAATTATTTCTTTGGAAAATAATTATAAGTAAAAATTTTGCTCAAATGGCTACTTTAACCTTTGGTAGAACGTGAAATCCGCAAACTAAACTAAAGTTGTATCTAAAAATAAACGCGTGAGGTCGTTTTGTCGTGGAGCCGCGTTCTGGCAGTACAACGGTTTTGCAGCGCGTGTCCACGTCCGCCAGAACGTGGATATACCAAAGGCTACGTTCACAAATCGTCTTGATTAAGTCACGAAGTTATTTAGTGCCAAAATATTGTTTAAAAACCTCTGTATCGACATCGACAAGCGAACTTTTTCAGGCTGGTACACAAAATGGTTTTTTATGGAAAATAATACAGCTAGCCATAGCCTTTTAGCTTAATTTAATTTAAGTTGGTTACTAGATATTAATAATTATAAGTCCCGAAATGTTTAAGCAAAATATTTTAATAATCGTAACGTAAAATTTGAATACCTTCCACTTTAATTATTAAATGGTTATTAGAGCAGCTACTTGTTAACTACTTGGTTTCGTTCTTACAAGATTGTACATAAATAGAATTTTGAATTATTGAACACTTAAAATATAATTATTTATTAACATAATTATATGAATAAAATCTTTCGTTTCTATCTCGATACCATTTATTTATCGGAATCTTTTATTAATGCCTATTGTTGCAACACGACCAAAATCGCCTTTTTATGATCCAAAAATATTAATTTTCTAGCAAAACAATATGCTGCCCTTTACAAGAAAGATCCAGAAATCCTAATCAACAAAAATATCATTAAAAAGTTTCAAGCTTCATCTTAAAGTGCAACAAAAGAACCTCTTCACGCTTTAGATAGTGTTGCTAGTGTGAAAAAAATTGCAGCCACACCAACTCCTCAAAGAGATTATCTGGCTCTTGGCGCCGCGCCAACGCGGATCTACATTTTCTTTCTGAATAAACTTTCTTCATTGGACAATGTGTTACTTGTCGGTTCAACTTTTGAACAAAAGACTGACGACGTTATGAAAAGGAAGATTTATTTTGATTTTTTTTTTGGTTTGCAGAAGTCAATCCAAAAGGAACTAAAATAAATAAAAGAACAAAGGAACTAACTGACTCAAATCCTCAATTTAACTCTCTGTAAAGAAGGTATGAAACGAAAGGTTTTATTTTCTGACTTGACGAGGTTTTATTAAGCAGCGATAGCCTGGAGGTATGACTATGACCGTCGGACTGCGAGATATTTAAAAAGCCAAGTTAGAGGCCCATGGGCGGCATAAAAACTCTGACACTAGGATAGGCACTAACCACACAATAAACAAAATTACAGATACCATCCCAGATTGAGAAGCCAACCGCAACCGTTGTAACTATGGTTCAATCATTGAGTTAGTAGAGAATTATATAGAAATACTAGCGACCCGCCCCGGCTTCGCACGGGTGCAATGTACATATAAACCTTCCTCTTAAACACTATCTATTAAAAAAACCCGCATCAAAATCCGTTGCGTAGTTTAAAAGATCTATGCATACATAGGGACAGACAGACAGCGGGACGACTTTGTTTTATACTATGTAGTGAGTAGTGATAGTGAAGTGATAGTGATAGTGATAATTCAAGACTTCTTTCTTTATCATGTGGATTGTGCCTAACCCGGTGTTAGAGTTTTTATGCCGCCCATGGGCCTCTGACTCGGCTTTACATGCCGTCAAGAAATATCTCTCAGGTATGCTGGTTTCCTCACGACGTTTTCCTTCACCGAAGCAAGCAATAAATATACAACACGCACATGAATTCGAAAAATAAGAGGTCCGTGCCTTTTTTTTTTACGGATGGGAAGTCATCAAATGACTTCTCCCGCTCTGGGCAGAGCGGAAGGGAGTATCTTACTTATACTGACTAAAACCCATCCATGTTCCTTCCTTGCCTTTTGTGTTCCAGGGCCACGGTATCTCTTTCGAACAGCCCGCAGGCCTGGCAGGCATCGGCCCTTGCGGGCCCCTCCCTTTTTACCGACATCTCTTTGAGGCGCGCGTGGAACAAGAACGCGCCGTCTACACGGCCTGGCGTCAAAAGACGGACGAACGGCGAGCTAGCCCATTACTCACCGTCCACAGGTCTGCGTCTACGGTGGCCGGAAGCCACCACGTGACCCCCGACGCCCGAGGCGTCTCCCGCGGTGGCTGGGACGAGAGGTTCTCTCCCTCTCACACTCCGCCACCTCCTTCGCTAGCATGACTGCTTCGCAGAAGAAGGTGACGGCTTCCCATTCCCTCTCGCTCCGGACCATGGCTTGGACCAGGGCCAGACGTGATAGGTCGCCGCCGCCGATTGCCGCTACGAGGACACGGTGGTGTTCCGCCCAAGCGGGGCAGACCTCTACCGTGTGCTCCACCTTGTCCTCTGGGCGATCCACGCAGTGGTAACACCCGGGCGTTTCCTCCCGCCCGATTCGGTGCAGGAAGCTCCCGAAACAACCGTGTCTGGTGAGGACCTGCGTCAGGCGGAAGGTGAGAGTGCCGTGGCGCCTCTCCAGCCACTCCTCAAAGAGGGGACTTATCGCCACTATTGTGGCGTGCGGCAAAGGGGTTGTGATAGTCGCTCTCTCCATGTCGCCATGAGATCGCGCCGGTAGTCTGTCCGCTGCGCGACAATTTGCCGCGGCAGCGGAGTTTCCCCCGGAGAGGTCCGTGCCTCGGGTTCGAACTCGAGACCTATGACTTGGCAGTCCGACGCTCACACCACTAAGCTGTCATTGCTTTATAATTTAAGTGTCATCGTAAAAGTGAAGGCAGGCATTTAATATATTTTCAGCATTGTCTTTATAAGGACAAATTTTCTCACTGAAACTGATTGTGATCAACACGACATTTTTAGTATTTAAAAAGTACTTAATTATGAGACTCATCATCCACTCTAGATTAACCCTCGAATTATAGCAGGTATAAAAATAACCCCGCCTCTGACTTTGACTGCCTCGTTAGTCTAGTGGTCGTATGCGGGACAGCTGAGCATGTAGGCCTGGGTTCGATTCCCAGGTCTGGCCAAGTGTTATTGGATTATTCCATCAGGAACTTCTCAGTACCAGCCACGGAGTCTGGATTTACGCCCGGTTGTAGGCAATAGGCTCACCCCCTATTACATGGGACTTATACATAACTGGCGAAATTTGGATTTACTATTAGGTACACTTCTGCCTAACCCTTCGAGGTTTACAGGCGTGATTTTAGGTATGTTATGTATTAAAAATAACCCATATTCAAAAAATAAACCGTCAACAAACTCAAGTTCCAAACGTAATGAATAAAAAAACTAATTAGCTAAATTGGCGTGGCGAGCGACCATTCAACACAATGATTATTTGATGAAATAAAAGAAGGTAATATTAATTTATTAATACCTAATTATATTACAGTAAAGCTTCCGGGTATCAACAGTTATTAATAGTAGTGTTAAATTGATATATTATCACTGTCAGCGAAGTAAAGGTATATACAGGGTGTAACGGATCCTTCAAGCACTATGTACATCAAACTAAGTAACTTTACACAATAATGATTTCTGACAAACGCCTTTTTTTTGGGTTAAACCTCAGGTTTTACGGTAGGACTCAATGAGGCACCCTCAAAACATTGAGCTTATGTATGGATTGAATAGTACGGGGGTCGTGGAGGCGTTGTAAGTAAAAATCTTACATTAAAAACAAGCATTAAAAAAAAACTTGTGAAAAAGTTGGAACTTTGACCCCCAATATCTCCGTAACTAGAAGATTCCCACGTATGGTCTAGATTTCTAGAACAAAACAATGATCGCAATGACGGGGAGAACAGGGTCTTGTCACACCCTTTGTATCCAGCAGCTTCCAACTGCGGAGTTGTTAGTTCAACCATATAGTATGGAAATAGGTAAGTACGTACTTATAGTTGACAAGCCGTGTGGTTCCGGATTTCAAACTACGAACTTGCACGTAAACTTTCAGCAACTATCTACCTCAAGGCAAGATTTATTGAAACACAACATAACATAACGCCTGAAATCTCCGTAGGGTTAGGTAGAGGTGTACCTAATAATACAACAGACGCCAGCACATCAAGCTACCCGAAAGTGTCAAATTTTCCCGATCAACCTTGAACCTAATGCTTTAGCTATATAATTGAAAATCTATTAATGAAATTTGACAGATTGAAGTAGCTTGATGTCTCCGGCGTCTGTACATCCACATTTCGCCAGTTATGTTTGTTAGGGAGCGAGTCTAATGTCATCAACCTAAGAAGTTCCTAACGGAAACGCCCTATCGCGCCACTTTGCCCGATCTGGGAATCGAGCCCAGGACCTCATGCTCAGAAGTCGCACTTACAACTTCTAGAACAACGAGGCAGTCAGATTTATTGAAAATCTTTGAACCTTAATGCTTATCTTCGATACACGGTATACAGGGTGTAAACAGACTCTTCACGAAGCCGTCAACCAAGCATTATGTACATCTAACTAAGTAACTTTACGCAAAAATTAGTGCTGGGAAATGACTTTTTTTTTTTAACTGAAAAATCACGTTTTACAGTAGGACTCAATGTAACGCACTCAAAATATTGTGCTGATCGATGGATTGCATAGTAAGGGGGTCCTGGAGGTGGTTAAAGTAAAAATCTTACATAAAAAACATGTATTTCAAAAAAAACTTGTGAAAAAGTTGGAACTTTGACCCCCAATATCTCCGTAACTAGAAGCTTCCCATGTATGGTCTAGAACAAAAAAATGATCGCAATGACGGGGAGAACAAGTGCCTTTCGGCTTCGTTAAGAGTCTGTTTACACCCTTTATAGAGAACTCGTGGGCAAGTTTCAAGCGGCTTAGACTTAGTCAATTTAAGATTTTGTAATAAGAAGACAGAGTCTTATGATATCTTGATCATCATCATCCACAGCCTGACTACGCCCACTGCTGGGACCTCGACCTCTCTTTGCTTGTGCTGAGCCTCATCTAGGATGTTTCCGCAATGGCAACAACATCTTGTAATATAGAAAAAGTTTAACAAACTGTTGGGGTCTCACACATCACATTTTAATATTGAAAACTTTTCACTCAAAACAGGGTGTAAACAGACTCTTCACGAAGCCGTCAACCAAGCATCCTGTACATCAAACTAAGTAACTTTACGTAAAACTTAATGCTGGGAAACGACTTTTTTTTTCGGGGTGAAAAATTACGTTTTACGGTAGGACTCAATGTTACGCACTCAAAACATTGTGCTGATGAATGGGTGGAATAGTAAACTGGTCGTGGATGTGTTTAAAGTACAAATATTACATTAAAAACATGTATTAAAAAAAAACTTGTGAAAAGTAGAAACTTTGGCCCCAATATCTCCGTGACTAGAAGGTATGGCTCATAACAAAAAAAAATGATCGCAATGACGGGGAGAACAAATGCCTTGCGGGTTCATTAAGAGTCTTTTTACACCTAACTGTATTATTTCTACATTCAGCTAAGCTGTAAAATTGTCTTGATAAAGTAAGCTTAGGTACAAATTATTGGCACGGATTTCGCTGCTCGTATAATCCCTACATAAAAATGTCAATAGTATAAACCCCTGTTTCTCTTCGTTATTAAGTTACCCGAGAGTTGCGCGCCCCGTTAAGGAAAAAACACTACTGTTTTTATTTTTCAAATAAAATAAACTGGCTAAAAGAAGATCTATAATCCATTTAGAACTTGGAACTATCCACAACTAAGTTATCGTTGGAAAAAAATGGCGACGGTTTCTTATAGCCCTTGTTAGAGATTGAAAATAAAAACCATGTCGCAAGCCTTGCTTGTAAGTAACAAGAGGAAAGCGTGTCTTCTAGAAAACGAAATAACATCACGCTTGTCCAGGTCAGGCTTAGTGCTATTTCTTTAAAAGGTTATGGTAATTTTCCCTAATAGTACATGCCACACCTAAAATGCAAGCATGGCCGTTCCTGAAAGATTTTATGCCACCCATGGGTCTCTGACTTGGCTTTACATGCCGTCGAGAAATATCTCTCAGGCATGTTGGTTTCCTCACCGAAGCAACTGATAATTATACAAAACGCACACGAATCCGAAAAATCAGAGGTGCGTGTCTTGCACACCCCCATAAAAGAAAGAACGCTTCATAAAGGGCGCAACTGGACGTATCATACGTGTCAAAGCTATTTGTTGATTATGAAATTTTATGACTACCTGGGACAATCGGTCCAGTTAGGTAGGTCTAATGTCGAGAAAGAGGTCAATCGTCGAATCCGACTCGGCTGGGCAGCGTTCGGGAAGTTGCATGGTATCTTCTCGTCCAACTTACCGCAGTGTCTCAAGACGAATCTCTATGACCAATGTGTATTGCCAGTGATTACACGTATGTAATCACTCAGTGGCGTGCAGTGGTCCTCCACGGAGGGTAGGCCACGCATACTGACACCCCAAAAAAAAACAAAAAAAAAGAAAATCGCGCATCATCACAGTGTCGCAGGTCGCTCTACTCTACTTTAGAATTATGCCTTTCTATATCTAATCTTAACTGGCTGTTAATACTAGTTTCAATACGTGATTTACCAAATGTATTTAACTTTAAGCAAGCCTCTAAATGTTTTTCTGATAGGTCATGCTTTTTTGCCGAGGAATGAAAATTATGTAAATCAATGAATCCCTCACTCCACTTACTGGAAGTATTAAACAAAATGCACGGAAACCAAAACAATTTATTCGTGTGTACACAGCCACACAGCCAGCTAAATGTTGCATAATTTTGAGGATTGAAATGACGAGTACGAGATGAATTATTATATTTTTGAGTTAAATCTCGTAATTCGGGTACACATCTACCTTTAGGTACAACTAGAACTTTATCATTATAATGTAATTGCCCAAACTTACTGCTTTTAACTTCTAACAAACACACATTATCAGCGCAAACTTCACAACAGAACACCATTTTTACGTAAATAAACAAATAATAAACACAACAACTAATATTTACAGCACCTATACGTTTCAAAACGAATTACTTATAACTTATTAAGTTAGAAAAAGCAAAACATTCAAGATTGCGATATAAACTGCTTGTCACATGAAACAATATGGCTTCTTTAGCAAAAATAATGTCTAATTTCGATATAAACAACACTACCAAATTAAATTGCATCATTTTCATACCGTGATCTTTTACAAAAGCGGTTATTAAATTTTGGCGGATAATACTGAGAGTTTCATTCATTAAGCTGGTTGTGTTAGAGGAGTCCGCGATAATTCAAATTTTCTCACGTTTTTTGTAATTTACAGGTCAGTTTCAGGTTGTACGTTGATGAAAAACAAGTCGCGCCAGTAAAACGTATGTAGTTACAGAAATACAATAATGAAAATCATCAATGACCTGAAAATTACAAAAAACGTAAGAAAATTTGAATTTCGCGGGCTACCTTGACCTTACGTCTTGACTTTTGTAGGGCAGCCATTCGGCCAATCACAAGCCGTCTCCAGTCGCAGGAGACGACGGCCATTATCTATGCATGTGTGCCGTTTATACACACGAAAACATGCATCAGTGTGCGTAAACTTATGAATGACTACTAGGCCCTCAATGTTCGAGCCTAAAAATACAAACGGAGCGGTGTAGTAACGTATATTACGTAGGTACGGTGCGTTCACACGGGCGCGACAAGTTGCTATAAGTATTTAACAGGAGTTTTAACTTATTTTTTAATATTTTGTGTTATTTTATTACGTAGTTGTAATAAATGCATTTGGCGTTATTGGTAGGGTAGGCTAGGCCTAATTGCCTTTATGGACGGCACGCCCCTGTAATCACTGGCAATACGCATTACCCGTATGGTCCCGTAGGGACCGAAACGTGGTCGCTCACAATGGGCCTCATCAGAAGGCTTAAAGTCACCCAAAGGGCAATGGAGACGGCTATGCTCGGAGTTTCCTTGCGTGATCGAATCAGAAATGAGGACATCCGCAAGAGAACCAAGGTTACCGATTTAGCCTGAAGAATTGCCAAACTTAAGTGGCAGTGGGCAAGGCACATTGCTCGCAGAACGGATGGCCGATGGGTCCGTAAAGTTCTGGAGTGGCGACCGCGAACCGAAAGACGTTGTGTTGGAAGGCCTCCCACTAGATGGACCGATGACCTGGTGAAGGTTGCGGGGATCCGCTGGATGCGAGTCGCACGGGACCGGTCAATGTCGCGACACTTGGGGGAGTCCTATGTCCAGCAGTGGACGTCTTTTGGCTGAAATGATGATGATGATGATCTCCTTACTGGTTATCATGACGGGGCGGGACACACACATATCACATATAAAATGCCCCTGTACTGAGACACACTCTTAGCACAGGGGCATTTTATATGTGATATGTGTGTGTTATAATTATGTGTGTTGTACTTTGGAATTATACTTACGAGTAAGTACTACCAATAATTTCTAAGTTTTTTTAATACTAACCTTTAGATCTAGTGGTCCCAAAATAAATATATTTGAATGTAATGCTCGAACATTGTACATTACGTCATTCTAACATACGGGTGATTGATGTACCCCCAAGCGAAACACTCGATCGATACACGTGGGTGAGTGTGTTACATTTAGGTATAATGTAGTAACAAAACAAGAGCATTTATGTAAAGGTAAATAAGTGGCAAAATTGTTTGTAAATCAGGTGTAAGGGAAGACTAAAAAAACGATGGATGGACTGTGTGTACGATGATATGGTTATAAAAAACTTTGTTAGATTTTTAGTGTTATTGTGTTCGATGTTTTTTATCAAAAAAAAATCCCTTATCATCGTCAACATAGACCAAGAAGAAAAAAAAATGTATTACAAGAGCTATCTTATAAACTACTCCAGCAAAGTTAATAAAAATTTTATGAGACCACTGCGCGGGTTTTCTCTACCAAATAAAGAATGTCACGCAGTAATCGGTGTACAATCATGAAAGAAAAAAGGCTCCCGTGGAACATAACCTCATCATCATCTCCTTTTAACAAACGGGGACTCATAAGAATAATAGAGATGTATTCAAGGACGCTATGCTCGCAGCATTCGCAGCCCACCCCAAAATATATTTCTATTTTTTTTTTTTAAACGTTGCCCCACGCTAGGAATTTTTCCTGTATCGTGGGTGCGTTCACAAACATTTAAACTCAGATACACAAACAGCCAGAACAACCCGGAACAACTATCTGTAGCCCATACAATTATTTGTTCCGTGCGGCGACCGAATCTGCGACACGCAGCGCAGCAGTCAATCACTCGGCCACTGCGCCAACCGTGTCGTCAATACTGGGATAAGGGCAAGAGAATGGTGATTTTATGTTAATAGTTTTAATTGCCAACAACGTATAGAAAGCGATCGCCACGCTTCCCGCTTGTCTGTCTTATACGTTTCGCTTATGTCTGTCCTATTCATTTCTGGCTTTTCTATCAACTATATGGCTGATGTTACTTTGTCGTTCTACTTTGTATGGTAGATTCGGTCGATATTTAAACAATTTGATTATTAAATTGAACCTTCTAAAAAAATTAAACTTTACATACTGGAACTATGTGTTTTTTTTTAAACACTGGTAAGTAAGACGTACACTTATTCACGTCGAAAGTTATCGTCCAGCGAGATGCTTTCATCGTGCTCGACTATAATAAAACAGTAACAATCACAAACAAATAAAAACTGTGTGTCTTTACACTAAGTACAGCTTTTGCGCTGAACAAGCCAAAAGCATTAAACACAAAAAAACCGGCCAAGTGCAAGTCGTACTCGCGCATGAAGGATTCCGTACCATCGCAGTAGGTGAGCCCCTTTAATTTTTAATTTATTTTTATTATTTGTTGTTATAGCGTCAACAAAAATACGCATTCTGTAAAAAATTCAACTGTCTACCTGTTACGGATCATGAGATACAGCCCGCTGACAGACAGACGGACGGACGGACAGTGGAGGCTTAGCAATAGGGTCCGTTGGTTACCCTTTGGGTACGGAACCCTGAAAAGTAGTTCATACAGGTCGCTAATCTGGAAGGGTTACAAATAACCCTTTTCTTTTTACCCAACAAAGAAAAATTCTGAAATCCTTTGGACTTACGAGTACTACAGTAACCGTATCTATAGCCCCCGCATTTATGATCGTTATACAAAGCCGAATTATACAAACATAGATTTTAATCATGGGTTCATTGCCTATGGACTATATTTCAGCTTGGACCACGATCAGGACGCCCGATCCCCGGGGTCTATAAATCAGGCTGCAAACGTAACTGGAGCCTATAGCGCTAATTTACGAGTAAAACGAGGATTACAATATTCTATCTTAATATGAGTCTTAATTCTCTGCTCGTTAATGATCAATATGCTATGCTCGTGGGTAATTCGCAGCCACACGGTTCGAATGACGGTTAAGCTACACTTGAAGGGGTCGATCCGTGGATGGGTGACCATTGATTTCTTACCGAGACTCCTTCGTGTCTCGGAAAGTTCGTTAAGCCGTTGGTTTTAGCTGTAATTTGTATATCTTTGACGTCAATACAGATATCATTACGATCTTTACTATTGTTATTTAAGTTAGTTTCTAAACAAAAAGAATAAGACCTTTACACTAATTATATTTCCGATTATCACCTTCACAGGTCTCTTCGGAAATTGTTTGATGTGATTCCGTTATTTGTCCATATTTTTTTTAATATTTCATTTTCAATTTATATATTCAGTAACTATTGCGGTCAAATATAATCGGAATAAAACATAGTATTGGATGAACAAATCGATATTACATATAATATTATTACATATAATAAGACGGTAAAAAAACTGTGTCTGTACTTTGAATATATTAAAAAAAAAAATTGTGGGGCGTTTAGAAACAGTAATAGAGCACGAATCCAAAAAAAAAATTCTGTCTGTTTGTCTGTACACGCTAATCTTCGGAACTACTCGACGGATTTTAATGTTTTTTTTTTGTTGTATAGGTATTAAGTCTGGGCAACATATAGGCTATAATTTATCTTGGAAACTTGAACACCTGATGCAGAACCGCAACAGACCAGCTAAACTATAAGAGATACAAAAATGGTACCATAGCAAAAATTGTTCCACGTAATGAGCATTTTCTGCTAAGAGAATAAATTGAAGATCTGGAACAGCTGATGTGGAACTCCAAGAGCCCAGCCACACTATAACATATATAGGAATAACGTCTTAGCAAAAGTTGTTCAGCCTGATTATCACTCTCTGGTGACGTATAAAAATTGAAGATCTGGAACACCTGATGTGGAAATTAAAGCCATCACTAATTTCATTGTATTTCTACCAAGGGATATCGTACTACCCAGAACTAACTGGGTTGTGGAGGACAGATAGACAGTCGTTCCATGTAAAATACTGGTATTCAGGTGCATCCGGTTGTACTGGAAGCCGAACCCAACATCACTACATATTATAACACAATGTTCTCCGCCGCGTCTATCTGTCTGTTCGCGATAAACTCAAAAATTACTCCACTGATTTTCATGTTGTTCTCTTAAATAGATAGAGTGGTTCTCGAGGATTTTTTTAGTATATAATTTGTCAAATTTTTGTACAGATTGGCTAAAATATAATGATATTTGTTGGAGGTGTTGGAAAAAAATAAGCCGTCTGGGGGAGCTTTCAACGAAAACGCTGCCCTTTAAGATATAACAAAATGATGAATGGTAGAATTGTATATCTTATATATAGGTCTATAGAAAAATCTGCGATGGCTTATGTCTACCTCTTAAGGATAATATACTATATCCATTATAATACTTTGAAAATGGGCAAACTAGGTTCCCATGAGTTGAGGAAATGGGATCATCATGATTACTTTTGGTCGCAATAACCGACATCCACGCAGGCGAAGCCGCGGGCATCAGCTAGTATTAATAAGAATACATAAAGTTGAATAGAAATTAGAAAACATTAGTTTTTTTTTTCTTAACCTGTATTCTCCCACTGCTGGGCAAAGGCCTCCCCCATAGCCTTCCATTCCATTAGTTTAGTTTAGATTCGAAAATGGTTGTCTGTAAAGTCGGTTTACGGACGATAATTTTACGTGATAACGTCTTAAGAAAACATTGATGAAAAATTGCATACTTTTATGTATTTTGAATTATTATCACTGCATTATCATTATTTTGTATAAAACATAGATGAGTCACAAGCCGAACACTTAGGCCGATCGTGTCTCTCTATCGCTTGTTCCGCGCTCTCGCTTGCATGCTTGGCTCAGGCGGAACGTGACACTTTTTCGTGCGTGCAGCCGGCGTTCATCGATTTATAAGACGTTATCACGTCAAAAATAAAATTAAAAATGTAAAATACCATGCACACATAATTTAAAATTACATACTGTCAATAAATTAATAGCAATTTAAAACGAAAAACATATTCAAAAATAACCCCCTTATAAGTATCACTACAGGGTAAAGGCCTCCCTCATATCCTTCATTCCTTATCCATAATACAAGGTGTAACAAGACCCTTAACGAAGCCGTCAACTAAGCATTCTGTACATCAAATTAAGTAACTTTACGCAAAAAATATTACTGGGAAACGACTTTTTTTTCCCTCTCATAGAGAGAAGGCCTGTGTCCCAGCAGTGGGAACATTTATAGGCTGATGATGATGATGATGATGATGACTTTTTTTTTGGGGTGAAAAATTACGTTTTACGTTTTAGGACTCAATGTAACGCACTCAAAACATTACGCTGATGGATGGATTGAATAGTGCGACGGTCGTGGAGATGTTTAAAGTAAAAAACTTACATTAAAAAAACATTGACCCCCAATATCTCCGTAACTAGAAGGTTCCCAGGTATGGTCGAGAACAAAAAAATGATCGCAATGACGGAGAGAACTAGTACCTTTCGGGTTCTTTGAGGGTCGTGTTACACCATTTATATCTTTTATTTGTAATATTTTGTTTTGTTGTAATATTCGAGTGTTTGCAAATAGTAAAATCCTCCTTAAAAAATTGTTAGATCGAACAGTGAATAGCCTCAAAAAATATAGATTTTGTTAGTGATTGGCCTACGTTTTGCTTGTGGAAAAACACATGGATTTATTTGCTGGGGAAGTGGCGAATGTGAAAAATATTTCACAGAAAGATTGGCGAAAATTAAATAAAAATATTCTGTAGCGGCAGCACTCCATCCATTGCGATACATCTTTGTTTATTTTATATGCGTGGTGGCGGTTTTATTTAATGTTTTTTTGTTCATATGCTTCAAGTATGCAAATTGCAAATATTGAAATAGATAATTAATTCAAAGTAAACATTACTTTGAATTAATTATCTATTTCAATATTTGCAATTTCATTTCAATTTCATAACATTCATTCAAAAAAAGGCTACAATAATTTACTCTTATAAGTGTTTTTTGCTCAAGCTACCACCATTTAAAGACTTGCCCTACACTCTGAATTTCTCCTGTATCAAATACACAAACATCCCGGAACAATTACCTGTAAGCCATACAAATAATTGATCCGTGCGGGATTCGAACCCGCGACACTCAGCGCAGCAGCCGATCGCTCAACGATCCGTGCCGTCACATTACTGAAAACTTTAGCAACAATGCCGACCAATCGCAGGGACAGATCGCAGCGACTTGACATCAACGACAGCAGCGGCATTTGTCTTCAATAAGTCCGTGATACTCGTTTGTGACCTTGGAAACATAATGATCCTTTTTTTGGGCTTACGGTGTAAACAAAAAATAATGTCGTGCGGTTTGCAGTTGCGGTCAGCTTTTGAAGAACTCTAAAAACGTCATAATAGATACTTATCAACATCCGCTATTTCCATCTTTATCCGATTCGTATCATATGTTTTAAAGAAGAAGGGGGCCAACTATCACCACTTCACCACTGTCTGATTATCCTATACTCAATAGTACTTTCGCATCACCGTTTCTGGGAACCAAAACATTCCTTACGACCATACTAACCCCTCTTTAGACGTCCCAAAGAAAAAAAACAAAACTGAAACGACTTTTTTCAGACAAACTCCAAGGCTTTTACGCGAAAATATATACGAAATATACACGCAGAAGGACGTACAAACTATTGAGATAAATAAGTTAGCCGTAAGTTTACGAGGGTAGGAACAGGCACAGGGTAAACAAGATGGAGCGCAAACGGCATTACAGAGTTCGCGGCTAAACGGATAAGTGCAATGCTATGCTTGCCCACGCGGCGGCCATGTTAGTCGAGCTAGTGATGCGCTCGTGAATAATTAGATGGTGCTACTAATTACGCTTCTCCGTATCGATAAATGAAAGGAATATAATATTTGATGTTGAGATTTTGTGGATTGTGTTCAGTCTGGGCCAAAAAGATTAATTTTTCAAACAAACTCCTTAAATAGGCAACCTTTGAGGTTTTTATATATTTTAACATCAGTCTACAATTCTGTTCAGCATGAAAAATCACGGTGACTAGCAAATAAGGTAAGGTAATCGATAAGGTATCTACACTAATATTGAATGATCTACATCACTAGCGACCGTCCTCAGGGATTTGCTTGAGCAAACTAAAAACGAGGCCACTCGGAACTTCCATCATGTTCCGAAATGCGTTTGAAATTGGAATAAGAATGTTCTAAAATTGAATTTCAAACGCTCACTCGGGCAATACTCGCTATATTGCGAGTAGACTCGAATAGTACTTGATCCTATTGGTTTTGAAGGAGAAGCTTACAGTACGGATACGTACTCATATGGATTAGAAATGTTCCGATACCCGAGTGTCCACCGAGTGTACTCGAATGATCTTCACAATGCAATATGAAAAATCTGTACCGTATAATGTTCAGCAGATAAATGTAGTAAAAATTGGAGCACAAATACTTTATTGTTGCTACTTGTACCTAAGTAATCAGTAGTAAAACTTAGTTACATAGAGATTTATTAAGATTACTGCCTCGTCGGTCAAGTGGTCGCAAGCGCGACTACTGAGCAAAAGGTCCTGGGTTCAATTCCCGAGTCGGGCAAGGTTTTATTGTATTTTTTCATCAGGAATTTCTCAATAGCAGCCACGGAGTCTGGATCTATGCCCGGTTGATGGCAATAGGCTCGCCCCCTGTTAAATGGGACTGTCATAACTGGTGAAATGTGGGTGTACTATTAGGAACACCTCTACCTAACCCTTCTTTTATATGATGTTGTTGCTTAGTGAAACACAATGGTTAATTTAACCTTTACAAATAAGAAGTACAATTAATTTGTACACCAGCCAACCAATAAATACGAGCGAAATAATGAATCCCTCATTATGCCGATTCCCGTTACGTCGATTCGCGATACAAATGACATCTGTTTTAAAAAGTTTACGCTTGACCACCAAGTTGGTCAAGTGCACACGGCGACACATATATTTCCAGTATAACATGGCCTCTTTTTGTATAGATTGGTCGTACAATGAGAGATCTGCATAAACTGGTTATGTATAGCTTGATTGGTAGTCGTGCGTACACTTAAAATAAAAAGTGAAACGCTTTTAGTTACAATTTTTT